>OZ012741.1:644778689-646018689 GCA_963859935.3 Lathyrus sativus
CGAGTAATATGCACTTGCAAATATCAAACCAAGCGGCAACAAACCCAATCACATCCATCATGCATTTTTAATCAATTTAAACAATGCGTCACATATGCCAAAATGCCAAATATTCACAATCAATTCATAATCTAGGATTCACGCCATACGGCTACCCATAACACACGTAACATCATATAATTAGTCATCTCAGACAAGGAATAATCGCAACCAAACCACACAATCAATCCACGAATGGAAAACACAAGAAAATAAAATATGCTGCTGTGTTCGCTAACCTTCGCCTGGCGAAGCCTCTGGCGAACCTTCGCCACTCCGTTCGCCTGGCGAACTTGCCAGTGAAGACCACTGGGATTTATTCTGGAATTACTCGCTAGCACTCGCTAGCATACTCGTCTGGCGAACCTTCGCCACACTCATTCGCCTGGCGAACTTGCCAACAAAGACAGGGTGTTTGGTTCTGACTTGATTCGCTACCGTTCGCTGGGCTTCGCCTGGCGAACCTGCAAGATCATAACTTCCATGGTTGTCCAAAAGCCCAAACCTCACAAAACCAACCGATTCAGTACAAGTCAACCCCAGTAGACTTAGCCCAACACTACCCGACTAAACTACTCCGTTCATTCTCGATTTTAACCGATAAAACATCGTCTCTACCAATTGAACCAACTTCTGCCCTAAATGTAAAATGGGTAGAAAACCCAAAAAATCCAACACACACATACATAATCGTACATATTGATTAAGATAGTAAGATTTCACACCCTTACCTCGATTAATCGGAAGCTAGAAGTCGTTCTTGAGCTTTTCCAAGCTTTTCCTTCTTTTTCCTTCTACTTTCTCTTCTTCCTCCACTTTCTCTTCTTCCTCCACTTTCCTTTCATGTTTTCTATATTACATTGTCGTTCCTCTTCCCCCATATATATATATATATATCCTTCCTTTCTATTTCTCTCCAATATATTTCTTCTCTTAAAATATTTGTCAATTCATTTTCTCATAAAATATCTCATCTTGACATTGGTTAGAAAACTTCTGATAAATCCTCATGATTCTACAAAATAGAGTAAATCAGTTAAATCCAATAATTCACTTAAACCATACAAATCAACTAACTGGTACAATTAATCAGTTATTAAAAATCGGGCTGTTACAACTCTCCCCCACTTTAGGAATTTTTGTCCTCGAAAATATTATCCGATTCAAATCCAACTTTCTCAAGTTGGTCCTCCAAAATACCTTTACCAAGACAATCCCTTTTCCTTAAAGTTGTCTCAACAGTCAAATCCTCTCTCACTCATACACCATCCATCTGGATCGATGCGCTTCCTCAGCTTAGACACATGAACACATCATGCAATTTCTCCTAGTGACAGCGGTAAAACAATCTAACATGTTATTTTCTCACGCTTCCGTTGCACTACTCTAATACAAATTCAACAAGACACAGTTTGCTTCCGAGACCTCAAGCTCGATCAATACCAGTTATTATCATAACTCTTAAAACACGTCCTTTCTTGGATCCTCTATCTATTCAGTCGTCTCTTGCACAATCCCAAGTCCGAGTACAACACTCTTGTCAGACACACATCAACACAAAGGAGTCCTACACCTCCTTCTTATCCCACTCGATCCAACACACGAGCTCTCAACAAATCCTCTACATACTGGATAGCTCCCTTTGTCTGCCCATCCGTTCACGGATGCTAGACAAAGTTCAACTTCAACATGGCACCAAAAACGTCCGCAAACTCTTCCAAAATCTGCATAAAACACAGGTTCCCATCTGAAACAATATTAGACGGTATCACATACTACTCAGAATTACTCGACAATTGTATCAGGCCAACAGTCTCCGATGTTCACACTTCGACTTTCAACAAGTCTAATCAGCATATACAACCGCAACCACTTCTCTCTCCATCCGTGGCCACCAAAACAATTCTTTCAAAGTACTCTTATCCAATCCACACTATTCGGACACATAGACTCTATCACAACATCTCATGTCACCATTTCCATAAATCCGAAAATCAGCCCTTTGACTACAATCCATTAAACTCAATCAATCTATTAACTCCAATTAGAATTCTAACCTTCTCGAATCCCACCGAGAATACCAATAATCAGTCTCATCATACAAAGCTCAACTCTATACGAAGTCCCTATTATTTCCTCTGCCTCCTATGCAATTTTCTCAAACCAAATAAATACCTTAAGCTCTTAAGATCATTAACTATCTCAAATCTCAACTAAACAATTGAGGCTCCCAAACTCCGGTACAAACACACAACAACAACCAACCCTAAGTCACTTGTCAGATAATTCCTCTTGTTTTTTTAATTGCGCATTTAACGTATCTCCCAATCATATCACCAAAGCATCACAAAACACCACAAATAGTCCTGTCGGATTCGACAAAACCAACACACAAGCTGTTGACAGCTTTTCCAAAATTCTTTGGACTTTCTTCATAGTGAAATAACACTACTTCCTTTCTAATATTGATAACTCAAATTCCCGATGTGCAACATGATCCTCTATATTCTTCTAATACATCAAAACACCATTGGTTACACAACCCTTGACTCACCCACTCAAGTGTGGAAAATTTCATTCCAAACGGACACGCAGTTGTAAACCCATGGCGAAAACACGAATCGCACTTACCACAACATCCAAACTGATTACATCAATAATTACTCAATTCCATGTCACTACCTTCTCGTCGCATAGAGCACTGTAATGACTTCCCACGCTCCTAGCCTTGCGTCATTCCAAATTACGGCCCTCCCGTTACTACAAGGTCGTAGAAACAACATTCTGCACTTAGAAGGCCATTCAATACATCTTCAGCTCCTCGAAATGGTTGAAGATTTAACCATACCAATCTTGTGTCCCGTATCTTACTCCCTTTAGTAATCTCCAGAAGTCACCATTCCACTCTTTATATACTTAACCTCGGAGTCTATTGTTGTAGCACCCACACCAAACGCGAGTCTCAACTACTCGATTAATTTAACTCCTTGACCATCCAAACACACATACAACATGGGTTCTCAATCTCGGACCAGTTCCCAAAATTAAGTCTTTCACAACCCCACTTCACACCCTGGCCCTGTAACACTTATCTTGTCAGGATAACTTCCAGACATCCATAACTAATCGGAAATTTCCAACCTCCCACTTTCATTAGCACTCAAAATCTCATCAAAATTCAACATCTCAACACTGTCCTGCGTCGACTTCTCAGAACAATCCTTAAGCACTTGGCTTCACTCCAAACAATTCACTGCACACACCATCTAAGTTCGCAAGATACGTCTATCCCATCCAACACAATCCCAACTACTATCAACAAGAGATTAAGGGTGATCAATTCCTCAATTTGTCAATAGACAGCCGAAAATCATGATGGAGTATAAACCATCTTTACAAAACTATAATAGCGCTTAACAACACACCGAGCTACAACTCCACTCTTGCAGCATCTTGGAGAATCACAAGCTTCTCCCCCACTTTGATCATTCCCACTTCTGCAGACAAGGTTAACCACGAACATGTATCGACAGTGTTTCACACACATGTCGCGTACAAGGGAACAACCAACATTAGACAACTTGGTCGGATGGACCGACCTGCTCTGATATCACTTAATGTAACACCCCCTTTCTATACCCCCAAATAACACAATTAAATCATTTAGGCACGAATTAAAAATTCCATTAGAGTATATTTATTTCATGGTATAAAAGAAGTGTGTCACATTACTCACGAAACGACCACATGAATATTAATGTTTATAAAGAAATAATTCAAAAGGGGTAAATCTCAACTAAAAGAAAAATAAGCGCATGGTTCTTAAAAAATAAGCATATTCATGTTTTCTGTTAAAGCGGAAGACTAAAACATTGAATTACTTAAGACATGATATGATACAAGTACACGTCATTAGGTTGTCCATAACATCAATCACAGTTTACCAAACATCTTCAACTATTACATATATAATGTATCACAAGATACTCTACAAGCCTAGCTACCCGATGTTACATATCAGAGCGACCGACTCAAGAGAAAAGGAGCTATACTCCATAAGAAACCTCCAACAATCCTAATCTGCAATGCCTCATAGGGCATCATAAAACAACAGAAGGGTGAGAAATATTACCATAATAACAATGCATACAATTATGTATATAAACAATCATAAAATACATATATGCCACATTTCTCAATCAATTCACACACTCACCACTTCCACATCAACATATCGTATATATATATATATATATATATATATATATATATATATATATATATATATATATATATATATATATATATATATATATATATATATATATATATATATATATATATATATATATATATATATATATATATATATATATATATATATATATATATATATATATACACACACATGCACACTTCTCCTAACAATCACATATACATTATGTTTCATTTACTGCAAACCATATAAGCATATACGATCATACTTCTATAATTCATATCATTTTCACATAAACAGTTACAATCATTCTATACATCTCAATCATTCCATACATCGCAATGTATCCATATAAGTATCTATATATAAATAGAACATCAAGCATATACAATCTGCATTCACCAATGTTTACATCAATCCATGTAAACCCACATATATACATTTATTCACATACTTATATATATATATATATATATATATATATATATATATATATATATATATATATATATATATATATATATATATATATATATATATATATATATATATATATATATATATATATATATATATATATATATATATATATATATATATATATATATATATATATATATATATATATATATATATATCTTCAAGCATACTCACTCATGCCATTACCGCAATTCGCATTAATTCACATAAACATCTACAACATGTTTATTCCGTTGCTAATTCACATAAACATTTACATTCATGTTTATTTCACCAATGTATCATATGAAGATGACAACATGCAACTCATAAAGACCGACACACGACTTTATGCAGATGCAAATGCGGTACCGACTCATTTCAGCAGGTTCAATTGAAGAACCAAAAGTAACCATCGCTCACACCCCACAAGGGCACACGAGGTTCTGCAGATTCTCCGAGGAATCAATATAACCATCGCAATATACAAGGTTCTGCAAATCCTCCGAGGGATCAGTAAATAACCATCGCTCACACCCCAAAAGGGCACACGAGGTTCTGCAGATTCTCCGAGGAATCAATAAATAACCATCGCTCACACCCCACAAGGGCGCACGAGGTTCTGCAGATTCTCCGAGGAATCAATAAATAACCATCGCTCACACCCTACAAGGGCATACGAGGTTCTGCAGATTCTCCAAGGAATCAATAAATAACCATCGCTCACGCCCCACAAGGGCACACGAGGTTCTGCAGATTCTCCGAGGAATCAATAAATAACCATCGCTCACACCCTACAAGGGCACACGAGGTTCTGCAGATTCTCCGAGGAATCAATAAATAACCATCGCTCACACCCCTCAAGGGCACACGAGGTTCTGCAGATTCTCCGAGGAATCAATCAACACAAGAATGCATACCATGATGCTTCACATGCAACATGACTCATGATACTCTTGTGTTGCACCCTAAAATTTGACCAACCGGTTCTCCTATCTGGTTCATGGTTCAATTCGTATTCGCATATCAGGTGCATGACATTTGTACACAGACAGAAGATGGCAGGGTTACAGTTGGGTTTTCACTCATAGGACGTCTCAGACCGGTTCGGGTAATCGGAGGTTATTTTGAGAAGTCGCGCGCTTCCTGGGTGTTTTCAGTTTATGCAGTGATTTTTGAGTTTCTTGGTGTCGGGATTTATTGTTTTGCTTCGATCTGGTCTCGCGCTCTCTTTTATATTGGTTATTTGCCTTTGTTTGCAGTTTTTAGGATTTAATAGCCTTTTTATAGATTTAAATAGATTTTTTATATTTTTAATAGGCTTTATAGATTTTTCAGAATTTAAATAGGTTTTTTTTTAATATTTTTAATAGTTTTAAATCTTTTTTTAGAATTTATAAATTTGTTTTTAAATAGATTTTAGAATAAATTTCTTTTTAGATGTTAAGTCATGTCTTTTAGATAATAGAATAAATAGAGTTTATTTTTAATATAGATTTAATTTTTGTTAGATATTAATTTCCTTTATTAGGTTTAATATAGGTTGATAGTTTTTTTATATAGATATTAATATATATTGGTTTTAGTTTAATATAGAATTTAATTAGATGTTAATTCTTTTTTTTTGGTTTAATAGAGTTTAACTAGATTTTAATCATCTTTTAGATTTAATTAGGATTTAATTAGTTTAATTAGAGTTTAATATTAGTTAGGTTTTAATTGAGTTGGTTAGAATTAATTAGGATGGTTTAATTTTCATTTAGATTTAATTGTAGTTTTAATTACTAGTTAATTAGGTTAGTCTTTGATTAGCTTTTAATTGGGGTTTAATCCTTTTTTAAATTCAGAGTTTTTGGTCCAATTAGTGCCATTTTCGTGGGCTCAGGGAGTTTTTGGAGGCCCATTCCATTTCAGTCCGTTTTTCTTTGTTTTTTGTCCATGCCAGGTGTCGTATATATAGGCGTCCACGCGTATCATCATAAAAAGGCCCCACCTCATAACTCCAGACTCTTCCCCTCTCGCCACATTTCCAGACCCCACCCATTCTCTCTCTGCGCCACGCCACCCCCACACGTGGCCAGCATGCAGTAACCTCCCTCGCCACCTGTCGCCTCACCAAGCCTCACCGGGATTACACCGCCGGCCATGCAAATCCGTTGAATGCCCCACCGGCCACCACCCAACCATCACCGGACCACCGCCAGACGCCGGAATTTGCAGGTTTCACCAGATTTCACCCAATCTCCTTTGAATCTTCATCTTCTACCTCCATCAATAATCACCCCGCCGTAACCAACCTCGCCGGAAACTGGAAATTTCAGAAATTCATCCTCTTCTCCGATCATCAACTGCAACCAATCTTCATCATTCTCACCGTGAACATTCATCATTTTCCAGAAATCTCCAGATTTGATCAAGATCTTCCAGCTTTATCGTATTGTTCTTGGCGTTCATCGTTATTCGTTCGTCATCATCATCAAGATTCATACGAATCTTCATCAAATCTCCAGAAAATATTCAAGATCTCCCGAAATCCCCAGAAAATCATCAGTGTTCTTCAACCGCGCCTCAATAACACTCATCCACGATCAAGATTCTCTAGAACTTCTTCAAAATCTTCAAGCGATCTACATAAAACATTCGACGATCTTCAGCTTGAGGGTAGCGTTCATCGTCATTTCCAGGTTTCATCACCAGAAACTTTCTAGATCATCTTCAAACATCATCAAGGTTGTTGATCTTCGAGCATCCGCGAAGAACTCTCCAGAAGCTCCATCGTCTCCGTTGCTTCACCCAGGTTTCGTTTCTTCTCGCCTCCATTGTTGTTCATTCAGTGATTTAGGGTTTCTCGTTTTAAGATTTTAGGTTTAGTTTTAATTGATGGGGATGATCTAGGTTAGTATGAGCTGAACAGTTTAAGGATTAGAGAGAGGTTGTTGTTTGAATTCGTGCAGGGTTGATTAGGGTTCGAGGGTTTCAAAAGATGTTGGAGAGGGGTTCGTGAGGGGAGTTCAGAGAGGGAGATGAGCGGCGTGTTAGGGTTTAGGGTAATGAACAGTGAATGGGATTTTGGGGAAGAAGACGGGTTTTGTTGGGTAATGATTGGGCTAGGGTTTGGATTGGGTTAATCCCAAGTCTGATTTGCTGAAGCGCACCCCTCCATTTACTCGTTGCCCCCTCCTGATTGTGGAAATACTGGGTTTGGTTTGGGGCTTAGGGCCCAATTGCTAGGTGCACCCCCCTCGGTTGGGCCCAATGCTGTAATAACTAGGGCGTTTTGCTAATGCACCCCCTCTTTTGTTTTATTTCTTTTTTAATATTTCTTTGTTTTCATTCATGTTAGAAAAATTCATAAAAAATAGTAGGATGAGCCATTTAATTCCCTTATTTTTCCCATAGGTTCCTACTTCAATTTAGAATTTTATGGTGCAAAAATATTGAATTGATCATGCATTTTCATTTTCATTTGCATTTTTGTGTTTTAATTGGTATTGAATAATTGGTTTGTAATGTGTCTGCCTTGTTGATTTTAGCTCTCTCATTTGGTATTGAATTTTGCTTTAGTTTTTTAGTATGTTGTACTAGACTGATGCATGCTCCCCATAGGATTTTTATGGATTTTTTAGAGATTGATTGACGCTGTTTTAGGGTTAGAAAGTAGAGACCTCATAACTTGTTGGTTAACCCTTAACCATTCAATGTTAGGGATTGTTTAGTAGCCTTAGAAGTTGACTTAGGCTTTGAGATTTGATCTTGGGATCATAGAGGCATGTAGGTTTTGCCTAGATTTTTGGTAGATTTTTATAGGGTGTTCTGTTATTTTTGCTTGAGCTTGAGAATAGGAGAAGTCTTGAGGGCTTCTGACTTTGAAGTTCAACTGTGGTTGAACTTTAGAGATAGTTTCTTTTGGGTTGAGGGCCTGTGGTTTCTTCTTGGAGGTGGAGGCTGGATGAAGTCTTGATGGAGCTTGCAAGGATGCATAGATTGAAGACCTAGTCTAGGAGCTTGCTCTCTGTTTGTGAGGTTTGAGACCCTGAAGTTTGAGGGAAATTCATGGTGCTTTCCTGAGGAAGGCACTATGGATGTCTTTCATTCTTTCTTCTCACCTCCTTCTCAAGTATCCAATGATGTTGGAGCCTTCATGTGAGTTTAGTTCCTCCTGAGGAGGAATGTAAACCGATCACAGTTGTTGAGCCACATGGGATATGATTCCTAAGTGGAAGCCCCCTAGTATTTTCCTGAGGAAGGCACTAGGGGTCTGTTCACTTAGTTCCCTTAGTTCATATAGGATTTCTCAAGTATCCAATGATGTTGGAGCCTTCATGTGAGTTTAGTTTCTCCTGAGGAGGAATGTAAACCGTTCACAATTTTTGAGCCACATGGGATATGATTCCTAAGTGGAAGCCCCTAGTACTTTCCTAAGGAAGACACTATGGGTCTGCTCACTTAGTTCCCTTAGTTCATGTAGGATTTATCAAGTATCCAATGATGTTGGAGCCTTCATGAGAGTTTAGTTTCTTCTGAGGAGGAATGTAAACCGATCACAGTTGTTGAGCCACATGGGATATGAGTCCTAAGTAGGAGCCTCCTGGTACTTTCCTGAGGAAGGCACTATGAGTCTGCCTTCTTAGCTCCCTTTCTTTGGTAAGCTTGTCTTGAAGCTTGAAGACTGGGAATGTTTTCTCTTGTGTAGGGGTTTTGCTTTAGGGCTTTGATTAGGGTTTTGCTTAGGGCTTTGCTTAGAGATTTGATTAGGGTTTTGCTTAGGGCTTTGCTCAGAGGTAGATTAGGGTTTTGTTTTAGGGTTGTTTAGGGTCTTGCTCAGGGGTAGTTTCTTGCTTTTGGATATGAGTTTGCCAGGCTGGTTAGCCTTCTCTTTGTGTTGATTGACTTGTGTGGTGCTGTGCTGCATTAGACTTAGGGGTTCATATAGATATTTCTGTGATAGGTGCATCTTAGAAATAGGCTTTGTGTGCATGAGAAGTTGAGGTGGTCCTCCTTCTGCTTAATTGTTATTGAGTGGCTTTGCTTGCTGGTATTTGGTAGAGCTGAGCTCCCTTGCCTCTGTGGTTTGTGGCCCTTGTGCCTTGATTGTTTGGTTGTTGCATTCATGCATATTTTCAGTATTTCTTTACTCTGCAGTGATTCCTGTTTTCTATTTAGTTCTGTTGCCATGATCCCTTAGGAGCTCTAACTTCTCTGCTGTGGAGGAGTTATGATAGACATTAGATTGGTTAACCAGGCATGATAACATTAGGTAGATTCCCCTTTTCAACCATAGTTTTAGGGTGTCTCTTTCCTTTCTCAAAACAACAGAAAAACACTTAATAAAGGATAAAACAAAAGTGAATTCATTTCTTCCGTCAAAAGATTTGAACAAACATCAAAACCTTTTTGTCCTCCTGGACTGTGAAAACCCTTGGTTAAGGTGCATTTTCCCATAAAAAACACTTGAACAGCTTGTGTCGTGCGTAGCCCGAACTACGTTTGCTCTGATCTTCCATGCCGTGTGGAAGTACGTAGGCACAGGACGCGATGTCCTGGCGAGCAACCTTCCCCCCGTCTAGACGTAGGTAGTCGAACTACGTTGACTCTGACTTTCCCATTGCACGAGGGAGTACGTAGGCCCAGAACACCGTATGTTCTGTCTAGTCCTGTCCTTTTCTTTTCTTTTCAGACTGACCACTAGCGTAGATAGATAAACACACCTTTTCCTTATAAACACCAAGCGTGGATCCCGTCGAGTACGACGGACGTGAGGGGTGCTAATACCTTCCCCTTGCGTAACCGACTCCCGAAACCAGGTTTTGGTTGCGATGACCATACCTTTTCCCGTTTTTTGCGAGGTTTACTTCGAGCGTTTCCTTTCCCTCCGTTGGGATAAATAACGCACGGTGGCGACTCTTTTGTCAGCCGGCGCCGATTTTCGCAGTAGCGACAGCTGGCGACTCTGCTGGGGACTATGAGCATCTAGGGACTTTTCCCCATCCCTTATGCTGGGACCGTTTCCCATCCCCTACGCGAGTCAATCCTAGCGCTTGGGTGTTTATTTGTTGGGTGTTGTGCATATGTGTTTTATCTTTCCGCACTTTACTTTCCCGCACCTTTACCTTTCCGCATTTACTTTCAGCACTATATTATTATGATTATTGCTGTGGGAAAGGGAGGTTACTATGAGTGAGAAGCCGGACCTGGGCTTGAGTATGCACCTAGACATAGTTGTGGAGAGTAGTAGACGAACCTGTCTGCTGAGCAGGCACCGTTCCCTACGAAATCTGCGCTCAGACGAGGTTCTCTCCGAGGTGCTCCTTTTCGGTCCTGAGGATCTGAGGGGAGTCCAGACGTGAGGACTGTCGACTCTGGGGACCGATCATTTGGAAATCAGCTAAGTGAGGCCTCTTCATGACTTGATGATGCCACTCCTTCTGGGAATCGTATCGTCACTCATGAAAGTCTGTGACGCTGATGACCGCATAGGATGCCGTACCTTTGTCCGTGGATTAGGTCCATACCTGTGAGGGGGATTGGGTTATTGCAGGAAAACTGGCCTTCAGAAACCATGATTCAGTATTTATCAGATAGTTTTCTTGGCTCGTTAACAGGTGTGTTGTTTGGATCAGATGGGTTTCTTGTTTGAGGTTGATACTATTATCAGATGGTTTTCTCGTCAGATATAGAGGTTCAGATGGATTTCTTACCAGGGGATTGGTATTTTGGGTGTCAGATGATAATCAGTGTCATGAGGTTCTGGTGACTGTGGTGGTTTTCCGTTCTTGACATCACAGAGATGTTCCTCTTCAGGCTACAGCATGGCCCCTGTGTTCACTGATTGCATCATTTATCATATTGCATTATTGCATTACCATTTGCATCCAACTAACGTGTGTGTATTGCAGGTACATATTTCCCCTCCCAGTTCCGGTGTTTGTTTCCTAGCAAGACATGGAAGCCATGAAGAGAGTGTTACCCTACAGATTCCCGTCTCCAGATATCAGTCTGTTGTCAGAGTTAATTACTATTGCTAGGAAGAAGGTGATGGGAGATTTCAGGAAGACATATGGGAGGATCCTGACTTATGTTTACCAGCCCTCGGCTTATGAGATCAGCGGCATTTACACCCTGTTGCAGTTTTATGATGCTGAGATCAGGTGTTTCGTATTTCCTGATTTTGTCTTGGCTCCTACCCTGGAGGAGTATTCTGCACTCTTGGATATACCGATTCGCGAGCAAATGCCTTTCTATCACACGGACGCTAAGCCTAATCTGGCTAAGCTTTCTGCTATTCTGTATTTAGGAGAGTTTGAGCTGACAGGGAAGATGATCAAAAAAGGAGATGCGTGGGGATTTCCGTTGGTTGTTTTGGTGGAGAAGGCTCGGGAGTATGCCAAGAAGGGTGACTGGGTTGTTTTTGACGCCATTCTTGCTGTGTGTGTTTATGGCATTGTATTGTTCCCAAACCTTCCTGATTTTGTTGATGCAGATGCTTTCTATATTCTGGCTGCAAAGAACCCAGTTCCTACCTTGCTGGGAGATATCCACCATTCCACTCACTACCAAAATGAAAAGCGGCGAGGAAGGAATGTCTCCTGCTGTGTACCTCTACTGTGCAGGTGGTTTACTAGTCATATGTCGAAGTTAGGGCCTTTCGTCACTTCTATTGATTCTTTAGGATGGCCTGAGCGCTTGATGGGGTTGACTTCTGAGAATGTGGTGTGGGTTAATGAGGAGGTGTTAGGAGTTGAGGTCATATACAGATGCGAAGGATTCCCTAATGTTCCTTTGATAGGAAGGATAGGGTGTGTCAATTACAACCCTTCCTTATTAATCAGGCAGTTTGGGTATGCGCCTCAGGAAGCGCCGAAGCCCGAAGAGATACAGGAATCTCTGTATCTCACTGGGGCAATAGAGGAAGAGATGTTGATCAAGCTTGAGAAAGCATGGAAGAACCTGCATAAGAGAGAGAAGCCTTCATGTAGCAAAGGGGGTACTCGAGTTCTTGGTCCGTATGTGGAATGGATTCGTGAACGAGCTATGAAATTCCTTATGCCTTATCCTGCAGTTCAGCCACTGTATCCTTCTCTGGTGGAGGAGCCCACCACTATAGACATGCAGGTATACAAGAAGCTGATGGAGGAGAAAGAAGAGTTAGCAAAGGTTAAAGAAGCTTTAGAGAAAGAGAACGCCCAGCTTCGTCATGAAAAGATTGAAACAGGATATTTTTCCAAGCAACAGGCTGAAACTTTGAAACATCTGAAGACTACTTTATTGGAGCTGACTGAAACCAAGAAGCGTCTGGAGTTAGATGTAGACTCAGTTAGCAGTGTATTGGCTACTAAGAAACAAGAGCTGGAAAGGGCCTACACGAAGTTAGCTAAGTTCAGAGAGCATTGGGACCTCACTATGGCCAAACGCAAAGAACGGGAAGAAGAGCTAAAGATACAGGTTGCTCAGTTGGGAGAACAGGTTAAAGTGAAAACTGAAGAGCTTGAAGAAGAAGCATGCCGTCGATACGAGGCCGAACGCAAACTGATTGATGCCATGAAGAATCTGGAAGATTGTCAGCGCAGAGCAGACACCAAGAGGCCCAAACCTGAGGATGGTGCCCAAGATAAGGCTTGGGAAGATTTTGTCAGAGATATCCATGGAACGGTCAGGAAAAGGGATCAGTTGATAGAAGGCTTGATTTATCGACCGGATCACGCAGAGACGAAGAAGCTGTTCGAGGATTTCTGCGACCGTACCCGCACTTGATTTCTCTCTTGTATTCTATGTGTTGAGATCACCGCCAGGCATGTTGGTTGGGATCCTCCTTTATCATATCAGTTGTATGGAACATAGTTGTGTAACGCCCTGACGAGACTGTTATTCCAATAAATATATGAGGGTTTTTCTAAATATTATCTTTATGGTTTCTCTTGTCTTGCTACCTTGACACTGGAATTAGAGGGGAGATATCCCCAATGCACACATGCACGTTAGCATTTTTTGTATTCTGTCTGCATAAATCATATTGCATAGCATTTCTCTAGCTGGCCAGAGCACTTATCCAGCCTTTGTTTTGATCCAGAGGGTGATTCTCGGGGGATTGTTCGAGGCAAGAGTGGAGTGTTGAAGACGACCAAGGGGTTGAAGCAGATTTGAGCAGAATCAAGCAGTGAAGTCAGTTGACAGTTGTTGGTAGCTATGTCAGAGAGCAGCTTCCAGTTTGTTGATACCTTGTCAGGTTTCACTGTGACGTCCAATCCTTTGTATGGATCTACGCATGACGAAGATTTCCCGCAAGTGAACAACCTTATTGCAGCTCAGCTTGTACAACCTTCTGTTGAAGACCGAGGTCTACGTGAGCAGTTTGTTGTCCGAAGTGAACGTTATCCTTCTGTTGATACTCCAGACTACCAGAGTGTTGCCTTCCCTATGCCAAAGTCCCGAAGAGAGGTCCCGATAGCAAAGACTGAAGACCCATTAGCTCCCGTGTGTGCTAGAAGGTTTCGTGCATTGGATGAAAGATTCAAAGCCTTGAAAGGTGAAGACGCTGTTAACCCTAATGCTGCAGACATGTGTCTGGTTCCTGGTCTGGTGTTACCTCCGAAGTTCAGAATGCCGAGGTTTGAAAAGTACAAAGGAGACAGTTGCCCGAAGCAACATTTGGTGATGCTCTGCCGAAGAATGACTTCATTCGTACACAACGACAAGTTGATGATTCACTACTTTCAGGATAGTCTGACTGGGGCATCTCTGAGTTGGTATATGCAGTTAGAGAGTAATCAGATTCGATCATGGGTGGATTTAGCCAGAGCTTTCCTGAAGCAGTATGACTACAATCTTGTTCAAGCTCCTAGTCGCATGCAACTGCAAGAATTGTCTCAAGGGAACAATGAACCTTTCAGAAAGTATGTTCAGAGATGGAGAGAATTTGCTGCTAGAGTGCAACCACCGCTTCTAGACCAAGAGCTAAGAGGTATGTTCGTAAACTCCTTGCAGAGCCCGTACTTCGAAAGAATGCTTGGAGTCACACCAAATTTCTCTGAATTGGTCAGGGCAGGAGAGCACATCGAGTATGGTGTAAAGACTGGAAAAATCCAGAATGTTGCAGGCGGTCAGGCTCGTCAAACCGAAGAAGGAGTTGTGGTCAACGCAACCACGAATGATGTTGGGTATCCTCGAGTCGAATCGGTGAAATCTGTTGGTTCTTCGTCTTCTCAGCGATCAGTATCTTCTGTGTCTCGTTATTCCGGACAGACCACTGTGCCTGGGGCACCATATTAGGAATCTGATGTCACTCAGCGAACTCGTGGCCAAGGTTATCAGACTCAGCGTCAGAATCAGAACAGACCTCGTAGCAATTTGGAACGAAGGAATGGTCCTTCCCACCCAGTTCCTGTGCCGTACAGTCAACTTTTGCCACAGTTGGTTCAGAACGCCTTGGTGGAGCCGAAAGCTCTCAAGCCTGTGCCAGAACCTTACCCTCCTGGGTACAATCCCCAAGTTCAATGCGGTTACCATGGTGGCTCTCCAGGGCATGCAACTGAAGATTGTAAAGCGTTTCAGGCGAAGGTACAACAGTTGATCGACCAGGATTGCATTTCCTTTCGAGAAGGATTTCTGTTTGTTCATACTAACTTCTCAGCTGTCTAAGCTCGTAGACTCGGAAAGTATTCCCCAGCAAAAGCCAGTGGTCCGGACGGGCAGGCGCCCTCAGCATTGGCAGTCCTTAGACTTTATATCATTTGCATTTGTAGTTTCTTTTCTGTCAGTTACTACTTGCTGTAAACATTGTATGTTTCGAATGGTAATAATAATAAAGTGACTATGCATTTTTCTGAATTAATCATGTTGCTGTCGCTCATTTACTGCATTGCACTGACACTTGCATTTTATTCACTCCACTTTATCACTGTGATTAGCAAAGACTGGAGGGAGGATGACGAAATAAACTCATAACCGGTGATCGTATGCTTTCAGATAAAACCTTGCCGATGACGTACAAGGCATTGTTTCAAATCCCCCAAACACTGGAGATATAAGGAGTTAGTCCCTCGTTAACCACTTCGAGCCAGGAAGTAGAAGTTTTTTCGGACTTTTAAACCCTCACATCTTAACCGGGGGCAGGGTAGTTGTCAGTTAGCTTGACCGAGCATTCAAGTCTTACAGAGGAGTGGTGTCTTTCGAGGACCAATTACAGTTTATGCCTCTCAAGAGGTCGTACCTCGTCAACCACAGTAGTTAAACCTCACCGATCAGGAGTGAGACAGTTACAATCCTTTCGGAGCAATCAAGACAACCAGTGTCACACGACTTTGTTCCAAAAGAAAGAAAAAGAAAGCCTGCTAAGTAAAAAGAAAGAAAAAGCTGGAAAGCTAATACTTAGGCAAAAATCAGGGCATCCCGCTGGACTTCAAAAGAAAACGAAAAAACGAAAGGAACTCAAAAGGAGTCAGTCCAGGAAAAAATTAGGGAATCAAAAAGAATGGAAAAGAAGGGATAGAAAAAAATATATATAGATCCCCAGTGAAAGACAAAGTCGTGTATACAGACACCGAAAACGAAAAGGAGTAACTGTCACTCCGAAATTCTTGTGAGTTCCTTAACTGTGGTTCTTACCATTCAACATACCTCTCGAAGAGGCGAGCGCTTGTGCCAGGTTAGCTGAACCTTAGGATCGGAGATCATCACGTAGAAGGGGTGGGTACAAATCAAAATTTGAGCCAAATATCCTTTGCTTCACGAACCGTGAACCCGACCACGATACAACCCTTAACAGACCTAATTGAGGCAGGGTTTATTCTGAAAGCGCATTACGATAAGGTTGAGTAACCTGACTCCTTCGTGACTTGCTAGTCACATCCTTGTTGTGTTTTTCACTGACCACGTAAGCACTACGTTTGAACTTTGGTTCATTCGTCACTCAATCATGACATGTAAATGAGTGACAGCACAAATTTCTTCAAAATCTGCATAAACATTGCATTAGAATTACCATTCGTGAACAGACGATTTTTACTTGCAGGTTAGTAGTTGACATGAAGGAGATTCCAACAGGGAATAATCGAGCAGGACCGAGTAATTCAGCAGTCTGAACCAGGATAGTATATGTTGTGAAGCCCTGTAAATCCGGGGCATTGACTTCCAGTGAGTTCGGAATCAGTTAGTCTGAGGACAAATCCCGAAGCTTCAGTTGATCAAGGGGCAGTATGCTTGAGAAGCAGTTAATCAGAAGTGAGTCTTCTCGAGAGCCAATCAGGGGCAATTATACAGAACGCGGAGATTTGAAAGCAGATACTTCAGGTGGATAATCAGATCAGGTTAAGTCGCTAGAACGCTCATACAGGGGCAAGTCACCGCAGAGAGTGTTGAAACCAACTGGGTTGATCGGGGTTTAATGGAGATTGAATCTTTTGTCATATAAATACCGGGGCAATTAATCTCGAGGTCGTCTCATAGTAAGCTGTTCAGAGCAAGTATTCCCAGGAGTTAGATAGGGGCAAGTTGAGTGCACTGGGGCAAGTTATTCAAGCCAGTCTGTTTATCCCCGCCAGAGTACATGGCAGGCTAGTACCCTCTCCAGAGGATGAATGTTGTGTCTTCCCTCAGTGAAGTCGCCCCAGGCAAAATCTGAATGTTGCCTCCCCAGGAGAGTGGAGATTGCGTCAAAGGAAAAGATCAATGCATCTTCAGTAGTTCATAATTGGCTTATCAAGCAGAGCAGAGTCCTCCCCAGCGAAGGTCGAGACGGATATGATTAACTTCCCCAAAGAGTTTCTTGTGTAGTGAGAATCAGAGCACACCGGTCGACCCCCAGCTCAGTGATAGCAGGATGAATTATCCCCACAGGGCGTAATCAGAGTGTTGATACCTTTTGAAAGCAGTTTCCAGGATTGCTTTTCTCTTTCCCCGACAGGTTGATCCTTCCTCGTCAGGACGATCATTTTCAGCAGAGTTTGAAGTTTTGAGTTTGTGAGCTACTTCCCCAGCAGGATGGTCATCCCCAGCGGAGTTAGTTCATCTTTCCAACCCTTATTTTGTTGGAACCGTATCGGTAGTATTCCGGTTATCCCCAGCAGATCCAGTTTGTCTTCAGCATTTATTTTGCTGAAGTAACTCCTTTGCATAAGCATGCATCATAAGCACTTGCATTTTTACACAAATATGTAGCATTTCCATGCAGTATGGAAGCATTACGGCATCATCAAACATGTGCATTCTGGAAACGTAAGTAGGATTGATTACCCGTCCAGCCTCAGGTATTTTCTCTGTCAATAAGTGAGATCGTGGTTTGCAGAGATGTGTATGTTTTGTTTGCGGCACAGAACGCGCAGTGATCGCGTTTTCTCCTGTCAAGAGAGTTGTGGCGCAGGGCACGCAGTGATCGTGGTCATCATTATGTTGTGGGGATTTGTGGTAGAGGACGCAGTGATCGTATTCGTCCTGTATGTTTTGTTTGTGGCGCAAGACGCGCAGTGATCGGGTTTCCTCCTGTCAAAAAGGTCGTGGTGTAGAATACGCAGTGATCGTGTTCATCTTGTTATGGGGATTACGTAGGGGGCCAGACACGTAGTAGTCGTGTTCGTCATGTCATATTCCCCTAGCAGAGTTTACTTAGTCAAGCACTTTTTCCCCCAGCGGAGTCTTTCTCAGGATGCTGTGGTGTCAGCATTGGAAGATGGTAACGCAGATTTTTGGGTGGTTACCCGTAGTTTCCCCAGCAGAGTTATGTTCCCCAGCAGGGTGTTACTTCAATGAGTTACTTGGTTAAGTCCCTCATAGTCCCCAGCAGGGTATTCGCCACAGAGTTGTTTGGTTAAATTCCTCTTATTTTTCAACAAGGTTATTCTTGCCAAGGTGCTTGGTTAAGTTCCCAAATTCCCCAGCGGAGTGTTTTTAGGATACCTATTGCCAGAATAGGTATTGGACGACCGTCATCAGAATTGTCCTCTTAGAGTTGCTTGGTTAAGTTTCTCGTGCCCCCGCAGGGATGCTCGTTCGGGTACGAACGGAAGGTTGGTAAGTGAAATCAACATGTTCTCGCAGTTTAGTGAATGCTCGTTCGGGTACGAACGGAAGGTTGGTAAGTGAAATCAACATGTTCTCGCAGTTTAGTGGATGCTCGTTCAGGTACGAACGGAAGGTTGGTAAGTGAAATCAACATTTTCTCGCAGTTTAGTGGATGCTCGTTCAGGTACGAACGGAAGGTTGGTAAGTGAAATCAACATTTTCTCGCAGTTTAGTGGATGCTCGTTCAGGTACGAACGGAAGGTTGGTAAGTGAAATCAACATTTTCTCGCAGTTTATTGGATGCTTGTTCAGGTACGAACGGAAGTTTGGTAAGTGAAATCAACAATTTCCTCGCTGCTTAGTGGATGCTCGTTCAAGTATGAACGGAAGGTTGGTAAGTGAAATCAACATTTTCTCGCAGTTTAGTGGATGCTCGTTCAGGTACGAACGGAAGGTTAGCAAGTGAAATCAACAATTTTGCTCGCTGTTTAGTGTTTGCTCGTTCAGGAACGAAAGAAAGGGCGATAAGTGAAATCAGCATTGTCTCGTTTGGTTAAGCGTGTGCTCGTTTCTTCGGATGCGAAAGGTTGATAAGAGAGATCAACAATTTCCCACTGTTTAGTGTATACCCTCTTCTTCGGAATGGGATGGTCTATGGACAATATCAGATTATTTCATAAGCAGGTTGATGGATAGGTGTTTAGTTGTCGCTGTGGCAACAGAAATCAGTTCCCTGGTTAATTCTCCCCAAGCAGTGGTGTGCGCAATTTATTTTTGCGGTTGGCAAATTTCAGGGTTTCATTGGTATTCAACCGTCATTTACCTTTGAATGTTTGAAGGCTGAGCGCTCTTCACCCATTCAGGTCCAAGCCGCTTGAATAGGGGCAGCTGTTGCACCCTAAAATTTGACCAACCGGTTCTCCTATCTGGTTCATGGTTCAATTCGTATTCGCATATCAGGTGCATGACATTTGTACACAGACAGAAGATGGCAGGGTTACAGTTTGGTTTTCACTCATAGGACGTCTCAGACCGGTTCGGGTAATCGGAGGTTATTTTGAGAAGTCGCGCGCTTCCTGGGTGTTTTCAGTTTATGCAGTGATTTTTGAGTTTCTTGGTGTCGGGATTTATTGTTTTGCTTCGATCTGGTCTCGCGCTCTCTTTTATATTGGTTATTTGCCTTTGTTTGCAGTTTTTAGGATTTAATAGCCATTTTATAGATTTAAATAGATTTTTTATATTTTTAATAGGCTTTATAGATTTTTCAGAATTTAAATAGGTTTTTTTTAATATTTTTAATAGTTTTAAATCTTTTTTTAGAATTTATAAATTTGTTTTTAAATAGATTTTAGAATAAATTTCTTTTTAGATGTTAAGTCATGTCTTTTAGATAATAGAATAAATAGAGTTTATTTTTAATATAGATTTAATTTTTGTTAGATATTAATTTCCTTTATTAGGTTTAATATAGGTTGATAGTTTTTTTTATATAGATATTAATAGATATTGGTTTTAGTTTAATATAGAATTTAATTAGATGTTAATTCTTTTTTTTTGGTTTAATAGAGTTTAACTAGATTTTAATCATCTTTTAGATTTAATTGGGATTTAATTAGTTTAATTAGAGTTTAATATTAGTTAGGTTTTAATTGAGTTGGTTAGAATTAATTAGGATGGTTTAATTTTCATTTAGATTTAATTGTAGTTTTAATTACTAGTTAATTAGGTTAGTCTTTGATTAGCTTTTAATTGGGGTTTAATCCTTTTTTAAATTCAGAGTTTTTGGTCCAATTAGTGCCATTTTCGTGGGCTCAGGGAGTTTTTGGAGGCCCATTCCATTTCAGTCCGTTTTTCTTTGTTTTTTGTCAATGCCAGGTGTCGTATATATAGGTGTTGCACCCCAAAATTTGCCCTCACAATACAAGACTTTGTGTTCCAAGAAGGTTCACAAGGTTCACAAAATTCATAATTGGTCAGAAGAGTTGACAATTCCCTCAGACAATGCACCTCCTAAGCAGTGCATCCAAAACTAGGGTTTTGACTTTAATCAGGCTAAATGGACTTCCAAGACTTCAAGTGAGCTTCATAACATTTTATATGTGTATAAGAACCCCCATGTCAAGTTTCAAGACTTTTCTCAAAAGTTTGCTCAGTCAGATGATCAGATAAGTCAAAAGCAGTCAATGCAGTTAAAAGGTCAAACTGAGGTCAACTGTGGTCAAACCAAAGTCAAACTTCATGATTTTTTTTTTGCCAACATCAAAGAGAGGTTGGGTGAGAAATATTATCATAATAACTGTAATACCCCAAATTTTGCCCTAAGATTTGTCGTCGCATTTCATTGCATTTAATCAATTACTAACAAATTTGTGTAGTCGTTTGACTTTTTGCAGGTAAATATCATATGGCATGCACTTTTTTTCTAAAAAGTAAAAATGGCACAATTGGCAGGAGGACATGTGTAAGGAGTTATGAGTGTGAGAGGTTGAGAGTTCGAATCTCACCTTTGGCACTTTTTGTTGTTTTTATTATTTTTACTCTAAATTTTTCTATCTTTCATTAAAAAAAATAACAAAAATAGTTTTTTATTATTATTTAATTATTATTTTCGTATTTTAATTAAATCATTTTTTAAAATATTATTTTTTTCACTTTTTTCTAAATTATTCATAAAAATATCCAAAAAATCATAAAATAAAAAAATATTGAAAAAAATTTTGTTCTTTTTATAATATTTTTTATTTTAGGAATCAATAGGATTATTAGTTTTTATTTTAAGTTTATTTTAATTATTTTAAATTATTTAAATTTTATTTTTTCTTAACTAATTATTTAGTTTGGGCTTTAAAATGGGCTTTAGGGACATTATTGACAATTTGGTGTTAACCCTAATTTGTTCCCTATATATACATGTGTTGCCTTGTTGGAAAAGGGGAGAGAATGAAAAAAACCTAAGAGGAGTGAGTGCCGTTGGCCGTTATTTAGTTTTCTTCTTCATCCATTACTATTGTTTCTTTTTCTTCATCGTTTACCGTTATTTCTTTTCCTTCATCTATTACTGTTGTTTCTTTTTCTTCATCTTTTACCGTTATTTCTTTTTCTTCATCTATTACCGTTATTTCTTTTTCTTTATCTATTACTGTTGCGTTTATATATATATAATTTTTAAATTGTTAGAGTTTATATATATAAGATTTTTGATCGAATTATGTCGATACGATGTTTGCACATTTGTGTGCATGACGCGTGACATTTGTGTTAGTTCGATCTGGTTGCGATGATCGCATTTTTGTGTGAGCAATAATACTATTTTTTGCTTAATTTCTTTTTCTTTGCGATAAATTTTGTTTCGTCCGATTTAGATCTGGTTGCGATGAGCGCATTTCTGCGTTAGCAACATTGTTGGGTTATTTGGCACATTTAAAATTCATTATTGCTTTATTATTATTATTATTATTATTATTATTATTATTATTATTATTATTATTATTATTATTATTATTATCATTATTTATTATTATTATCATTATTATCATTATTATTATTATTGTTATCATTAATTTATTAAAATTTGTTGTAATATAAAAATCTGTTTTTTTAAAATAAATGACATTAACATCTTTTTTCCAAATTAATATGAAAACCTAATTTTAATTTTCTATATGATTCTATGTATATATTTATTATAATTCTTGTAAATTTTTGTAAATAAAATTAAACCTTATAAACACTTAATGTAAAATTTTGGTGAATGTGATTATTGATTAGTTAAAATTTGTTTTCATCATAATGTGTAAATATTTTTCTTAATAATTATTAATATATAATTAGAGATAATTAAATTTTTGTAAATGATTAAGAAATTTATAATTATGTTATATTTAGAACTTTATATTATAGTAATTATTTAATCATTTATGTTTCTAAATAAAAATCAAATCTTATGATATTTAGAACTTTATATTATAGTAATTATTTAATCATTTATGTTTCTAAATAAAAATCAAATCTTATGATATTTAGAACTTTATATTATAGTAATTATTTAATCATTTATGTTTCTAAATAAAAATCAAATCTTATGATATTTAGAACTTTATATTATAGTAATTATTTAATCATTTATGTTTCTAAATAAAAATCAAATCTTATGTTTAATCACGTTATTAATTAATTATTATTGCTAATCATATTTTGTTGCTTATTATTATTTTGAAATTTCTATCTTATTATTTTTTCTAACTTTGTCTATTTTTCTCATTATTATTGTTTCAACTAATTATTTTCACTAACTTTATATTTATACTAACCTTATTTAATTTTTCTTATTATTTACTAACCCCAATATTTTATTTACTTATTTGTTATTTTTTTTATTATATTTATTTTGATTATATTTTACTATTTATTTTATTTATTATAATTTTGTAATTGCCTCTTAGATGTAAATTGTAATCATTTAATTATTATTATCATTATGGTTAGTAATTAGGGAGTGCCAATATGTATGATATTTAAAAAAATAAATTAGATCATTTTAATATAAGATAATTAAATTAAACATTTCACACACGTAAGTCGATTTTAATCGCCGTCTCACTTCTTAAGGATATCCCTCAAGTTGCCTACGAATAATGGTTAAGTGGGGTGTATAAAGCAAGTCCCTCAAATAGAAAAATCATCAAAGTCCCTTATGGTTGCCTTTACGAATCAAGTCCCTTTCGAAAAATGATGATGGTCCCTTATATGTGCTTATTACATCCCACAATGGCCTTCAAAAATCCAATTGTCCCTCACATGTCCCTTAACATCCAAAGTAAGGACTACCTACTCCATTATAGTAGGGATAGTCTTACTAAGGAAAGGATAAAGAATAAGAAAGACCTTAAAACATTAGGGTAGGTTACTCCTAGGTGCTTGCTCACTTCAAAACTGTTTCACACTTAAACAAATTTTCAACAAGTTTTCAAACAAGTTCTTAACACATCCTTACATGGATTATTTATTAACTATTCTGAAAATTTTCTATTCACACACTACACTTTCAAAACAATTCAAAAGTGAGCTTAAGTACCTAAGAGCCCATGGATAACCATGGATGAAAAGGGTGCTAACACCTTCCCTTTTCATAACCTACCCCCCGGACCCAAAATATTCTCTAAGGTCTTTCCTGTTCTTTTATAACCTTTCCTTATGGATAAAATAAAAGTCGGTGGCGACTCTTGCTATCCGCAACATTGTTTAAAGTCAGTTCACCGGGTTACAGAACTGGCGACTCTGCTGGGGATCTATTTAAGAGGGGTACCCTTAGGAATTAAGATCACTTTAAATTGTTTGCCTTGTTTGCTTTATTATTATATTGTTGGGGTGCTCTTATGTGTGAAAGGTCCTAACCCGGATCTAGTGTACCTTAGGTAAATGGCAATAGACCAAGGAAACTGTACGACGTATATCGATACGGTTGATCTGGTGGCCATAGTTAGTGCGACTTCTTGGTTGGTGCTTATATTCCTTAAGTCAAGTTGAGGATAATATTGAGGCTGCCATATGTTGTCAATGCACTAACTGACTTTTAGAACCCTAGTTAACTCATCTTGGCCTTTAGAAAGTAGTGAGGTAACCGGCTTTGGTGCAGACTGAAGTTGGTTGACACTTGATACTACGCTCATTGAGATCTTAAACTTGGAGGGTTTTGGTTGGCAAGTAAGTTGCCTTCTGAACAACCACCCTTGTGAAGGATCAATGATATTGAGATCCCTTAGAACCTGGTTACTTTTGTAGGACAGGATGAACCATCTAACTTCAGGGGAGGGTACTTGCCTTTGAACCTCATGCAAGCCTTTAAACCTAGGGCTATGGTGTGACTTGTTTGTGTGTGCCACATGTTTGTGATTGAGCATGACATCATGACATCATCATGCATCATAAGCATATCATTTTCCCTAACCATTTCAAGGACCAAAGGATTTATCTTTGTTCTTTGTTGCAGGTCATGGCTTCTGCTCGTAGAAACACCATCAGGATCAACTTTGTAGGGATACCTGCTAAGCTCAAGGAGTTGGTTTCCCTAGTGCCTGATCATTCCCAGTTCAACAAGAGACATGGTCACTTGTTGGATCTAGTTACTTCAGGGTTCAGTGAAGACATGATGAGTGTGCTGTTTCAGTTCTTTGACCCTAAGCACCATTGCTTTACATTTCCTGATTATCAGCTGGTTCCAACCGTGGAGGAGTTCTCCAAGCTTCTGGGTATACCTGTTCTTGATCAGAAGCCATTCACAGG
Source organism: Lathyrus sativus (assembly GCA_963859935.3). Lineage (NCBI taxonomy): Eukaryota > Viridiplantae > Streptophyta > Magnoliopsida > Fabales > Fabaceae > Lathyrus > Lathyrus sativus. The sequence continues at coordinate 644,803,678 of OZ012741.1, forward strand.
CTTAGAGAAGGAGCTTAAACCAGAAGTTATTGCTGCAGCTCTACATCTGAAGAAGTCTGACATTGTTCTAGAGACGAGAAGTGGAGTTAAAGGTATTCTTGCCAAGGTATTAGTGGATAAAGCTCAAATGTTCTTGAAGGCTATGAGCTACGATGCTTTTGAGGAGATCTTAGCCTTATTGATTTATGGCTTAGTGTTGTTCTCCAATCCTGATCAGTTCATAGACGTTCATGCCATCAACATATTCCTGAGTCACAATCCAGTGCCTACCTTACTTGGAGACATCCTACATTCTCTTCACACCCGTACTACAAGGGCAAGAGGAACTTTGATGTGCTGCATACCTTTACTTTCTAGGTGGTTTATTTCTCACCTTCCTCGCTCAGTAATGAAGAATGAGCAAGGGTTCAGATGGTCCAAGAGGATCATGTCACTTTCTCACTCAGACATCCATTGGTGCCCCAAATCTATGGAGAATGTCACCATCATTGACCGTTGTGGGGAGTTTCCTAATGTGTCACTTCTAGGCATAAGAGGAGGCATCACCTACAACCCATCTCTAGCTTTACGACAGTTTGGTTACGCCCGGAGCGATGGTCCACATGACATGTTGATTCAGGGCATTGTGTTTGATTACGACAACGATCTTCAGGGTTACCGTCAGAGATTCATCCGAGCTTGGGGAAAGGTAAACAGGATTGACAGCAAGACACTGGAGCCTAAGTACACCATTCCTATGGAGACTTATCTCAGATGGGTACGATTTCGTGCTCAGACACTCATGATGCCATATCCTGCCATCCTACCAGTTACCATGGAACCCGTTGCTGAAGGAGACACAGCTTATACCATCCTTCACCCAGACATGCCTACTGATATGGAAGACTTGCAGAGATCATGGATCCAACTGAAAGAGCAAAGGGATACTTTCGAGGCTCATTACAAAGCAAGCCAAGCAAGGATCCTAGAGCTAACAAAGCTACTTCATGAGGAACGAAACCTCAACTCATACCTCAACACCAAGAGGAAACGTCCATGGGAGACTTAAAACCCCATCTTTTGTACTTATTTCGTTTTCATTTTTTGTAAGCCTAAAAGGCAAAACAAGTTATTACTAATAAAAAGTTACTTTCTTGTTTGTTTAAGCAAATTTAAATCCTGCGGTCCTTGAAAACATTGCATATGCATTCCCATATCATTGCATCACAGGTTTATAATTGTGCACAGGTTTCTCATCTTCTCGCTGTTTATGGAGTTGAGCACACCATTGTCTGTTATCAAAAAGAGGTTAGTACAAGCTGGGATCTTTCCAGGTTGTCATGAAGATTGTCTATATTGTACCTATAAGCCGGATAGTTGCTTCATTTTGAGAGATAGGATTCAACGTCTCATGGATAAATATACTATAGTGTTTGAAAGAAGACCAGCATCTGTAGAAAGTATGGTGGATCATCTGACTCAGGGTAAGAAGGTTGAAGAGGTTGACATGGTTGACAAAGTACCACTAAGAATCACTTCAAAGGGTCCCATTAAAATCACTCATCAGGGCCCAATCAAGATTACTGCTGAAGGTCCTGTGAAAGTTGTCGCTGAAGCCAGAGTAGCTCCTCTGATCATTACCACTCCTGGTCCTATTTCTTATACATCTGACAAAGCCGTGCCTTGGCACTATGGGTCTGATGTTTACATCCATGGTGTCAAGCAGGAGCCTTTACCTGATATGCCTGTTGACAATATTGCTGGATCTAGCAAGATCATTCGTAGTGGAAGAGTCTTCTCTCTTCCAGTTGCTTCTAAGAGTGCAGTTACTCCTGCTGTTACTTCCACCACTGATGCTCGGGGCAAGGGTCCTGTTATTGAGCCTGTATCTACTGATGTGCCAGCTGCTGATGACCTCTCTAAGCAGATGGAAGAAGTATTGAAAATCATTCGCAAGAGTGATTATGATATTGTTGATCAGCTGGGGCATACTCCCTCAAAGATTTCTATGCTCTCCCTGTTATTATGTTCTGAGGCTCATGCCAAGTCATTGATCAAGTTTCTAAAGATGGCTCATGTACCCAGTGCAATTTCTGTGGACCAGTTTGAGAATTGTGTTGCTCACCTGACCTATGACAACGAGTTAGGATTTTCTGATGCTGACTTGACCCCTGCCGAGAGGGATCATAACAGGGCCTTGCACATTTCAATTGAATGCAGGGGCACTACCCTGTCTCATGTGCTGATAGACAATGGTTCCTCTCTGAATGTGTTGCCTAAGAAAGTCCTGAACAAGCTGAGTCCTGAAGATACGGTATTGAAGCCCAGTAATATTGTGGTAAAGGCTTTTGATGGTTCTAGAAGAGTAGTGCATGGGGAAATTGATCTTCCAATCAAGGTTGGCTCTCAGGTGTTTACTGCTACATTCTATGTGATGGATATTCGTCCTTCGTACTCATGTCTGCTTGGTCGTCCCTGGATCCATGGGGCAGGTGCTGTGACCTCCACATTACATCAAAAGTTGAGATATCCGGTGAATGGAAAAGTTGTTACTGTCTTTGGAGAGGAAGAATACTTTGTCAGCCATGTAAACACTTTCAAGTATCTGGAAATAGAAGGTGAATACATTGAAACTCCATGTCAGTCATTTGAAGTGGTTCCCTGGGCTGTTAAGGATTGTGTGACTCCTCCTGCTGTGAAGAAGGTTCCTGTGGTCATCAGAAACCCTCCAACAATGGCAATGGCCTCCCTCAATGATGCAAAAGCTGTGGTGGAAGAAGGTGGTTGTACTATTTGGGGTCAGCTTCCTGATATTCCATACAAGTCTGACAAGTTTGGTTTGGGTTTCACTGCAGAGTCCCAGAAGGCTGTTCGTCGTGCTCGTGCTATTCGTATCACCAATCAAGGGGTTATCAATGCTGTGGGAGATCAAGATGAAGACTACGACTTGGAGGCATGGATTTTTCCTACTGTGGGTGCTGGACTCAATAATTGGAAAGCTGAAGATGTTATCCCTATCTCCTTTAGTCAGGAGTAAATACTATTACTGTGTTATGTTTTTAAATTTATAATTTCTGGAACAATTAAAACTTTCAAGCCATGTGCCTTACCCGGGGCACAATGGTGTGCTTGTTACGGGTTGTCATTTCATTTGCATACTTCATTCGATAAGATCAGTGGACGTTTCGTTTTCGTAAATATTGTGTTCCTTGTCTTTCTTTTTCTTTTATTTTTGCTTTATCAGCTATGTGTTCTTACACACACCCACGCCACTAAAATGCAGATCCTCATCCACTCTGGATCCAGTTGATAACAGTTCTACTATTGCCAATTACAATTTCGAGAATCTGATCTATCAAACTGAAGACGGAAACGAGGACGATTGTGAAATACCTGTGGAGCTTGCTAGGTTGTTACAACAAAAAGTGAAAGCTATACGAGAGATGCCAGCTCCCCGTACTGAGAAGGAGGTTAGAGGTTTCTTGGGACGATTGAACTACATTGCAAGATTTATTTCCCAATTAACTACCATCTGTGAGCCAATCTTCAAGTTGTTGAAGAAAGATCAGGTGATGGAATGGAATGATGAGTGCCAGACTGCCTTTGATGAAATCAAGAGATATTTGCTAGAACCTCCAATTTTAATGCCACCAGTTGATAGAAGACCCTTGATTATGTATTTAACAGTATTAGACAACTCAATGGGGTGTGTATTGGGGCAACATGACGAGTCTGGTCGAAAAGAGCAGACAATATACTACCTTAGCAAAAAGTTTACCGACTGTGAAACAAGATACTCACTGCTCGAGAAAACTTGCTGCGCTTTGGCATGGGCTGCTCGCCGACTAAGACAGTATATGTTGACCCATACTACCTTGTTGATTTCGAAGTTGGCTCTAATCTGAACAACACTATGATTACTGATCTCTGTACACAGTTCAAGATTAAGCATCACAACTCTTCTCCGTATCGTCCAAAGATGAATGGGGCAGTTGAAGCTGCTAATAAGAACATTAAGAAGATTGTACAGAAGATGACTGTTACTTACAAAGATTGGCACGAGATGTTACCATTTGCTCTGCATGGTTATCGTACTACAATACGTACTTCAACAGGGGCAACCCCATTCTCCTTAGTCTATGGTATGGAAGCAGTTCTGCCTATTGAAGTTCAGATCCCCTCCTTGAGAATTATGAAGGATGCAGGCTTGGATGAAGATGAGTGGATTCAGACTCGACTTGACCAAATAAATTTGATTGATGAGAAAAGGTTAGCAGCAGTTTGTCATGGCCAGATGTACCAGAAACGGATGATCAAAGCTTTTAACAAGAAGGTTAAACCAAAGGTATATCAGGCTGGTGACTTGGTAATCAAGCGTATCATATTACCACAGGGTGATCCTAGGGGCAAGTGGACTCCAACATATGAGGGACCATTTGTAGTCAAGACAGTGTTCTCAGGAGGTGCCATGATACTGACTACAATGGATGGTGAAGACTTCCCACAACCTGTAAACGCAGACATAGTTAAAAAATACTACGCATAAAAAGAGACCCGCTAGGTTGACAGGCCTAGGCAAAAATAAGGGCATCCCGGCAAACCAAAAGGGTTTGGGCAAAAATTAGGGATATATATATAAAAAGATGTACACCCGGCAAGTCGAAAACCTGAAAAGGCGGCTTGGGCAAAAAAGGGTATCCCGGTGGATTGAAAACCTGAAAGGGCAATCCAGGCAAAAGTTAGGGATTAAAGCGTATGACTATGTCTCGTTTGGATCACTCATGAAACTGCAACCAGTTGTACTACTTACTCAAGCTCAAACAGATAAAGCTCAATCCAATCGTTTCCGTCTCAACAGCAAGAAGATGAGATACTTGAGTGGCAATAGTAGAATTGAAACTCAATAGGATTATTTCCCACATAGCTGATTCTTTTTGTAAAAACTTCATGACAAAATTCTCTTACTAGGGTTTATGTCTCCTTGTACAAACTTACCCGTGTATGGGTCACTTTTGATATAAATAAATTCCATCTTTTGAATCCAGATTTACTTTTACCCTATTTACATAAGCGAAACGTCCATTGGTTGTGTTTGAATGTATGTATGCCTTTGAATATGATTGATGTTTACCAGAAACGCATGTATGCTTTTAATATGATTGATGTTTACCAGAAATGCATGAAAATGCAGTAATAGTATTTACTAAGGACGAACGAGGGAAGGATTTCAACGAAGCTTCGCCGGTTCATCTTTACAAGACAGTTACAAACCATCAGTAGGACTAATCCATTTTCACAAAGTCTAATCTCCCCTGGAATTTATATCCATCTCTTTTATCCTCATACGGATATACGGGAAATTACTTTCCAATAAGGGCACGATGAACGAAGACGGGATGTTATACTTATCCTACTATCAAACGAAAACGAAGGTTATCTATACCCTACTATCCCCAACAACGGGAGGTTATCTATACCTTGTTATCCCCAACAACGGGAGGTTATCTATACCTTGTTATCCCCAGCAGACGGAGGGTTATATATTCTTCAACAACGAATCGGGATTTATTTTTCTTGGTTTATCCTCCTGATGAGCTTCTTATTACTTTGGGACTGCTTTATTGTAACCTCAGGGTTATTTTATCCTCCTGATAGCCTCTCATGACTTCAAGACTGCTTTAGAGTTACTGATTGCTCTATCCTCCTGAAATCATCCTATTACTTCAAGACTGCTTTAGAGCTATTCATTGCTCTATCCTCATGAGGTCATATTACTACTTCAAGACTGCTTTAGAGCTATTCATTGCTCTATCCTCCTGAAGCCATCTAATCATTTCAAGACTGCTTTAGAGCTATCCATTGCTCTATCCTCCTGAAATTACATTATTATTTCAAGACTGCTTTAGAGCTATCCATTGCTCTATCCTCCTGAAATCATTACTTCAAGACTGCTTTAGAGCTATCCATTGCTCTATCCTCCTGAAATCATTACTTCAAGACTGCTTTAGAGCTATCGATTGCTCTATCCTCCTGAAGACATATCACATTATTATTTCAAGACTGCTTTAGAGCTATCCATTGCTCTATCCTCCTGAAATCATTACTTCAAGACTGCTTTAGAGCTACTGATCGCTCTATCCTCCTGAAATCATCCTACTACTTCAAGACTGCTTTAGAGCTATTCATTGCTCTATCCTCCTGAAATTACATTATTATTTCAAGACTGCTTTAGAGTTATCCATTGCTCTATCCTCCTGAAATTACATTATTATTTCAAGACTGCTTTAGAGCTATCCATTGCTCTATCCTCCTGAAATCATTACTTCAAGACTGCTTTAGAGCTATCGATTGCTCTATCCTCCTGAAGACATATCACATTATTATTTCAAGACTGCTTTAGAGCTATCCATTGCTCTATCCTCCTGAAATCGTTACTTCAAGACTGCTTTAGAGCTACTGATCGCTCTATCCTCCTGAAATCATCCTACTACTTCAAGACTGCTTTAGAGCTATTCATTGCTCTATCCTCCTGAAATTACATTATTATTTCAAGACTGCTTTAGAGTTATCCATTGCTCTATCCTCCTGAAATTACATTATTATTTCAAGACTGCTTTAGAGCTATCCATTGCTCTATCCTCCTGAAATCATTACTTCAAGACTGCTTCAGAGCTATTGATTGCTCTGTCCTCCTGAAGACATATCACATTATTATTTCAAGACTGCTCTAGAGCTATTGATTGCTCTATCCTCCTGAAATCATATCATCACTTCAAGACTGCTTTAGGGTTATCATTATTGATTGCTCTATCCTCATGATGACATGCTGTTATGTCAGTATTACTCCAGACTCCTGACAGTTCTCATTATACTACTGAAGAACTTTCCCCTAGTGGCATCTTTAAGCCCACTCAATCATGTTCAACCAACCATCAATATCACTCCATGCACTGGTGAGTGCAAATTTTTGGGCTTTTGTGTTCAATCCCCTTCAACCTTCCAGGTTACGACTGGCAAATATACCAATCTAACCCCTCAGGTTTCAGAAAATTGAACAGGGGCAGCTGTTGCACCCCAAAATTTGCCCTCACAATACAAGACTTTGTGTTCCAAGAAGGTTCACAAGGTTCACAAAATTCATAATTGGTCAGAAGAGTTGACAATTCCCTCAGACAATGCACCTCCTAAGCAGTGCATCCAAAACTAGGGTTTTGACTTTAATCAGGCTAAATGGACTTCCAAGACTTCAAGTGAGCTTCATAACATCTTATATGTGTATAAGAACCCCCATGTCAAGTTTCAAGACTTTTCTCAAAAGTTTGCTCAGTCAGATGATCAGATAAGTCAAAAGCAGTCAATGCAGTTAAAAGGTCAAACTGAGGTCAACTGTGGTCAAACCAAAGTCAAACTTCATGATTTTTTTTTGCCAACATCAAAGAGAGGTTGGGTGAGAAATATTATCATAATAACTGTAATACCCCAAATTTTGCCCTAAGATTTGTCGTCGCATTTCATTGCATTTAATCAATTACTAACAAATTTGTGTAGTCGTTTGACTTTTTGCAGGTAAATATCATATGGCATGCACTTTTTTTCTAAAAAGTAAAAATGGCACAATTGGCAGGAGGACATGTGTAAGGAGTTATGAGTGTGAGAGGTTGAGAGTTCGAATCTCACCTTTGGCACTTTTTGTTGTTTTTATTATTTTTACTCTAAATTTTTCTATCTTTCATTAAAAAAAATAACAAAAATAGTTTTTTATTATTATTTATTTATTATTTTCGTATTTTAATTAAATCATTTTTTAAAATATTATTTTTTTCACTTTTTTCTAAATTATTCATAAAAATATCCAAAAAATCATAAAATAAAAAAATATTGAAAAAAATTTTGTTCTTTTTATAATATTTTTTATTTTAGGAATCAATAGGATTATTAGTTTTTATTTTAAGTTTATTTTAATTATTTTAAATTATTTAAATTTTATTTTTTCTTAACTAATTATTTAGTTTGGGCTTTAAAATGGGCTTTAGGGACATTATTGACAATTTGGTGTTAACCCTAATTTGTTCCCTATATATACATGTGTTGCCTTGTTGGAAAAGGGGAGAGAATGAAAAAAACCTAAGAGGAGTGAGTGCCGTTGGCCGTTATTTAGTTTTCTTCTTCATCCATTACTATTGTTTCTTTTTCTTCATCTATTACTGTTATTTCTTTTCCTTCATCTATTACTGTTGTTTCTTTTTCTTCATCTTTTACCGTTATTTCTTTTTCTTCATCTATTACCGTTATTTCTTTTTCTTTATCTATTACTGTTGCGTTTATATATATATATAATTTTTAAATTGTTAGAGTTTATATATATAAGATTTTTGATCGAATTATGTCGATACGATGTTTGCACATTTGTGTGCATGACGCGTGACATTTGTGTTAGTTCGATCTGGTTGCGATGATCGCATTTTTGTGTGAGCAATAATACTATTTTTTGCTTAATTTCTTTTTCTTTGCGATAAATTTTGTTTCGTCCGATTTAGATCTGGTTGCGATGAGCGCATTTCTGCGTTAGCAACATTGTTGGGTTATTTGGCACATTTAAAATTCATTATTGCTTTATTATTATTATTATTATTATTATTATTATTATTATTATTATTATTATTATCATTATTTATTATTATTATCATTATTATCATTATTATTATTATTGTTATCATTAATTTATTAAAATTTGTTGTAATATAAAAATCTGTTTTTTTAAAATAAATGACATTAACATCTTTTTTCCAAATTAATATGAAAACCTAATTTTAATTTTCTATATGATTCTATGTATATATTTATTATAATTCTTGTAAATTTTTGTAAATAAAATTAAACCTTATAAACACTTAATGTAAAATTTTGGTGAATGTGATTATTGATTAGTTAAAATTTGTTTTCATCATAATGTGTAAATATTTTTCTTAATAATTGTTAATATATAATTAGAGATAATTAAATTTTTGTAAATGATTAAGAAATTTATAATTATGTTATATTTAGAACTTTATATTATAGTAATTATTTAATCATTTATGTTTCTAAATAAAAATAAAATCTTATGATATTTAGAACTTTATATTATAGTAATTATTTAATCATTTATGTTTCTAAATAAAAATCAAATCTTATGATATTTAGAACTTTATATTATAGTAATTATTTAATCATTTATGTTTCTAAATAAAAATCAAATCTTATGATATTTAGAACTTTATATTATAGTAATTATTTAATCATTTATGTTTCTAAATAAAAATCAAATCTTATGTTTAATCACGTTATTAATTAATTATTATTGCTAATCATATTTTGTTGCTTATTATTATTTTGAAATTTCTATCTTATTATTTTTTCTAACTTTGTCTATTTTTCTCATTATTATTGTTTCAACTAATTATTTTCACTAACTTTATATTTATACTAACCTTATTTAATTTTTCTTATTATTTACTAACCCCAATATTTTATTTACTTATTTGTTATTTTTTTTATTATATTTATTTTGATTATATTTTACTATTTATTTTATTTATTATAATTTTGTAATTGCCTCTTAGATGTAAATTGTAATCATTTAATTATTATTATCATTATGGTTAGTAATTAGGGAGTGCCAATATGTATGATATTTAAAAAAATAAATTAGATCATTTTAATATAAGATAATTAAATTAAACATTTCACACACGTAAGTCGATTTTAATCGCCGTCTCACTTCTTAAGGATATCCCTCAAGTTGCCTACGAATAATGGTTAAGTGGGGTGTATAAAGCAAGTCCCTCAAATAGAAAAATCATCAAAGTCCCTTATGGTTGCCTTTACGAATCAAGTCCCTTTCGAAAAATGATGATGGTCCCTTATATGTGCTTATTACATCCCACAATGGCCTTCAAAAATCCAATTGTCCCTCACATGTCCCTTAACATCCAAAGTAAGGACTACCTACTCAATTATAGTAGGGATAGTCTTACTAAGGAAAGGATAAAGAATAAGAAAGACCTTAAAACATTAGGGTAGGTTACTCCTAGGTGCTTGCTCACTTCAAAACTGTTTCACACTTAAACAAATTTTCAACAAGTTTTCAAACAAGTTCTTAACACATCCTTACATGGATTATTTATTAACTATTCTGAAAATTTTCTATTCACACACTACACTTTCAAAACAATTCAAAAGTGAGCTTAAGTACCTAAGAGCCCATGGATAACCATGGATGAAAAGGGTGCTAACACCTTCCCTTTTCATAACCTACCCCCCGGACCCAAAATATTCTCTAAGGTCTTTCCTGTTCTTTTATAACCTTTCCTTATGGATAAAATAAAAGTCGGTGGCGACTCTTGCTATCCGCAACATTGTTTAAAGTCAGTTCACCGGGTTACAATAGGCGTCCACGCGTATCATCATAAAAAGGCCCCACCTCATAACTCCAGACTCTTCCCCTCTCGCCACGTTTCCAGACCCCACCCATTCTCTCTCTGCGCCACGCCACCCCCACACGTGGCCAGCATGCAGTAACCTCCCTCGCCACCTGTCGCCTCACCAAGCCTCACCGGGATTACACCGCCGGTCATGCAAATCCGTTGAATGCCCCACCGGCCACCGCCCAACCATCACCGGACCACCGCCAGACGCCGGAATTTGCAGGTTTCACCAGATTTCACCCAATCTCCTTTGAATCTTCATCTTCTACCTCCATCAATAATCACCCCGCCGTAACCAACCTCGCCGGAAACTGGAAATTTCAGAAATTCATCCTCTTCTCCGATCATCAACTGCAACCAATCTTCATCATTCTCACCGTGAACATTCATCATTTTCCAGAAATCTCCAGATTTGATCAAGATCTTCCAGCTTTATCGTATTGTTCTTGGCGTTCATCGTTATTCGTTCGTCATCATCATCAAGATTCATACGAATCTTCATCAAATCTCCAGAAAATATTCAAGATCTCCCGAAATCCCCAGAAAATCATCAGTGTTCTTCAACCGCGCCTCAATAACACTCATCCACGATCAAGATTCTCTAGAACTTCTTCAAAATCTTCAAGCGATCTACATAAAACATTCGACGATCTTCAGCTTGAGGGTAGCGTTCATCGTCATTTCCAGGTTTCATCACCAGAAACTTTCTAGATCATCTTCAAACATCATCAAGGTTGTTGATCTTCGAGCATCCGCGAAGAACTCTCCAGAAGCTCCATCGTCTCCGTTGCTTCACCCAGGTTTCGTTTCTTCTCGCCTCCATTGTTGTTCATTCAGTGATTTAGGGTTTCTCGTTTTAAGATTTTAGGTTTAGTTTTAATTGATGGGGATGATCTAGGTTAGTATGAGCTGAACAGTTTAAGGATTAGAGAGAGGTTGTTGTTTGAATTCGTGCAGGGTTGATTAGGGTTCGAGGGTTTCAAAAGATGTTGGAGAGGGGTTCGTGAGGGGAGTTCAGAGAGGGAGATGAGCGGCGTGTTAGGGTTTAGGGTAATGAACAGTGAATGGGATTTTGGGGAAGAAGACGGGTTTTGTTGGGTAATGATTGGGCTAGGGTTTGGATTGGGTTAATCCCAAGTCTGATTTGCTGAAGCGCACCCCTCCATTTACTCGTTGCCCCCTCCTGATTGTGGAAATACTGGGTTTGGTTTGGGGCTTAGGGCCCAATTGCTAGGTGCACCCCCCTCGGTTGGGCCCAATGCTGTAATAACTAGGGCGTTTTGCTAATGCACCCCCTCTTTTGTTTTATTTCTTTTTTAATATTTCTTTGTTTTCATTCATGTTAGAAAAATTCATAAAAAATAGTAGGATGAGCCATTTAATTCCCTTATTTTTCCCATAGGTTCCTACTTCAATTTAGAATTTTATGGTGCAAAAATATTGAATTGATCATGCATTTTCATTTTCATTTGCATTTTTGTGTTTTAATTGGTATTGAATAATTGGTTTGTAATGTGTCTGCCTTGTTGATTTTAGCTCTCTCATTTGGTATTGAATTTTGCTTTAGTTTTTTAGTATGTTGTACTAGACTGATGCATGCTCCCCATAGGATTTTTATGGATTTTTTAGAGATTGATTGACGCTGTTTTAGGGTTAGAAAGTAGAGACCTCATAACTTGTTGGTTAACCCTTAACCATTCAATGTTAGGGATTGTTTAGTAGCCTTAGAAGTTGACTTAGGCTTTGAGATTTGATCTTGGGATCATAGAGGCATGTAGGTTTTGCCTAGATTTTTGGTAGATTTTTATAGGGTGTTCTGTTATTTTTGCTTGAGCTTGAGAATAGGAGAAGTCTTGAGGGCTTCTAACTTTGAAGTTCAACTGTGGTTGAACTTTAGAGATAGTTTCTTTTGGGTTGAGGGCCTGTGGTTTCTTCTTGGAGGTGGAGGCTGGATGAAGTCTTGATGGAGCTTGCAAGGATGCATAGATTGAAGACCTAGTCTAGGAGCTTGCTCTCTGTTTGTGAGGTTTGAGACCCTGAAGTTTGAGGGAAATTCATGGTGCTTTCCTGAGGAAGGCACTATGGATGTCTTTCATTCTTTCTTCTCACCTCCTTCTCAAGTATCCAATGATGTTGGAGCCTTCATGTGAGTTTAGTTCCTCCTGAGGAGGAATGTAAACCGATCACAGTTGTTGAGCCACATGGGATATGATTCCTAAGTGGAAGCCCCCTAGTATTTTCCTGAGGAAGGCACTAGGGGTCTGTTCACTTAGTTCCCTTAGTTCATATAGGATTTCTCAAGTATCCAATGATGTTGGAGCCTTCATGTGAGTTTAGTTTCTCCTGAGGAGGAATGTAAACCGTTCACAGTTGTTGAGCCACATGGGATATGATTCCTAAGTGGAAGCCCCTAGTACTTTCCTGAGGAAGACACTATGGGTCTGCTCACTTAGTTCCCTTAGTTCATGTAGGATTTATCAAGTATCCAATGATGTTGGAGCCTTCATGAGAGTTTAGTTTCTCCTGAGGAGGAATGTAAACCGATCACAGTTGTTGAGCCACATGGGATATGAGTCCTAAGTAGGAGCCTCCTGGTACTTTCCTGAGGAAGGCACTATGAGTCTGCCTTCTTAGCTCCCTTTCTTTGGTAAGCTTGTCTTGAAGCTTGAAGACTGGGAATGTTTTCTCTTGTGTAGGGGTTTTGCTTTAGGGCTTTGATTAGGGTTTTGCTTAGGGCTTTGCTTAGAGATTTGATTAGGGTTTTGCTTAGGGCTTTGCTCAGAGGTAGATTAGGGTTTTGTTTTAGGGTTGTTTAGGGTCTTGCTTAGGGGTAGTTTCTTGCTTTTGGATATGAGTTTGCCAGGCTGGTTAGCCTTCTCTTTGTGTTGATTGACTTGTGTGGTGCTGTGCTGCATTAGACTTAGGGGTTCATATAGATATTTCTGTGATAGGTGCATCTTAGAAATAGGCTTTGTGTGCATGAGAAGTTGAGGTGGTCCTCCTTCTGCTTAATTGTTATTGAGTGGCTTTGCTTGCTGGTATTTGGTAGAGCTGAGCTCCCTTGCCTCTGTGGTTTGTGGCCCTTGTGCCTTGATTGTTTGGTTGTTGCATTCATGCATATTTTCAGTATTTCTTTACTCTGCAGTGATTCCTGTTTTCTATTTAGTTCTGTTGCCATGATCCCTTAGGAGCTCTAACTTCTCTGCTGTGGAGGAGTTATGATAGACATTAGATTGGTTAACCAGGCATGATAACATTAGGTAGATTCCCCTTTTCAACCATAGTTTTAGGGTGTCTCTTTCCTTTCTCAAAACAACAGAAAAACACCTAATAAAGGATAAAACAAAAGTGAATTCATTTCTTCCGTCAAAAGATTTGAACAAACATCAAAACCTTTTTGTCCTCCTGGACTGTGAAAACCCTTGGTTAAGGTGCATTTTCCCATAAAAAACACTTGAACAGCTTGTGTCGTGCGTAGCCCGAACTACGTTTGCTCTGATCTTCCATGCCGTGTGGAAGTACGTAGGCACAGGACGCGATGTCCTGGCGAGCAACCTTCCCCCCGTCTAGACGTAGGTAGTCGAACTACGTTGACTCTGACTTTCCCATTGCACAAGGGAGTACGTAGGCCCAGAACACCGTATGTTCTGTCTAGTCCTGTCCTTTTCTTTTCTTTTCAGACTGACCACTAGCGTAGATAGATAAACACACCTTTTCCTTATAAACACCAAGCGTGGATCCCGTCGAGTACGACGGACGTGAGGGGTGCTAATACCTTCCCCTTGCGTAACCGACTCCCGAAACCAGGTTTTGGTTGCGATGACCATACCTTTTCCCGTTTTTTGCGAGGTTTACTTCGAGCGTTTCCTTTCCCTCCGTTGGGATAAATAACGCACGGTGGCGACTCTTTTGTCAGCCGGCGCCGATTTTCGCAGTAGCGACAGCTGGCGACTCTGCTGGGGACTATGAGCATCTAGGGACTTTTCCCCATCCCTTATGCTGGGACCGTTTCCCATCCCCTACGCGAGTCAATCCTAGCGCTTGGGTGTTTATCTGTTGGGTGTTGTGTATATGTGTTTTATCTTTCCGCACTTTACTTTCCCGCACCTTTACCTTTCCGCATTTACTTTCAGCACTATATTATTATGATTATTGCTGTGGGAAAGGGAGGTTACTATGAGTGAGAAGCCGGACCTGGGCTTGAGTATGCACCTAGACATAGTTGTGGAGAGTAGTAGACGAACCTGTCTGCTGAGCAGGCACCGTTCCCTACGAAATCTGCGCTCAGACGAGGTTCTCTCCGAGGTGCTCCTTTTCGGTCCTGAGGATCTGAGGGGAGTCCAGACGTGAGGATTGTCGACTCTGGGGACCGATCATTTGGAAATCAGCTAAGTGAGGCCTCTTCATGACTTGATGATGCCACTCCTTCTGGGAATCGTATCGTCACTCATGAAAGTCTGTGACGCTGATGACCGCATAGGATGCCGTACCTTTGTCCGTGGATTAGGTCCATACCTGTGAGGGGGATTGGGTTATTGCAGGAAAACTGGCCTTTAGAAACCATGATTTAGTATTTATCAGATAGTTTTCTTGGCTCGTTAACAGGTGTGTTGTTTGGATCAGATGGGTTTCTTGTTTGAGGTTGATACTATTATCAGATGGTTTTCTCGTCAGATACAGAGGTTCAGATGGATTTCTTACCAAGGCATTGGTATTTTGGGTGTCAGATGATAATCAGTGTCATGAGGTTCTGGTGACTGTGGTGGTTTTCCGTTCTTGACATCACAGAGATGTTCCTCTTCAGGCTACAGCATGGCCCCTGTGTTCACTGATTGCATCATTTATCATATTGCATTATTGCATTACCATTTTCATCCAACTAACGTGTGTGTATTGCAGGTACATATTTCCCCTTCCAGTTCCGGTGTTTGTTTCCTAGCAAGACATGGAAGCCATGAAGAGAGTGTTACCCTACAGATTCCCGTCTCCAGATATCAGTCTGTTGTCAGAGTTAATTACTATTGCTAGGAAGAAGGTGATGGGAGATTTCAGGAAGACATATGGGAGGATCCTGACTTATGTTTACCAGCCCTCGGCTTATGAGATCAGCGGCATTTACACCTTGTTGCAGTTTTATGATGCTGAGATCAGGTGTTTTGTATTTCCTGATTTTGTCTTGGCTCCTACCCTGGAGGAGTATTCTGCACTCTTGGATATACCGATTCACGAGCAGATGCCTTTCTATCACACGGACGCTAAGCCTAATCTGGCTAAGCTTTTTGCTATTCTGTATTTAGGAGAGTTTGAGCTGACAGGGAAGATGATCAAAAAAGGAGATGCGTGGGGATTTCCGTTGGTTGTTTTGGTGGAGAAGGCTCGGGAGTATGCCAAGAAGGGTGACTGGGTTGTTTTTGACGCCATTCTTGCTGTGTGTGTTTATGGTATTGTATTGTTCCCAAACCTTCCTGATTTTGTTGATGCAGATGCTTTCTATATTCTGGCTGCAAAGAACCCAGTTCCTACCTTGCTGGGAGATATCCACCATTCCACTCACTACCAAAATGAAAAGCGACGAGGAAGGAATGTCTCCTGCTGTGTACCTCTACTGTGCAGGTGGTTTACTAGTCATATGCCGAAGTTAGGGCCTTTCGTCACTTCTATTGATTCTTTAGGATGGCCTGAGCGCTTGATGGGGTTGACTTCTGAGAATGTGGTGTGGGTTAATGAGGAGGTGTTAGGAGTTGAGGTCATATACAGATGCGAAGGATTCCCTAATGTTCCTTTGATAGGAAGGAGAGGGTGTGTCAATTACAACCCTTCCTTATTAATCAGGCAGTTTGGGTATGCGCCTCAGGAAGCGCCGAAGCCCGAAGAGATACAGGAATCTCTGTATCTCACTGGGGCAATAGAGGAAGAGATGTTGATCAAGCTTGAGAAAGCATGGAAGAACCTGCATAAGAGAGATAAGCCTTCATGTAGCAAAGGGGGTACTCGAGTTCTTGGTCCGTATGTGGAATGGATTCGTGAACGAGCTACGAAATTCCTTATGCCTTATCCTGCAGTTCAACCACTGTATCCTTCTCCGGTGGAGGAGCCCACCACTATAGACATGCAGGTATACAAGAAGCTGATGGCGGAGAAAGAAGAGTTAGCAAAGGTTAAAGAAGCTTTAGAGAAAGAGAACGCCCAGCTTCGTCATGAAAAGATTGAAACAGGATATTTTTCCAAGCAACAGGCTGAAACTTTGAAACATCTGAAGATTACTTTATTGGAGCTGACTGAAACCAAGAAGCGTCTGGAGTTAGATGTAGACTCAGTTAGCAGTGTATTGGCTACTAAGAAACAAGAGCTGGAAAGGGCCTACACGAAGTTAGCTAAGTTCAGAGAGCATTGGGACCTCACTATGGCCAAACGCAAAGAACGGGAAGAAGAGCTAAAGATACAGGTTGCTCAGTTGGGAGAACAGGTTAAAGTGAAGACTGAAGAGCTTGAAGAAGAAGCATGCCGTCGATACGAGGCCGAACGCAAACTGATTGATGCCATGAAGAATCTGGAAGATTGTCAGCGCAGAGCAGACACCAAGAGGCCCAAACCTGAGGATGGTGCCCAAGATAAGGCTTGGGAAGATTTTGTCAGAGATATCCATGGAACGGTCAGGAAAAGGGATCAGTTGATAGAAGGCTTGATTTATCGACCGGATCACGCAGAGACGAAGAAGCTGTTCGAGGATTTCTACGACCGTACCCGCACTTGATTTCTCTCTTGTATTCTATGTGTTGAGATCACCGCCAGGCATGTTGGTTGGGATCCTCCTTTATCATATCAGTTGTATGGAACATAGTTGTGTAACGCCCTGACGAGACTGTTATTCCAATAAATATATGAGGGTTTTTCTAAATATTATATTTATGGTTTCTCTTGTCTTGCTACCTTGACACTGGAATTGGAGGGGAGATATCCCCAATGCACACATGCACGTTAGCATTTTTTGTATTCTGTCTGCATAAATCATATTGCATAGCATTTCTCTAGCTGGCCAGAGCACTTATCCAGCCTTTGTTTTGATCCAGAGGGTGATTCTCGGGGGATTGTTCGAGGCAAGAGTGGAGTGTTGAAGACGACCAAGGGGTTGAAGCAGATTTGAGCAGAATCAAGCAGTGAAGTCAGTTGACAGTTGTTGGTAGCTATGTCAGAGAGCAGCTTCCAGTTTGTTGATACCTTGTCAGGTTTCACTGTGACGTCCAATCCTTTGTATGGATCTACGCATGACGAAGATTTCCCGCAAGTGAACAACCTTATTGCAGCTCAGCTTGTACAACCTTCTGTTGAAGACCGAGGTCTACGTGAGTAGTTTATTGTCCGAAGTGAACGTTATCCTTCTGTTGATACTCCAGACTACCAGAGTGTTGCCTTCCCTATGCCAAAGTCCCGAAGAGAGGTCCCGATAGCAAAGACTGAAGACCCATTAGCTCCCGTGTGTGCTAGAAGGTTTCGTGCATTGGATGAAAGATTCAAAGCCTTGAAAGGTGAAGACGCTGTTAACCCTAATGCTGCAGACATGTGTCTGGTTCCTGATCTGGTGTTACCTCCAAAGTTCAGAATGCCGAGGTTTGAAAAGTACAAAGGAGACAGTTGCCCGAAGCAACATTTGGTGATGTTCTGCCGAAGAATGACTTCATTCATACACAACGACAAGTTGATGATTCACTACTTTCAGGATAGTCTGACTGGGGCATCTCTGAGTTGGTATATGCAGTTAGAGAGTAATCAGATTCGATCATGGGTGGATTTAGCCAGAGCTTTCCTGAAGCAGTATGACTACAATCTTGTTCAAGCTCCTAGTCGCATGCAACTGCAAGAATTGTCTCAAGGGAACAATGAACCTTTCAGAAAGTATGTTCAGAGATGGAGAGAATTTGCTGCTAGAGTGCAACCATCGCTTCTAGACCAAGAGCTAAGAGGTATGTTCGTAAACTCCTTGCAGAGCCCGTACTTCGAAAGAATGCTTGGAGTCACACCAAATTTCTCTGAATTGGTCAGGGCAGGAGAGCGCATCGAGTATGGTGTAAGGACTGGAAAAATCCAGAATGTTGCAGGCAGTCAGGCTCGTCAAACCGAAGAAGGAGTTGTGGTCAACGCAACCACGAATGATGTTAGGTATCCTCGAGTCGAATCGGTGAAATCTGTTGGTTCTTCGTCTTCTCAGCGATCAGTATCTTCTGTGTCTCGTTATTCCGGACAGACCACTGTGCCTGGGGCACCATATTAGGAATCTGATGTCGCTCAGCGAACTCGTGGCCAAGGTTATCAGACTCAGCGTCAGAATCAGAACAGACCTCGTAGCAATTTGGAACGAAGGAATGGTCCTTCCCACCCAGTTCCTGTGCCGTACAGTCAGCTTTTGCCACAGTTGGTTCAGAACGCCTTGGTGGAGCCGAAAGCTCTCAAGCCTGTGCCAGAACCTTACCCTCCTGGGTACAATCCCCAAGTTCAATGCGGTTACCATGGTGGCTCTCCAGGGCATGCAACTGAAGATTGTAAAGCGTTTCAGGCGAAGGTACAACAGTTGATCGACCAGGATTGCATTTCCTTTCGAGAAGGATTTCTGTTTGTTCATACTAACTTCTCAGCTGTCTAAGCTCGTAGACTCGGAAAGTATTCCCCAGCAAAAGCCAGTGGTCCGGACAGGCAGGCGCCCTCAGCATTGGCAGTCCTCAGACTTTATATCATTTGCATTTGTAGTTTCTTTTCTGTCAGTTACTACTTGCTGTAAACATTGTATGTTTCGAATGGTAATAATAATAAAGTGACTATGCATTTTTCTGAATTAATCATGTCGCTGTCGCTCATTTACTGCATTGCACTGACACTTGCATTTTATTCACTCCACTTTATCACTATGATTAGCAAAGACTGGAGGGAGGATGACGAAATAAACTCATAACCGGTGATCGTATGCTTTCAGATAAAACCTTGCCGATGACGTACAAGGCATTGTTTCAAATCCCCCAAACACTGGAGATATAAGGAGTTAGTCCCTCGTTAACCACTTCGAGCCAGGAAGTAGAAGTTTTTTCGGACTTTTAAACCCTCACATCTTAACCGGGGGCAGGGTAGTTGTCAGTTAGCTTGACCGAGCATTCAAGTCTTACAGAGGAGTGGTGTCTTTCGAGGACCAATTACAGTTTATGCCTCTCAAGAGGTCGTACCTCGTCAACCACAATGGTTAAACCTCACCGATCAGGAGTGAGACAGTTACAATCCTTTCGGAGCAATCAAGACAACCAGTGTCACACGACTTTGTTCCAAAAGAAAGAAAAAGAAAGCCCACTAAGTAAAAAGAAAGAAAAAGCTGGAAAGCTAATACTTAGGCAAAAATCAGGGCATCCCGCTGGACTTCAAAAGAAAACGAAAAAACGAAAGGAACTCAAAAGGAGTCAGTCCAGGCAAAAATTAGGGAATCAAAAAGAATGGAAAAGAAGGGATAGAAAAAAATATATATAGATGGAGTTTTGATGGAATCCAAGAGCATATTTGGAATCCTTGATTTTTTTCCTTCAAGTTTGACTAAAATTTCGTGCGAAACGGTTAAGAATCGATGGAGTTATGTTGCTCGGAAGTTACCGAAAAAATGTCACCGCCGGAACAGCTACAGTACTGCGCGGGTACTGTTCCCAACCCCACTCGCGAGGCCAACACGGACATTGCTTTGGAATTCTGTTGGTCGCACCCCTGGCCCAATGCACATTGACTTAGTTTAAATCATTTCTAATGGAATGCTAAGTACGAGGAAGCATGAGAGAAATTTTAGTCTGTTTGGGAACAAAGCCTGCACTTGAAGAAGCAACATTAACAAGTTATAATGTTGCTTGTTGATTGATATTGTATTTATATATTTTGCATACAACTTTTTGAATAGATTTTATCCTTTTATATATGTATTATGACATCAGCCACAACATTTTTGAGCGAGTACTTTTAAAAATACGAAATTACTTGGGGGTGTCAAATACAAAAGGAGGTGACAAATTAAGTGTTCGAATTGATATAGGAAGACACTGCTTTACCTAAGTTATTATTAAATAAACATTTAGTCAATTACCACTGCATATTTGTGATAATAAAAATCAAAAAGTAATTATAGAAATGATCTTTAGATTAATTATAAAATTGTAAAAATATAAAATATCGCGGGTAAAGGGAGTAGTAGCAAATTGATAGAGCTCTCAGTCGTTCTTATTTTCTTCCCACCGCCAAGTTGTTTTGTTCAAGAAACTCTTTTTCTTATAGTTTCATGAAACACCCATTCCTCAAAATCAAAAGCATTCCTTTTTGTGGTCAAAGCTTCATCTGATGTTGTGATAGAAGCACCCAAAGAAGAAACATCAAGGATCCAACCATATGAAGTGTATGAGTTATGGCTCATGTCTGGTAGATCAACTCGCAAGGCTGGAATGTTCAATGTTGGTGATAATGTACTCGCCACCACACCGGGTCTCTTCAGCTCTTCATTTTATTTTCAGACAACTACATTGGTGCTTGTTTGGTATATCATCTTCAAAATAATTATTTGAACTGGAGGATTAGGGTGGATTTGTTTGAATTTATTTATTGAAACTTATCTACTTCAATAAAGACTTGTGAGGATGTTTCAAAGCGTTTATGGAAAACTATATATCATATTTCACAAGTTGCTTTCCTTTATTACTCAATTGCTCATTAAAATAAGGAATCAAGGATTGGCGACTTTGGTCTTGTAACTACATGATAGACATTATATTAATTTGTAATCAACAACCCCTAATTTGACGATGAAAAAAGCTTTAATTTTGAATCATCCAATTTATTAGGAGTATATCTAGATTAAAATTAAAAGGATTAATGCTATCTTCTTGATAATCCTAAAGTCTATTAATTGCTTAAATGCTGAAGGAATGCTAAGTACGAGGAAGCATTAGAGAAATTAGAGGCAGTTTTGGGAACAAACCAGAACCCGATGAAGTAGCAATGACAAGTTATAATATTGATTGTTGTTACTCTAATATAATCTAAACCAGGTAGATATGTTTCTTTACTCTACAATATGTATGTGCTGCATTCTACTACTATGTCACTAGTTTTGTGTATTTTTTTTAGTTTCCAGTAATCCCTCTATATATGTAGATTAAATCCCTCAACCGCATCTCTTCAATGATTAGTGTTATAACATGTCAAAAGTAGTTGAGGAGTGCTTAGTATAAAGAAAGCCATTTAAAAAACCTTTACAACCACATCTCTTCAATGATTAGTTTTATAGCATGTTCCATGTTAATAATATATATATCCATTAAGTCCCACATTAGCTAGAACATCACACAAACAAATGTTTATAAATGCCTGTCATGCTAGTTAGTTCGCCGAGCTGAGTAGCGCCAGCTTGTGACCCATGTGGGGGCAGTAAGGTGATGGAACATGGCTAAGGCTTAACAGGTCGGTCTGGTGGTTGCACCATGCTGTCCTTCCCGTTCAAAGTTGCGAGTTGGCCCATGGGACTTGTGCGAAGGCACGAGTCTTGTGGGCCTTAGACAAGAGGGTAAAGCGTGAGGCTGGTTTCACAGAGCAGCGAACACTTCCAACTCTTGACAGTGGAGGGATCACGGGCTGCTGCATCTCCAGTCCACAACACCTGGTGAGTCTAGCCCTTTGAACAATCTCTTTTTGCTGGTGGGGTTCTCACATATTGAGTGACGTGCCTGCCATGTATTTTTAGGTTGCCACTATTTGTTTAGCACATTTTGGCATTTAATTATATCAAGTGTGTAAAGAAAGACATCGAAGGTCATAGATTGACATGATTTGGTTATTTGTTTGCTATGAAATCCATACACTTTCAGCTTCTAATTAAGAAATTTCAATACACTGTTTTTAGCTTTTAAGTATCTCATGTTTTATATACATAATTACTATTTGTGACATTTTATTATAAGCATTTGCAGATTCAAACTCCTGTAATCAGGAAGTCTCTAATATACCGTAGTCATACAATATGCACGGTCAAATTAATTCAAATCAGATGGTCTGCATTTAGATTTCATAATCGAGTCTATGATACATGGTTGGATGTGAGACATGGGATCTTGATCCCATGGTAAAAAATGCAAGACTTTGTCAATTTTGATTTAATAATCGCAAGAAATACAAATCCAAATGATTCTATTATGCGTGATTTTAAATTGCAATTTGAAACTACAAATGTGGCATTAATGTATTTTGACGTATCTACAACATCGCATTGGCCGTATTTTCCTGCCACATAAAAGTTTGCAGCATAACCACAAATGTAACCTCGGTTTAAAACGATGCCGGTAAGCCAACTATAACAAACAAATGGAGAATGTGGAAGAACAATGTATAACAAATATATGGACTGAATCAAAATGTTGAGCTGGATTTAATTAGTCTTTTCCTTTATTGCTCATTTGCTTATTAAAAAAAAGGAATATAGGATTGATAGACATATCAGAAACAAAGCATTTTCCATATGAATTGAAATTCTAATATAGATTAGGACTAAAGAATTAATGGCATCTTACTGATAATAATGTCCATTATTTTCCTGGATTCATTGCTAATGGAATGCTAAGTACGAGGAAGCATGAGAGAAATTTTAGTTTGTTTGGGAACAAAGCCTGCACTTGAAGAAGCAACATTCACAAGTTATAATGTTGCTTGTTGATTGATATTGTATTTATATATTTTGCATATAACTTTTTGAATAGATTTAATCCTTCTATATATGTATTATGACATCAGCCACAACATTTTTGAGCGAGTACTTTTAAAAATACGAAATTACTTCGGGGTGTCAAATACAAAAGGAGGTGACAAATTAAGTGTTCGAATTCATATAGGAAGACACTGCTTTACCTAAGTTATTATTCAATAAACATTTAGTCAATTACCACTGCATTTGTGTGATAATAAAAATCAAAAAGTAATTATAGAAATGATCTTTAGATTAATTATAAAATTGTAAAATTATAAAATTTCGCGGGTAAAGGGAGTAGTAGCAAATTGATAGAGCTCTCAGTCGTTATTATTTTCTACCCACCGCCAATTTGTTTTGTTCAAGAAACCCTTTTTCTAATAGTTTCATCAAACACCCATTCCTCAAAATCAAAACGATTTCTTTTTGTGGTCAAAGCTTCATCTGATGTTGTGACAGAAGCACCCAAAGAAGAAGCTTCAAGGATCCAACCATATGAAGTGTATGAGTTATGGCTCCTGTCTGGTAGATCAACTCGCAAGGCTGGAATGTTCAATGTTGGTGATAGTGTACTCGCCACCACACCGGGCCTCTTCTGCTCTTCATTTTATTTTCAGACAACTACATTGGTGCTTGTTTGCTATATCATCTTCAACATAAATATTTGAACTGGAGGATTAGGGTGGGTTTGTTTGAATTTATTTATTGAAACTTATCTACTTCAAAAAAGACTTGTGAGGATGTTTCAAAGCGTTTATGGAAATCTATATATCATATTTCACAAGTTGCTTTCCTTTATTACTCAATTGCTCATTAAAATTAGGAATCAAGGATTGGCGACTTTGGTCTTGTAACTACATGATAGACATTATATTAATTTGTAATCTACAACCCCTAATTTGACGCTGAAAAAAGCTTTAATTTTGAACCATCCAATTTATTATGAGTATATCTAGATTAAAATTAAAAGGATTAATGGTATCTTCTTGATAATCCTAAAGTCTATTACTTGTTTAAATGCTGAAGGAATGCTAAGTACGAGGAAGCATTAGAGAAATTAGAGGCAGTTTTGGGAACAAACCAGAGCCCGATGAAGTAGCAATGGCAAGTTATAATGTTGATTGTTGTTACTCTAAGCTAATCTAAACCAAGTAGATATGATTCTTTACACTACAATATGTATGTGCTGCATTCTACTACTATGTCATTAGTTTTGTGTATTTTTTTTAGTTTCCGGTAATCCCTCTATTTATGTAGATTAAATCCCTCAACCACATCTCTTCAATGATTAGTGTTATAACATGTCAAAAGTAGTTGAGGAGTGCTTAGTATAATGTAAGCCATTTAAAAAACCTTTACAACCACATCTCTTCAACGATTAATTTTATAACATGTTCCATGTTAATAATATATATATCCATTAAGTCCCACATTGGCTAGAACATCACACGAACAAATGTTTTTAAATGTTTGACATGCTAGTTAGTTCGCCGAGCTGAGTAGCGCCAGCTTGTGACCCATGTGGGGGCAGTAAGGTGATGGAACATGGCTAAGGCTTAACAGGTCGGTCTGGTGGTTGCACCATCCTGGCCTGCCTGTTCCAAGTTGCGAGTTGGCCCATTGGACTTGTGAGAAGGCACGGGTCTTGTGGGCCTTAGATAGGAGGGTAAAGCGTGAGGATGGTTTCACAGAGCATCAAACACTTCCTACTCTTGACAGTGGAGGGATCATGGGCTGCTGCATCTCCAGTCCACAACACCTGGTGAGTCTAGCCCTTTGAACCATCTCTTTTTGCTGGTGGGGTTCTCACATATTGAGTGAGGTACATGCCATGTATTTTTAGTTTTCCACCATTTGTTTAGCATATTTTGGCATTTAATTATATCAAGTGTGTAAAGAAAGACATCGAAGGTCATAGATTGACATGATTTGGTTATTTGTTTGCTATGAAAGCCATACACTTTCAGCTTCTGCTTAAGAAATTTCAATACACTGTTTTTACCTTTTAAGTATCTCATGTTTTATTTACATAATTACTATTTGTGACATTTTATTATAAGCATTTGCGGATTCAAACTCCAGTAATCAGGAAGTCCCTCATATACCATAGTCATACAATATTCATGGTCAAATTAATTCAAATCAGATGGTCTGCATTTAGATTTCATAATCGAGTCTATGATACATGGTTGGATGTGAGACTTGGGATCTTGATCCGATGCTCCAAAATGGAAGACTTTGTTAATTGTGATTTAATAATGGCAAGGAATACAAATCCAAATGATTCTATTATGCGTGATTTTAAATTGCAATGTGAAACTACAAATGTGGCATTAATGTATTTTGAGGTATCTACAACATCGCATTGGTCGTATTTTCCTGCCACATAAAAGTTTGCAGCATAACCACAAATGTAACCTCGGTTTAAAACCATGCTGGTAAGCCAACTATAACAAACAAATGGAAAATGTGGAAGAACAATGTATAACAAATATATGGACTGAATCAAAATGTTGAGCTAGATTTAATTAGTCTTTTCCTTTATAGCTCATTTGCTTATTAAAAAAAAGGAATATAGGATTGATAGAAATATCAGAAACAAAGCATTTTCCATATGAATTGAAATTCTAATATAGATTAGGACTAAAGAATTAATGGCATCTTACTTATAATAATGTCCATTATTTTCCTGGATTCATTGCTAATGGAATGCTAAGTACGAGGAAGCATGAGAGTAATTTTAGTCTGTTTGGGAACAAAGCCTGCACTTGAAGAAACAACATTCACAAGTTATAATTTTGCTTGTTGATTGATATTGTATTTATATATTTTGCATATAACTTTTTGAATAGATTTAATCCTTCTATATTTGTATTATGACATCAGCCACAACATTTTCGAGCGAGTACTTTTAAAAATACGAAATTACTTCGGGGTCTCAAATACAAAAGGAGGTGACAAATTAAGTGTTCAAATTGATATAGGAAGACACTGCTTTACCTAAGTTATTATTAAATAAACATCTATTCAATTACCACTGCATTTGTGTGATAATAAAAATCAAAAAGCAATTATACAAATGATATTTAGATTAATTATAAAATTGTAAAAATATTAAATTTCGCGGATAATGGGAGTAGTAGCAAATTGAGAGAACTCTCAGTCGTTCTTATTTTCTTCCCACCGCCAAGTTGTTTTGTTCAAGAAACCCTTTTTCTTATAGTTTCATCAAACACCCATTCCTCAAAATTAAAACCATTCCTTTTTATGGTCAAAGCTTCATCTGATGTTGTGAGAGAAGCACCCAAAGAAGAAGCTTCAAGGATCCAACAATATGAAGTGTATGAGTTATGGCTCCTGTCTGGTAGATCAACTTGCAAGGCTGGAATGTTCAATGTTGGTGATAATGTACTCGCCACCACACCGAGTCTCTTATGCTCTTCATTTTATTTTCAGACAACTACATTGGTGCTTGTTTGCTATATCATCTTCAACATAATTATTTAAACTGGAGGATTAGGGTGGGTTTGTTCGAATTTATTTATTGAAATTTATCTACTTCAATAAAGACTTGTGAGGATGTTTCAAAGCGTTTATGGAAAACTATATATCATATTTCACAAGTTGCTTTCCTTTATTACTCAATTGCTCATTAAAATTAGGAATCAAGGATTGGCGACTTTGTTATTGTAACTACATGATAGACATTATATTAATTTGTAATGAGCAACCCCTAATTTGACGCTGAAAAAAGCTTTAATTTTGAATCATCCAATTTATTAGGAGTATATCTAGATTAAAATTAAAAGGATTAATGGTATCTTCTTGATAATCCTAAAGTCTATTACTTGTTTAAATGCTGAAGGAATGCTAAGTACGAGGAAGCATTAGAGAAATTAGAGGCAGTTTTGGGAACAAACCAGAGCCCGATGAAGTAGCAATGACAAATTATAATGTTGATTGTTGTTACTCTAAGCTAATCTAAACCAGGTAGATATGATTCTTTACTCTACAATATGTATGTGCTGCATTCTACTACTATGTCACTGGTTTTGTGTATTTTTTTTAGTTTCCAGTAATCCCTCTATATATGTAGATTAAATCCCTCAACCACATCTCTTCAAAGATTAGTGTTATAACATGTCAAAAGTAGTTGAGGAGTGCTTAGTATAAAGTAAGCCATTTAAAAAACCTTTACAACCACATCTCTTTAATGATTAGTTTTATAACATGTTCCATGTTAATAGTATATATATCCATTAAGTTCCACATTGGCTAGAGCATCACACAAACAAATGTTTATAAATGTTTGACATGCTAGTTAGTTCGCCGATCTGAGTAGCGCCAGCTTGTGACCCATGTGGGGGAAGTAAGGTGATGGAACATTGCTAAGGCTTAACATGTCGGTCTGGTGGTTTCACCATGCTGGCCTGCCCGTTCCAAGTTGCGAGTTGGCCCATGGGACTTGTGCGAAGGCACGGGTCTTGTGGTCCTTAGAAATGAGGGGTAAAGTGTGAGGCTGGTTTCACAAAGCAGCGAACACTTCCTACTCTTGACAGTGGAGGGATCACGGGCTGCTGCATCTCCAGTCCACAACACCTGGTGAGTCTAGCCCTTTGAACCATCTCTTTTTGCTCGTGGGGTTCTCACATATTGAGTGAGGTGCCTGCCATGTATTTTTAGTTTGCCACCATTTGTTTAGCTCATTTTGGCATTTAATTATATCAAGTGTGTAAAGAAAGACATCGAAGGTCATAGATTGACATGATTTGGTTATTTGTTTGCTATGAAAGCCATACACTTTCAGCTTCTGCTTAAGAAATTTCAATACACTGTTTTTAGCTTTTAAGTATCTCATGTTTTATTTACATAATTACTATTTGTAACATTTTATTATAAGCATTTGCGGATTCAAACACCTGTAATCAGGAAGTCTCTCATCTACCGTAGTCATACAATATGCATGGTCAAATTAATTCAAATCAGATGGTCTGCATTTAGATTTCATAATCGAGTCTATGATACATGGTTGGATGTGAGACATGAGATCTTGATCCGACGATCCAAAATGCAAGACTTTGTCAATTGGGATTTAATAATTGCAAAAAATACAAATCCAAATGATTCTATTATGCGTGATTTTAAATTGCAATGTGAAACTACAAATGTGGCATTAATGTATTTTGAGGTATCTACGACATCGCATTGGTCGCATTTTCCTGCCACATAAAATTTCGCAGCATAACCACAAATGTAACCTTGATTTAAAACCATGCTGGTAAGCCAACTATAACAAACAAATGGAGAATGTGGAAGAACAATGTATAAAAAATATATGGACTGAATCAAAATGTTGAGCTGGATTTAATTAGTCTTTTACTTTATTGCTCATTTGCTTATTAAAAAAAGGAATATAGGATTGATAGACATATCAGAAACAAAGCATTTTCCATATGAATTGAAATTCTAATATAGATTAGGACTAAAGAATTAATGGCATCTTACTAATAATAATGTCCATTATTTTCCTGGATTCATTGCTAATGGAATGCTAAGTACGAGGAAGCATGAGAGAAATTTTAGTCTGTTTAGGAACAAAGCCTGCACTTGAAGAAGCAACATTCACAAGTTATAATGTTGCTTGTTGATTGATATTGTATTTATATATTTTGCATATAACATTTTGAATAGATTTAATCCTTCTATATATGTATTATGACATCAGCCACAACATTTTCGAGCGAGTACTTTTAAAAATACGAAATTACTTCGGGGTGTCAAATACAAAAGGAGGTGACAAATTAAGTGTTCGAATTGATATAGGAAGACACTGCTTTACCTAAGTTATTATTAAATAAACATTTAGTCAATTACCACTGCATTTGTGTGATAATAAAAATCAAAAAGTAATTATACAAATGATCTTTAGATTAATTATAAAATTGTAAAAATATTAAATTTCGCGGGTAAAGGGAGTAGTAGCAAATTGATAGAGCTCTTAGTCGTTCTTATTTTCTTCCCATCGCCAAGTTGTTTTGTTCAAGAAACCCTTTTTCTTATAGTTTCATCAAACACCCATTCCTCAAAATCAAAACCATTCCTTTTTATGGTCAAATCTTCATCTGATGTTGTGAGAGAAGCACCCAAAGAAGAAGCTTCAAGGACCCAACCATATGAAGTGTATGAGTTATGGCTCCTGTCTGGTAGATCAACTCGCAAGGCTGGAATGTTCAATGTTGGTGATAATGTACTCGCCACCACACCGAGTCTCTTCTGCTTTTCATTATATTTTCAGACAACTACATTGGTGCTTGTTTGCCATATCATATTCAACATAATTATTTGAACTGGAGGATTAGGGTGGGTTTGTTTGAATTTATTTATTGAAACTTATCTACTTCAATAAAGACTTGTGAGGATGTTTCAAAGCGTTTATGGAAAACTATATATCATATTTCACAAGTTGCTTTCCTTTATTACTCAATTGCTCATTAAAATAAGGAATCAAGGATTGGCCACTTTGTTCTTGTAACTACATGATAGACATTATATTAATTTGTAATCGGCAACCCCTAATTTGACGCTGAAAAAAGCTTTAATTTTGAACCATCCAATTTATTAGGAATATATCTAGATTAAAATTAAAAGGATTAATGGTATCTTCTTGATAATCCTAAAGTCTATTACTTGTTTAAATGCTGAAGGAATGCTAAGTATGAGGAAGCATTAGAGAAATTAGAGGAAATTTTGGGAACAAACCAGAGCTCGATGAAGTAACAATGACAAGTTATAATGTTGATTGTTGTTACTCTAAGCTAATCTAAACCAGGTAGATATGTTTCTTTACTCTACAATATGTATGTGCTGCATTCTACTACTATGTCACTGGTTTTGTGTATTTTTTTTAGTTTCCGGTAATCCCTCTATATATGTAGATTAAATCCCTCAACCACAACTCTTCAAAGATTAGTGTTATAACATGTCAAAAGTAGTTGAGGAGTGCTTAGTATAAAGTAAGCCATTTAAAAAACCTTTACAACCATATCTCTTCAATGATTAGTTTTATAACATGTTCCATGTTAATAGTATATATATCCATTAAGTCCCACATTGGCTAGAACATCACACAAACAAATATTTATAAATGTTTGACATGCTAGTTAGTTCGCCGATCTGAGTAGCGCCAGCTTGTGACCCATGTGGGTGAAATAAGGTGATGGAACATTGCTAAGGCTTAACAGGTCGGTCTGGTGGTTTCACCATGCTGGCCTGCCCGTTCCAAGTTGCGAGTTGGCCCATGGGACTTGTGCGAAGGCACGGGTCTTGTGGGCCTTAGACATGAGGGGTAAAGCGTGAGGCTGGTTTCACAGAGCAGCGGACACTTCCTACTCTTGACAGTGGAGGGATCACGGGCTGCTGCATCTCCAGTCCACAACACCTGGTGAGTCTAGCCCTTTGAACCATCTCTTTTTGTTGGTGGGGTTCTCACGTATTGAGTGAGGTGCCTGCCATGTATTTTTAGTTTGCCACCATTTGTTTAGCTCATTTTGGCATTTAATTATATCAAGTGTGTAAAGAAAGACATCGAAGGTCATAGATTGACATGATTTGGTTATTTGTTTGCTATGAAAGCCATACACTTTCAGCTTCTGCTTAAGAAATTTCAATACACTGTTTTTAGCTTTTAAGTATCTCATGTTTTATTTACATAATTACTATTTGTGACATTTTATTATAAGCACTTACGGATTCAAAAACCTGTAATCAGGAAGTCTCTCATCTACCGTAGTCATACAATATGCATGGTCAAATTAATTCAAATCAGATGGTCTACATTTAGATTTCATAATCGAGTCTATGATACATGGTTGAATGTGAGACATGGGATCTTGAGCCGATGGTCCAAAATGCAAGACTTTGTCAATTGTGATTTAATAATTGCAAGAAATACAAATCCAAATGAATCTATTATGCGTAATTTTAAATTGCAATGTGAAACTACAAATGTGGCATTAATGTATTTTGAGGTATCTACAACATCGCATTGGCCGTATTTTCCTGCCACATAAAAGTTTGCAACATAACCACAAATGTAACCTCGGTTTAAAACCATGCTGGTAAGCCAACTATAACAAACAAATGGAGAATGTGGATGAACAATGTATAACAAATATATGGACTGAATCAAAATGTTGAGCTGGATTTAATTAGTCTTTTACTTTATTGCTCATTTGCTTATTAAAAAAAAGGAATATAGGATTGATAGACATATCAGAAACAAAGCATTTTCCATATGAATTTAAATTCTAATATAGATTAGGACTAAAGAATTAATGGCATCTTACTAATAATAATGTCCATTATTTTCCTGGATTCATTGCTAATGGAATGCTAAGTACGAAGAAGCATGAGAGAAATTTTAGTCTGTTTAGGAACAAAGCCTGCACTTGAAGAAGCAACATTCACAAGTTATAATGTTGCTTGTTGATTGATATTGTATTTATATATTTTGCATATAACATTTTGAATAGATTTAATCCTTCTATATATGTATTATGACATCAGCCACAACATTTTTGAGCGAGTACTTTTAAAAATACGAAATTACTTCGGGGTGTCAAATACAAAAGGAGGTGACAAATTAAGTGTTCGAATTGATATAGGAAGACACTGCTTTACCTAAGTTATTATTAAATAAACATTTAGTCAATTACCACTGCATTTGTGTGATAATAAAAATCAAAAAGTAATTATACAAATGATCTTTAGATTAATTATAAAATTGTAAAAATATTAAATTTCGCGGGTAAAGGGAGTAGTAGCAAATTGATAGAGCTCTTAGTCGTTCTTATTTTCTTCCCATCGCCAAGTTGTTTTGTTCAAGAAACCCTTTTTCTTATAGTTTCATCAAACACCCATTCCTCAAAATCAAAACCATTCCTTTTTATGGTCAAATCTTCATCTGATGTTGTGAGAGAAGCACCCAAAGAAGAAGCTTCAAGGACCCAACCATATGAAGTGTATGAGTTATGGCTCCTGTCTGGTAGATCAACTCGCAAGGCTGGAATGTTCAATGTTGGTGATAATGTACTCGCCACCACACCGAGTCTCTTCTGCTTTTCATTATATTTTCAGACAACTACTTTGGTGCTTGTTTGCCATATCATATTCAACATAATTATTTGAACTGGAGGATTAGGGTGGGTTTGTTTGAATTTATTTATTGAAACTTATCTACTTCAATAAAGACTTGTGAGGATGTTTCAAAGCGTTTATGGAAAACTATATATCATATTTCACAAGTTGCTTTCCTTTATTACTCAATTGCTCATTAAAATAAGGAATCAAGGATTGGCCACTTTGTTCTTGTAACTACATGATAGACATTATATTAATTTGTAATCGGCAACCCCTAATTTGACGCTGAAAAAAGCTTTAATTTTGAACCATCCAATTTATTAGGAATATATCTAGATTAAAATTAAAAGGATTAATGGTATCTTCTTGATAATCCAAAAGTCTATTACTTGTTTAAATGCTGAAGGAATGCTAAGTATGAGGAAGCATTAGAGAAATTAGAGGAAATTTTGGGAACAAACCAGAGCTCAATGAAGTAACAATGACAAGTTATAATGTTGATTGTTGTTACTCTAAGCTAATCTAAACCAGGTAGATATGTTTCTTTACTCTACAATATGTATGTGCTGCATTCTACTACTATGTCACTGGTTTTGTGTATTTTTTTTAGTTTCCGGTAATCCCTCTATATATGTAGATTAAATCCCTCAACCACAACTCTTCAAAGATTAGTGTTATAACATGTCAAAAGTAGTTGAGGAGTGCTTAGTATAAAGTAAGCCATTTAAAAAACCTTTACAACCATATCTCTTCAATGATTAGTTTTATAACATGTTCCATGTTAATAGTATATATATCCATTAAGTCCCACATTGGCTAGAACATCACACAAACAAATGTTTATAAATGTTTGACATGCTAGTTAGTTCGCCGAGCTGAGTAGCGCCAGCTTGTGACCCATGTGGGGGCAGTAAGGTTATGGAACATGGCTAAGACTTAACAGGTCGGTCTGGTGGTTGCACCATGCTGGCCTGCCCGTTCCAAGTTGCGAGTTGGCCCATGGGACTTGTGCGAAGGCACGGGTCTTGTGGGCCTTAGACAGGAGGGTAAAGCGTGAGGCTGGTTTCACAGAGCAGCGGACACTTCCTACTCTTGACAGTGGAGGGATCACGGGCTGCTGCATCTCCAGTCCACAACACCTGGTGAGTCTAGCCCTTTGAACCATCTCTTTTTGCTGGTGGGGTTCTCACATATTGAGTGAGGTGCCTGCCATGTATTTTTAGTTTGCCACTATTTGTGTAGCACATTTTGGCATTTAATTATATCAAGTGTGTAAAGAAAGACATCGAAGGTCATAGATTGACATGATTTGGTTATTTGTTTGCTATGAAAGCCATACACTTTCAGCTTCTGCTTAAGAAATTTCAATACACTGTTTTTAGCTTTTAAGTATCTCATGTTTTATTTACATAATTACTATTTATGAAATTTTATTATAAGCATTTGCGGATTCAAACTCCTGTAATCAGGAAGTCTCTCATCTACCGTAGTCATACAATATGCATGGTCAAATTGATTCAAATCAGATGGTCTGCATTTAGATTTCATAATCGAGTCTATGATACATGGTTGAATGTGAGACATGGGATCTTGAGCCGATGGTCCAAAATGCAAGACTTTGTCAATTGTGATTTAATAATTGCAAGAAATACAAATACAAATGATTCTATTATGCGTGATTTTAAATTGCAATGTGAAACTACAAATGTGGCATTAATGTATTTTGAGGTATCTACAACATCGCATTGGCCGTATTTTCCTGCCACATAAAAGTTTGCAGCATAACCACAAATGTAACCTCGGTTTAAAACCATGCTGGTAAGCCAACTATAACAAACAAATGGAGAATGTGGATGAACAATGTATAACAAATATATGGACTGAATCAAAATGTTGAGCTGGATTTAATTAGTCTTTTCCTTTATAGCTCATTTGCTTATTAAAAAAAAGGAATATAGGATTGATAGACATATCAGAAACAAAGCATTTTCCATATGAATTGAAATTCTAATATAGATTAGGACTAAAGAATTAATGGCATCTTACTAATAATAATGTCCATTATTTTCCTGGATTCATTGCTAATGGAATGCTAATTACGAAGAAGCATGAGAGAAATTTTAGTCTGTTTAGGAACAAAGCCTGCACTTGAAGAAGCAACATTCACAAGTTATAATGTTGCTTGTTGATTGATATTGTATTTATATATTTTGCATATAACATTTTGAATAGATTTAATCCTTCTATATATGTATTATGACATCAACCACAACATTTTTGAGCGAGTACTTTTAAAAATACGAAATTACTTCGGGGTGTCAAATACAAAAGGAGGTGACAAATTAAGTGTTCGAATTGATATAGGAAGACACTGCTTTACCTAAGTTATTATTAAATAAACATTTAGTCAATTACCACTGCATTTGTGTGATAATAAAAATCAAAAAGTAATTATACAAATGATCTTTAGATTAATTATAAAATTGTAAAAATATTAAATTTCGCGGGTAAAGGGAGTAGTAGCAAATTGATAGAGCTCTTAGTCGTTCTTATTTTCTTCCCACCGCCAAGTTGTTTTGTTCAAGAAACCCTTTTTCTTATAGTTTCATAAAACACCCATTCCTCAAAATCAAAACCATTCCTTTTTATGGTCAAATCTTCATCTGATGTTGTGAGAGAAGCACCCAAAGAAGAAGCTTCAAGGACCCAACCATATGAAGTGTATGAGTTATGGCTCCTGTCTGGTAGATCAACTCGCAAGGCTGGAATGTTCAATGTTGGTGATAATGTACTCGCCACCACACCGAGTCTCTTCTGCTTTTCATTATATTTTCAGACAACTACTTTGGTGCTTGTTTGCCATATCATATTCAACATAATTATTTGAACTGGAGGATTAGGGTGGGTTTGTTTGAATTTATTTATTGAAACTTATCTACTTCAATAAAGACTTGTGAGGATGTTTCAAAGCGTTTATGGAAAACTATATATCATATTTCACAAGTTGCTTTCCTTTATTACTCAATTGCTCATTAAAATAAGGAATCAAGGATTGGCCACTTTGTTCTTGTAACTACATGATAGACATTATATTAATTTGTAATCGGCAACCCCTAATTTGACGCTGAAAAAAGCTTTAATTTTGAACCATCCAATTTATTAGGAATATATCTAGATTAAAATTAAAAGGATTAATGGTATCTTCTTGATAATCCTAAAGTCTATTACTTGTTTAAATGCTGAAGGAATGCTAAGTATGAGGAAGCATTAGAGAAATTAGAGGAAATTTTGGGAACAAACCAGAGCTCGATGAAGTAACAATGACAAGTTATAATGTTGATTGTTGTTACTCTAAGCTAATCTAAACCAGGTAGATATGTTTCTTTACTCTACAATATGTATGTGCTGCATTCTACTACTATGTCACTGGTTTTGTGTATTTTTTTTAGTTTCCGGTAATCCCTCTATATATGTAGATTAAATCCCTCAACCACAACTCTTCAAAGATTAGTGTTATAACATGTCAAAAGTAGTTGAGGAGTGCTTAGTATAAAGTAAGCCATTTAAAAAACCTTTACAACCATATCTCTTCAATGATTAGTTTTATAACATGTTCCATGTTAATAGTATATATATCCATTAAGTCCCACATTGGCTAGAACATCACACAAACAAATGTTTATAAATGTTTGACATGCTAGTTAGTTCGCCGAGCTGAGTAGCGCCAGCTTGTGACCCATGTGGGGGCAGTAAGGTTATGGAACATGGCTAAGACTTAACAGGTCGGTCTGGTGGTTGCACCATGCTGGCCTGCCCGTTCCAAGTTGCGAGTTGGCCCATGGGACTTGTGCGAAGGCACGAGTCTTGTGGGCCTTAGACAGGAGGGTAAAGCGTGAGGCTGGTTTCACAGAGCAGCGGACACTTCCTACTCTTGACAGTGGAGGGATCACGGGCTGCTGCATCTCCAGTCCACAACACCTGGTGAGTCTAGCCCTTTGAACCATCTCTTTTTGCTGGTGGGGTTCTCACATATTGAGTGAGGTGCCTGCCATGTATTTTTAGTTTGCCACTATTTGTGTAGCACATTTTGGCATTTAATTATATCAAGTGTGTAAAGAAAGACATCGAAGGTCATAGATTGACATGATTTGGTTATTTGTTTGCTATGAAAGCCATACACTTTCAGCTTCTGCTTAAGAAATTTCAATACATTGTTTTTAGCTTTTAAGTATCTCATGTTTTATTTACATAATTACTATTTATGAAATTTTATTATAAGCATTTGCGGATTCAAACTCCTGTAATCAGGAAGTCTCTCATCTACCGTAGTCATACAATATGCATGGTCAAATTGATTCAAATCAGATGGTCTGCATTTAGATTTCATAATCGAGTCTATGATACATGGTTGAATGTGAGACATGGGATCTTGAGCCGATGGTCCAAAATGCAAGACTTTGTCAATTGTGATTTAATAATTGCAAGAAATACAAATCCAAATGATTCTATTATGCGTGATTTTAAATTGCAATGTGAAACTACAAATGTGGCATTAATGTATTTTGAGGTATCTACAACATCGCATTGGCCGTATTTTCCTGCCACATAAAACTTTGCAGCATAACCACAAATGTAACCTCGGTTTAAAACCATGCTGGTAAGCCAACTATAACAAACAAATGGAGAATGTGGATGAACAATGTATAACAAATATATGGACTGAATCAAAATGTTGAGCTGGATTTAATTAGTCTTTTCCTTTATAGCTCATTTGCTTATTAAAAAAAAGGAATATAGGATTGATAGACATATCAGAAACAAAGCATTTTCCATATGAATTGAAATTCTAATATAGATTAGGACTAAAGAATTAATGGCATCTTACTAATAATAATGTCCATTATTTTCCTGGATTCATTGCTAATGGAATGCTAATTACGAAGAAGCATGAGAGAAATTTTAGTCTGTTTAGGAACAAAGCCTGCACTTGAAGAAGCAACATTCACAAGTTATAATGTTGCTTGTTGATTGATATTGTATTTATATATTTTGCATATAACATTTTGAATAGATTTAATCCTTCTATATATGTATTATGACATCAGCCACAACATTTTTGAGCGAGTACTTTTAAAAATACGAAATTACTTCGGGGTGTCAAATACAAAAGGAGGTGACAAATTAAGTGTTCGAATTGATATAGGAAGACACTGCTTTACCTAAGTTATTATTAAATAAACATTTAGTCAATTACCACTGCATTTGTGTGATAATAAAAATCAAAAAGTAATTATACAAATGATCTTTAGATTAATTATAAAATTGTAAAAATATTAAATTTCGCGGGTAAAGGGAGTAGTAGCAAATTGATAGAGCTCTTAGTCGTTCTTATTTTCTTCCCACCGCCAAGTTGTTTTGTTCAAGAAACCCTTTTTCTTATAGTTTCATAAAACACCCATTCCTCAAAATCAAAACCATTCCTTTTTATGGTCAAAGCTTCATCTGATGTTGTGAGAGAAGAACCCAAAGAAGAAGCTTCAAGGATCCCACCATATGAAGTGTATGAGTTATGGCTCCTGTCTGGTAGATCAACTCGCAAGGCTGGAATTTTCAATGTTGGTGATAATGTACTCGCCACCACACCGAGTCTCTTCTGCTCTTCATTTTATTTTCAGACAACTACATTGGTGCTTGTTTGCTATATCATCTTCAACATAATTATTTTAACTGGAGGATTAGGGTGGGTTTGTTTGAATTTATTTATTGAAACTTATCTACTTCAATAAAGACTTGTGAGGATGTTTCAAAGCGTTTATGGAAAACTATATATCATATTTCACAAGTTGCTTTCCTTTATTACTCAATTGCTCATTAAAATAAGGAATCAAGGATTGGCCACTTTGTTCTTGTAACTACATGATAGACATTATATTAATTTGTAATCGGCAACCCCTAATTTGACGCTGAAAAAAGCTTTAATTTTGAATCATCCAATTTATTAGAAATATATCTAGATTAAAATTAAAAGGATTAATGGTATCTTCTTGATAATCCTAAAGTCTATTACTTGTTTAAATGTTGAAGGAATTCTAAGTACGAGGAAGCATTAGAGAAATTAGAGGAAATTTTGGGAACAAACCAGAGCCCGATGAAGTAACAATGACAAGTTATAATGTTGATTGTTGTTACTCTAAGCTAATCTAAACCAGGTAGATATGTTTCTTTACTCTACAATATGTATGTGCTGCATTCTACTACTATGTCACTGGTTTTGTGTATTTTTTTTAGTTTCCAGTAATCCCTATATATATGTAGATTAAATCCCTCAACCACATCTCTTCAATGATTAGTGTTATAACATGTCAAAAGTAGTTGAGGAGTGCTTAGTATAAAGTAAGCCATTTAAAAAACCTTTACAACCACATCTCTTCAATGATTAGTTTTATAACATGTTCCATGTTAATAGTATATATATCCATTAAGTCCCACATTGGCTAGAACATCACACAAACAAATGTTTATAAATGTTTGACATGCTAGTTAGTTCGCCGAGCTGAGTAGCGCCAGCTTGTGACCCATGTGGGGGCAGTAAGGTTATGGAACATGGCTAAGACTTAACAGGTCGGTCTGGTGGTTGCACCATGCTGGCCTGCCCGTTCCAAGTTGCGAGTTGGCCCATGGGACTTGTGCGAAGGCACGGGTCTTGTGGGCCTTAGACAGGAGGGTAAAGCGTGAGGCTGGTTTCACAGAGCAGCGAACACTTCCTACTCTTGACAGTGGAGGGATCACGGGCTGCTGCATCTCCAGTCCACAACACCTGGTGAGTCTAGCCCTTTGAACCATCTCTTTTTGCTGGTGGGGTTCTCACATATTGAGTGAGGTGCCTGCCATGTATTTTTAGTTTGCCACTATTTGTTTAGCACATTTTGGCATTTAATTATATCAAGTGTGTAAAGAAAGACATCGAAGGTCATAGATTGACATGATTTAGTTATTTGTTTGCTATGAAAGCCATACACTTTCAGCTTCTGCTTAAGAAATTTCAATACACTGTTTTTAGCTTTTAAGTATCTCATGTTTTATTTACATAATTACTATTTATGAAATTTTATTATAAGCATTTGCGGATTCAAACTCCTGTAATCAGGAAGTCTCTCATCTACCGTAGTCATACAATATGCATGGTCAAATTGATTCAAATCAGATGGTCTGCATTTAGATTTCATAATCGAGTCTATGATACATGGTTGAATGTGAGACATGGGATCTTGAGCCGATGGTCCAAAATGCAAGACTTTGTCAATTGTGATTTAATAATTGCAAGAAATACAAATCCAAATGATTCTATTATGCGTGATTTTAAATTGCAATGTGAAACTACAAATGTGGCATTAATGTATTTTGAGGTATCTACAACATCGCATTGGCCGTATTTTCCTGCCACATAAAAGTTTGCAGCATAACCACAAATGTAACCTCGGTTTAAAACCATGCTGGTAAGCCAACTATAACAAACAAATGGAGAATGTGGATGAACAATGTATAACAAATATATGGACTGAATCAAAATGTTGAGCTGGATTTAATTAGTCTTTTCCTTTATAGCTCATTTGCTTATTAAAAAAAAGGAATATAGGATTGATAGACATATCAGAAACAAAGCATTTTCCATATGAATTGAAATTCTAATATAGATTAGGACTAAAGAATTAATGGCATCTTACTAATAATAATGTCCATTATTTTCCTGGATTCATTGCTAATGGAATGCTAATTACGAAGAAGCATGAGAGAAATTTTAGTCTGTTTAGGAACAAAGCCTGCACTTGAAGAAGCAACATTCACAAGTTATAATGTTGCTTGTTGATTGATATTGTATTTATATATTTTGCATATAACATTTTGAATAGATTTAATCCTTCTATATATGTATTATGACATCAGCCACAACATTTTTGAGCGAGTACTTTTAAAAATACGAAATTACTTCGGGGTGTCAAATACAAAAGGAGGTGACAAATTAAGTGTTCGAATTGATATAGGAAGACACTGCTTTACCTAAGTTATTATTAAATAAACATTTAGTCAATTACCACTGCATTTGTGTGATAATAAAAATCAAAAAGTAATTATACAAATGATCTTTAGATTAATTATAAAATTGTAAAAATATTAAATTTCGCGGGTAAAGGGAGTAGTAGCAAATTGATAGAGCTCTTAGTCGTTCTTATTTTCTTCCCACCGCCAAGTTGTTTTGTTCAAGAAACCCTTTTTCTTATAGTTTCATAAAACACCCATTCCTCAAAATCAAAACCATTCCTTTTTATGGTCAAAGCTTCATCTGATGTTGTGAGAGAAGAACCCAAAGAAGAAGCTTCAAGGATCCCACCATATGAAGTGTATGAGTTATGGCTCCTGTCTGGTAGATCAACTCGCAAGGCTGGAATTTTCAATGTTGGTGATAATGTACTCGCCACCACACCGAGTCTCTTCTGCTCTTCATTTTATTTTCAGACAACTACATTGGTGCTTGTTTGCTATATCATCTTCAACATAATTATTTTAACTGGAGGATTAGGGTGGGTTTGTTTGAATTTATTTATTGAAACTTATCTACTTCAATAAAGACTTGTGAGGATGTTTCAAAGCGTTTATGGAAAACTATATATCATATTTCACAAGTTGCTTTCCTTTATTACTCAATTGCTCATTAAAATAAGGAATCAAGGATTGGCCACTTTGTTCTTGTAACTACATGATAGACATTATATTAATTTGTAATCGGCAACCCCTAATTTGACGCTGAAAAAAGCTTTAATTTTGAATCATCCAATTTATTAGAAATATATCTAGATTAAAATTAAAAGGATTAATGGTATCTTCTTGATAATCCTAAAGTCTATTACTTGTTTAAATGTTGAAGGAATTCTAAGTACGAGGAAGCATTAGAGAAATTAGAGGAAATTTTGGGAACAAACCAGAGCCCGATGAAGTAACAATGACAAGTTATAATGTTGATTGTTGTTACTCTAAGCTAATCTAAACCAGGTAGATATGTTTCTTTACTCTACAATATGTATGTGCTGCATTCTACTACTATGTCACTGGTTTTGTGTATTTTTTTTAGTTTCCAGTAATCCCTATATATATGTAGATTAAATCCCTCAACCACATCTCTTCAATGATTAGTGTTATAACATGTCAAAAGTAGTTGAGGAGTGCTTAGTATAAAGTAAGCCATTTAAAAAACCTTTACAACCACATCTCTTCAATGATTAGTTTTATAACATGTTCCATGTTAATAGTATATATATCCATTAAGTCCCACATTGGCTAGAACATCACACAAACAAATGTTTATAAATGTTTGACATGCTAGTTAGTTCGCCGAGCTGAGTAGCGCCAGCTTGTGACCCATGTGGGGGCAGTAAGGTTATGGAACATGGCTAAGACTTAACAGGTCGGTCTGGTGGTTGCACCATGCTGGCCTGCCCGTTCCAAGTTGCGAGTTGGCCCATGGGACTTGTGCGAAGGCACGGGTCTTGTGGGCCTTAGACAGGAGGGTAAAGCGTGAGGCTGGTTTCACAGAGCAGCGAACACTTCCTACTCTTGACAGTGGAGGGATCACGGGCTGCTGCATCTCCAGTCCACAACACCTGGTGAGTCTAGCCCTTTGAACCATCTCTTTTTGCTGGTGGGGTTCTCACATATTTGAAGGTGAGAAAATACTTAGAAGGGGGGGTTGAATAAGTATGACAGAAAATAATCAAAGATAAAAACTCAAGTATTTTTATCCTGGTTCGTTGAACTCAACTACTCCAGTCCACCCTTTTCAAGAGTGATTTGCCTTTCTCAACAAGGACTTAATCCACTATTCAAATCAACTGATTACAAATAGCAACACCTAAGAACAACTGTTCTTAGTCTTCTCAAGAGCTACTGATCTAACCTAGATCCTCTTAAGGAAAACTTCCTTTACAAATTAATGTAATACAATGTAAGAGTAATAAATTGCTTCTATGAAAGCTATAAACACAACTGTGTTATTTCTCTAAGTTTAGAACAATGTATGAACAGCAAAGAATATGAGAGCTTGAGAGTTTTTCACGTGAGAGTGTTCTTGCTATAATTTTTTGTCTTGGTTAGTCACTGAAGAAAGTGCTATATATCCTTTATATAGCCACTTGAATATTGGAGAGAATATAATACCGTTGGAGAAGATATTTCCAATATCAAAAAGGTACAGTCCTTTGTACTATTGCAGCAGAGAGACGGCGCACAAATAGTGGGTGTAGCAATTGTCTGCTGAGCTGTGATTATACCATATATGGAATGTATCAGAGGAATAATATTCTTGCAGAGAATTTTGTGTATCCCAATTAAGGAAAGATTTGCTGGCATATTCCAACGGATATATTAAAATAATCTTCTTCAAATAATTCTTCAGATAGTTCAGATCAACAATCAATATCAGAGTCTTCAGTCTTCAGAATCTTCTGGAAACTTCAGAGCCTAAGATGTTCTTCAGATGTTGATGAATCAGAGTCTGGTGCAGCTGTGTGCTTGAAGCGTAACATGCTCTTAGATCAGAGTCTTCACTCAGATCAGAGTCTTCTCTCATTCAGAGTCTCTTCACTCAGAGTCTTCTTTCATTCAGATTCTTGATAATATATGCAGCGTGTTGTATCTTCAGAATCTTGATGACTAAGCTCTTATACTTCAGATTCTTCTAATCTTCAGATGCTCTTGAGCCATTCAGAATTTATTGTACACATCAAATTTGCTCTTTAAGATTAAAATCTTTTGTGCCTGTAGAAAACAGTTTAGAACAAATTTAGAGAGTATAATTCTTGTA
This sequence comes from Lathyrus sativus, assembly GCA_963859935.3. Lineage (NCBI taxonomy): Eukaryota > Viridiplantae > Streptophyta > Magnoliopsida > Fabales > Fabaceae > Lathyrus > Lathyrus sativus. The sequence continues at coordinate 644,846,861 of OZ012741.1, forward strand.
AACAAATTATCATTAATGTTATCATCAAAACATAGAGATATTACTAAGACACAATCTGTGCTCTTACAATCTCCCCCTTTTTGATGATGACAAAACATGAGAAATTTGTTCAATAAAAAATATGAATTAAAATTACTCCCCCTGAGATTAACAATCTCCCCCTGAAATGAATACTCTAATGGAATTAGATACTTCCCTTTCTGGTTGAGTACATTTCAGATTCAGAGCCTGATTGAAGCCTGGTTGACATATGTTTGACTTCTAGAGTCAAAGCTTGATGCCATATTAAAGCTTGATGCCAGATGAACAACTTCAGAACACCTGGTTGTTTATCTTGCCATTTCCTGTCTTGAGTTATCTTTTAGATCATAGTACTCAAGGTTAGATATCAGAGTCTGGTCTACTCAGATTTAGCTATTTTTGATCAGGTTCTGAAAAGATAGTTCTCAGGAAAAACTTCAATGAAATTTGTCAGATTTTTTAATAATATCTGGGACACTTAAATTCAAAGAATGTTAGTAACATGTCTGACTTAGTTCAGATAATTGCTTATAGATTTGAACAATCAGATTCTATTTTGTTTCTCCCCCTTTTTGTCATAATCAAAAAGAATTTTAAAAGACAGTAAAGATGCAGAGGAAACACATATCCAGATAAGCAAAAAGATCATTGTCATTAAGTCAAGAGAACATCCAGATTCAGATAAAAGCAAACAAAACATATCAGAAGAAAATCAAAACAAAGCAAAACATGAAAAACTTGTGCAAAACATCAAGTAGGTTTAGCAGACGAGGCTTGTTGAGAAGCAATGAGTTGCAACAGTGCTGTAATCCTTTCTGAATTTTCATCTTGCTTAGCCATCCAAGTTTTCATTTCTTCATTTGTTTTCTTTTGATCAACCATAAAATCCTTAAGTTCTTTGACATCCTTCTGAAGATCTGTAGATTCTGAAACAGTAGATTCTGAAACAGGAGATTCTGATACAGGCTGAGTAACATCAGGTGCAGGAATTTCTGGAGGTGGAGGAGCTTCTAGAAGAAGAATAGGAGGAGTGTTTCTCTTAATCCGTTTTTGATAAGCAGCAAACCTTACTTTTGACAATCTAAGACATTGAGTCCTGATTTTCAAAGCCTCCCTATTCAGTCTGTAAAGATATTTCTTCCAAACAGCGTTAGCAGCCTCTTTGTCCATAGTAGTCATGCAAACATCCATAATGTCAGCAAAGTCTGAGACATTATCCTTATCAAAATCTCTTAACAGAGTATAAACACATGATCCCAATTCTGCTTCATCAGGGATTCTGGGTTTTCTTGGTTGGGTTAGTTGTGTTTGTGGTGTTTGTTCAGAAGGTTGAGGTTGTGAAGATGGATGTTCAGATGTTTGTGGTTCAGAAGGTTGAGGATTGATTTTTGGTTCAGATGTTGGTTGGTTGGTTTGTGGTTCAGATGTTTGTTGGTCAGAATGTTGTGATTGAGGTATTGAGGGAATTGGTTGGGTTTCTGTTGGTTGTGGAGTGTTTTGGATTTCAAGAGGTTGTGGAGTGAGAGTTTGAGTTGGGGAATTTTGTGGAGAAGGTGGATGTTCAGAAGTTGGAGATTTAAACAGCTGTTTCCAAACACTCTCAGAACGAGGTTGTTTGAGATCATTCAAGCATTCATTAATGTAACCAGATGATTCATCATCAGATGATGCATCAGAGTGGTTAGATTTTTCAGAAGTTGAAGATAAAATGACAGACTGGTTTAAAGGTGTGACATCTAATATCTCATCAGGTTGGTCAGAGTGTTCAGGGTGAACATCCTCTGGAATGGTATATTCTGGGATAGTGTTTTGTGGTTGTGGTGTTGTTTGTTGAGTTTGTTGTGGAATTTCTGTTTGTATGTTTGTTGGTTGCTTGGATTGTGGTGTATGAGGGGGGACAGAAGATGGTTTAGAGATAAAAGTTTTAGAAGGTCTGGATCTTCTAAATCTAAGTGGGGAGTCAGAGGGTGTGGGGGTATCAGAATGATGAACAGGATTAGAATCAGTGTTAAATACCTGTTTCAGAGTATCTCTAATTTCTTCAAAAGTTGCTGCAGGAGGATTTGGTTGAACCTTCTTCAGCTTCTTCCTTTTCTTCTTCTTTTCAGCATCTGAATGCTTCCTTTTCTTCTGATGACCTTCACTATCAATTTTTCTCTTACGTCTTCTTTCCCTTGTCAAATCAGGAAGAACTTGGCCTTCCTTCTGCACAAGATTGGCAGGAATCTCAACACCATCTCTTATGCAACGAGCAACATACTCAGCAATAATTTCTCTAGGTTCATCTGAAGTGAATAAAGGAAAATCCTTAACAGGAATCCTTCTTCCCCTAACTTCTTCAGAGTTAGTTTTCCTTGGTTTCTCAGATAAATCATCAACCAGTTTCATCCTTCTCAAAGTTAAACCGTTTATTTCAGAGCCAATGATATAAGTCAGATCTTCTGTCAACCCAGCCTCTTGCAGATGCGCCACAAGTTGGTTTTCTATCAGAATATCTGAAATCAGCCTTCCCATAGGGATCCATGTTCTGACTTTTCCAGATTTATCTCTGGCTGTTTCCCTTGTTTCCTTGACGTGAGACACCAGATGATTAAACAATAAATATGGAAGATCAATCTGAATGTTTTGGTGTAAACAATACATGAAGTAAAGTTGTTCAGCATTAACATAATCAGAAGAGTTTGAAGAGGGTCTGTGAAAGATGGTGTTCATGAAAATCTTAGCCCATATCTTGTAGGTGGGTTTCAAGAACTTAACCTTCTTACAAGGTTCACCAGTAGTACAGATTTCTTGACATACATCTTTCAGGTCTTCACGCGCAGAAGACAGAGAGGTTACTCCATCAGTTGCCTTAAAACCTATGAGTTTCCTTATCAGGTTTTCAGTGATAACTATCTTTTTTCCCAGCACAGAGGAGTGAATGAACTTTGGAGTAGCATATGCATGGATCCAGAACTCCTTCACTAACGTTGGATACGCAGGACCCATAAGCCTGTCAAAGTAACCGTCCCAGCCTTGTGCTTTGATTGAAGAAATCAGATCAAACCCATTTTCAGCAAGATCTTCTAAGTCCACAAAACTTTCACACAGTACTTCTAGTGAATCAACAGCAGTTAGGAGAGTGCGTACTGGTTCTTCGACAGTGGTAGCATTTTTGGTAGTAACAGCTTTTGAAGTAGATGCCATTGTTGACGATGATGAAGAAGATGAAGGTTTCTGAGTTCTTTTAGGGTTTGCAAAGAGAGAGAACAACAAACAAAAGCGCATATGTGTTTGAGAAAGTGAAAAGTGTGAATGTGTTATGAGAGTGGTTTATATAGACAAATAAAGCAAGCATGGGAAACACAACAGACACACATAGGACACATACGCACGTTTGCATTAAATGAAAAGTAATCATTTTTAATTATGATATGACATTTGGGGGAAAATCAAGACAGATTGAGATTTTCAAAGCAATACCTTAAACGTCATAATCAGTAGGTGTACTCCATCTTTTCAGATTCTGAGTGACACGTGTTTGCTTGCATGTGATTCTATAACTCTTAAGAAATGAAACGTTTTCAACTTTCAGATCCTCTGAGATGGTCAGTTCAGAGTTTCACAAAAAAAATAATTCACAGATAAATTAAACAAGCAAGACAGATGAAATACTTCAGAGTGTTAAACACTTAGCATCTGAGAAGTTGACTCTGAGAAATATTACTCTGGACAAAAATCCATACAAATATTTTTCAGAATAAACTTAAACCTATCTTCAGCAAGGGGTTTTGTGAAAATATCTGCCCATTGATGATCTGTGTCAACAAAGGCTAAATTTATTACACCCTTCTGAACATAGTCTCTGATGAAATGATGTTTAATCTCTATATGTTTGGCCTTAGAGTGTAAAATTGGATTTTTGGATAAACATATAGCAGAAGTATTATCACAGAAGATAGAAAGATTACTCTCATAGATTTGATAATCTTCTAGTTGACTCTTCATCCAGAGCATCTGAGTGGAACATCCAGCAGCAGCAATGTATTCTGCCTCTGTGGTTGATAGTGCAATTGTTGGTTGCTTCTTGCTGTACCACGAGATCAGATGACTTCCAAGAAACTGACAGCTTCCAGAAGTACTTTTGCGCTCAACTCTATCTCCAGCATAGTCAGCATCACAGAATCCAACTAGTGAATATTCGTCAGATCTTCTGTAACACAAACCAACATTAGCAGTACCTTTCAGATACCTTAGAATCCTCTTAACAGCAGTTAAGTGTGATTCTCTAGGATCTGATTGGAATCTAGCACATAAACAAACACTAAACAGAATGTCTGGTCTAGAAGCAGTCAAATAAAGAAGAGATCCTATCATACCTCTGTAGAGTTTCTGATCTACCTTCTTACTTACCTCTTCCTTACCTAGAGTGCTTGTAGGATGCATTGGAGTCTTTGCCATTTTGCAATCCAGCATGTTAAACTTCTTCAGAAGCTCTTTAACATACTTGGTCTGATGTATGTAGGTGCACTCTGGAGTCTGATTTACTTGGATTCCCAGAAAGAATCTCAGTTCTCCCATCATGCTCATCTCAAATTCTGCCTGCATACATTTAGCAAACTCCTTTCCAAGCATAATATTTGTTGATCCAAAAATAATATCATCTACATAAATTTGACAAATCAACAAATCTTTCTTAATGGTTTTACAAAATAGTGTGGTATCCACTTTTCCTCTGATGAAATTTTTCTTCAGAAGAAAATTACTCAACCTCTCATACCAAGCTCTGGGAGCTTGTTTTAGTCCATAAAGAGATTTTTTCAGTTTGTAAACATGATCTGGAAAATTTTCATTTTCAAAGCCAGGAGGTTGGTGGACATACACTTCCTCTTCTATAATTCCATTAAGAAAAGCACTTTTAACATCCATCTGATAAAGAGTGATGTTATGTTGTGCAGCAAATGAAATAAGCAAGCGTATAGACTCTAACCTTGCAACAGGAGCATATGTTTCTGTGTAGTCTATGCCTTCTTGTTGACTGTAGCCTTGAGCAACCAGTCTTGCTTTGTTCCTTTCAACTTCTCCTTTCTCATTAAGTTTATTTCTGAAAACCCATTTTGTTCCAATGACATTGAAACCTTTAGGTCTTGGAACCAGATCCCAGACTTCATTCCTTGTGAATTGATTCAGCTCCTCTTGCATAGCTAAAATCCATTCATTATCTTCCAGAGCCTCATCAACAGATGTTGGTTCTATAATTGACACTAAGCCACAGAAGGAAGATTCAGAAGTTCTGAGAAATGCTCTTGTCCTTATTGGATCATCTTTCTTTCCAATTATCACATCCTCTGGATGAGAAGCTTTCATTCTGGAAGAAGATCCTCTGACTGTTGGTCTTTCAGAAATATGCAGATTGTCAAGTTGGGAAGTTAGAGGCGTAGCATCTGGGTTTGCTTCAGAGTCTTTGTCTTCAGTCTTGTCTGCCTCTGAGCCTTCAGAGTCTGTGAGAATAACTTCTCTATCTGCAGAACTTTCAACTTGCTTTGGCTTTTCAGAGCCAAGCTTATCATCAAATCTAACATGAATAGATTCTTCCACAATCTGTGTTTCAGTATTGAATACTCTGTAGCCTTTAGAGCGTTCAGAATAACCAAGCATGAAACACTTCTGTGCTTTGGAATCAAACTTGTTCAGATGATCTTTAGTGTTAAGCACATAACAAATACATCCAAATGGATGAAAATAAGCAATGTTGGGCTTTCTGTTTCTCCACAATTCATAGGGAGTCTTTTCCAGAAGAGGTCTTACAGACACTCTGTTCTGAATATAACATGCTGTATTTATTGCTTCTGCCCAAAAGTGTTTTGCCAGATTTGTCTCGTTGATCATGGTTCTGGCCATTTCTTGCAATGTTCTATTTTTCCTCTCTACAACTCCATTTTGTTGTGGAGTTCTAGGACAGGAGAAATCATGTGCAATTCCTTTTTCAGAAAAATATTTTTCAAAATATTTGTTTTCAAATTCACCACCATGATCACTTCTGACTTTAATAATTTTGCATTCTTTTTCAGTCTGGACTTGATTGCAGAAGTCAATGAACACAGAATGAGACTCATCCTTGTGTTTTAGAAACTTTACCCATGTCCATCTGCTGTAGTCATCTACAATGACTAACCCATACTTCTTGCCTCTGATGGATGCAGTTTTCACTGGTCCAAACAGATCAATATGAAGTAATTCCAATGGTCTAGAAGTGGAAACAACATTTTTTGGTTTAAAATGAGATTTTGAAAATTTACCCTTTTGACATGCGCCACACAGAGCATCTGAATTGAACTTCAGATTAGGGAGTCCTCTGACCAGATTGAGTTTATTAATCTGAGATATACGTCTCATATTAATATGTCCCAATCTTCTATGCCAGACCCATTGCTCATCATTCACAGATAAAAGGCATTTTACATTTTGAACTTTAAGTTCTGAAAGGTTAATTTTGTAAATGTTGTTTTTCCTCTTTCCACTGAATAGGATTGAACCATTCTTTTGACATACAACTTTGCAACATTTTTGATTAAAGATGATATCATAACCATTGTCACTTAATTGACTTATGGACAATAGATTATGTTTCAATCCTTCAACTAACAGAACATTAGAAATAGAGGGTAGGTTACCATTACCTATTGTACCAGAGCCAATGATCTTGCCCTTCTGGTTCCCTCCAAATTTCACGTCCCCTCCAGATCTAAGTTCCAGGCTTTGGAACATAGACCTTTCGCCCGTCATATGTCGTGAGCATCCAGAGTCCAGGTACCATGATTGGTGTCTGGATTTTGCTGCTAAGAACATCTGCAACAGGTATTATTTTGCTTTTAGGTACCCAGATCTTCTTGGGTCCTTTGGGGTTAGATGTTCTGTGGTTTTGCCTAAACTTCTGTTTTTCAACATAGTGTTTATTCTGGCTAGCCCTTGGCTTAAACACATAAGTACTCTTTTCAGAGCTTGTATGTTTAATATCATTCAGATGACCAAACTTAAAATGAGAATACAGAGGAGTCTTCTTGATGAAGAGTTTATCAACAGATTTTGGATTGCTTCCAGAGGAAGATTCACATCCAATGCCTCTTCTGTTGTTCCCACTAACACCATAGATCATAGAAGCCATTTTGCTTCTGTCTATGCTTTTAGTGAGGAATCTTTTAAAACTGGAGTCATATTTTTCTAAAATATTTTCACTTGACTCTGTTTCAGTATCAGATTCTTGTTGAGTTGTTTCTAAATCATTTTTGAGTTTTAAATTTATTTCTTTCTGCTCAACAAGTTCTGTTCTCAGAAGATCAATCTCAGATTCAAGATTGCTTTTCAGCTTCTTGTATTTGAGTTTAATCTTGCTGTAGCTTTCCAACATGTCAGATAAACTTTCAACAAGTTCAGCTCTGGAGAGTTCAGAAAATACCTCTTCAGAGTCAGAGTCTGATTCTGACTCAGATTCAGATGATGACATTCCTTCATCTTGATCATTTGTGTTGGCCATCAGCGCAACATTTGCACATTCTTCCTCAGATTCAGAAGATGATTCAGATTCATCTGAGTCATCCCATGTAGCCATCAGAACCTTTTTCTTTTTATCAAACTTCCTTTTGGGTTTTTCCTTTTGAAGTTTGGGACATTCACTCTTGTAGTGTCCAGGTTCTTTACATTCATAGCAAGTGACCTCTTTCTTGCCAGATCTTCTGTGTCCAGAAGATTCTCTCTTTTGATCAGATCTTCTGAAGTTGTTGAACTTCTTCCCTTTGTGCTTCCAGAGTTTGTTGATCCTTCTGGACAGCATGGATAGTTCATCTTCTTCTTCAGAAGAAGATTCCTCAGAGCTTTCTTCATTTACCTGCAAAGCTTTAACAGATTTGTTAGATTTAAAAGCTAAGGATTTACCTTTATCTTTCTTCTGGGGTTCATCTTCCTCCAGCTCAATCTCATGACTTCTCAAAGAACTGATGAGTTCTTCTAATGAGATTTTGTTCAGATCCTTGGCCAGCTTCAATGCAGTCACCATAGGTCTCCATCTGGTAGGAAGACTTCTGATGATCTTCTTGACATGATCAGATGTTGAGTAGCCCTTGTCCAGAACTTTCAACCCAGCTGTTAGAATCTGAAATCTGGAAAACATAGTCTCAATGTTCTCAGATTCTTCCATCTTGAACGCTTCATACTTCTGTATCAGCGCCAGAGCCTTTGTTTCTTTCACCTGAGAGTTTCCCTCATGAGTCATTTTGAGAGACTCAAACATATCATGAGCAGTGTCTCTGTTGGTAATCTTCTCATACTCTGTATGAGAGATTGCATTAAGAAGTATGGTTCTGGCTTTGTGATGATTCTTGAATTCTTTCTTCTGCTCCTCAGTCATTGATTTTCTATCAATCTTTTTGCCATCCTTAGTAGGATGTTCATATCCATCAATGACTAAATCCCAGAGATCAGCATCATACCCCAAGAAAAAACTTTCAAGTCTATCTTTCCAATAATCAAATTTTTCTCCATCAAACATTGGAGGTTTGGTGCTGATTCTGTCTCCTTCATATTTGTTGCTTGATGTAGGAATATCACCCATATTAGCAACCAAATAAATAACAGAGTATTCTTCTCACTGGATCTTTATCTGTCACGGTTAAGTGAATGCACACTCAGAACCGGAGCTCTGATGCCAACTGAAGGTGAGAAAATACTTAGAAGGGGGGGTTGAATAAGTATGACAGAAAATAATCAAAGATAAAAACTCAAGTATTTTTATCCTGGTTCGTTGAACTCAACTACTCCAGTCCACCCTTTTCAAGAGTGATTTGCCTTTCTCAACAAGGACTTAATCCACTATTCAAATCAACTGATTACAAATAGCAACACCTAAGAACAACTGTTCTTAGTCTTCTCAAGAGCTACTGATCTAACCTAGATCCTCTTAAGGAAAACTTCCTTTACAAATTAATGTAATACAATGTAAGAGTAATAAATTGCTTCTATGAAAGCTATAAACACAACTGTGTTATTTCTCTAAGTTTAGAACAATGTATGAACAGCAAAGAATATGAGAGCTTGAGAGTTTTTCACGTGAGAGTGTTCTTGCTATAATTTTTTGTCTTGGTTAGTCACTGAAGAAAGTGCTATATATCCTTTATATAGCCACTTGAATATTGGAGAGAATATAATACCGTTGGAGAAGATATTTCCAATATCAAAAAGGTACAGTCCTTTGTACTATTGCAGCAGAGAGACGGCGCACAAATAGTGGGTGTAGCAATTGTCTGCTGAGCTGTGATTATACCATATATGGAATGTATCAGAGGAATAATATTCTTGCAGAGAATTTTGTCTATCCCAATTAAGGAAAGATTTGCTGGCATATTCCAACGGATATATTAAAATAATCTTCTTCAAATAATTCTTCAGATAGTTCAGATCAACAATCAATATCAGAGTCTTCAGTCTTCAGAATCTTCTGGAAACTTCAGAGCCTAAGATGTTCTTCAGATGTTGATGAATCAGAGTCTGGTGCAGCTGTGTGCTTGAAGCGTAACATGCTCTTAGATCAGAGTCTTCACTCAGATCAGAGTCTTCTCTCATTCAGAGTCTCTTCACTCAGAGTCTTCTTTCATTCAGATTCTTGATAATATATGCAGCGTGTTGTATCTTCAGAATCTTGATGACTAAGCTCTTATACTTCAGATTCTTCTAATCTTCAGATGCTCTTGAGCCATTCAGAATTTATTGTACACATCAAATTTGCTCTTTAAGATTAAAATCTTTTGTGCCTGTAGAAAACAGTTTAGAACAAATTTAGAGAGTATAATTCTTGTAAACAAATTATCATTAATGTTATCATCAAAACATAGAGATATTACTAAGACACAATCTGTGCTCTTACAATATTGAGTGAGGTGCCTGCCATGTATTTTTAGTTTGCCACTATTTGTTTAGCACATTTTGGCATTTAATTATATCAAGTGTGTAAAGAAAGACATCGAAGGTCATAGATTGACATGATTTGGTTATTTGTTTGCTATGAAAGCCATACACTTTCAGCTTCTGCTTAAGAAATTTCAATACACTGTTTTTAGCTTTTAAGTATCTCATGTTTTATTTACATAATTACTATTTATGAAATTTTATTATAAGCATTTGCGGATTCAAACTCCTGTAATCAGGAAGTCTCTCATCTACCGTAGTCATACAATATGCATGGTCAAATTGATTCAAATCAGATGGTCTGCATTTAGATTTCATAATCGAGTCTATGATACATGGTTGAATGTGAGACATGGGATCTTGAGCCGATGGTCCAGAATGCAAGACTTTGTCAATTGTGATTTAATAATTGCAAGAAATACAAATCCAAATGATTCTATTATGCGTGATTTTAAATTGCAATGTGAAACTACAAATGTGGCATTAATGTATTTTGAGGTATCTACAACATCGCATTGGCCGTATTTTCCTGCCACATAAAAGTTTGCAGCATAACCACAAATGTAACCTCGGTTTAAAACCATGCTGGTAAGCCAACTATAACAAACAAATGGAGAATGTGGATGAACAATGTATAACAAATATATGGACTGAATCAAAATGTTGAGCTGGATTTAATTAGTCTTTTCCTTTATAGCTCATTTGCTTATTAAAAAAAAGGAATATAGGATTGATAGACATATCAGAAACAAAGCATTTTCCATATGAATTGAAATTCTAATATAGATTAGGACTAAAGAATTAATGGCATCTTACTAATAATAATGTCCATTATTTTCCTGGATTCATTGCTAATGGAATGCTAATTACGAAGAAGCATGAGAGAAATTTTAGTCTGTTTAGGAACAAAGCCTGCACTTGAAGAAGCAACATTCACAAGTTATAATGTTGCTTGTTGATTGATATTGTATTTATATATTTTGCATATAACATTTTGAATAGATTTAATCCTTCTATATATGTATTATGACATCAGCCACAACATTTTTGAGCGAGTACTTTTAAAAATACGAAATTACTTCGGGGTGTCAAATACAAAAGGAGGTGACAAATTAAGTGTTCGAATTGATATAGGAAGACACTGCTTTACCTAAGTTATTATTAAATAAACATTTAGTCAATTACCACTGCATTTGTGTGATAATAAAAATCAAAAAGTAATTATACAAATGATCTTTAGATTAATTATAAAATTGTAAAAATATTAAATTTCGCGGGTAAAGGGAGTAGTAGCAAATTGATAGAGCTCTTAGTCGTTCTTATTTTCTTCCCACCGCCAAGTTGTTTTGTTCAAGAAACCCTTTTTCTTATAGTTTCATCAAACACCCATTCCTCAAAATCAAAACCATTCCTTTTTATGGTCAAAGCTTCATCTGATGTTGTGAGAGAAGAACCCAAAGAAGAAGCTTCAAGGATCCCACCATATGAAGTGTATGAGTTATGGCTCCTGTCTGGTAGATCAACTCGCAAGGCTGGAATTTTCAATGTTGGTGATAATGTACTCGCCACCACACCGAGTCTCTTCTGCTCTTCATTTTATTTTCAGACAACTACATTGGTGCTTGTTTGCTATATCATCTTCAACATAATTATTTTAACTGGAGGATTAGGGTGGGTTTGTTTGAATTTATTTATTGAAACTTATCTACTTCAATAAAGACTTGTGAGGATGTTTCAAAGCGTTTATGGAAAACTATATATCATATTTCACAAGTTGCTTTCCTTTATTACTCAATTGCTCATTAAAATAAGGAATCAAGGATTGGCCACTTTGTTCTTGTAACTACATGATAGACATTATATTAATTTGTAAGCGGCAACCCCTAATTTGACGCTGAAAAAAGCTTTAATTTTGAATCATCCAATTTATTAGAAATATATCTAGATTAAAATTAAAAGGATTAATGGTATCTTCTTGATAATCCTAAAGTCTATTACTTGTTTAAATGTTGAAGGAATTCTAAGTACAAGGAAGCATTAGAGAAATTAGAGGAAATTTTGGGAACAAACCAGAGCCCGATGAAGTAACAATGACAAGTTATAATGTTGATTGTTGTTACTCTAAGCTAATCTAAACCAGGTAGATATGTTTATTTACTCTACAATATGTATGTGCTGCATTCTACTACTATGCCACTGGTTTTGTGTATTTTTTTTAGTTTCCAGTAATCCCTATATATATGTAGATTAAATCCCTCAACCACATCTCTTCAATGATTAGTGTTATAACATGTCAAAAGTAGTTGAGGAGTGCTTAGTATAAAGTAAGCCATTTAAAAAACCTTTACAACCACATCTCTTCAATGATTAGTTTTATAACATGTTCCATGTTAATAGTATATATATCCATTAAGTCCCACATTGGCTAGAACATCACACAAACAAATGTTTATAAATGTTTGACATGCTAGTTAGTTCGCCGAGCTGAGTAGCGCCAGCTTGTGACCCATGTGGGGGCAGTAAGGTTATGGAACATGGCTAAGACTTAACAGGTCGGTCTGGTGGTTGCACCATGCTGGCCTGCCCGTTCCAAGTTGCGAGTTGGCCCATGGGACTTGTGCGAAGGCACGGGTCTTGTGGGCCTTAGACAGGAGGGTAAAGCGTGAGGCTGGTTTCACAGAGCAGCGAACACTTCCTACTCTTGACAGTGGAGGGATCACGGGCTGCTGCATCTCCAGTCCACAACACCTGGTGAGTCTAGCCCTTTGAACCATCTCTTTTTGCTGGTGGGGTTCTCACATATTGAGTGAGGTGCCTGCCATGTATTTTTAGTTTGCCACTATTTGTTTAGCACATTTTGGCATTTAATTATATCAAGTGTGTAAAGAAAGACATCGAAGGTCATAGATTGACATGATTTGGTTATTTGTTTGCTATGAAAGCCATACACTTTCAGCTTCTGCTTAAGAAATTTCAATACACTGTTTTTAGCTTTTAAGTATCTCATGTTTTATTTACATAATTACTATTTATGAAATTTTATTATAAGCATTTGCGGATTCAAACTCCTGTAATCAGGAAGTCTCTCATCTACCGTAGTCATACAATATGCATGGTCAAATTGATTCAAATCAGATGGTCTGCATTTAGATTTCATAATCGAGTCTATGATACATGGTTGAATGTGAGACATGGGATCTTGAGCCGATGGTCCAAAATGCAAGACTTTGTCAATTGTGATTTAATAATTGCAAGAAATACAAATCCAAATGATTCTATTATGCGTGATTTTAAATTGCAATGTGAAACTACAAATGTGGCATTAATGTATTTTGAGGTATCTACAACATCGCATTGGCCGTATTTTCCTGCCACATAAAAGTTTGCAGCATAACCACAAATGTAACCTCGGTTTAAAACCATGCTGGTAAGCCAACTATAACAAACAAATGGAGAATGTGGATGAACAATGTATAACAAATATATGGACTGAATCAAAATGTTGAGCTGGATTTAATTAGTCTTTTCCTTTATAGCTCATTTGCTTATTAAAAAAAAGGAATATAGGATTGATAGACATATCAGAAACAAAGCATTTTCCATATGAATTGAAATTCTAATATAGATTAGGACTAAAGAATTAATGGCATCTTACTAATAATAATGTCCATTATTTTCCTGGATTCATTGCTAATGGAATGCTAATTACGAAGAAGCATGAGAGAAATTTTAGTCTGTTTAGGAACAAAGCCTGCACTTGAAGAAGCAACATTCACAAGTTATAATGTTGCTTGTTGATTGATATTGTATTTATATATTTTGCATATAACATTTTGAATAGATTTAATCCTTCTATATATGTATTATGACATCAGCCACAACATTTTTGAGCGAGTACTTTTAAAAATACGAAATTACTTCGGGGTGTCAAATACAAAAGGAGGTGACAAGTTAAGTGTTCGAATTGATATAGGAAGACACTGCTTTACCTAAGTTATTATTAAATAAACATTTAGTCAATTACCACTGCATTTGTGTGATAATAAAAATCAAAAAGTAATTATACAAATGATCTTTAGATTAATTATAAAATTGTAAAAATATTAAATTTCGCGGGTAAAGGGAGTAGTAGCAAATTGATAGAGCTCTTAGTCGTTCTTATTTTCTTCCCACCGCCAAGTTGTTTTGTTCAAGAAACCCTTTTTCTTATAGTTTCATCAAACACCCATTCCTCAAAATCAAAACCATTCCTTTTTATGGTCAAAGCTTCATCTGATGTTGTGAGAGAAGAACCCAAAGAAGAAGCTTCAAGGATCCCACCATATGAAGTGTATGAGTTATGGCTCCTGTCTGGTAGATCAACTCGCAAGGCTGGAATTTTCAATGTTGGTGATAATGTACTCGCCACCACACCGAGTCTCTTCTGCTCTTCATTTTATTTTCAGACAACTACATTGGTGCTTGTTTGCTATATCATCTTCAACATAATTATTTTAACTGGAGGATTAGGGTGGGTTTGTTTGAATTTATTTATTGAAACTTATCTACTTCAATAAAGACTTGTGAGGATGTTTCAAAGCGTTTATGGAAAACTATATATCATATTTCACAAGTTGCTTTCCTTTATTACTCAATTGCTCATTAAAATAAGGAATCAAGGATTGGCCACTTTGTTCTTGTAACTACATGATAGACATTATATTAATTTGTAATCGGCAACCCCTAATTTGACGCTGAAAAAAGCTTTAATTTTGAATCATCCAATTTATTAGAAATATATCTAGATTAAAATTAAAAGGATTAATGGTATCTTCTTGATAATCCTAAAGTCTATTACTTGTTTAAATGTTGAAGGAATTCTAAGTACGAGGAAGCATTAGAGAAATTAGAGGAAATTTTGGGAACAAACCAGAGCCCGATGAAGTAACAATGACAAGTTATAATGTTGATTGTTGTTACTCTAAGCTAATCTAAACCAGGTAGATATGTTTATTTACTCTACAATATGTATGTGCTGCATTCTACTACTATGCCACTGGTTTTGTGTATTTTTTTTAGTTTCCAGTAATCCCTATATATATGTAGATTAAATCCCTCAACCACATCTCTTCAATGATTAGTGTTATAACATGTCAAAAGTAGTTGAGGAGTGCTTAGTATAAAGTAAGCCATTTAAAAAACCTTTACAACCACATCTCTTCAATGATTAGTTTTATAACATGTTCCATGTTAATAGTATATATATCCATTAAGTCCCACATTGGCTAGAACATCACACAAACAAATGTTTATAAATGTTTGACATGCTAGTTAGTTCGCCGAGCTGAGTAGCGCCAGCTTGTGACCCATGTGGGGGCAGTAAGGTTATGGAACATGGCTAAGACTTAACAGGTCGGTCTGGTGGTTGCACCATGCTGGCCTGCCCGTTCCAAGTTGCGAGTTGGCCCATGGGACTTGTGCGAAGGCACGGGTCTTGTGGGCCTTAGACAGGAGGGTAAAGCGTGACGCTGGTTTCACAGAGCAGCGAACACTTCCTACTCTTGACAGTGGAGGGATCACGGGCTGCTGCATCTCCAGTCCACAACACCTGGTGAGTCTAGCCCTTTGAACCATCTATTTTTGCTGGTGGGGTTCTCACATATTGAGTGAGGTGCCTGCCATGTATTTTTAGTTTGCCACTATTTGTTTAGCACATTTTGGCATTTAATTATATC
The DNA here is from genome assembly GCA_963859935.3 of Lathyrus sativus. Taxonomy (NCBI): domain Eukaryota; kingdom Viridiplantae; phylum Streptophyta; class Magnoliopsida; order Fabales; family Fabaceae; genus Lathyrus; species Lathyrus sativus. Next base: position 644,862,532 of record OZ012741.1, read on the forward strand.
AAGTGTGTAAAGAAAGACATCGAAGGTCATAGATTGACATGATTTGGTTATTTGTTTGCTATGAAAGCCATACACTTTCAGCTTCTGCTTAAGAAATTTCAATACACTGTTTTTAGCTTTTAAGTATCTCATGTTTTATTTACATAATTACTATTTATGAAATTTTATTATAAGCATTTGCGGATTCAAACTCCTGTAATCAGGAAGTCTCTCATCTACCGTAGTCATACAATATGCATGGTCAAATTGATTCAAATCAGATGGTCTGCATTTAGATTTCATAATCGAGTCTATGATACATGGTTGAATGTGAGACATGGGATCTTGAGCCGATGGTCCAAAATGCAAGACTTTGTCAATTGTGATTTAATAATTGCAAGAAATACAAATCCAAATGATTCTATTATGCGTGATTTTAAATTGCAATGTGAAACTACAAATGTGGCATTAATGTATTTTGAGGTATCTACAACATCGCATTGGCCGTATTTTCCTGCCACATAAAAGTTTGCAGCATAACCACAAATGTAACCTCGGTTTAAAACCATGCTGGTAAGCCAACTATAACAAACAAATGGAGAATGTGGATGAACAATGTATAACAAATATATGGACTGAATCAAAATGTTGAGCTGGATTTAATTAGTCTTTTCCTTTATAGCTCATTTGCTTATTAAAAAAAAGGAATATAGGATTGATAGACATATCAGAAACAAAGCATTTTCCATATGAATTGAAATTCTAATATAGATTAGGACTAAAGAATTAATGGCATCTTACTAATAATAATGTCCATTATTTTCCTGGATTCATTGCTAATGGAATGCTAATTACGAAGAAGCATGAGAGAAATTTTAGTCTGTTTAGGAACAAAGCCTGCACTTGAAGAAGCAACATTCACAAGTTATAATGTTGCTTGTTGATTGATATTGTATTTATATATTTTGCATATAACATTTTGAATAGATTTAATCCTTCTATATATGTATTATGACATCAGCCACAACATTTTTGAGCGAGTACTTTTAAAAATACGAAATTACTTCGGGGTGTCAAATACAAAAGGAGGTGACAAGTTAAGTGTTCGAATTGATATAGGAAGACACTGCTTTACCTAAGTTATTATTAAATAAACATTTAGTCAATTACCACTGCATTTGTGTGATAATAAAAATCAAAAAGTAATTATACAAATGATCTTTAGATTAATTATAAAATTGTAAAAATATTAAATTTCGCGGGTAAAGGGAGTAGTAGCAAATTGATAGAGCTCTTAGTCGTTCTTATTTTCTTCCCACCGCCAAGTTGTTTTGTTCAAGAAACCCTTTTTCTTATAGTTTCATCAAACACCCATTCCTCAAAATCAAAACCATTCCTTTTTATGGTCAAAGCTTCATCTGATGTTGTGAGAGAAGAACCCAAAGAAGAAGCTTCAAGGATCCCACCATATGAAGTGTATGAGTTATGGCTCCTGTCTGGTAGATCAACTCGCAAGGCTGGAATTTTCAATGTTGGTGATAATGTACTCGCCACCACATCGAGTCTCTTCTGCTCTTCATTTTATTTTCAGACAACTACATTGGTGCTTGTTTGCTATATCATCTTCAACATAATTATTTTAACTGGAGGATTAGGGTGGGTTTGTTTGAATTTATTTATTGAAACTTATCTACTTCAATAAAGACTTGTGAGGATGTTTCAAAGCGTTTATGGAAAACTATATATCATATTTCACAAGTTGCTTTCCTTTATTACTCAATTGCTCATTAAAATAAGGAATCAAGGATTGGCCACTTTTTTCTTGTAACTACATGATAGACATTATATTAATTTGTAATCGGCAACCCCTAATTTGACGCTGAAAAAAGCTTTAATTTTGAATCATCCAATTTATTAGAAATATATCTAGATTAAAATTAAAAGGATTAATGGTATCTTCTTGATAATCCTAAAGTCTATTACTTGTTTAAATGTTGAAGGAATTCTAAGTACGAGGAAGCATTAGAGAAATTAGAGGAAATTTTGGGAACAAACCAGAGCCCGATGAAGTAACAATGACAAGTTATAATGTTGATTGTTGTTACTCTAAGCTAATCTAAACCAGGTAGATATGTTTCTTTACTCTACAATATGTATGTGCTGCATTCTACTACTATGTCACTGGTTTTGTGTATTTTTTTTAGTTTCCAGTAATCCCTATATATATGTAGATTAAATCCCTCAACCACATCTCTTCAATGATTAGTGTTATAACATGTCAAAAGTAGTTGAGGAGTGCTTAGTATAAAGTAAGCCATTTAAAAAACCTTTACAACCACATCTCTTCAATGATTAGTTTTATAACATGTTCCATGTTAATAGTATATATATCCATTAAGTCCCACATTGGCTAGAACATCACACAAACAAATGTTTATAAATGTTTGACATGCTAGTTAGTTCGCCGAGCTGAGTAGCGCCAGCTTGTGACCCATGTGGGGGCAGTAAGGTTATGGAACATGGCTAAGACTTAACAGGTCGGTCTGGTGGTTGCACCATGCTGGCCTGCCCGTTCCAAGTTGCGAGTTGGCCCATGGGACTTGTGCGAAGGCACGGGTCTTGTGGGCCTTAGACAGGAGGGTAAAGCGTGAGGCTGGTTTCACAGAGCAGCGAACACTTCCTACTCTTGACAGTGGAGGGATCACGGGCTGCTGCATCTCCAGTCCACAACACCTGGTGAGTCTAGCCCTTTGAACCATCTCTTTTTGCTGGTGGGGTTCTCACATATTGAGTGAGGTGCCTGCCATGTATTTTTAGTTTGCCACTATTTGTTTAGCACATTTTGGCATTTAATTATATCAAGTGTGTAAAGAAAGACATCGAAGGTCATAGATTGACATGATTTGGTTATTTGTTTGCTATGAAAGCCATACACTTTCAGCTTCTGGTTAAGAAATTTCAATACACTGTTTTTAGCTTTTAAGTATCTCATGTTTTATTTACATAATTACTATTTATGAAATTTTATTATAAGCATTTGCGGATTCAAACTCCTGTAATCAGGAAGTCTCTCATCTACCGTAGTCATACAATATGCATGGTCAAATTGATTCAAATCAGATGGTCTGCATTTAGATTTCATAATCGAGTCTATGATACATGGTTGAATGTGAGACATGGGATCTTGAGCCGATGGTCCAAAATGCAAGACTTTGTCAATTGTGATTTAATAATTGCAAGAAATACAAATCCAAATGATTCTATTATGCGTGATTTTAAATTGCAATGTGAAACTACAAATGTGGCATTAATGTATTTTGAGGTATCTACAACATCGCATTGGCCGTATTTTCCTGCCACATAAAAGTTTGCAGCATAACCACAAATGTAACCTCGGTTTAAAACCATGCTGGTAAGCCAACTATAACAAACAAATGGAGAATGTGGATGAACAATGTATAACAAATATATGGACTGAATCAAAATGTTGAGCTGGATTTAATTAGTCTTTTCCTTTATAGCTCATTTGCTTATTAAAAAAAAGGAATATAGGATTGATAGACATATCAGAAACAAAGCATTTTCCATATGAATTGAAATTCTAATATAGATTAGGACTAAAGAATTAATGGCATCTTACTAATAATAATGTCCATTATTTTCCTGGATTCATTGCTAATGGAATGCTAATTACGAAGAAGCATGAGAGAAATTTTAGTCTGTTTAGGAACAAAGCTTGCACTTGAAGAAGCAACATTCACAAGTTATAATGTTGCTTGTTGATTGATATTGTATTTATATATTTTGCATATAACATTTTGAATAGATTTAATCCTTCTATATATGTATTATGACATCAACCACAACATTTTTGAGCAAGTACTTTTAAAAATACGAAATTACTTCGGGGTGTCAAATACAAAAGGAGGTGACAAATTAAGTGTTCGAATTGATATAGGAAGACACTGCTTTACCTAAGTTATTATTAAATAAACATTTAGTCAATTACCACTGCATTTGTGTGATAATAAAAATCAAAAAGTAATTATACAAATGATCTTTAGATTAATTATAAAATTGTAAAAATATTAAATTTCGCGGGTAAAGGGAGTAGTAGCAAATTGATAGAGCTCTCAGTCGTTCTTATTTTCTTCCCACCGCCAAGTTGTTTTGTTCAAGAAACCCTTTTTCTTATAGTTTCATCAAACACCCATTCCTCAAAATCAAAACCATTCCTTTTTATGGTCAAAGCTTCATCTGATGTTGTGAGAGAAGAACCCAAAGAAGAAGCTTCAAGGATCCCACGATATGAAGTGTATGAGTTATGGCTCCTGTCTGGTAGATCAACTCGCAAGGCTGGAATTTTCAATGTTGGTGATAATGTACTCGCCACCACACCGAGTCTCTTCTGCTCTTCATTTTATTTTCAGACAACTACATTGGTGCTTGTTTGCTATATCATCTTCAACATAATTATTTGAACTGGAGGATTAGGGTGGGTTTGTTTGAATTTATTTATTGAAACTTATCTACTTCAATAAAGACTTGTGAGGATGTTTCAAAGCGTTTATGGAAAACTATATATCATATTTCACAAGTTGCTTTCCTTTATTACTCAATTGCTCATTAAAATAAGGAATCAAGGATTGGCCACTTTGTTCTTGTAACTACATGATAGACATTATATTAATTTGTAATCGGAAACCCCTAATTTGACGCTGAAAAAAGCTTTAATTTTGAATTATCCAATTTATTAGAAATATATCTAGATTAAAATTAAAAGGATTAATGGTATCTTCTTGATAATCCTAAAGTCTATTACTTGTTTAAATGTTGAAGGAATTCTAAGTACGAGGAAGCATTAGAGAAATTAGAGGAAATTTTGGGAACAAACCAGAGCCCGATGAAGTAACAATGACAAGTTATAATGTTGATTGTTGTTACTCTAAGCTAATCTAAACCAGGTAGATATGTTTCTTTACTCTACAATATGTATGTGCTGCATTCTACTACTATGTCACTGGTTTTGTGTATTTTTTTTAGTTTCCAGTAATCCCTATATATATGTAGATTAAATCCCTCAACCACATCTCTTCAATGATTAGTGTTATAACATGTCAAAAGTAGTTGAGGAGTGCTTAGTATAAAGTAAGCCATTTAAAAAACCTTTACAACCACATCTCTTCAATGATTAGTTTTATAACATGTTCCATGTTAATAGTATATATATCCATTAAGTCCCACATTGGCTAGAACATCACACAAACAAATGTTTATAAATGTTTGACATGCTAGTTAGTTCGCCGAGCTGAGTAGCGCCAGCTTGTGACCCATGTGGGGGCAGTAAGGTTATGGAACATGGCTAAGACTTAACAGGTCGGTCTGGTGGTTGCACCATGCTGGCCTGCCCGTTCCAAGTTGCGAGTTGGCCCATGGGACTTGTGCGAAGGCACGGGTCTTGTGGGCCTTAGACAGGAGGGTAAAGCGTGAGGCTGGTTTCACAGAGCAGCGAACACTTCCTACTCTTGACAGTGGAGGGATCACGGGCTGCTGCATCTCCAGTCCACAACACCTGGTGAGTCTAGCCCTTTGAACCATCTCTTTTTGCTGGTGGGGTTCTCACATATTGAGTGAGGTGCCTGCCATGTATTTTTAGTTTGCCACTATTTGTTTAGCACATTTTGGCATTTAATTATATCAAGTGTGTAAAGAAAGACATCGAAGGTCATAGATTGACATGATTTGGTTATTTGTTTGCTATGAAAGCCATACACTTTCAGCTTCTGCTTAAGAAATTTCAATACACTGTTTTTAGCTTTTAAGTATCTCATGTTTTATTTACATAATTACTATTTATGAAATTTTATTATAAGCATTTGCGGATTCAAACTCCTGTAATCAGGAAGTCTCTCATCTACCGTAGTCATACAATATGCATGGTCAAATTGATTCAAATCAGATGGTCTGCATTTAGATTTCATAATCGAGTCTATGATACATGGTTGAATGTGAGACATGGGATCTTGAGCCGATGGTCCAAAATGCAAGACTTTGTCAATTGTGATTTAATAATTGCAAGAAATACAAATCCAAATGATTCTATTATGCGTGATTTTAAATTGCAATGTGAAACTACAAATGTGGCATTAATGTATTTTGAGGTATCTACAACATCGCATTGGCCGTATTTTCCTGCCACATAAAAGTTTGCAGCATAACCACAAATGTAACCTCGGTTTAAAACCATGCTGGTAAGCCAACTATAACAAACAAATGGAGAATGTGGATGAACAATGTATAACAAATATATGGACTGAATCAAAATGTTGAGCTGGATTTAATTAGTCTTTTCCTTTATAGCTCATTTGCTTATTAAAAAAAAGGAATATAGGATTGATAGACATATCAGAAACAAAGCATTTTCCATATGAATTGAAATTCTAATATAGATTAGGACTAAAGAATTAATGGCATCTTACTAATAATAATGTCCATTATTTTCCTGGATTCATTGCTAATGGAATGCTAATTACGAAGAAGCATGAGAGAAATTTTAGTCTGTTTAGGAACAAAGCCTGCACTTGAAGAAGCAACATTCACAAGTTATAATGTTGCTTGTTGATTGATATTGTATTTATATATTTTGCATATAACATTTTGAATAGATTTAATCCTTCTATATATGTATTATGACATCAACCACAACATTTTTGAGCGAGTACTTTTAAAAATACGAAATTACTTCGGGGTGTCCAATACAAAAGGAGGTGACAAATTAAGTGTTCGAATTGATATAGGAAGACACTGCTTTACCTAAGTTATTATTAAATAAACATTTAGTAAATTACCACTGCATTTATGTGATAATAAAAATCAAAAAGTAATTATACAAATGATCTTTAGATTAATTATAAAATTGTAAAAATATTAAATTTCGCGGGTAAAGGGAGTAGTAGCAAATTGATAGAGCTCTCAGTCATTCTTATTTTCTTCCCACCGCCAAGTTGTTTTGTTCAAGAAACCCTTTTTCTTATAGTTTCATCAAACACCCACTCCTCAAAATCAAAACCATTCCTTTTTATGGTCAAAGCTTCATCTGATGTTGTGAGAGAAGAACCCAAAGAAGAAGCTTCAAGGATCCCACCATATGAAGTGTATGAGTTATGGCTCCTGTCTGGTAGATCAACTCGCAAGGCTGGAATTTTCAATGTTGGTGATAATGTACTCGCCACCACACCGAGTCTCTTCTGCTCTTCATTTTATTTTCAGACAACTACATTGGTGCTTGTTTGCTATATCATCTTCAACAATTATTATTTGAACTGGAGGATTAGGGTGGGTTTGTTTGAATTTATTTATTGAAACTTATCTACTTCAATAAAGACTTGTGAGGATGTTTCAAAGCGTTTATGGAAAACTATATATCATATTTCACAAGTTGCTTTCCTTTATTACTCAATTGCTCATTAAAATAAGGAATCAAGGATTGGCCACTTTGTTCTTGTAACTACATGATAGACATTATATTAATTTGTAATCGGCAACCCCTAATTTGACGCTGAAAAAAGCTTTAATTTTGAATCATCCAATTTATTAGAAATATATCTAGATTAAAATTAAAAGGATTAATGGTATCTTCTTGATAATCCTAAAGTCTATTACTTGTTTAAATGTTGAAGGAATTCTAAGTACGAGGAAGCATTAGAGAAATTAGAGGAAATTTTGGGAACAAACCAGAGCCCGATGAAGTAACAATGACAAGTTATAATGTTGATTGTTGTTACTCTAAGCTAATCTAAACCAGGTAGATATGTTTCTTTACTCTACAATATGTATGTGCTGCATTCTACTACTATGTCACTGGTTTTGTGTATTTTTTTTAGTTTCCAGTAATCCCTATATATATGTAGATTAAATCCCTCAACCACATCTCTTCAATGATTAGTGTTATAACATGTCAAAAGTAGTTGAGGAGTGCTTAGTATAAAGTAAGCCATTTAAAAAACCTTTACAACCACATCTCTTCAATGATTAGTTTTATAACATGTTCCATGTTAATAGTATATATATCCATTAAGTCCCACATTGGCTAGAACATCACACAAACAAATGTTTATAAATGTTTGACATGCTAGTTAGTTCGCCGAGCTGAGTAGCGCCAGCTTGTGACCCATGTGGGGGCAGTAAGGTTATGGAACATGGCTAAGACTTAACAGGTCGGTCTGGTGGTTGCACCATGCTGGCCTGCCCGTTCCAAGTTGCGAGTTGGCCCATGGGACTTGTGCGAAGGCACGGGTCTTGTGGGCCTTAGACAGGAGGGTAAAGCGTGAGGCTGGTTTCACAGAGCAGCGAACACTTCCTACTCTTGACAGTGGAGGGATCACGGGCTGCTGCATCTCCAGTCCACAACACCTGGTGAGTCTAGCCCTTTGAACCATCTCTTTTTGCTGGTGGGGTTCTCACATATTGAGTGAGGTGCCTGCCATGTATTTTTAGTTTGCCACTATTTGTTTAGCACATTTTGGCATTTAATTATATCAAGTGTGTAAAGAAAGACATCGAAGGTCATAGATTGACATGATTTGGTTATTTGTTTGCTATGAAAGCCATACACTTTCAGCTTCTGCTTAAGAAATTTCAATACACTGTTTTTAGCTTTTAAGTATCTCATGTTTTATTTACATAATTACTATTTATGAAATTTTATTATAAGCATTTGCGGATTCAAACTCCTGTAATCAGGAAGTCTCTCATCTACCGTAGTCATACAATATGCATGGTCAAATTGATTCAAATCAGATGGTCTGCATTTAGATTTCATAATCGAGTCTATGATACATGGTTGAATGTGAGACATGGGATCTTGAGCCGATGGTCCAAAATGCAAGACTTTGTCAATTGTGATTTAATAATTGCAAGAAATACAAATCCAAATGATTCTATTATGCGTGATTTTAAATTGCAATGTGAAACTACAAATGTGGCATTAATGTATTTTGAGGTATCTACAACATCGCATTGGCCGTATTTTCCTGCCACATAAAAGTTTGCAGCATAACCACAAATGTAACCTCGGTTTAAAACCATGCTGGTAAGCCAACTATAACAAACAAATGGAGAATGTGGATGAACAATGTATAACAAATATATGGACTGAATCAAAATGTTGAGCTGGATTTAATTAGTCTTTTCCTTTATAGCTCATTTGCTTATTAAAAAAAAGGAATATAGGATTGATAGACATATCAGAAACAAAGCATTTTCCATATGAATTGAAATTCTAATATAGATTAGGACTAAAGAATTAATGGCATCTTACTAATAATAATGTCCATTATTTTCCTGGATTCATTGCTAATGGAATGCTAATTACGAAGAAGCATGAGAGAAATTTTAGTCTGTTTAGGAACAAAGCCTGCACTTGAAGAAGCAACATTCACAAGTTATAATGTTGCTTGTTGATTGATATTGTATTTATATATTTTGCATATAACATTTTGAATAGATTTAATCCTTCTATATATGTATTATGACATCAACCACAACATTTTTGAGCGAGTACTTTTAAAAATACGAAATTACTTCGGGGTGTCCAATACAAAAGGAGGTGACAAATTAAGTGTTCGAATTGATATAGGAAGACACTGCTTTACCTAAGTTATTATTAAATAAACATTTAGTAAATTACCACTGCATTTATGTGATAATAAAAATCAAAAAGTAATTATACAAATGATCTTTAGATTAATTATAAAATTGTAAAAATATTAAATTTCGCGGGTAAAGGGAGTAGTAGCAAATTGATAGAGCTCTCAGTCATTCTTATTTTCTTCCCACCGCCAAGTTGTTTTGTTCAAGAAACCCTTTTTCTTATAGTTTCATCAAACACCCACTCCTCAAAATCAAAACCATTCCTTTTTATGGTCAAAGCTTCATCTGATGTTGTGAGAGAAGAACCCAAAGAAGAAGCTTCAAGGATCCCACCATATGAAGTGTATGAGTTATGGCTCCTGTCTGGTAGATCAACTCGCAAGGCTGGAATTTTCAATGTTGGTGATAATGTACTCGCCACCACACCGAGTCTCTTCTGCTCTTCATTTTATTTTCAGACAACTACATTGGTGCTTGTTTGCTATATCATCTTCAACAATTATTATTTGAACTGGAGGATTAGGGTGGGTTTGTTTGAATTTATTTATTGAAACTTATCTACTTCAATAAAGACTTGTGAGGATGTTTCAAAGCGTTTATGGAAAACTATATATCATATTTCACAAGTTGCTTTCCTTTATTACTCAATTGCTCATTAAAATAAGGAATCAAGGATTGGCCACTTTGTTCTTGTAACTACATGATAGACATTATATTAATTTGTAATCGGCAACCCCTAATTTGACGCTGAAAAAAGCTTTAATTTTGAATCATCCAATTTATTAGAAATATATCTAGATTAAAATTAAAAGGATTAATGGTATCTTCTTGATAATCCTAAAGTCTATTACTTGTTTAAATGTTGAAGGAATTCTAAGTACGAGGAAGCATTAGAGAAATTAGAGGAAATTTTGGGAACAAACCAGAGCCCGATGAAGTAACAATGACAAGTTATAATGTTGATTGTTGTTACTCTAAGCTAATCTAAACCAGGTAGATATGTTTCTTTACTCTACAATATGTATGTGCTGCATTCTACTACTATGTCACTGGTTTTGTGTATTTTTTTTAGTTTCCAGTAATCCCTATATATATGTAGATTAAATCCCTCAACCACATCTCTTCAATGATTAGTGTTATAACATGTCAAAAGTAGTTGAGGAGTGCTTAGTATAAAGTAAGCCATTTAAAAAACCTTTACAACCACATCTCTTCAATGATTAGTTTTATAACATGTTCCATGTTAATAGTATATATATCCATTAAGTCCCACATTGGCTAGAACATCACACAAACAAATGTTTATAAATGTTTGACATGCTAGTTAGTTCGCCGAGCTGAGTAGCGCCAGCTTGTGACCCATGTGGGGGCAGTAAGGTTATGGAACATGGCTAAGACTTAACAGGTCGGTCTGGTGGTTGCACCATGCTGGCCTGCCCGTTCCAAGTTGCGAGTTGGCCCATGGGACTTGTGCGAAGGCACGGGTCTTGTGGGCCTTAGACAGGAGGGTAAAGCGTGAGGCTGGTTTCACAGAGCAGCGAACACTTCCTACTCTTGACAGTGGAGGGATCACGGGCTGCTGCATCTCCAGTCCACAACACCTGGTGAGTCTAGCCCTTTGAACCATCTCTTTTTGCTGGTGGGGTTCTCACATATTGAGTGAGCTATGAAAGCCATACACTTTCAGCTTCTGCTTAAGAAATTTCAATACACTGTTTTTAGCTTTTAAGTATCTCATGTTTTATTTACATAATTACTATTTATGAAATTTTATTATAAGCATTTGCAGATTCAAACTCCTGTAATCAGGAAGTCTCTCATCTACCGTAGTCATACAATATGCATGGTCAAATTGATTCAAATCAGATGGTCTGCATTTAGATTTCATAATCGAGTCTATGATACATGGTTGAATGTGAGACATGGGATCTTGAGCCGATGGTCCAAAATGCAAGACTTTGTCAATTGTGATTTAATAATTGCAAGAAATACAAATCCAAATGATTCTATTATGCATGATTTTAAATTGCAATGTGAAACTACAAATGTGGCATTAATGTATTTTGAGGTATCTACAACATCGCATTGGCCGTATTTTCCTGCCACATAAAAGTTTGCAGCATAACCACAAATGTAACCTCGGTTTAAAACCATGCTGGTAAGCCAACTATAAAAAACAAATGGAGAATGTGGATGAACAATGTATAACAAATATATGGACTGAATCAAAATGTTGAGCTGGATTTAATTAGTCTTTTCCTTTATAGCTCATTTGCTTATTAAAAAAAAGGAATATAGGATTGATAGACATATCAGAAACAAAGCATTTTCCATATGAATTGAAATTCTAATATAGATTAGGACTAAAGAATTAATGGCATCTTACTAATAATAATGTCCATTATTTTCCTGGATTCATTGCTAATGGAATGCTAATTACGAAGAAGCATGAGAGAAATTTTAGTCTGTTTAGGAACAAAGCCTGCACTTGAAGAAGCAACATTCACAAGTTATAATGTTGCTTGTTGATTGATATTGTATTTATATATTTTGCATATAACATTTTGAATAAATTTAATCCTTCTATATATGTATTATGACATCAGCCACAACATTTTTGAGCGAGTACTTTTAAAAATACGAAATTACTTCGGGGTGTCAAATACAAAAGGAGGTGACAAATTAAGTGTTCGAATTGATATAGGAAGACACTGCTTTACCTAAGTTATTATTAAATAAACATTTAGTCAATTACCACTGCATTTGTGTGATAATAATAATCAAAAAGTAATTATACAAATGATCTTTAGATTAATTATAAAATTGTAAAAATATTAAATTTCGCGGGTAAAGGGAGTAGTAGCAAATTGATAGAGCTCTTAGTCGTTCTTATTTTCTTCCCACCGCCAAGTTGTTTTGTTCAAGAAACCCTTTTTCTTATAGTTTCATCAAACACCCATTCCTCAAAATCAAAACCATTCCTTTTTATGGTCAAAGCTTCATCTGATGTTGTGAGAGAAGAACCCAAAGAAGAAGCTTCAAGGATCCCACGATATGAAGTGTATGAGTTATGGCTCCTGTCTGGTAGATCAACTCGCAAGGCTGGAATTTTCAATGTTGGTGATAATGTACTCGCCACCACACCGAGTCTCTTCTGCTCTTCATTTTATTTTCAGACAACTACATTGGTGCTTGTTTGCTATATCATCTTCAACATAATTATTTGAACTGGAGGATTAGGGTGGGTTTGTTTGAATTTATTTATTGAAACTTATCTACTTCAATAAAGACTTGTGAGGATGTTTCAAAGCGTTTATGGAAAACTATATATCATATTTCACAAGTTGCTTTCCTTTATTACTCAATTGCTCATTAAAATAAGGAATCAAGGATTGGCCACTTTGTTCTTGTAACTACATGATAGACATTATATTAATTTGTAATCGGAAACCCCTAATTTGACGCTGAAAAAAGCTTTAATTTTGAATCATCCAATTTATTAGAAATATATCTAGATTAAAATTAAAAGGATTAATGGTATCTTCTTGATAATCCTAAAGTCTATTACTTGTTTAAATGTTGAAGGAATTCTAAGTACGAGGAAGCATTAGAGAAATTAGAGGAAATTTTGGGAACAAACCAGAGCCCGATGAAGTAACAATGACAAGTTATAATGTTGATTGTTGTTACTCTAAGCTAATCTAAACCAGGTAGATATGTTTCTTTACTCTACAATATGTATGTGCTGCATTCTACTACTATGTCACTGGTTTTGTGTATTTTTTTTAGTTTCCAGTAATCCCTATATATATGTAGATTAAATCCCTCAACCACATCTCTTCAATGATTAGTGTTATAACATGTCAAAAGTAGTTGAGGAGTGCTTAGTATAAAGTAAGCCATTTAAAAAACCTTTACAACCACATCTCTTCAATGATTAGTTTTATAACATGTTCCATGTTAATAGTATATATATCCATTAAGTCCCACATTGGCTAGAACATCACACAAACAAATGTTTATAAATGTTTGACATGCTAGTTAGTTCGCCGAGCTGAGTAGCGCCAGCTTGTGACCCATGTGGGGGCAGTAAGGTTATGGAACATGGCTAAGACTTAACAGGTCGGTCTGGTGGTTGCACCATGCTGGCCTGCCCGTTCCAAGTTGCGAGTTGGCCCATGGGACTTGTGCGAAGGCACGGGTCTTGTGGGCCTTAGACAGGAGGGTAAAGCGTGAGGCTGGTTTCACAGAGCAGCGAACACTTCCTACTCTTGACAGTGGAGGGATCACGGGCTGCTGCATCTCCAGTCCACAACACCTGGTGAGTCTAGCCCTTTGAACCATCTCTTTTTGCTGGTGGGGTTCTCACATATTGAGTGAGGTGCCTGCCATGTATTTTTAGTTTGCCACTATTTGTTTAGCACATTTTGGCATTTAATTATATCAAGTGTGTAAAGAAAGACATCGAAGGTCATAGATTGACATGAGTTGGTTATTTGTTTGCTATGAAAGCCATACACTTTCAGCTTCTGCTTAAGAAATTCCAATACACTGTTTTTAGCTTTTAAGTATCTCATGTTTTATTTACATAATTACTATTTATGAAATTTTATTATAAGCATTTGCGGATTCAAACTCCTGTAATCAGGAAGTCTCTCATCTACCGTAGTCATACAATATGCATGGTCAAATTGATTCAAATCAGATGGTCTGCATTTAGATTTCATAATCGAGTCTATGATACATGGTTGAATGTGAGACATGGGATCTTGAGCCGATGGTCCAAAATGCAAGACTTTGTCAATTGTGATTTAATAATTGCAAGAAATACAAATCCAAATGATTCTATTATGCGTGATTTTAAATTGCAATGTGAAACTACAAATGTGGCATTAATGTATTTTGAGGTATCTACAACATCGCATTGGCCATATTTTCCTGCCACATAAAAGTTTGCAGCATAACCACAAATGTAACCTCGGTTTAAAACCATGCTGGTAAGCCAACTATAACAAACAAATGGAGAATGTGGATGAACAATGTATAACAAATATATGGACTGAATCAAAATGTTGAGCTGGATTTAATTAGTCTTTTCCTTTATAGCTCATTTGCTTATTAAAAAAAAGGAATATAGGATTGATAGACATATCAGAAACAAAGCATTTTCCATATGAATTGAAATTCTAATATAGATTAGGACTAAAGAATTAATGGCATCTTACTAATAATAATGTCCATTATTTTCCTGGATTCATTGCTAATGGAATGCTAATTACGAAGAAGCATGAGAGAAATTTTAGTCTGTTTAGGAACAAAGCCTGCACTTGAAGAAGCAACATTCACAAGTTATAATGTTGCTTGTTGATTGATATTGTATTTATATATTTTGCATATAACATTTTGAATAGATTTAATCCTTCTATATATGTATTATGACATCAACCACAACATTTTTGAGCGAGTACTTTTAAAAATACGAAATTACTTCGGGGTGTCCAATACAAAAGGAGGTGACAAATTAAGTGTTCGAATTGATATAGGAAGACACTGCTTTACCTAAGTTATTATTAAATAAACATTTAGTAAATTACCACTGCATTTATGTGATAATAAAAATCAAAAAGTAATTATACAAATGATCTTTAGATTAATTATAAAATTGTAAAAATATTAAATTTCGCGGGTAAAGGGAGTAGTAGCAAATTGATAGAGCTCTCAGTCGTTCTTATTTTCTTCCCACCGCCAAGTTGTTTTGTTCAAGAAACCCTTTTTCTTATAGTTTCATCAAACACCCATTCCTCAAAATCAAAACCATTCCTTTTTATGGTCAAAGCTTCATCTGATGTTGTGAGAGAAGAACCCAAAGAAGAAGCTTCAAGGATCCCACCATATGAAGTGTATGAGTTATGGCTCCTGTCTGGTAGATCAACTCGCAAGGCTGGAATTTTCAATGTTGGTGATAATGTACTCGTCACCACACCGAGTCTCTTCTGCTCTTCATTTTATTTTCAGACAACTACATTGGTGCTTGTTTGCTATATCATCTTCAACAATTATTATTTGAACTGGAGGATTAGGGTGGGTTTGTTTGAATTTATTTATTGAAACTTATCTACTTCAATAAAGACTTGTGAGGATGTTTCAAAGCGTTTATGGAAAACTATATATCATATTTCACAAGTTGCTTTCCTTTATTACTCAATTGCTCATTAAAATAAGGAATCAAGGATTGGCCACTTTGTTCTTGTAACTACATGATAGACATTATATTAATTTGTAATCGGCAACCCCTAATTTGACGCTGAAAAAAGCTTTAATTTTGAATCATCCAATTTATTAGAAATATATCTAGATTAAAATTAAAAGGATTAATGGTATCTTCTTGATAATCCTAAAGTCTATTACTTGTTTAAATGTTGAAGGAATTCTAAGTACGAGGAAGCATTAGAGAAATTAGAGGAAATTTTGGGAACAAACCAGAGCCCGATGAAGTAACAATGACAAGTTATAATGTTGATTGTTGTTACTCTAAGCTAATCTAAACCAGGTAGATATGTTTCTTTACTCTACAATATGTATGTGCTGCATTCTACTACTATGTCACTGGTTTTGTGTATTTTTTTTAGTTTCCAGTAATCCCTATATATATGTAGATTAAATCCCTCAACCACATCTCTTCAATGATTAGTGTTATAACATGTCAAAAGTAGTTGAGGAGTGCTTAGTATAAAGTAAGCCATTTAAAAAACCTTTACAACCACATCTCTTCAATGATTAGTTTTATAACATGTTCCATGTTAATAGTATATATATCCATTAAGTCCCACATTGGCTAGAACATCACACAAACAAATGTTTATAAATGTTTGACATGCTAGTTAGTTCGCCGAGCTGAGTAGCGCCAGCTTGTGACCCATGTGGGGGCAGTAAGGTTATGGAACATGGCTAAGACTTAACAGGTCGGTCTGGTGGTTGCACCATGCTGGCCTGCCCGTTCCAAGTTGCGAGTTGGCCCATGGGACTTGTGCGAAGGCACGGGTCTTGTGGGCCTTAGACAGGAGGGTAAAGCGTGAGGCTGGTTTCACAGAGCAGCGAACACTTCCTACTCTTGACAGTGGAGGGATCACGGGCTGCTGCATCTCCAGTCCACAACACCTGGTGAGTCTAGCCCTTTGAACCATCTCTTTTTGCTGGTGGGGTTCTCACATATTGAGTGAGGTGCCTGCCATGTATTTTTAGTTTGCCACTATTTGTTTAGCACATTTTGGCATTTAATTATATCAAGTGTGTAAAGAAAGACATCGAAGGTCATAGATTGACATGAGTTGGTTATTTGTTTGCTATGAAAGCCATACACTTTCAGCTTCTGCTTAAGAAATTTCAATACACTGTTTTTAGCTTTTAAGTATCTCATGTTTTATTTACATAATTACTATTTATGAAATTTTATTATAAGCATTTGCGGATTCAAACTCCTGTAATCAGGAAGTCTCTCATCTACCGTAGTCATACAATATGCATGGTCAAATTGATTCAAATCAGATGGTCTGCATTTAGATTTCATAATCGAGTCTATGATACATGGTTGAATGTGAGACATGGGATCTTGAGCCGATGGTCCAAAATGCAAGACTTTGTCAATTGTGATTTAATAATTGCAAGAAATACAAATCCAAATGATTCTATTATGCGTGATTTTAAATTGCAATGTGAAACTACAAATGTGGCATTAATGTATTTTGAGGTATCTACAACATCGCATTGGCCATATTTTCCTGCCACATAAAAGTTTGCAGCATAACCACAAATGTAACCTCGGTTTAAAACCATGCTGGTAAGCCAACTATAACAAACAAATGGAGAATGTGGATGAACAATGTATAACAAATATATGGACTGAATCAAAATGTTGAGCTGGATTTAATTAGTCTTTTCCTTTATAGCTCATTTGCTTATTAAAAAAAAGGAATATAGGATTGATAGACATATCAGAAACAAAGCATTTTCCATATGAATTGAAATTCTAATATAGATTAGGACTAAAGAATTAATGGCATCTTACTAATAATAATGTCCATTATTTTCCTGGATTCATTGCTAATGGAATGCTAATTACGAAGAAGCATGAGAGAAATTTTAGTCTGTTTAGGAACAAAGCCTGCACTTGAAGAAGCAACATTCACAAGTTATAATGTTGCTTGTTGATTGATATTGTATTTATATATTTTGCATATAACATTTTGAATAGATTTAATCCTTCTATATATGTATTATGACATCAACCACAACATTTTTGAGCGAGTACTTTTAAAAATACGAAATTACTTCGGGGTGTCCAATACAAAAGGAGGTGACAAATTAAGTGTTCGAATTGATATAGGAAGACACTGCTTTACCTAAGTTATTATTAAATAAACATTTAGTAAATTACCACTGCATTTATGTGATAATAAAAATCAAAAAGTAATTATACAAATGATCTTTAGATTAATTATAAAATTGTAAAAATATTAAATTTCGCGGGTAAAGGGAGTAGTAGCAAATTGATAGAGCTCTCAGTCGTTCTTATTTTCTTCCCACCGCCAAGTTGTTTTGTTCAAGAAACCCTTTTTCTTATAGTTTCATCAAACACCCATTCCTCAAAATCAAAACCATTCCTTTTTATGGTCAAAGCTTCATCTGATGTTGTGAGAGAAGAACCCAAAGAAGAAGCTTCAAGGATCCCACGATATGAAGTGTATGAGTTATGGCTCCTGTCTGGTAGATCAACTCGCAAGGCTGGATTTTCAATGTTGGTGATAATGTACTCGCCACCACACCGAGTCTCTTCTGCTCTTCAGTTTATTTTCAGACAACTACATTGGTGCTTGTTTGCTATATCATCTTCAACAATTATTATTTGAACTGGAGGATTAGGGTGGGTTTGTTTGAATTTATTTATTGAAACTTATCTACTTCAATAAAGACTTGTGAGGATGTTTCAAAGCGTTTATGGAAAACTATATATCATATTTCACAAGTTGCTTTCCTTTATTACTCAATTACTCATTAAAATAAGGAATCAAGGATTGGCCACTTTGTTCTTGTAACTACATGATAGACATTATATTAATTTGTAATCGGCAACCCCTAATTTGACGCTGAAAAAAGCTTTAATTTTGAATCATCCAATTTATTAGAAATATATCTAGATTAAAATTAAAAGGATTAATGGTATCTTCTTGATAATCCTAAAGTCTATTACTTGTTTAAATGTTGAAGGAATTCTAAGTACAAGGAAGCATTAGAGAAATTAGAGGAAATTTTGGGAACAAACCAGAGCCCGATGAAGTAACAATGACAAGTTATAATGTTGATTGTTGTTACTCTAAGCTAATCTAAACCAGGTAGATATGTTTCTTTACTCTACAATATGTATGTGCTGCATTCTACTACTATGTCACTGGTTTTGTGTATTTTTTTTAGTTTCCGGTAATCCCTATATATATGTAGATTAAATCCCTCAACCACATCTCTTCAATGATTAGTGTTATAACATGTCAAAAGTAGTTGAGGAGTGCTTAGTATAAAGTAAGCCATTTAAAAAACCTTTACAACCACATCTCTTCAATGATTAGTTTTATAACATGTTCCATGTTAATAGTATATATATCCATTAAGTCCCACATTGGCTAGAACATCACACAAACAAATGTTTATAAATGTTTGACATGCTAGTTAGTTCGCCGAGCTGAGTAGCGCCAGCTTGTGACCCATGTGGGGGCAGTAAGGTTATGGAACATGGCTAAGACTTAACAGGTCGGTCTGGTGGTTGCACCATGCTGGCCTGCCCGTTCCAAGTTGCGAGTTGGCCCATAGGACTTGTGCGAAGGCACGGGTCTTGTGGGCCTTAGACAGGAGGGTAAAGCGTGAGGCTGGTTTCACAGAGCAGCGAACACTTCCTACTCTTGACAGTGGAGGGATCACGGGCTGCTGCATCTCCAGTCCACAACACCTGGTGAGTCTAGCCCTTTGAACCATCTCTTTTTGCTGGTGGGGTTCTCACATATTGAGTGAGGTGCCTGCCATGTATTTTTAGTTTGCCACTATTTGTTTAGCACATTTTGGCATTTAATTATATCAAGTGTGTAAAGAAAGACATCGAAGGTCATAGATTGACATGAGTTGGTTATTTGTTTGCTATGAAAGCCATACACTTTCAGCTTCTGCTTAAGAAATTTCAATACACTGTTTTTAGCTTTTAAGTATCTCATGTTTTATTTACATAATTACTATTTATGAAATTTTATTATAAGCATTTGCAGATTCAAACTCCTGTAATCAGGAAGTCTCTCATCTACCGTAGTCATACAATATGCATGGTCAAATTGATTCAAATCAGATGGTCTGCATTTAGATTTCATAATCGAGTCTATGATACATGGTTGAATGTGAGACATGGGATCTTGAGTCGATGGTCCAAAATGCAAGACTTTGTCAATTGTGATTTAATAATTGCAAGAAATACAAATCCAAATGATTCTATTATGCGTGATTTTAAATTGCAATGTGAAACTACAAATGTGGCATTAATGTATTTTGAGGTATCTACAACATCGCATTGGCCGTATTTTCCTGCCACATAAAAGTTTGCAGCATAACCACAAATGTAACCTCGGTTTAAAACCATGCTGGTAAGCCAACTATAACAAACAAATGGAGAATGTGGATGAACAATGTATAACAAATATATGGACTGAATCAAAACGTTGAGCTGGATTTAATTAGTCTTTTCCTTTATAGCTCATTTGCTTATTAAAAAAAAGGAATATAGGATTGATAGACATATCAGAAACAAAGCATTTTCCATATGAATTGAAATTCTAATATAGATTAGGACTAAAGAATTAATGGCATCTTACTAATAATAATGTCCATTATTTTCCTGGATTCATTGCTAATGGAATGCTAATTACGAAGAAGCATGAAAGAAATTTTAGTCTGTTTAGGAACAAAGCCTGCACTTGAAGAAGCAACATTCACAAGTTATAATGTTGCTTGTTGATTGATATTGTATTTATATATTTTGCATATAACATTTTGAATAGATTTAATCCTTCTATATATGTATTATGACATCAACCACAACATTTTTGAGCGAGTACTTTTAAAAATACGAAATTACTTCGGGGTGTCCAATACAAAAGGAGGTGACAAATTAAGTGTTCGAATTGATATAGGAAGACACTGCTTTACCTAAGTTATTATTAAATAAACATTTAGTCAATTACCACTGCATTTATGTGATAATAAAAATCAAAAAGTAATTATACAAATGATCTTTAGATTAATTATAAAATTGTAAAAATATTAAATTTCGCGGGTAAAGGGAGTAGTAGCAAATTGATAGAGCTCTCAGTCGTTCTTATTTTCTTCCCACCGCCAAGTTGTTTTGTTCAAGAAACCCTTTTTCTTATAGTTTCATCAAAAATCCATTCCTCAAAATCAAAACCATTCCTTTTTATGGTCAAAGCTTCATCTGATGTTGTGAGAGAAGCACCCAAAGAAGAAGCTTCAAGGATCCAACCATATGAAGTGTATGAGTTATGGCTCTTGTCTGGTAGATCAACTCGCAAGGCTGGAATGTTCAATGTTGGTGATAATGTACTCGCCACCACACCAAGTCTCTTCTGCTCTTCATTTTATTTTCAGACAACTACATTGGTGCTTGTTTGCTATATCATCTTCAACAATTATTATTTGAACTGGAGGATTAGGGTGGGTTTGTTTGAATTTATTTATTGAAACTTATCTACTTCAATAAAGACTTGTGAGGATGTTTCAAAGCGTTTATGGAAAACTATATATCATATTTCACAAGTTGCTTTCCTTTATTACTCAATTGCTCATTAAAATAAGGAATCAAGGATTGGCCACTTTGTTCTTGTAACTACATGATAGACATTATATTAATTTGTAATCGGCAACCCCTAATTTGACGCTGAAAAAAGCTTTAATTTTGAATCATCCAATTTATTAGGAATATATCTAGATTAAAATTAAAAGGATTAATGGTATCTTCTTGATATTCCTAAAGTCTATTACTTGTTTAAATGCTGAAGGAATGCTAAGTACGAGTAAGCATTAGAGAAATTAGAGGAAATTTTGGGGACAAACCAGAGCCCGATGAAGTAACAATGACAAGTTATAATGTTGATTGTTGTTACTCTAAGCTAATCTAAACCAGGTAGATATGTTTCTTTACTCTACAATATGTATGTGCTGCATTCTACTACTATGTCACTGGTTTTGTGTATTTTTTTTAGTTTCCGGTAATCCCTATATATATGTAGATTAAATCCCTCAACCACATCTCTTCAATGATTAGTGTTATAACATGTCAAAAGTAGTTGAGGAGTGCTTAGTATAAAGTAAGCCATTTAAAAAACCTTTACAACCACATCTCTTCAATGATTAGTTTTATAACATGTTCCATGTTAATAGTATATATATCCATTAAGTCCCACATTGGCTAGAACATCACACAAACAAATGTTTATAAATGTTTGACATGCTAGTTAGTTCGCTGAGCTGAGTAGCGCCAGCTTGTGACCCATGTGGGGGCAGTAAGGTTATGGAACATGGCTAAGACTTAACAGGTCGGTCTGGTGGTTGCACCATGCTGGCCTGCCCGTTCCAAGTTGCGAGTTGGCCCATGGGACTTGTGCGAAGGCACGGGTCTTGTGGGCCTTAGACAGGCGGGTAAAGCGTGAGGCTGGTTTCACAGAGCAGCGAACACTTCCTACTCTTGACAGTGGAGGGATCACGGGCTGCTGCATCTTCAGTCCACAACACCTGGTGAGTCTAGCCCTTTGAACCATCTCTTTTTGCTGATGGGGTTCTCACATATTGAGTGAGGTGCCTGCCATGTGTTTTTAGTTTGCCACCATTTATTTAGCACATTTTGGCATTTAATTATATCAAGTGTGTAAAGAAAGACATCGAAGGTCATAGATTGACATGATTTGGTTATTTGTTTGCTATGAAAGCCATACACTTTCAGCTTCTGGTTAAGAAAATTCAATATATTATTTTTAGCTTTTAAGTATCTCATGTTTTATTAAAATAATTACTATTTGTGACATTTTATTATAAGCATTTGCGGATTCAAACTCCTGTAATCAGGAAGTCTCTCATCTACCGTAGTCATACAATATGCATGGTCAAATTAACTCAAATCAGATGGTCTGCATTTAGATTTCATAATTGAGTCTATGATACATGGTTGGATGTGAGACATGGGATCTTGAGCCGATGGTCCAAAATGCAAGACTTTATCAATTGTGATTTAATAATTGCAAGAAATACAAATCCAAATGATTCTATTATGCGTGATTTTAAATTGCAATGTGAAACTACAAATGTGGCATTAATGTATTTTGAGGTATCTACAACATCGCATTGGCCGTATTTTCCTGCCACATAAAAGTTTGCAGCATAACCACAAATGTAACCTCAGTTTAAAACCATGCTGGTAAGCCAACTATAACAAACAAATGGAGAATGTGGATGAACAATGTATAACAAATATATGGACTGAATCAAAATGTTGAGCTGGATTTAATTAGTCTTTTCCTTTATAGCTCATTTGCTTATTAAAAAAAAGGAATATAGGATTGATAGACATATCAGAAACAAAGCATTTTCCATATGAATTGAAATTCTAATATAGATTAGGACTAAAGAATTAATGGCATCTTACTAATAATAATGTCCATTATTTTCCTGGATTCATTGCTAATGGAATGCTAAGTACGAAGAAGCATGAGAGAAATTGTAGCCTGTTTACGAACAAAGCCTGCACTTGAAGAAGCAACATTCACAAGTTATAATGTTGCTTGTTGATTGATATTGTATTTATATATTTTGCATATAAAATTTTGAATAGATTTAATTCTTCTATATATGTATTATGACATCAGCCACAACATTTTTGAGCGAGTACTTTTAAAAATACGAAATTACTTCGGGGTGTCAAATACAAAAGGAGGTGACAAATTAAGTGTTCGAGTTGATATAGGAAGACACTGCTTTACCTAAGTTATTATTAAATAAACATTTAGTCAATTACCACTGCATTTGTGTGATAATAAAAATCAAAAAGTAATTATACAAATGATCTTTAGATTAATTATAAAATTGTAAAAATATTAAATTTCGCGGGTAAATGGAGTAGTAGCAAATTGATAAAGCTCTTAGTCGTTCTTATTTTCTTCCCACCGCCAAGTTGTTTTGTTCAAGAAACCCTTTTTCTTATAGTTTCATCAAACACCCATTCCTCAAAATCAAAACCATTCCTTTTTATGGTCAAAGCTTCATCTGATGTTGTGAGAGAAGCACCCAAAGAAGAAGCTTCAAGGATCCAACCATATGAAGTGTATGAGTTATGGCTCCTGTCTGGTAGTTCAACTCGCAAGGCTGGAATGTTCAATGTTGGTGATAATGTACTCGCCACCACACCGAGTCTCTTCTGCTCTTCATTTTATTTTCAGACAACTACATTGGTGCTTGTTTGCTATATCATCTTCAACATAATTATTTGAACTGGAGGATTAGGGTGGGTTTGTTTGAATTTATTTATTGAAACTTAGCTACTTCAATAAAGACTTGTGAGGATGTTTCAAAGCGTTTATGGAAAACTATATATCATATTTCACAAGTTGCTTTCCTTTATTACTCAATTGCTCATTAAAATAAGGAATCAAGGACTGGCCACTTTGTTCTTGTAACTACATGATAGACATTATATTAATTTGTAATCGGCAACCCCTAATTTGACGCTGAAAAAAGCTTTAATTTTGAATCATCCAATTTATTAGGAATATATCTAGATTAAAATTAAAAGGATTAATGATATCTTCTTGATAATCCTAAAGTCTATTACTTGTTTAAATGCTGAAGGAATGCTAAGTACGAGGAAGCATTAGAGAAATTAGAGGAAATTTTGGGAACAAACCAGAGCCCGATGAAATAACAATGACAAGTTATAATGTTGATTGTTGTTACTCTAAGCTAATCTAAACCAGGTAGATATGTTTCTTTACTCTACAATATGTATGTGCTGCATTCTACTTCTATGTCACTGGTTTTGTATATTTTTTTTAGTTTCCAGTAATCCCTATATATATGTAGATTAAATCCCTCAACCACATCTCTTCAATGATTAGTGTTATAACATGTCAAAAGTAGTTGAGGTGTGCTTAGTATAAAGTAAGCCATTTAAAAAACCTTTACAACCACATCTCTTCAATGATTAGTTTTATAACATGTTCCATGTTAATAGTATATATATCCATTAAGTCCCACATTGGATAGAACATCACACAAACAAATGTTTATAAATGTTTGACATGCTAGTTAGTTCGCCGAGCTGAGTAGCGCCAGCTTGTGACCCATGTGGGGGGCAGTAAGGTGATGGAACATGGCTAAGACTTAACAGGTCGGTCTGGTGGTTGCACCATGCTGGCCTGCCCGTTCCAAGTTGCGAGTTGGCCCATGGGACTTGTGCGAAGGCACGGGTTTTGTGGACCTTAGACAGGGGGGTAAAGCGTGAGGCTGGTTTCACAGAGCAGCGAACACTTCCTACTCTTAACAGTGGAGGGATCACGGGCTGCTGCATCTCCAGTCCACAACACCTGGTGAGTCTAGCCCTTTGAACCATCTCTTTTTGCTGGTGGGGTTCTCACATATTGAGTGAGGTGCCTGCCATGTATTTTTAGTTTGCCACCATTTATTTAGCACATTTTGGCATTTAATTATATCAAGTGTTTAAAGAAAGACATCGTAGGTCATAGATTGACATGATTTGGTTATTTGTTTGCTATGAAAGCCATACACTTTCAGCTTCTGGTTAAGAAATTTCAATACATTGTTTTTAGCTTTTAAGTATCTCATGTTTTATTTAAATAATTACTATTTGTGACATTTTATTATAAGCATTTGCGGATTCAAACTCCTGTAATCAGGAAGTCTCTCATCTATCGTAGTCATACAATATGCATGGTCAAATTAACTCAAATCAGATGGTCTGCATTTAGATTTCATAATTGAGTCTATGATACATGGTTGGATGTGAGACATGGGATCTTGAGCCGATGGTCCAAAATGCAAGACTTTGTCAATTGTGATTTAATAATTGCAAGAAATACAAATCCAAATGATTCTATCATGCGTGATTTTAAATTGCAATGTGAAACTACAAATGTGGCATTAATGTATTTTGAGGTATCTACAACATCGCATTGGCCGTATTTTCCTGCCACATAAAAGTTTGCAGCATAACCACAAATGTAACCTCGGTTTAAAACCATGCTGGTAAGCCAACTATAACAAACAAATGGAGAATGTGGATGAACAATGTATAACAAACATATGGACTGAATCAAAATGTTGAGCTGGATTTAATTAGTCTTTTCCTTTATAGCTCATTTGCTTATTAAAAAAAAGGAATATAGGATTGATAGACATATCAGAAACAAAGCATTTTCCATATGAATTGAAATTCTAATATAGATTAGGACTAAAGAATTAATGGCATCTTACTAATAATAATGTCCATTATTTTCCTGGATTCATTGCTAATGGAATGCTAAGTACGAAGAAGCATGAGAGAAATTGTAGCCTGTTTACGAACAAAGCCTGCACTTGAAGAAGCAACATTCACAAGTTATAATGTTGCTTGTTGATTGATATTGTATTTATATATTTTGCATATAAAATTTTGAATAGATTTAATTCTTCTATATATGTATTATGACATCAGCCACAACATTTTTGAGCGAGTACTTTTAAAAATACGAAATTAGTTCGGGGTGTCAAATACAAAAGGAGGTGACAAATTAAGTGTTTGAATTGATATAGGAAGACACTGCTTTACCTAAGTTATTATTAAATAAACATTTAGTCAATTACCACTACATTTGTGTGATAATAAAAATCAAAAAGTAATTATACAAATGATCTTTAGATTAATTATAAAATTGTAAAAATATTAAATTTCGCGGGTAAAGGGAGTAGTAGCAAATTGATAGAGCTCTTAGTCTTTCTTATTTTCTTCCCACCGCCAAGTTGTTTTGTTCAAGAAACCCTTTTTCTTATAGTTTCATCAAACACCCATTCCTCAAAATCAAAACCATTCCTTTTTATGGTCAAAGCTTCATCTGATGTTGTGAGAGAAGCACCCAAAGAAGAAGCTTCAAGGATCCAACCATATGAAGTGTATGTGTTATGGCACCTGTCTGGTAGATCAACTCGCACGGCTGGAATTTTCAATGTTGGTGATAATGTACTCGCCACCACACCGAGTCTCTTCTGCTCTTCATTTTATTTTCAGACAACTACATTGGTGCTTGTTTGCTATATCATCTTCAACATAATTATTTGAACTGGAGGATTAGGGTGGGTTTGTTTGAATTTATTTATTGAAACTTATCTACTTTAATAAAGACTTGTGAGGATGTTTCAAAGCGTTTATGGAAAACTATATATCATATTTCAAAAATTGCTTTCCTTTATTACTCAATTGCTGATTAAAATAAGGAATCAAGGATTGGCCACTTTGTTCTTGTAACTACATGATAGACATTATATAAATTTGTAATCGGCAACCCCTAATTTGACGCTGAAAAAAGCTTTAATTTTGAATCATCCAATTTATTAGGAATATATCTAGATTAAAATTAAAAGGATTAATGGTATCTTCTTGATAATCTTAAAGTCTATTACTTGTTTAAATGCTGAAGGAATGCTAAGTACGAGGAAGCATTAGAGAAATTAGAGGAAATTTCGGGAACAAACCAGAGCCCGATGAAGTAACAATGACAAGTTATAATGTTGATTGTTGTTACTCTAAGCTAATCTAAACCAGGTAGATATGTTTCTTTACTCTACAATATGTATGTGCTGCATTCTACTACTATGTCACTGGTTTTGTGTATTTTTTTTAGTTTCCAGTAATCCCTATATATATATATGTAGATTAAATCCCTCAACCACATCTCTTCAATGATTAGTGTTATAACAAGTCAAAAGTAGTTGAGGAGTGCTTAGTATAAAGTAAGCCATTTAAAAAACCTTTACAACCACATCTCTTCAATGATTAGTTTTATAACATGTTCCATGTTAATAGTATATATAACCATTAAGTCCCACATTGGCTAGAACATCACACAAACAAATGTTTATAAATGTTTGACATGCTAGTTAGTTCGCCGAGCTGAGTAGCGCCAGCTTGTGACCCATGTGGGGGGCAGTAAGGTGATGGAACATGGATAAGACTTAACAGGTCGGTCTGGTGGTTGCACCATGCTGGCCTGCCCGTTCCATGTTGCGAGTTGGCCCACGGGACTTGTGCGAAGGCACGGGTCTTGTGGGCCTTAGACAGGAGGGTAAAGCGTGAGGCTGGTTTCACAGAGCAGCGAACACTTCCTACTCTTGACAGTGGAGGGATCACGGGCTGCTGCATCTCCAGTCCACAACACCTGGTGAGTCTAGCCCTTTGAACCATCTCTTTTTGTTGGTGGGGTTCTCACATATTGAGTGAGGTGCCTGCCATGTATTTTTAGTTTGCCACCATTTATTTAGCACATTTTGGCATTTAATTATATCAAGTGTGTAAAGAAAGACATCGAAGGTCATAGATTGACATGATTTGGTTATTTGTTTGCTATGAAAGCCATACACTTTCAGCTTCTGCTTAAGAAATTTCAATAAATTGTTTTTAGCTTTTAAGTATCTCATGTTTTATTTAAATAATTACTATTTGTGACATTTTATTATAAGCATTTGCGGATTCAAACTCCTGTAATCAGGAAGTCTCTCATCTACCGTAGTCATACAATATGCATGGTCAAATTAACTCAAATCAGATGGTCTGCATTTAGATTTCATAATTGAGTCTATGATACATGGTTGGATGTGAGACATGGGATCTTGAGCCGATGGTCCAAAATGCAAGACTTTGTCAATTGTGATTTAATAATTGCAAGAAATACAAATCCAAATGATTCTATTATGCGTGATTTTAAATTGCAATGTGAAACTACAAATGTGGCATTAATGTATTTTGAGGTATCTACAACATCGCATTGGCCGTATTTTCCTGCCACATAAAAGTTTGCAGCATAACCACAAATGTAACCTCGGTTTAAAACCATGCTGGTAAGCCAACTATAACAAACAAATGGAGAAAGTGGATGAACAATGTATAACAAATATATGGACTGAATCAAAATGTTGAGCTAGATTTAATTAGTCTTTTCCTTTATAGCTCATTTGCTTATTAAAAAAAAGGAATATAGGATTGATAGACATATCAAAAACAGAGCATTTTCCATATGAATTGAAATTCTAATATAGATTACGACTAAAGAATTAATGGCATCTTACTAATAATAATGTCCATTATTTTCTTGGATTCATTGCTAATGGAATGCTAAGTACGAAGAAGCATGAGAGAAATTTTATCCTGTTTACGAACAAAGCCTGCACTTGAAGAAGCAACATTCACAAGTTATAATGTTGCTTGTTGATTGATATTGTATTTATATATTTTGCATATAACATTTTGAATAGATTTAATCTTTCTATATATGTATTATGACATCAGCCACAACATTTTTGAGCGAGTACTTTTAAAAATACGAAATTACTTCGGGGTGTCAAATACAAAAGGAGGTGACAAATTAAGTGTTCGAATTGATATAGGAAGACACTGCTTTACCTAAGTTATTATTAAATAAACATTTAGTCAATTACCACTACCTTTGTGTGATAATAAAAGTCAAAAAGTAATTATATAAATGATCTTTAGATTAATTATAAAATTGTAAAATTATTAAATTTCGCGGGTAAAGGGAGTAGTAGCAAATTGATAGAGCTCTCAGTCATTCTTATTTTCTTCCCACCGCCAAGTTGTTTTGTTCAAGAAACCCTTTTTCTTATAGTTTCATCAAACACCAATTCCTCAAAATCAAAACCATTCCTTTTTATGGTCAAAGCTTCATCTGATGTTGTGAGAGAAACACCCAAAGAAGAAGCTTCAAGGATCCAACCATATGAAGTGTATGAGTTATGGCTCCTGTCTGGTAGATCAACTCGCAAGGCTGGAATGTTCAATGTTGGTGATAATGTACTCGCCACCACACCGGGTCTCTTCTGCTCTTCATTTTATTTTCAGACAACTACATTGGTGCTTGTTTGCTATATCATCTTCAACATAATTATTTGAACTGGAGGATTAGGGTGGGTTTGTTTGAATTTATTTATTGAAACTTATGTACTTCAATAAAGACTAGTGAGGATGTTTGAAAGCGTTTTTGGAAAACTATATATCATATTTCACAAGTTGCTTTCCTTTATTACTCAATTGCTCATTAAAATAAGGAATCAAGGATTGGCCACTTTGTTCTTGTAACTACCTGATAGACATTATATTAATTTGTAATCGGCAACCCCTAATTTGACGCTGAAAAAAGCTTTAATTTTGAATCATCCCATTTATTAGGAATATATCTAGATTAAAATTAAAAGGATTAATGGCATCTTCTTGATAATCCTAAAGTCTATTACTTGTTTAAATGCTGAAGGAATGCTAAGTACGAGGAAGCATTAGAGAAATTAGAGGAAATTTTGGGAACAAACATGAGCCCGATGAAGTAACAATGACAAGTTATAATGTTGATTGTTGTTACTCTAAGCTAATCTAAACCAGGTAGATATGTTTCTTTATTCTACAATATGTATGTGCTGGATTCTACTACTATGTCACTGGTTTTGTGTATTTTTTTTAGTTTCCAGTAATCCCTATATATATGTAGATTAAATCCCTCAACCATATCTCTTCAATGATTAGTGTTATAACATGTCAAAAGTAGTTGAGGAGTGCTTAGTATACAGTAAGCCATTTAAAAAACCTTTACAACCACATTTGTTCAATGATTAGTTTTATAACATGTTCCATGTTAATAGTATATATATCCATTAAGTCCCACATTGGCTAGAACATCACACAAAGAAATGTTTATAAATATTTGACATGCTAGTTAGTTCGTCGAGCTGAGTAGCGCCAGCTTGTGACCCATGTGGAGGCAGTAAGGTGATGGAACATGGCTAAGACTTAACAGGTCGGTCTGGTGGTTGCACCATGCTGGCCTGCCCGTTCCAAGTTGCGAGTTGGCCCATGGGACTTGTGCGAAGGCACGGGTCTTGTGGGCCTTAGACATGAGGGTAAAGCGTGAGTCTGGTTTCATAGTGCAACGAACACTTCCTACTCTTGACAGTGGAGGGATCACGGGCTGCTGCATCTCCAGTCCACAACACCTGGTGAGTCTAGCCCTTTGAACCATCTCTTTTTGCTGGTGGGGTTCTCACATATTGTGTGAGGTGCCTGCCATGTATTTTTAGTTTGCCACCAATTGTTTAGCACATTTTGGCATTTAATTATATCAAGTGTGTAAAGAAAGACATCGAAGGTCATAGATTGACATGATTTGGTTATTTGTTTGCTATGAAAGCCATACACTTTCAGCTTCTGCTTAAGAAATTTCAATACACTGTTTTTAGCTTTTAAGTATCTCATGTTTTATTTACATAATTACTATTTATGACATTTTATTATAAGCATTTGCGGATTCAAACTCCTGTAATCATGAAGTCTCTCATCTACCGTAGTCATACAATATGCATGGTCAAATTAATTTAAATCAGATGGTCTGCATTTAGATTTCATAATCGAGTCTATGATACATGGTTGGATGTGAGACATGGGATCTTGATCCGACGGTCCAAAATGCAAGACTTTGTCAATTGGGATTTAATAATTGCAAGAAATACAAATCCAAATGATTTTATTATGCGTGATTTTAAATTGCAATGTGAAACTACAAATGTGGCATTAATGTATTTTGAGGTATCTACAACATCGCATTGGCCGTATTTTCCTGCCACATAAAAGTTTGGAGCATAACCACAAATGTAACCTCGGTTTAAAACCATGCTGGTAAGCCAACTATAACAAACAAATGGAGAATGTTGAAGAACGATGTATAAAAAATATACGGACTGAATCAAAATGTTGAGCTGGATTTAATTAGTCTTTTACTTTATTGCTCATTTGCTTATTTAAAAAAAGGAATATAGGATTGATAGACATATCAGAAACAAAGCATTTTCCATATGAATTGAAATTCTAATATAGATTAGGACTACAGAATTAATGGCACCTTACTGATAATAATGTCCATTATTTTCTTGGATTCATTGCTAATGGAATGCTAAGTACGAGGAAGCATGAGAGAAATTTTGGTCTATTTGGGAACAAAGCCTGCACTTGAAGAAGCAACATCCACAAGTTATAATGTTGCTTGTTGATTGATATTGTATTTAAATATTTTGCATATAACTTTTTCAATAGATTTAATCCTTCTATATATGTATTATGACATCAGCCACAACATTTTTGAGCGAGTACTTTTAAAAATACGAAATTACTTCGAGGTGTCAAATACAAAAGGAGGTGACAAATTAAGTGTTCGAATTGATATAGGAATACACCATTTTACCTAAGTTATAATTAAATAAACATTTAGTCAATTACCACTGCATTTGTGTGATAAAAATGAAATAGTAATTATACAAATGATCTTTATATTAATTATAAAATTGTAAAAATATTAAATTTCGCGGGTAAAGGGAGTAGTAGCAAATTGATAGAGCTCTCATTCGTTCTTAATTTCTTCCCACCGCCAAGTTGTTTTGTTCAAGAAACCCTTTTTCTTATAGTTTCATCAAACACCCATTCCTCAAAATCAAAACCATTCCTTTTTATGGTCAAAGCTTCATCTGATGTTATGACAGAAGCACCCAAAGAAGAAGCTTCAAGGATCCAACCATATGAAGTGTATGAGTTATGGCTCCTGTCTGGTAGATCAACTCGCAAGGATGGAATGTTCAATGTTGGTGATAATGTACTCGCCACCACACTGGGTCTCTTCTGCTCTTCATTTTATTTTAAGACAACTACATTGGTGCTTGTTTGCTATATCATCTTCAACATAATTATTTTAACTGAAGGATTAGAGTGGGTTTGTTTGAATTTATTTATTGAAACTTATCTACTTCAATAAAGACTTGTGAGGATGTTTCAAAGCGTTTATGGAAAACTATATATCATATTTCACAAGTTGCTTTCCTTTATTACTCAATTGCTCATTAAAATAAGGAATCAAGGATTGGCCACTTTATTCTTGTAACTACATGATAGACATTATATTAATTTGTAATCGGCAACCCCTAATTTGACACTGAAAAAAGATTTAATTTTGAATCATCCAATTTATTAAGAATATATCTAGATTAAAATTAAAAGGATTAATGGTATCTTCTTGATAATCCTAAAGTCTATTACTGGTTTAAATGCTGAAGGAATGCTAAGTACGAGGAAGCATTTGAGAAATTAGAGGCAATTTTGGGAACAAACCAGAGCCCGATGAAGTAGCAATGACAAGTTATAATGTTGATTGTTGTTACTCTAAGCTAATCTAAACCAGGTAGATATGTTTCTTTACTCTACAATATGTATGTGCTGCATTCTACTACTATGTCACTGGTTTTGTGTATTTTTTTTAGTTTCTAGTAATCCCTCTATATATGTAGATTAAATCCCTCAACCACATCTCTTCAAAGATTACTGTTATAACATGTCAAAAGTAGTTGAGGAGTGCTTAGTATAAAGTAAGCCATTTAAAAAACCTTTACAACCACATCTCTTCAATGATTAGTTTTATAACATGTTCCATGTTAATAGAATATATATCCATTAAGTCCCACATTGGTTAGAACATCACACAAATAAATGTTTATAAATGTTTGACATGCTAGTTAGTTCGCCGAGCTGAGTATCGCCAGCTTGTGACCCATGTGGGGGCAGTAAGGTGATGAAACATGGCTAAGGCTTAACAGGTCAGTCTGGTGGTTGCACCATACTGGCCTGCCCGTTCCATGTTGCGAGTTGGCCCATGGGACTTGTGCGAAGGCACGGGTCTTGTGGGCCTCAGACAGGAGGGTAAAGCGTGAGGTTGGTTTCACAGAGCAGCGAAGACTTCCTACTCTTGACAGTGGCCCATGTATTTTTAGTTTGCCACCATTTGTTTAGCACATTTTGGCATTTAATTATATCAAGTGTGTAAAGAAAGACATCGAAGGTCATAAATTGACATGATTTGGTTATTTGTTTGCTATGAAAACCATACACTTTCAGCTTCTGCTTAAGAAATTTCAATACACTGTTTATAGCTTTTAAGTATCTCATGTTTTATTTACATAATTACTATTTGTGACATTTTATTATAAGCATTCGCAGATTCAAACTCCTGTAATCAGGAAGTCTCTCATCTACCGTAGTGATACAATATGCATGGTCAAATTAATTCAAATCAGATGGTCTGGATTTAGATTTCATAATCGAGTCTAAGATACATGGTTGGATGTGAGACATGAGATCTTGATCCGACGGTCCAAAATGCAAGACTTTTTCAATTGTGATTTAATAATTGCAAGAAATACAAATCCAAATGATTCTATTATGCGTGATTTTAAATTGCAATGTGAAACTACAAATGTGGCATTAATGTATTTTGAGGTCCACTATTTTCCTGGATTCATTGCTAATGGAATGCTAAGTACGAGGAAGCATGAGAGAAATTTTAGTCTGTTTAGGAACAAAGCCTGCACTTGAAGAAGCAACATTCACAAGTTATAATGTTGCTTGTTGATTGATATTGTATTTATATATTTTGCATATAACATTTTGAATAGATTTAATCCTTCTATATATGTATTATGACATCAGCCACAACATTTTTGAGCGAGTACTTTTAAAAATACGAAATTACTTCGGGGTGTCAAATACAAAAGGAGGTGACAAATTAAGTGTTCGAATTGATATAGGAAGACACTACTTTACCTAAGTTATTATTAAATAAACATTTAGTCAATTACCACTGCATTTGTGTGATAATAAAAATCAAAAAGTAATTATACAAATGATCTTTAGATTAATTATAAAATTGTAAAAATATTAAATTTCGCGGGTAAAGGGAGTAGTAGCAAATTGATAGAGCTCTCATTCGTTCTTATTTTCTTCCCACCGCCAAGTTGTTTTGTTCAAGAAACCCTTTTTCTTATAGTTTCATCAAACACCCATTCCTCAAAATCAAAACCGTTCCTTTTTATGGTCAAAGCTTCATCTGATATTGTGAGAGAAGCACCCAAAGAATAAGCTTCAAGGATCCAACCATATGAAGTGTATGAGTTATGGCTCCTGTCTGGTAGATCAACTCGCATGGCTGGAATGTTCAATGTTGGTGATAATGTACTCGCCACCACACCGAGTCTCTTCTGCTCTTCATTTTATTTTCAGACAACTACATTGGTGCTTGTTTGCTATATCATCTTCAACATAATTATTTGAACTGGAGGATTGGGGTGGGTTTGTTTGAATTTATTTATTGAAACTTAGCTACTTCAATAAAGACTTGTGAGGATGTTTCAAAGCGTTTATGGAAAACTATATATCATATTTCACAAGTTGCTTTCCTTTATTACTCAATTGCTCATTAAAATAAGGAATCAAGGACTGGCCACTTTGTTCTTGTAACTACATGATAGACATTATATTAATTTGTAATTGGCAACCCCTAATTTGACGCTGAAAAAAGCTTTAATTTTGAATCATCCAATTTATTAGGAATATATCTAGATCAAAATTAAAAGGATTAATGGTATCTTCTTGATAATCCTAAAGTCTATTACTTGTTTAAATGCTGAAGGAATGTGTTGCACCCCCAAATTTGCTCAACCTTTTCTTGCCTGATTTATGTTTCATTGCATTTCATTTGCATAGTTACATCATGTACATAGTTCAATCATTGGCATATCATAGCATAGCATGCCTCTAACAAGGGATCAAGGGTGTCTATCAAGAGAAGAGCCTAGCAAGAGGTCTTATCCAAGTTTGAGAAATCATTCAAGCCATCAAGAAGTGATTTGAAATCTTGAGAAGTTTGAGTGTCTACATGTGGGTTTTGCTCCTATTTTTGGGATATGGAGAATCATCAGTGGGATGTGAAACATGGAATGGGAATGTGAGGTGTGTATGGATCTCATGGGGTGCCTAGAGGGCCATATTGAAGTTAAGGCAAGTCATTGATTCAAGTATCAGAGCCACATTTGAAGGGCAGTCAACTAGGGTTTCATCTAGGTCAACCCTAATTCAATTGAGTAGTTGGAGAGCATCAAAGCCTACCTTGAGGTCATGGGATTCATGAATTGGTATGTTGATACATGTGTGGTGTTGTGCCAAGGTTAAGTAAAGAAAGATCAAGAATGTGGGAAGTTGCTAAATTAGGGTTTCAGTGTAAAATCCCCTATTTAGTGCCTAACTTCAAAGCCACATAAGTAAAAATAAAAGTTTCAAATGGATCTTTGGCCAACATTAAACTTGTAGATCTTCTCAATACCTTTAATTTGAGTACTATAAGTCTTCAAGAAGATTTGTAGAACTCAAGTTATGGTCTTTGCAAATTACAGGTCACCAGAGGACACTGAAATTTATCTGTGAAAGTCACTTGACTTCCAAGCAACTTTTTCCCTTCAAGGAGTTTTCAAATGGAATCTTGGACAACATAAGAGTTGTATATCTTGATCTTAGCTTTCCATAGAGTACTAGAAGTCCTCAAGGGGATTTATAGAACTCAAGTTATGATCTTGGCAATCTAGGGGTATTTTGGGTATTGGTGATTATAGGTCATTCTCAAGCATGGGTCAAAATCTCCAACTTAGAGGCCTCAAATGGAAAATTGTTCAACAAGAAAGTTGCTCAAAATAGGGTTTTAATTTTGACCATGCATTAAGGAGGCTTTGAATTGGCTCATAGGAGAAGTTGGCTTGAAATGGTTTTTAAATGAAGAAATTAAAGTCATTTAAAAGGCAAAAATGTGATTTATTGATTTTATGGCAAAACCAAGCAATGTTATATACCAAATTGATCAGAAAAGACATTTTAAAGATGATGACATTACCACATTTTGGATTTGAGGTAATTTGCACATGGTTCCCTTTTGTTACTTAAGATGGAAGTAACATAACCATCACACTCCACAAGATCAAAAACAAGGAGAATGCACATCCAATTCATTTCTAAATGTCATAAGGTGAGAATTTCAGGTGAAATTGGAAGCTGAAACAGAGCAAGGCATGACTTTGGCATGTGAGATTTTCAAGGGATATGAGAAATTGAATTTCTCATTCAGTTAGTTACAGAAGGTTCTGGAGGTTTCTAATCACTTCTATATATTGTATGCAACTGATCCAGATCATTTTTTGGGCCAGCATTGGAGGGAATCGAGAGAGAGCATTTGAAAATTTCACCATTGCATCAAGAATCGGTTTTGAGGATTAAGGGGAACTCAGTGCAAATTGATCATTGGAGTAGCTTGGGAAGTGATTCTTGAGTGATTCTGCAAAAGATTGGAGGTTGATTCAAGCAAAATCTCCATCTGTTCATCATTTCAAACCAGGTCTGCAACTTTCTTCTTTTAGCTTAATTCATAGGGAGATGCATAGAAATTGTTATGTGGTTAGGTTAGGGGTGGTTCTTAGATGGATTTCAGTCCAAGAATTGAGCAATTCGTGACATTTTGAGTGTGATACCATTTTCTGTTGAAGCTTATAACTTGAGATTCTTGAGGTATTAATGGTGTTTGGATAGCACGTTTTAATCAGTGAAAAGTATAGTTCATGTTAGTGCCTTTAATTTCAAGAATCGTGACAATTGAAGTTGGATGAATTTTCTACAACTAGGATCGGATTTGGAGTTAGAGGGAGAATCAATAAAATTGGAGTGTATATTTGAACTCAGGGGATGATTTTGAGTGGGATAGGTTATTAAGTTGTTAAGTTTGATGAGCTTTTGAGTAACCCTCGCCGGAGAAGACGGTGGCGCAGAGCTCAGGCCACCGTCTGAATTTCTCCCTCCATTTTCAAATGTTTTGGGGACGATGACTCCCAACCCTCAGTTGATGCTTTGACCTTTACTAATTCCACAAACCAATGGCCAGGATTTGATTTCACGTCTGAAGAGGGTGAGTTTAATGAAACTCACCGTTTCATTTAATCAGAGTGGATGGGCCTTAGTGATCCTTGCTCTTCACACCCCACGTTGGGCCCAATTGGAGATAACAACGTGAATCCTTTGCTATTCAGCACACACGTTTCTCCATTTCCATTTGGTTTTCTGATTTTATTTTAATTTCATTTGGGCCTAATGAGAACTTGATAAGCGCACTCCCAGTCTGGGCCCAACCTGGTTTATAACATGGTTTTATTGCTATTTGTCACGCGCCCTTATTAATTTTTATTTGTTTTTCTTTTAATTTCATTTTTCATATAGTTTAGGAATTAATTCACCATAAATAGAAAAATAAACATTTTTAGGCTAGGTTTTTTCCCCTTGACTCCTTAGAATGTGTAGAATTTAATAGGATTAAAACTTCTTTAATTCATGCATTTTATATTTTATTTTCATTTTTGTATTTTTAATTGCTTTTTATTTTGATATGTTTGGTATGCCATTTTGCTAATTTTATTGTGAATGATTGGTGATGAATTTTGAGTTGTTTCTTTTTGGGCTAGATAGCTTAGATATGCATGTACCCATAGTAATTTTATCATATTTTTGTGAGATAAATTTAGGCTAGTTTGAACATTGAACTTTAGGTGGTTTAGAATTAGGGTTTTAAGATGATACCTTTAGGTTTAGGGCATAGTTTTAGGTCCAAATGAATGGTTAACCCCCTGGTTTTTGTATGGAGTGATTCATAAGAGGTTTAGGAACCCTTAGTAATTTTTGAAGGATTTTACAATCATGTTTGATATTTTAAGTAGAATTAGTTTTAGAACTAACTTCTAGGTGTTTCTGATGAACTAACTTGACTAGTTTAATTCAATAGTTCCCCTTAGACTAGGGTGGTGGTGCTTTTGAGCTTGGATGATCATGACGACCAATTTAAGGTGCTTTGGAGAGCTTGAAGGAGCTTGGATGTGAAGATTATCTCATCTTGTGGGTGCTTGTCAGGAGCTTAGGGAAACTAGGGTTTTAGGAAGAGCATTAGACTAGTTTTGTTTCTTTCTTCAAACATGGAGTATATTGTTCATCTCCATTCAATCCAATGACATAAAGTCCTTTTAAAGAAGTCACATCTCTCCTTAGGAGGGATGAATGGCATGCTTTAAGAGTAGAACTTTGAGGAGGCCAGTCTCTCATAATGTTAAGTTCTCAGTGACTTCCCTTGGTTCTCATTGAGCTTCTTAACATTTCAACTTGATCTCGTTGAATGATTCTCCCTTGGAGGTGCTTGTTGAAGCTTGGTAAAGGAAGAGATGAGGTAGCTTGTTGAAGCTAGGGTTTTGTTTGCTTGTTGAAGCTAGGAGCTTGTTGAGGTCAGGAGCTGGTTGAAGCTGTTTACTGGCTGGGGTTTGAGCTTGTTTAAGCTGGTAGCTTGTTGAAGTTTGGTGTCTATTGAAGATTGAAAGTTTATTGAAGCTTGAAGATAGGGGGTTATTCATGAAGGTGAAGGTTGTTGCTGTCAACTTTTTGCTGGTTAATCATCTGTTGCTGTCAGAGCTGCTGTTTGCTGTAGGAGATTGGTGTTGCTGCTTGGGCTGCCTTCTCTGCTGTGGTTTTTGTTTTCTATATTGTTTGTTGGCTTATGTAGCTTGCCCCCTAGGTTTGAGGTGAGTGTTGATTCACTTTGCCTGTTGTTTTCCCAGGTTCGAGGTGGAGTGGGACTCCCTTGCCTCTCTTGTATTGCTGCATTGCATGCATTTTACTGTATTTGCTTGCTTTCTTTTCTGTTTATCCCCTAGGATCTATGATTTCCTCTGTGCAGGAGGGAATTACGACAGACATTAGGATTCTTATCCATGCATGACAACATTAGGTTAGTTTTATCCCCTTTCAACCCTAGGTTTTCTAGAGCTTCTTTCTCTTTTCTCATCCCAAAACAATTCAAAAACATAGTAATAAGGATAACGCGTGCTGTACGTTACGAGCCTTAAGCTATTTGAGGAAAGGTTGCTAGTGGGTCACTCTTCAGTAATCTGGCTTCTTAGTATGGTACCCTTAGGGTGACATGCGACGTAGTCACTCTCAAATCATAGTCTCTAGTGCGTCAGAGATTGCAAACAAACTAAAAAACACTTCTTTCGTAAAAGATTCAAAATAAACATCAAAGTGTCATTTTTGTCCGCTTGGACTCTTAATCAAGAAAAACCCTTTCATAAGGTAATAAAAACAGTCAGACAAGCTTGTGTCTTCCGTAGCCCGAACTACATTTTCTCTGATCTTTCATGTTGTATGAAAGTACGTAGGTATAGGATGCGATATCCTAGCGAGCAACCTTCCCCTCCTTTCCCGTAGGTAGGCGAACTACGTTGACTCTGATTTCTCATTCCAGACGGGAATACGTAGGCATAAAGTGCGATACTTTGCCGAGTCATTTTCTTTTCTTTTTAACCCAGACCTATAGAGTAGATAGAATAACACACCCTTAAATAGAAAACAAGCGTGGATCCCGTCGAGTACGACGGACGTGAGGGGTGCTAATACCTTCCCCTTGCGTAACCGACTCCCGAATCCAGGATTTGGTTGCGATGACAATTCCTTTCCCTCTTTGCGTTAGGTTTACTCTGAGCGTTTCCTTTCCCTTTTGTGGGATAAATAACGCACGGTGGCGACTCTTCTGTCATAGCCGGCGCCGATTTTCGCAGTAGCGACAGCTGGCGACTCTGCTGGGGACTCCAACGGTTCCCTATGCGAGTCGATCCTAGCGCTTGTTTTCCCGTCTGGGGTTTTGTATCTATTTACCTTTCTGCCTTTACTTTCAGTATTATATTATTGTTGTTGTGCTGGGAAGAGGGTTAGATTGAGAGATAAGTCGGACTTGGGCTTGAGTTTGCACATAGACTTAGAAGTAGAAAGTAGTGGTTAGCCTGCTTGCTTAGCTTGCACCAGCTAGCCACAAAATCTGCGCTCGGACGAGATTCTCTTTGATGCTTCTTGCCTGGCCCTTAGGGCTCGACAAGTTGTCTGACCCGATGATTGTCGACTCTGGGGACCTATCATTTGGGATTCAACTAAGTGAGGCCGCTTTAAGGGATGATGATGCCACACCTTCTGGGTATCGTATCATCGCTCTTGAAAGTCTGTGACGTTGAACCCGCATAGGATGCCGTACCTCGTCTGCAAGTTAAGTACATACCTGTGAGGGGTAGGTAGGTCTGTTTGTAGAAAACCTTTGACCTCAGAGTACCTGGTTTATCTCTGTCAGTGAGATGTGGTTACAGGGTTCATTTGAATGGTTGGTTTGGTTTGAGATGAAGATTTGATGGTTCTCAGGCTTCAGTACAACGCAGCACAGTTCATCAGCATTGCACTTGATCTCCTGTCTGCATATGCATGTGCATTTTCATGTTTGCATTTCATTAACGTGTATTTATGTTGCAGGTGTGATCATTCCCCTCTGATTCTAGTGTATCTTCTAGCCAGACATGGAGTCCATGAAGAGGACAGTTGCTTACCGGTTGCATTCGCCAGATATCAATGCCTTGCTGGGATTAGTTGCTCTAGCAGATGAGAGAATGAGGGCTGAGTTCAGAGTATCTTATGGGAGATTGCTTAGTTTGTTGTACAGGCCTTCAGCATTTGAGACGACTGGGGTGTATACTT
This sequence comes from Lathyrus sativus, assembly GCA_963859935.3. Lineage (NCBI taxonomy): Eukaryota > Viridiplantae > Streptophyta > Magnoliopsida > Fabales > Fabaceae > Lathyrus > Lathyrus sativus. The sequence continues at coordinate 644,903,987 of OZ012741.1, forward strand.
TGATGCAGTTTTATGAGCCTCAGCTGAGATGCTTCCTGTTCCCCGACTATATTCTGGAACCCACTTTGGAGGAGTATTCTGCTATGGTGGGAGTTCCTGTGTTAGACCAGATGCCCTTTATACATGTTGATGCTGAGCCTGAGTTGGCTACACTTGCTGAGATTGTCAGTTTAGACGCTTCTGAGTTTCCTGGAGGATTGGTCAAGCTGAACGAAGCCTATGGTTTTCACCTGCCTGTCCTGGTTGAGAAGGCTACACAGTGCGCGAAGAGGGGATGTTGGGTTGCCTTCAGTGCCATTCTAGCTGTCTGCATCTATGGGTCTGTCTTGTTTCCTAATGTGCCGGATTTTGTTGACTCAGATGCCTTCTTGATTCTTGCCTCGAAGAATCTAGTTCCTACTCTCTTGGGCGATGTTTATCATTCTATTCACTATAAGAATGAGAAACATCGTGGCAAGAATGTTTTCTGCTGTCTTCCTCTTTTGTACAGGTGGTTCCAGGGACATCTTCCGAAGACAGGGCCTTTTGTTGATGCTGTTGATACTTTGGATTGGTCTTCCCGGTTGATGGGGCTGTCTGCTAAGAAGATCATTTGGTTTGATCGAAACATGCTTGGCACTGATATTATATATAGTTGCAGTGGCTTTTCGAATGTCCCTTTGATTGGACGGAAAGGCTGTATCAACTATAACCCTTCTCTGCTGGTGAGACAGTTTGGTTATGCCTTGAGAGATGCTCCTATTGAGGTTGAGATACAGGAATCTTTGTACCTCACGGGCTCATTAGACGAGGCTGTTTTGATCAGGTTGAGACATGCATGGGCTAACATCCATAGGAGAGGGAAAGCTTTGCTTGGTAAGAGCAACAACAAAGCTTATGGTCCCTATTTGGCTTGGATCCACGAGAGAGCTAAGATTTCCTTGATGCTATATCCTGCTGTGGAACCTCTGTATCTTCCAGTGATTGAGGCACCTACTTCAGTAGAGATTGAGAAGTATAACAAATTGTTGGCTGGAAATGAAGAATTGAAGAAAGCCAATGATGAGTTAGAGAAAGAGATCTTCCAGTTGCGTCATGAGAAGAGTGAAGCTACCTTCACTGTAAAGGAACATATTGAGTTGATTAATAGGTTAGGTTCAGATTTGACTGAAGAGACCGACAAGAGGGAAAAGGTGGGAGTAGCCTTGAACGGTGTTAGCAAGGTGCTTGCTTCCAAGAAGGAACTCTTAAACAAAGCTTATTCCCGACTTGGAAAGTGGGAAACATTATGGAATACCACGCTTACCAAGCGGAAGGAGCGTGAAGATGAGCTGAAGCTGCAGATTGCCACGCTAGAGGCGCAGATTAGAGCCCAGGATACAAAGGTCGCTGATGAGACATCACTTAGGAGCGTTGTTGAGCTTAGAGTAAGTGACCTTGGAGAGAAGCGGAGAGGTCGTGAATTGAAGGCCGGCTCCAAGAGATGCAGACTCGACGAGTGTTTTGGCAAAGGAACCTGCAAGGACGACGCCAAAAAGCTGAGATCCACTGCTGAGCGACATGCATTACTGATACAAGAGCTAATCTCCAGACTAGGTTATTCGGAGACGTTGAGGATATTGGAAGATGTCAGAGCGCGCCATTTGGCCTAAGTTATCTTTGCCTTGCTTTTGTTATCTGTACTTGTATTTTGACCATCGCCAGGCTTGTTGGCCAAGGTCTCTTCAGTTGTATTCAGTTGTACTCTTGTACTCTGCCTCTTGGCATTTGTTTATGAATGAGGGTTTTCTGATTCCTTGCTTGCTTGATGGGGACTCCATTATCGTGATGGCCTTCTCTCTGAAACTAGAATCGGGGGGGGGGGGGGGGGAATATAACCTGTAGCATATTTATACATTTGCATCTGCATCCTCATATTGCATGACCGGTATTTTTGAATCTGTATCTTATTTCCTGCATCTCGTAGGTTTTTCAGGATTGACGACCAGAGAGTCCACCACTATTCAACCAGAAACAACTGCAAGAAGATAATGGATCAAGTCCAAGTTGAGATGCAGGAAATCCGTGAGAAGCTGACTTTATTCATGCAAGCCATGGAGAGCATGGCCAAGGGCCAGGAGAACCTCCAGACCTTGGTGCAGCCGCTGCTGACGCGGGTGAACGAAAATGGCAACACTGACCACATTTTTGTTGAAACTCCTCGCCGGGAGGACGAGATACCGACAGTTGTTACTCCACCTGTTGTGACTGTCAGCGGAAACACTGGTACTGGTGCAGGTGCTGGCGCTGGTAATGGCAACACTGGAAATGGTGGTGATGGGCATGCTGTTAACAACAAAGGCAACACTATGGATGCCGATCAAGGATTCGTTGACAATGTTGGCTTTGGAAACAATGGGTATGGCAATGTCAATCAGGACGGGAACTTCAGGTTCAACAATCAAGGCTTTGGTAATGATGGTTATGAAAACAATCAGGGGTATGGTCACGGTAATCGTGGATTCAGTAATGTGAACGGCGCTGGAGCATTTTCTTTCAACTATGGTTTTGGACCTGCTGGGATCAATCAAGGGTTCGGCAACCGAGGACAGGGTCCTGTGTTCAATCAGCAAGGATTTGGCCATAACATGGGTTACAATGGGTATGGCAATGATTGGAATGTGGATCAACAGGATGACGCTTTTTCAGGAAGAGGTATGGGACCTGAAGGCCCTATTGACCCTGTTCAGAGGATTAGAATGCTAGAAGAGCAGATGAAAGGTGTGGTTAATCAGAACTCCGCTGGGTTAGACATGACTACTATGGGATTGGTACCAGGGCTGAGGGTGCCATTGAAATTCAAGGCTCCAACATTCGACAAATACAAAGGGATACCTGCCCAAAGGTCCATGTACGTTCTTATTATAGAAGGATGTCTGTGTATTCCAATGATGAAAGGATGCTCATGCATTTCTTTCAGGATAGCTTATCTGGACCATCATTGGAATGGTACATGGGACTGAAGCCCACTCAATTAGAAGCTGGAAGCAGTTGGCTGATGCTTTTGTTATGCATTACAAATATAACATTGATTTGGCGCCAAACAGAGTTCAGTTGCAGAGTCTGTCGCAGAAAAGCGGTGAAAGTTTCAAAGAGTACGCGCAACAGTGGCGCGATATGGCAGCTCGGGTGCACCCTCCTTTGGTTGAAAGGGAGATGAATGACATGTTTGTGGGGACATTTACAGGTATGTACTATGACAAGTTACTCAATGTTTCGATGGGTAGCTTCTCCGATATGATCCTTATGGGAGAAAGGATCGAAAAGGGAATTAAAATTGGAAAAATTCAGGCAGACGAATCTACTTCAGCTGGGAGTGCGAGAAAAGCGTTCGGCGGAAGACGACAAGGTGATACAAGCGCTGTGTTTGGTGGCAGAGGCCGGGGCAGAGGTAGAAATCAGTACGGTCAACCTCAACAAATAGCCAGCGTTACTATTCCAATTCCTCAACAACAACAGCAACAACAAAAGCCACAGCAGCAACAAAGGCAGAATCAGGGTCAGAGAAGGTTTCAGAATGCGAAGCCGAAGAGGGTATTTGATAAGTCTCCGTCGACATATGCAGAGCTCCTTCAGACATTGCTGGGGTTGAATTTGGTTGAGAAAAGAACTTTGGAACCGCCTACAGGACCGGTACTTCCTTATGGGTACGACGCTAGTAAGCACTGCGAATTCCATTCCGGGGCGCCCGGACATGATGTAGAATCTTGTCATGCTTTCAAGCATAAAGTTCAGGACTTGTTGGACAGTAAAGCCATCAATTTTGGTCAAACTGGGCCTAATATTGTACAACCGCCTATGCCTAATCATGGGGCAAATGCTATCTTAATAGAAGAAAATTTGAACTTGGTGATGGATGTTCACGAACTGAAGACACCATTGAGTGAAGTGAAAAGCAGGTTGCTCAGAGGGGGGGGGTATTCCCTAGTTGTGATGAATATTGTCTAGAGTGTTGGACCCAACCTGAGGGTTGTACTGATTTAAAACAGGGCATTCAGGCCATGATCGACGAAGGGACCTTGCAATTTGATCGAATTGCGGTAGAGAAGCCTGTGGAGGCATTATGCAAAGAGCAGAATGATATTGAAACGGTGACGATCCCGAGGAAGACTATAACGATAACGGCGCCCGCCAAGTGGCCAACTATTACAATTACCAAAGCAGAGCCTGTTCCCTTTGAGAGTACGAAAGTTGTCCCGTGGACATATGGATTAGAAGCATATTGCAACGGTGAAAAGATTGTGGTGAATAACCAGCCAGCTGGGGCTGTTGATAATGTCGTTGGAACGGGGGGCATGACCCGTAGCGGAAGGATCTTTACCTCATCTGAAATAGAAGCAGAGAGGTTGGCCAAAGGCAAAGCCAAAGTAAATGAAAGCGGGCCTACTCAGTCGAAAGGAAAGGATACGTCGCTCAAGGACGTAGAGGAGTTCATGAGACTGATTCGCAAAAGCGACTACAAAATTGTTGAACATCTACAGCAGACGCCGTCAAAGATTTCTATCTTGTCGTTGTTATTATGTTCCGAGGCCCACCGGAACGCCTTGCTGAAAATACTGGATACGTCATTCGTGCCCCAAGAAGTTTCTGTAAATCAGTTAGAGGGGGTAATGGCACATGTCAATGATGGACATAGCCTGGGTTTCACAGATTTTGACCTAACGCCCAGGGGTCGAGAGCACAACATGGCTTTGCATATATCGGTGGAATGCCGAGGCACCGTAATGTCGCGTGTATTGGTGGATATTGGATCGTCGTTGAACGTATTGCCAAAGAAAGCCATGATGAAATTGGACATATGGGGAATTGTTTGCACGCCCAGCGATTTGGTTGTGAGGGTGTTTAACGGGACGAAAAGATCAGTGTTTGGGTCAATAACATTACTGCTTCAGGTGGGGCCGGAAATTTTTGATACCGAATTCTACATCATGGATATCCATCCAACTTATAGCTGCCTTCTTGGGCGCCCATGGATCCATGCTGCAGGGGCCGTAACGTCCACATTGCATCAGAAGTTGAAGTATATGGTGGGTGATAGTGTTGTTACCGTTTGCGGGGAGGAGGATATTTTGGTCAGTCACCTGTCATCATTCGGATATGTGGAGGTCGACGGAGAAATACACAAGACACCTTGTCAAGCCTTCGAAGGGTTGCGGATCAAAGACAAAGCTCAGGGTCCCAGCAAAATATCAGATGTGACAGTGTCATCTTACAAAGAGGCTCAGGCTTTAGTGCAGACTGCCGAGACTAAAGGCTGGGGGCAGGTACTGGAGATTCCTGTGAAGAATGATAAGTTTGGGCTAGGGTATCGACCGACGTCGTCAGCGTCATCTTCAGGAGCACCCAGGTTCAAGGGACCGATAACGATTACGCCAAGCAGGGTGTGCTTTGAGACTATCAACGTTGTTTCTGATGCTGAAGACGGAGATAGTGACTGCGATATGGACACGTGGATCAAGCCAAGCGTGCCAGGACAAAGTCTCCGCAACTGGTCCATCTGGGAAACTGTCCCAGTGACTTTTAAACAGTAATGATTTGTTTTATCAATTGTTGAATAATCCTATGTCCTACCCGGTGCATAGTGATTTTACCTTAAGGCTACTTGATTATGTGTATTACACTGTTTAATCATGAAATAAAGGCGTTTTTCATATTCAAATATTGTGATCCCTGTTTTTCTTGTTTTTACTTTAACAATAAATGGAAACGTGGTTACTTGCTTTGTTTGCGTGTTAAAGCGTTTAACCATTTCCTTTGCAGGACTAATATTTCATATGACATCTCCTACGAACTGCCTATGACTCGTTTCGACTTCGAGCATCCGGTATTCCAAGCAGAGGAAGAGATTGTTGAGGATATCGACTTGCCGGAGGAGCTGACTCGTTTGTTGAAGCAAGAAAAGAGGATCATTCTGCCTCATCAAGAGGAAATTGAGATTATCAACTTGGGGTCGGAAGAAGTTGTGAGAAATATCCGTATAGGGGCTGCGCTGCAGAGTGACATCAAGCAAAGGCTGATTGAGATACTGCGAGAGTATAGTGATATATTTGCTTGGTCGTACGAGGATATGCCTGGGTTGGATACGGACATGGTTGTGCACCGTCTGCCGTTGCGACAGGAATGTCCGCTTGTTAAGCAGAAACTCAGAAGAACCAGACCAGACATGGCTGTAAAAATCAAGGAGGAAGTGCAAAAACAGTGGGATGCTGGTTTCCTAGCCGTTACAACTTATTCGTCGTGGGTCGCTAATATAGTACCAGTGCCGAAGAAAGACGGTAAAGTGCGAATGTGTGTAGACTACCGATATCTGAATAGGGAGAGCCCGAAAGACGACTTTCCACTTCCTCACATTGATGTGCTGGTCGATAATACTGCTCAGTTCTCTGTATTCTCCTTCATGGACAGCTTCTCAGGCTATAATCAGATCAAAATGGCGCCAGAAGACATGGAGAAGACTACCTTCATTACTCCCTGGGGAACATTTTGCTACAAAGTGATGCCCTTTGGACTGAAGAATGCTGGGGCAACATATCAACGTGCTATAACGACTCTTTTTCATGACATGATGCACAAAGAGATTGAGGTTTATGTTGATGATATGATTGCCAAATCCCAGACAGAGGAGGAGCATTTGGTTAATCTGCTGAAACTGTTCAAAAGACTTAGGAAGTTCAGGTTGAGACTGAACCCTAATAAGTGCACCTTCGGGGTGAGATTGGGTAAACTGCTAGGGTTTATTGTGAGTGAAAAGGGAATAGAGATTGATCCTGCAAAAATAAAAGCAATACAAGAAATGCCGACGCCTAAAACAGAAAAAGAAGTGCGTGGGTTTTTAGGGAGGTTGAACTACATCGCTCGGTTCATATCTCACCTAACTGCGACATGCGAGCCGTTATTCAAGTTGTTGAAAAAGGATCAGGTGTTGACCTAGAATGAAAATTATCAAAAGGCGTTCGACAAGATAAAAGAATACTTGCAGGAACCTCCTGTTTTGATACCCCCAGTGGCCGGGAGACCTTTGATTATGTATTTGACGGTTCTTGAGGAAAGTATGGGTTGTGTTCTCGGTCAACACGACGAGACCGGACGTAAAGAGCATGCGATATACTATTTGAGTAAGAAGTTTACCGACTGTGAGTCCAGATACTCGATGCTCGAGAAGACGTGTTGCACGCTAGCCTGGGCCGCCAAATGTTTGAGGCAATACATGCTGAATCATACAACCCTGCTTATTTCAAAGATGGATCCAATCAAATATGTGTTTAAAAAGCAAGCACTCTCCGGAAGAATTGCCCGATGGCAGATGGTGTTAACAGAATACGATATCCAATATGTCTCGCAAAAGGCTATTAAAGGTAGCGTTCTGTCAGAGTACCTTGCGGAGCAACCTGTTGAGGACTACCAATCGATGAGGTTTGATTTTCCTGACGAGGATATCATGTACCTGAAAATGAAGGATTGTGAAGAACCATTGCCGGACGAAGGACCAGAGTTGGGTTCCAAATGGCAGTTGATATTTGACGGAGCTGTAAATTCCTATGGTAGCGGAATAGGGGTAATTATCACCACTCCTCAGGGGTCGCACATCCCATTTACTGCCCGATTGACCTTTCCGATTACCAACAATGAGGCTGAGTACGAGGCTTGCATCATGGGTCTGGAAGAAGCCATTGCTTTGCGAATCAAGCATCTGGATGTATACGGAGACTCAACTCTAGTGGTGAATCAGATTAAAGGAGAGTAGGAGACACGTCAGCCCAATTTGATACCATATATGAATTATGCAAGGAGATTGTTGCCTTTCTTTGACAAGGTGGAATTGCATCACGTGCCACGAGCAGAAAATCAAATGGCTGACGCCCTGGCGACATTGTCTTCAATGTATAAAGTTAACTTCTGGAACGAGGCTCCCCAGATTGTCATCTCTTGGCTCGATAGGCATGCATTCATATTTGCCATTGACGAGGCTCCCGATGGTAAACCCTGGTACTTTGACATCCAGAATTTCCTGAAGAACAAGGAGTATCCGGCTGGGGCATCCAGTCGAGATCAGAAGACCCTCAGGAGGTTGGCTGGAAATTTCTATTTGAACCCGGACGGTGTCCTGTATAAAAGAAACCACGACTTGGTGTTGCTACGCTGTGTAGATGAGAAAGAGGCGAAGTTGCTCGTGGAAGAGATACATGAGGGTACATTTGGTACACACGCTGGCAGGCATGCTATGACAAGAAAACTGTTGCAAGCAGGTTATTATTGGCTAACTATGGAAACAGACTGTTTCAAGTTTGCGAAAAGGTGTCACAAATGCCACATTTATGCGGACAAGATCCATGTGCCTCCAAGTCCTCTGAATGTGATGTCATCACCATGGCCTTTCTCGATGTGGGGAATTGATATGATTGGCAAGATCGAGCCTACGACATCAAACGGACACCGGTTCATTTTGGTGGCAATCGATTACTTCACCAAATGGGTGGAAGCAGCATCATACGCCAATGTAACCAAACAAGTGGTAGCCAGATTTATCAAACGAGATATTATCTGCAGATATGGAATCCCTGAGCGGATTATCACCGACAACGGTTCGAATTTGAATAATAAAATGATGAAAGAGCTGTGTCAGAATTTTAAGATTGAGCATCACAACTCTTCTCCTTACCGGCCCAAGATGAATGGCGCTGTCGAAGCGGCCAATAAGAACATAAAGAAGATTGTTCAGAAGATGGTTGTGACGTATAAGGACTGGCACGAGATGCTACCTTTCGCTTTGCACGGTTATCGTACGACAGTACGCACATCAACCGGGGCAACCCCTTTTTCATTGGTATACGGGATGGAGGCGGTGTTACCGTTGGAGGTCGAGATTCCATCCCTGAGGGCTTTACGTGATGTCCAACTTGACGAGGCAGAATGGGTTAAAGATAGACTGAATCAGCTCAGCTTAATGGATGAGAGGAGACTGGCTTCTTTAGCATACGGTCGGTTATATCAGAGTCGAATGAAGAAAGCTTACGACAAGAAGGTGTGCCCTTGAAGCTTTCAGACGGGCGATCTTGTTTTGAGAAAGATTCTCCCACCACAAATAGATCACAAGGGCAAGTGGACCCCCAATTACGAAGGTCCCTACGTTGTCAGAAAAGTCTTCTCTGGAGGAGCCTTGCTACTATCCACCATGGATAGTGAGGACTTTACGTCTCCTGTGAATTCGGACGCAGTTAAAAAATACTTTGCTTGAAAGTGACCCGCTGGACAGTAAAAAGAGAGTCCAGGCAAAAATGGGGCATCCCGGCGAACCATAAAAAATGAATAAAAGGTTCGGGAAAAAGTTAGGGATAAAATTGAAAAGATGTAGACCCGCGAAGTCGAAAACCTAAAAAGGGCGACTTCGGCAAAAAAGGGTATCCCGGTGAATTGAAAACCCGCAAAGGGCGGTTCACGCTAAAGTTAGGGGTTGAAAAAGCAAATGACTGCGGTCCGAATATGATACGACTTTGCTTAGTGGTTTGGGAGTACCCTGGGGGCCATCTATCTAAAAACAATCTCTTCCAAAGATCGAGTGCCAGGAAAGCGCAGAGTCAGGCGAGTCATAAGAGGATCAGGTCATGGTGTTCATCTGCATCACGTTGCCGACATGTATACAAATATTGTTTTGTATTTTATTTATGCTTCTTGTGCATATATGTATGTATGTTTGTGCGTAACTTCCTCTTTTCAGGAGTTGCATCCAGTGTACAAAACTTTGCCTATTCAGAGGCCCATTATCAATAAAACATGTTATTCAGTACTTGATGCTTGTTCTTTACTGTTTTGTTTGTGAAAGACGCCGATGTTTTGATAAACTTGCACTTGCATAATCTTGCTGGCCCTGCCAATAATTGCTAAAACTTCGAATTGACTGAAGTAATGTCACAGATGATAACCCAGATAGATTCTGTTGTATAGGCCTGTTCTGTCTCGTTTGTGTTTTGCAGGTTTCTTACTTTTGGAGCAAATGGTCAGGAATTGTATTCCCCAACCAAGGTCGCTTGACGTAAGACCTGTTTCCAGTGGATGTCATTCCTCAGCTAGTCGCAACTTATCCCCCGAGATTTGAAATGACGTTATCCCTTCCCGAAGCAGGGAGTTATTTTCCCCAGGAGAGTGTCCTCATGGAAAGTCGTCCATAGGATTAATCCCAGCAAGTCAAAATCAATGTCCCCTGCAGAGGTTGCGCTCCTCAGCGAATCAAGTATGAACGCAATCAATGCCCAGCATGGGTAACTCCCGCAGAATATAATCAAGTCGTCTTTGGTTCAGAAGGATTATCCTCGCGCGGGTCTGTTTTTCCTTCTCCCCAGCAGGTTGTCATTCTTTCGGCAGGATGAACATCATCAGTTTAGTTCGTGATTTCAAGCTTGTGAGCCATTCCTCAACATGATGGTTATCCCCAGCGGAGTTGGTTGCACCCTTCCAGCATTTATTTTGTTGGAATATGTCTGTGATACCCGGTTGTCCCCAGCGGATTTGGTTTTGTCTTCAGCATTTATTTTGCTGAGGCGTCTCTTGGCATCTTTGCATTTTGCATATATCATCATATTTGCATCTACCCCAAACGCGTAGCATTTCCGTGCCGTACGGAGCATTACGCCATTTTCAAATATACACATTTTGAAACATAAATCAGGTTGGTTAACCTTTCGCTTTCAGGTGTGTTTTCTCAGTAGGAGTACGGAGTTCTAGCTCAGATCTATGACCAGACATTCGAGGTCTCACCGTGAGACGTGTGATGATGCGGTTCATCTTACCATTTTCCCCACAGAGTTAATTGGTTAAGTTTCTCTTTGTCCCCGAGCAAAGTTGTTTGCTTAAATTTCTCTTGTTTTCCCCGCCAAAGTTGCTTGTTGAAGTTTCTCTTATCCGGCCAGCGGATTATTTTCTTCAAATTTGTTGATTACGTCAGCGTCAAAGGGTTTCATGAATCAATTTCAGAAGTTTCCAAACATCCCCGGTAGAGTCCGCTTCAAAATAGTTGTCGCGTCATTGCTAAAAGGTTTGTGGGTTGGGACCAATGGAGTTAGCTACTGCAGAGATAAGCAGAGAAACTATATTCAGAGTAGCTTCCCGTATGGATAAACGGATGTATTTTCCTACTGGTTGACAAAAGGATTTCCCCGGAAGTCGTCAAAATTTTATTGCCTATGTTGATAGGAGTTCCTCGTGTTGACGAGATACGAGTCCTGACGTGGACAATTTATGCCTGTATTGACGGGATTTCTTCGTGCTAGCGAAATGAGTGTCCTAATGTGGACAAATTTATTTCCTCGGGTTAACGAGATGTGCTAGTCCTAACGTGGACAGATTCTATTTCTCCGTATCGATGGAATGTGAAGTCCTGACGGGGACAAAATTGATTACTCTTCGTGGACCATTTATCCCCAGCAGATATCTTCCTTCGTATCGGCGAAATATGTGTCCTGACGTGGACAAGTTTATAGTTCTTCGTGTTGACAAGATGCCCGAGTCCTGACGTGGACAAATTTATCTTTCTTCGTGTTGGCGAAGCGTGAGTCCTGACGTGGACAAGTTTTATTTCCTCAGCGGGTCGAAGATGTGAGTCCTGACATGGACAAATCAGGACGAGATGTGATTCCTAACGTGGACAGTTTATTTCTAACATGGACAGTTTATTCCTAACGTGGACAGTGATTCCTAACGTGGACAATTTATTCCTAACGTGGACAGTTTATTCCTAACGTGGACAGTGATTCCTAACGTGGACAGTTTATTCCTAACGTGGACAGGTTACTCCTAACGTGGACATTTTATTCCTAACGTGGACGATTTATTCCTATGTTGATAGGATCCCCTCGTGCTGACGAAATGCAGACGATTCATCCTCAGTGAAGTCGCCGGGATCTCTCCGTGTTGATGGGATTTGAGTCCTAACGTGGACAAGTTTATGATGGGATTTCTTCGTGTTGATGGAACCGGCGTCCTAACATGGACAAAGTTCTATTCCTGTGTTGTTGAGATTTCTTCGGGTCGACAAGACGTGAGTCCTGACGTGGACAGATTTGTACTTATTCGTGATTTGACGAAATTTGGGTCCAGATGTGGACAAAGTTACTCCTGTGACGACAAAATCTCTATTCGTGTTGACGAATTTGTCTCTCTTCTTGTGTTGGAAAGGTTAGTCCAGTTGTGGACGGAGGTGTTTTACAAAAGTTGTTTGGTACCTGTGGCGTTACATAGGTCATGGAAATTGAAATCGGGGTATCATCAGATGTTGGATCAGTTGTTGCCGTAACAACCAGATTCAGTTGGTGGATGTCGTTCCCCAATCAGTGCAGTTTATTTCTGCGGTTGGCAAATTTCCGGGTTTCTTGGTATTCAACCGTCTCGTACCTCGATTGTTTGAAGGCCGTTCGCTCTTCACCCAGTCGGGTCCAAGCCGTTTGAATAGGGGCAGCTGTTGCACCCCAAAATTTGCTCAACCTTTTCTTGCCTGATTTATGTTTCATTGCATTTCATTTGCATAGTTACATCATGTACATAGTTCAATCATTGGCATATCATAGCATAGCATGCCTCCAACAAGGGATCAAGGGTGTCTATCAAGAGAAGGGCCTAGTAAGAGGTCTTATCCAAGTTTGAGAAATCATCCAAGCCATCAAGAAGTGATTTGAAATCTTGAGAAGTTTGAGTATCTACATGTGGGTTTTGCTCCTATTTTGGGGATATGGAGAATCATCAGTGGGATGTGAAACATGGAATGGGAATGTGAGGTGTGTATGGATATCATGGGGTGCCTATAGGGCCATATTGAAGTTAAGGCAAGTCATTGATTCAAGTATGAGAGCCACATTTGAAGGGCAGTCAACTAGGGTTTCATCTGGGTCAACCCTAATTCAATTGAGTAGTTGGAGAGCATCAAAGCCTACCTTGAGGTCATGGGATTCATGAATTTGTATGTTGATACATGTGTGATGTCGTGCCAAGGTTAAGCAAAGAAAGATCACGAATGTGGGAAGTTGCTAAATTAGGGTTTCAGTGTAAAATCCCCTATTTAGTGCCTAACTTCAAAGCCACATAAGCCAAAATACAAGTTTCAAATGGATCTTTGGAAAACATGAAACTTGTAGAGCTTCTCAATACCTTTAATTTTAGTACTAGAAGTCTTCAAGAAGATTTGTAGAACTCAAGTTATGGTCTTTGCAAATTACAGGTCACCAGAGGACACTGAAATTTATCTGTGAAAGTCACTTGACTTCCAAGCCACGTTTGCCCTTCAAGGAGTTTTCAAATGGATTCTTGGCCAACATAAGAGTTGTAGATCTTGATCATATCTTTCCATATAGTACTAGAAGTCCTCAAGGGGGTTTATAGAACTCAAGTTATGATCTTGGCAATCCAGGGGTATTTTGGGTATTGGTGATTATAGGTCATTCTCAAGCATGGGTCAAAATCTCCAACTTAGAGGCCTCAAATGGAAAATTGTTCAACAAGAAAGTTACTCAAAATAGGGTTTTAACCTTGACCATGCATCAAGGAGGCTTTGAATTGGCTCATAGGAGAAGTTGGCTTGAAATGGTTTTTAAATGAAGAAATTAAAGTCATTTAAAAGGCAAAAATGTGATTTCTTGATTTTATGGCCAAACCAAGCAATGTTATATACCAAATTGATCAGAAAATACATTTTAAAGATGATGACATTACCAAATTTTGGATTTGAGGTCATTTGCACATGGTTCCTTTTTGTTACTTAAGATGGAAGTAACATAACCATCACACTCCACAAGATCAAAAACAAGGAGAATGCACATCCAATTCATTTCTAAATGTCATAAGGTGAGAATTTCAGGTGAAATTGGAAGCTGAAACAGAGCAAGGCATGACTTTGGCATGTGAGATTTTCAAGGGATATGAGAAATTGAATTTCTCATTCAGTTAGTTACAGAAGGTTCTGGAGGTTTCTAATCACTTCTATATATTGTATGCAACTGATCCAGATCATTTTTTGGGCCAGCATTGGAGAGAATCGAGAGAGAGCATTTGAAAATTTCACCATTGCATCAAGAATTGGTTTTGAGGATTAAGGGGAACTCAGTGCAAATTGATCATTGGAGTAGCTTGGGAAGTGATTCTTGAGTGATTCTGCAAAAGATTGGAGGTTGATTCAAGCAAAATCTCCATCTGTTCATCATTTCAAACCAGGTCTGCAACTTTCTTCTTTTAGCTTAATTCATAGGGAGATGCATAGAAATTGTTATGTGGTTAGGTTAGGGGTGGTGCTTAGATGGATTTCAGTCTAAGAATTGAGCAATTCGTGACATTTTGAGTGTGATACCATTTTCTATTGAAGCTTATAACTTGAGATTCTTGAGGTATTAATGGTGTTTGGATAGCACGTTTTAATCAGTGAAAAGTATAGTTCATGTTAGTGCCTTTAATTTCAAGAATCGTGACAATTGAAGTTGGATGAATTTTCTGCAACTAGGATCAGATTTGGAGTTAGAGGGAGAATCAATAAAATTGGAGTGTATATTTGAACTCAGGGGATGATTTTGAGTGGGATAAGGTATTAAGTTGTTAAGTTTGATGAGCTTTTGAGTAACCCTCGCCGGAGAAGACGGTGGCACAGAGCTCAGGCCACCGTCTGAGTTTCTCCCTCCATTTTCAAATGTTTTGGGGACGATGACTCCCAACCCTCAGATGATGCTTTGACCTTGACTAATTCCACAAACCAATGGCCAGGATTTGATTTCACGTCTAAAGAGGGTGAGTTTAATGAAACTCACTGTTTCATTTAATCAGAGTGGATGGGCCTTAGTGATCCTTGCTCTTCACACCCCACCTTGGGCCCAATTGGAGATAACAACGTGAATCCTTTGCTATTCAGCACACACGTTTTTCCATTCCATTTGGTTTTTTGATTTTCTTTTAATTTCGTTTGGGCCTAATGAGAACTTGATAAGCGCACCCCCAGTCTGGGCCCAGCCTGGTTTATGACATGGTTTTATTGCTATTTGCCACGCGCCCTTATTAATTTTTATTTGTTTTTCTTTTAATTTCATTTTTCATATAGTTTAGGAATTAATTCACCATAAATAGAAAAATAAACATTTTTAGGCTAGGTTTTTTTCCCTTGAATCCTTAGAATGTGTAGAATTTAATAGGATTAAAACTTCTTTAATTCATGCATTTTATATTTTATTTTCATTTTTGTATTTTTAATTGCTTTTTATTTTGATATGTTTGGTATGCCATTTTGCTAATTTTATTGTGAATGATTGGTGATGAATTTTGAGTTGTTTCTTTTTGGGCTAGATAGCTTAGATATGCATGTACCCATAGTAATTTTCTCATATTTTTGTGAGATAAATTTAGGCTAGTTTGAACATTGAACTTTAGGTGGTTTAGAAATAGGGTTTTAAGATGATACCTTTAGGTTTAGGGCATAGTTTTAGGTCCAAATTAATGGTTAACCCCCTGGTTTTTGTATGGAGTGATTCATAAGAGTTTTAGAAAGCCTTAGTAATTTTTGTAGGATTTTACAATCATGTTTGATATTTTAAGTAGAATTAGTTTTAGAACTAACTTCTAGGTGTTTCTGATGAACTAACTTGACTAGTTTAATTCAATAGTTCCCCTTAGACTAGGGTGGTGGTGCTTTTGAGCTTGGATGATCATGAAGACCAATTGAAGGTGCTTTGGAGAGCTTGAAGGAGCTTGGATGTGAAGATTCTCTCATCTTGTGGGTGCTTGTCAGGAGCTTAGGGAAACTAGGGTTTCAGGAAGAGCATTAGACTAGTTTTGTTTCTTTCTTCAAACATGGAGTATATTGTTCATCTCCATTCAATCCAATGACATAAAGTTAAAGAAGTCACATCTATCCTTAGGAGGGATGAATGGCATGCTTTAAGAGTAGAACTTTGAGGAGGCCAGTCTCTCATAATGTTAAGTTCTCAGTGACTTCCCTTGGTTCTCATTGAGCTTCTTAACATTTCAACTTGATCTCGTTGAATGATTCTCCCTTGGAGGTGCTTGTTGAAGCTTGGTAAAGGAAGAGATAAGGTAGCTTGTTGAAGCTAGGGTTTTGTTTGCTTGTTGAAGCTAGGAGCTTGTTGAGGTAAGAAGCTGGTTGAAGCTGTTTACTGGCTGGGGTTTGAGCTTGTTTAAGCTAGTAGCTTGTTGAAGTTTGGTGTCTATTGAAGATTGAAAGTTTATTGAAGCTTGAAGATAGGGGGTTATTCATGAAGATGAAGGTTGTTGCTGTCAACTTTTTGCTGGTTAATCATCTGTTGTTGTCAGAGCTGCTGTTTGCTGTAGGAGATTGGTGCTGCTGCTTGGGCTTCCTTCTCTGCTGTGGTTTTTGTTTTCTATATTGTTTGTTGGCTTATGTAGCTTGCCCCCTAGGTTTTAGGTGAATGTTGATTCACTTTGCCTGTTGTTTTCCCAGGTTCGAGGTGGAGTGGGACTCCCTTGCCTCTCTTGTATTGCTGCATTGCATGCATTTTACTGTATTTGCTTGCTTTCTTTTCTGTTTATCCCCTAGGATCTCTGATTTCCTCTGTGAAGGAGGGAATTACGATATACATTAGGATTCTTATCCATGCATGACAACATTAGGTTAGTTTTATCCCCTTTCAACCCTAGGTTTTTTAGAGCTTCTTTCTCTTTTCTCATCCCAAAACAATTCAAAAACACAGTAATAAGGATAACGCGTGCTGTACGTTACGAGCCTTAAGCTATTTGAGGAAAGGTTGCTGGAGGGTCACTCTTCAGTAATCTGGCTGCTTAGTATGGTACCCTTAGGGTGACATGCGACGTAGTCACTCTCAAATCATAGTCTCTAGTGCGTCAGAGATTGCAAACAAACTAAAAAACACTTCTTTCGTAAAAGATTCAAAACAAACATCAAAGTGTCATTTTTGTCCGCTTGGACTCTTAATCAAGAAAAACCCTTTCATAAGGTAATAAAAATAGTCAGACAAGCTTGTGTCTTCCGTAGCCCGAACTACGTTTGCTCTGATCTTTCATGCTGTATGAAAGTACATAGGCATATGATGCGATATCCTAGCGAGCAACCTTCCCCTCCTTTCCCGTAGGTAGGCGAACTACGTTGACTCTGATTTCTCATTCCAGACGGGAATACGTAGGCATACAGTGCGATACTTTGCCGAGTCATTTTCTTTTCTTTTTAAGCTAGACCTATAGAGTAGATAGAATAACACACCCTTAGATAGAAAACAAGCGTGGATCCCGTCGAGTACGACGGACGTGAGGGGTGCTAATACCTTCCCCTTGCGTAACCGACTCCCGAATCCAGGATTTGGTTGCGATGACCATTCCTTTCCCTCTTTGCGTTAGGTTTACTCTGAGCGTTTCCTTTCCCTTTTGTGGGATAAATAACTCACGGTGGCGACTCTTCTGTCATAGCCGACGCCGATTTTCGCAGTAGCGACAGAATGCTAAGTACGAGGAAGCATTAGAGAAATTAGAGGAAATTTTGGGAACAAACCAGAGCCCGATGAAGTAACAATGACAAGTTATAATGTTGATTGTTGTTACTCTAAGCTAATCTAAACCAGGTAGATATGTTTCTTTACTCTACAATATGTATGTGCTGTATTCTACTACTATGTCACTGGTTTTGTGTATTTTTTTTAGTTTCCAGTAATCCCTATATATATGTAGATTAAATCCCTCAACCACATCTCTTCAATGATTAGTGTTATAACATGTCAAAAGTAGTTGAGGAGTGCTTAGTATAAAGTAAGCCATTTAAAAAACCTTTACAACCACATCTCTTCAATGATTAGTTTTATAACATGTTCCATGTTAATAGTATATATCCATTAAGTCCCACATTGGCTAGAACATCACACAAACAAATGTTTATAAATGTTTGACATGCTAGTTAGTTCGTCGAGCTGAGTAGCGCCAGCTTGTGACCCATGCGGGGGCAGTAAGGTGATGGAACATGGCTAAGTCTTAACAGGTCGGTCTGGTGGTTGCACCATGCTGGCCTGCCCGTTCCAAGTTGCGAGTTGGCCCATGGGACTTGTGCGAAGGCACGGGTCTTGTGGGCCTTAGACAGGAGGGTAAAGCGTGAGGCTGGTTTCACAAACCAGCGAACACTTCCTACTCTTGACAGTGGAGGGATCACGGGCTGCTGCATCTCCAGTCCACAACACCTGGTGAGTCTAGCCCTTTGAACCATCTCTTTTTGCTGGTGGGGTTCTCACATATTGAGTGAGGTGCCTTCCATGTATTTTTAGTATGCCACCATTTTTTTTAACACATTTTGGCATTTAATTATATCAAGTGTGTAAAGAAAGACATTGAAGGTCATAGATTGACATGATTTGGTTATTTGTTTGCTATGAAAGCCATACACTTTCAGCTTCTGCTTAAGAAATTTCAATACACTGTTTTTAGCTTTTAAGTATCTCATGTTTTATTTACATAATTACTATTTGTGACATTTTATTATAAGCATTTGCGGATTCAAACTCCTGTAATCAGGAAGTCTCTCATCTACTGTAATCATACAATATGCATGGTCAAATTAATTCAAATCAGATGGTCTGCATTTAGATTTCATAATCGAGTCTATGATACATGGTTGGATGTGAGATATGGGATCTTGATCCGATGGTCCAAAATGCAAGACTTTGTCAATTGTGATTTAATAATTGCAAGAAATACAAATCCAAATGATTCTATTATGCGTGATTTTAAATTGCAATGTGAAACTACAAATGTGGCATTAATGTATTTTGAGGTATCTACAACATCGCATTAGCCGTATTTTCCTGCAACATAAAAGTTTGCAGCATAACCACAAATGTAACCTCGGTTTAAAACCATGCTGGTAAGCCAACTATAACAAACAAATGGAGAATGTGGATGAACAATGTATAACAAATATATGGACTGAATCAAAATATTGAGCTGGATTTAATTAGTCTTTTCCTTTATTGCTCATTTGCTTATTAAAAAAAAGGAATATAGGATTGATTGACATATCAGAAACAAAGCATTTTCCATATGAATTGAAATTCTAATATAGATTAGGACTAAAGAATTAATGGCATCTTACTAATAATAATGTCCATTATTTTCCTGGATTCATTGCTAATGGAATGCTAAGTACGAGGAAGCATGAGAGAAATTTTAGTCTGTTTAGGAACAAAGCCTGCACTTGAAGAAGCAACATTCATAAGTTATAATGTTGCTTGTTGATTGATATTGTATTTATATATTTTGCATATAACATTTTGAATAGATTTAATCCTTCTATATATGTATTATGACATCAACAACAACATTTTTGAGCGAGTACTTTTAAAAATACGAAATTACTTCGGGGTGTCAAATACAAAAGGAGGTGACAAATTAAGTGTTCGAATTGGTATAGGAAGACACTGCTTTACCTAAGTTATTATTAAATAAACATTTAGTCAATTACCACTGCATTTGTGTGATAATAAAAATCAAAAAGTAATTATACAAATGATCTTGAGATTAATTATAAAATTGTAAAAATATAAAATTTCGCGGGTAAAGGTAGTAGTAGCAAATCGATAGAGCTCTCAGTCGTTCTTATTTTCTTCCCATCGCCAAGTTGTTTTATTCAAGAAACCCTTTTTCTTATAGTTTCATCAAACACCCATTCCTCAAAATCAAAACCATTCCTTTTTATGGTCAAAGCTTCACTTGATGTTGTGACAGAAGCACCCAAAGAAGAAGCTTCAAGGATCCAACCATATGAAGTGTATGGGTTATGGCTCCTGTCGGGTAGATCAACTCGCAAGGCTGGAATGTTCAATGTTGGTGATAATGTACTCGCCACCACACCGGGTCTCTTCTGCTCTTCATTTTATTTTCAGACAACTACATTGGTGCTTGTTTGCTATATCATCTTCAACATAATTATTTGAACTGGAGGATTAGGGTGGGTTTGTTTGAATTTATTTATTGAAACTTATGTACTTCAATAAAGACTAGTGAGGATGTTTGAAAGCGTTTTTGGAAAACTATATATCATATTTCACAAGTTGCTTTCCTTTATTACTCAATTGCTCATTAAAATAAGGAATCAAGGATTGGCCACTTTGTTCTTGTAACTACCTGATAGACATTATATTAATTTGTAATCGGCAACCCCTAATTTGACGCTGAAAAAAGCTTTAATTTTGAATCATCCCATTTATTAGGAATATATCTAGATTAAAATTAAAAGGATTAATGGCATCTTCTTGATAATCCTAAAGTCTATTACTTGTTTAAATGCTGAAGGAATGCTAAGTACGAGGAAGCATTAGAGAAATTAGAGGAAATTTTGGGAACAAACCAGAGCCCGATGAAGTAACAATGACATGTTATAATGTTGATTGTTGTTACTCTAAGCTAATCTAAACCAGGTAGATATGTTTCTTTATTCTACAATATGTATGTGCTGTATTCTACTACTATGTCACTGGTTTTGTGTATTTTTTTTAGTTTCCAATAATCCCTATATATATGTAGATTAAATCCCTCAACCATATCTCTTCAATGATTAGTGTTATAACATGTCAAAAGTAGTTGAGGAGTGCTTAGTATACAGTAAGCCATTTAAAAAACCTTTACAACCACATCTGTTCAATGATTAGTTTTATAACATGTTCCATGTTAATAGTATATATATCCATTAAGTCCCACATTGGCTAGAACATCACACAAAGAAATGTTTATAAATATTTGACATGCTAGTTAGTTCGCCGAGCTGAGTAGCGCCAGCTTGTGACCCATGTGGGGGCAGTAAGGTGATGGAACATGGCTAAGACTTAACAGGTCGGTCTGGTGGTTGCACCATGCTGGCCTGCCCGTTCCAAGTTGCGAGTTGGCCCATGGGACTTGTGCGAAGGCACGGGTCTTGTGGGCCTTAGACAGGAGGGTAAAGCGTGAGGCTGGTTTCACAGAGCAGCGAACACTTCCTACTCTTGACAGTGGAGGGATCACGGGCTGCTGCATCTCCAGTCCACAACACCTGGTGAGTCTAGCCCTTTGAACCATCTCTTTTGCTGGTGGGGTTCTCACATATTGAGTGAGGTGCCTGCCATGTATTTTTAGTTTGCCACCATTTGTTTAGCACATTTTGGCATTTAATTACATCAAGTGTGTAAAGAAAGACATCGAAGGTCATAGATTGACATGATTTGGTTATTTGTTTGCAATGAAAGCCATACACTTTCAGCTTCTGCTTAAGAAATTACAATACACTGTTTTTAGCTTTTAAGTATCTCATGTTTTATTTACATAATTACTATTTGTGACATTTTTTTATAAGCATTTGCGGATTAAAACTTCTGTAATCAGGAAGTCTCTCATCTACCGTAGTCATACAATATGCATGGTCAAATTAATTCAAATCAGATGGTCTGCATTTCGATTTCATAATCGAGTCTATGATACATGGTTGGGTGTGAGACATGGTATCATGATCCAATGGTCCAAAATGCAAGACTTTGTCAATTGTGATTTAATAATTGCAAGAAATACAAATCCAAATGATTCTATTATGCGTGATTTTAAATTGCAATGTGAAACTACAAATGTGACATTAATGTATTTTGAGGTATCTACAAGATCGCAGTGGCCGTATTTTCCTGCCACATAAAAGTTTGCAGCATAACCACAAATGTAACCTCGGTTTAAAACCATGCTGGTAAGCCAACTATAACAAACAAATGGAGAATGTGGATGAACAATGTATAAAAAATATATGGATTGAATCAAAATGTTGAGCTGGATTTAATTAGTCTTTTCCTTTATTGCTGATTTGCTTATTAAAAAAAAGGAATATAGGATTGATAGAAATATCTGAAACAAAGCATTTTCCATATGAATTGAAATCTAGTATAGATTAGGACTAAAGAATTAATGGCATCTTACTGATAATAATGTCCATTATTTTCCTGTATTCATTGCTAATGGAATGCTAAGTACGAGGAAGCATGAGAGAAATTTTAGTCTGTTTAGGAACAAAGCCTGCACTTGAAGAAGCAACATTCACAAGTTATAATGTTGCTTGTTGATTGATATTGTATTTAAATATTTTGCATATAACATTTTGAATAGATTTAATCCTTCTATATATGTATTATGACATCAGCCACAACATTTTTGAGCGAGTACTTTTAAAAATACGAAATTACTTCAGGGTGTCAAATACAAAAGGAGGTGACAAATTAAGTGTTCGAATTGATATAGGAAGACACTGCTTTACCTAAGTTATTATTAAATAAACATTTAGTCAATTACCACTGCATTTGTGTGATAATAAAAATCAAAAAGTAATTATACAAATGATCTTGAGATTAATTATAAAATTGTAATAATATAAAATTTCGCGGGTAAAGGTAGTAGTAGCAAATCGATAGAGCTCTCAGTCGTTCTTATTTTCTTCCCACCGCCAAGTTGTTTTGTTCAAGAAACCCTTTTTCTTATAGTTTCATCAAACACCCATTCCTCAAAATCAAAACCATTCCTTTTTATGGTCAAAGCTTCACCTGATGTTGTGACAGAAGCACCCAAAGAAGAAGCTTCAAGGATCCAACCATATGAAGTGTATGGGTTATGGCTCCTATCGGGTAGATCAACTCGCAAGGCTGGAATGTTCAATGTTGGTGATAATGTACTCGCCACCACACCGGGTCTCTTCTGCTCTTCATTTTATTTTAAGACAACTACATTGGTGCTTGTTTGCTATATCAACTACAACATAATTATTTGAACTAAAGGATTAGGGTGGGTTTGTTTGAATTTATTTATTGGAACTTATATACTTCAATAAAGACTTGTGAGGATGTTTCAAAGCGTTTATGGAAAACTATATATCATATTTCACAAGATGCTTTCCTTTATTACTCAATTGCTCATTAAAATAAGGAATCAAGGATTGGCCACTTTGTTCTTGTAACTACATGATAGACATTATATTAATTTGTAATCGGCAACCCCTAATTTGACGCTGAAAAAAGCTTTAATGTTGAATCATCCAATTTATTAGGAATATATCTAGATTAAAATTAAAAGGATTAATGGTTTCTTCTTGATAATCCTAAAGTATATTACTTGTTTAAATGCTTAAGGAATGCTAAGTACGAGGAAGCATTAGAGAAATTAGAGGCAATTTTGGGAACAAACCAGAGCCCGATGAAGTAGCAATGACAAGTTATAATGTTCATTGTTGTTACTCTAAGCTAATCTAAACCAGGTAGATATGTTTCTTTACTCTACAATATGTATGTGCTGCATTCTACTACTATGTCACTGGTTTTGTGTATTTTTTTTTAGTTTCCAATAATCCCTATATATATGTAGATTAAATCCCTCAACCACATCTCTTCAATGATTAGTGTTATAACATGTCAAAAGTAGTTGAGGAGTGCTTAGTATAAAGTAAGCCATTTAAAAAACCTTTACAACCACATCTCTTCAATGATTAGTTTTATAACATGTTCCATGTTAATAGTATATATATCCATTAAGTCCCACATTGGCTAGAACATCACACAAACAAATGTTTATAAATGTTTGACATGCTAGTTAGTTCGCCGAGCTGAGTAGCGCCAGCTTGTGACCCATGTGGGGGCAGTAAGGTGATGGAACATGGCTAAGACTTAACAGGTCGGTCTGGTGGTTGCACCATGTTGGCCTGCCCGTTCCAAGTTGCGAGTTGGCCCATGGGACTTGTGCGAAGGCACGGGTCTTGTGGGCCTTAGACAGGAGGGTAAAGCGTGAGGCTGGTTTCACAGAGCAGCGAACACTTCCTACTCTTGGCAGTGGAGGGACCACGGGCTGCTTCATCTCCATTCCACAACACCTGGTGAGTCTAGCCCTTTGAACCATCTCTTTTTGCTGGTGGGGTTCTCACATATTGAGTGAGGTGCCTGCCATGTATTTTTAGTTTGCCACCATTTGTTTAGCACATTTTGGCATTTAATTATATCAAGTGTGTAAAGAAAGACATCGAAGGTCATAGATTGACATGATTTGGTTATTTGTTTGCTATGAAAGCCATACACTTTCAGCTTCTGCTTAAGAAATTTCAACACATTGTGTTAGCTTTTAAGTATCTCATGTTTTATTTACATAATTACTATTTGTGACATTTTATTATAAGCATTTGCGGATTCAAACTCCTGTAATCGAGTCTATGATACATGGTTGGATGTGAGACATGGGATCTTGATCCGATGGTCCAAAATGCAAGACTTTGTCAATTGTGATTTAATAATTGCAAGAAATACAAATCCAAATGATTCTATTATGCGTGATTTTAAATTGCAATGTGAAACTACAAATGTGGCATTAATGTATTTTGAGGTATCTACAACATCGCATTGGCTGTATTTTCCTGCCAAATAAAAGTTTGCAGCATAACCACAAATGTAACCTCGGTTTAAAACCATGTGATAACACAAAATCATATAGATATTTTCATGCATATTTCAACTAAAGTCTAACCGTTTTCGATCCGATTTCGGGTTATTTCCGTGTATTTGTCTGATGTTTTGCAGGTATTCAACGATCACGTCTAAACAAGGCTACGTGAAGAAAAGAAGCAATCCCAGATGAAATATGGACGAAAAAGGAGTGAAAACACAATGAAAAGCGCAACAGACTATTTTTGCTGATGTGACGACCGTCACAGATGCATGACGACCGTCACACGGGTGACGACCGTCACACCTTGTGACGACCGTCATGCAGGCAAAAACGCCCCACTCAGATTACGCGTCAAAAGAGCAGTTCCAATTCCCATTAAGTGGACCACTACTTCCTAAATTATCTGCCTCAAGGTCCATCATCCTCAGAGATAACCGTTGGGATTCCACTTCTATAAAAAGGGAAGCAGAGGACTTCAGAAAGGGTGTTGCATTCATACCACGAAGTGCTGCCGAATTTAATTTCCAGAGCAAATTTACTTTCCAGTTTTTATTTTTGTATTCATTTCCCTTTACATTTCCTCATTTCCATTTCTGCTCTTCTGTAATACCTATTGCACTGTACGATCAATTTGGAACTAAAGACCAGAATCCTGCCAACATCTGTGGAGGATCTGCCCAAAGGCCAATTGGCATTATTTACAGGTTTTCATTTTGATCGACTTCTGTTTTATTATAATGCAATTTATTATTTATTATTATTATTTATGTTTTTTTTCCCAATTCCATGTCTAGCTAAACTTAGGTAATCGATATGTAGTAATAATTCGAATGGGATTTGATAACTCTTGTTTGAAAACTTTCTTTTCACAAAAGTAATTTATGGTCTAAGTGTTTAAAATAGATTCACGAAATAAACTTCGTCGCGAAAGCGAGAACTTATTTAAAAGTAGTTTTGCCACGAAAGTGGGAGATTAATTAAGATACGAACCAACAAGCGAAAGTTGCGGTAAGGTCAGATAGTAAACACTAGGCATTCGTTTTAATAACAGCGAAAGCACTTTAAAATGAATTAGAACTTAGAGATTTCCAAAAAATGATTTTAACCCCGAACGGGATACGAAAGTGTACGTTTGGCCCTTAGGATTATGATTAGCGTCAACAACCATCGTGAGACGAGAGTCTTTGAATCTCCATTTTCTGCTTAAATAAACTGTGAAAACTATTTCATACACCAGTAATTTATCAAATCCCTGAAGAACACAATTACTACGTATCGATTCAATTAATTAAAATCTAAATAGTAATCTTAGTTCCCTCTTTTAGTGACAATCTTATTCCCTTAAAACATATTCTACCTAGCTAAACATAGTAACTCCCGAGAACACTAGTTTGATTACGAGTCCCTGTGGGATCGATATCTTTTATTACTACGCGATAGACTGTGCACTTGCAGTTAGTTGTATTAGACATAGAAAGTCGCGATCACCATGCTGGTAAGCCAACTATAACAAACAAATGGAGAATGTAGAAGAACAATGTATAACAACTATATGGACTGAATCAAAATGTTGAGCTAGATTTAATTACTCTTTTCCTTTATTGCTCATTTGCTTATTAAAAAAAAGGAATATAGGATTGATAGACATATCAGAAACAAAGCATTTTCCATATGAATTGAAATTCTAATATAGATTAGGACTAAAGAATTAATGGCATCTTACTGATAATAATGTCCATTATTTTCCTGGATTCATTGCTAATGGAATGCTAAGTACGAGGAAGCATGAGAGAAATTTTATTCTGTTTAGGAACAAAGCCTGCACTTGAAGAAGCAACATTCACAAGTTATAATGTTGCTTGTTGATTGATATTGTATTTAAATATTTTGCATATAACATTTTGAATAGATTTAATCCTTCTATATATGTATTATGACATCAGGCACAACATTTTTGAGCGAGTACTTTTAAAAATACGAAATTACTTCGGGGTGTCAAATACAAAAGGAGGTGACAAATTAAGTGTTCGAATTGGTATAGGAAGACACTGCTTTACCTAAGTTATTATTAAATAAACATTTAGTCAATTACCACTGCATTTGTGTGATAATAAAAATCAAAAAGTAATTATACAAATGATCTTGAGATTAATTATAAAATTGTAAAAATATAAAATTTCGCGGGTAAAGGTAGTAGTAGCAAATCGATAGAGCTCTCAGTCCTTCTTATTTTCTTCCCACCGCCAAATTGTTTTATTCAAGAAACCCTTTTTCTTATAGTTTCATCAAACACCCATTCCTCAAAATCAAAACCATTCCTTTTTATGGTCAAAGCTTCACCTGATGTTGTGACAGAAGCACCCAAAGAAGAAGCTTCAAGGATCCAACCATATGAAGTGTATGAGTTATGGCTCCTGTCGGGTAGATCAACTCGCAAGGCTGGAATGTTCAATGTTGGTGATAATGTACTCGCCACCACACCGGGTCTCTTCTGCTCTTCATTTTATTTTAAGACAACTACATTGGTGCTTGTTTCCTATATCATCTTCAACATAATTATTTGAACTGGAGGATTAGGGTGGGTTTGTTTGAATGTATTTATTGAAACTTATATACTTCAATAAAGACTTGTGAGGATGTTTCAAAGCGTTTATGGAAAACTATATATCATATTTCACAAGATGCTTTCCTTTATTACTCAATTGCTCATTAAAATAAGGAATCAAGGATTGGCCACTTTGTTCTTGTAACTACATGATAGACATTATATTAATTTGTAATCAGCAACCCCTAATTTGACGCTGAAAAAAGCTTTAATTTTGAATCATCCAATTTATTAGGAATATATCTAGATTAAAATTAAAAGGATTAATGGTATCTTCTTGATAATCCTAAAGTATATTACTTGTTTAAATGCTGAAGGAATGCTAAGTACGAGGAAGCATTAGAGAAATTAGAGGCAATTTTGGGAACAATCCAGAGCCCGATGAAGTAGCAATGACAAGTTATAATGTTCATTGTTGTTACTCTAAGCTAATCTAAACCAGGTAGATATGTTTCTTTACTCTACAATATGTATGTGCTGCATTCTACTACTATGTCACTGGTTTTGTGTATTTTTTTTTAGTTTCCAGTAATTCCTATATATATGTAGATTAAATCCCTCAACCACATCTCTTCAATGATTAGTGTTATAACATGTCAAAAGTAGTTGAGGAGTGCTTAGTATAAAGTAAGCCATTTAAAAAACCTTTACAACCACATCTCTTCAATGATTAGTTTTATAACATGTTCCATGTTAATAGTATATATATCCATTAAGTCCCACATTGGCTAGAACATCACACAAACAAATGTTTATAAATGTTTGACATGCTAGTTAGTTCGCCGAGCTGAGTAGCGCCAGCTTGTGACCCATGTGGGGGCAGTAAGGTGATGGAACATGGCTAAGACTTAACAGGTCGGTCTGGTGGTTGCACCATGCTGGCCTGCCCGTTCCAAGTTGCGAGTTGGCCCATGGGACTTGTGCGAAGGCAAGGGTCTTGTGGGCCTTAGATAGGAGGGTAAAGCGTGAGGCTGGTTTCACAGAGCAGCGAACACTTCCTACTCTTGACAGTGGAGGGATCACGGGCTGCTGCATCTCCAGTCCACAACACCTGGTGAGTCTAGCCCTTTGAACCATCTCTTTTTGCTGGTGGGGTTCTCACATATTGAGTGAGGTGCCTGCTATGTATTTTTAGTTTGCCACCATTTGTTTAGCACATTTTGGCATTTAATTATATCAAGTGTGTAAAGAAAGACATCGAAGGTCATAGATTGACATGATTTGGTTATTTGTTTGCTATGAAAGCCATACACTTTCAGCTTCTGCTTAAGAAATTTCAACACACTGTGTTAGCTTTTAAGTATCTCATGTTTTATTTACATAATTACTATTTGTGACATTTTATTATAAGCATTTGCGGATTCAAACTCCTGTAATCGAGTCTATGATACATGGTTGGATGTGAGACATGGGATCTTGATCCGATGGTCCAAAATGCAAGACTTTGTCAATTGTGATTTAATAATTGCAAGAAATACAAATCCAAATGATTCTATTATGCGTGATTTTAAATTGCAATGTGAAACTACAAATGTGGCATTAATGTATTTTGAGGTATCTACAACATCGCATTGGCCGTATTTTCCTGCCAAATAAAAGTTTGCAGCATAACCACAAATGTAACCTCGGTTTAAAACCATGCTGGTAAGCCAACTATAACAAACAAATGGAGAATGTAGAAGAACAATGTATAACAAATATATGGACTGAATCAAAATGTTGAGCTGGATTTAATTACTCTTTTCCTTTATTGCTCATCTGCTTATTAAAAAAAAGGAATATAGGATTGATAGACATATCAGAAACAAAGCATTTTCCATATGAATTGAAATTCTAATATAGATTAGGACTAAAGAATTAATGGCATCTTACTGATAATAATGTCCATTATTTTCCTGGATTCATTGCTAATGGAATGCTAAGTACGAGGAAGCATGAGAGAAATTTTATTCTGTTTAGGAACAAAGCCTGCACTTGAAGAAGCAACATTCACAAGTTATAATGTTGCTTGTTGATTGATATTGTATTTAAATATTTTGCATATAACATTTTGAATAGATTTAATCCTTCTATATATGTATTATGACATCAGGCACAACATTTTTGAGCGAGTACTTTTAAAAATACGAAATTACTTCGGGGTGTCAAATACAAAAGGAGGTGACAAATTAAGTGTTCGAATTGGTATAGGAAGACACTGCTTTACCTAAGTTATTATTAAATAAACATTTAGTCAATTACCACTGCATTTGTGTGATAATAAAAATCAAAAAGTAATTATACAAATGATCTTGAGATTAATTATAAAATTGTAAAAATATAAAATTTCGCGGGTAAAGGTAGTAGTAGCAAATCGATAGAGCTCTCAGTCCTTCTTATTTTCTTCCCACCGCCAAGTTGTTTTATTCAAGAAACCCTTTTTCTTATAGTTTCATCAAACACCCATTCCTCAAAATCAAAACCATTCCTTTTTATGGTCAAAGCTTCACCTAATGTTGTGACAGAAGCACCCAAAGAAGAAGCTTCAAGGATCCAACCATATGAAGTGTATGAGTTATGGCTCCTGTCGGGTAGATCAACTCGCAAGGCTGGAATGTTCAATGTTGGTGATAATGTACTCGCCACCACACCGGGTCTCTTCTGCTCTTCATTTTATTTTAAGACAACTACATTGGTGCTTGTTTCCTATATCATCTTCAACATAATTATTTGAACTGGAGGATTAGGGTGGGTTTGTTTGAATGTATTTATTGAAACTTATATACTTCAATAAAGACTTGTGAGGATGTTTCAAAGCGTTTATGGAAAACTATATATCATATTTCACAAGATGCTTCCTTTTATTACTCAATTTCTCATTAAAATAAGGAATCAAGGATTGGCCACTTTGTTCTTGTAACTACATGATAGACATTATATTAATTTGTAATCTGAAACCCCTAATTTGACGCTGAAAAAAGCTTTAATTTTGAATCATCCAATTTATTAGGAATATATCTAGATTAAAATTAAAAGGATTAATGGTATCTTCTTGATAATCCTAAAGTATATTACTTGTTTAAATGCTGAAGGAATGCTAAGTACGAGGAAGCATTAGAGAAATTAGAGGCAATTTTGGGAACAATCCAGAGCCCGATGAAGTAGCAATGACAAGTTATAATGTTCATTGTTGTTACTCTAAGCTAATCTAAACCAGGTAGATATGTTTCTTTACTCTACAATATGTATGTGCTGCATTCTACTACTATGTCACTGGTTTTGTGTATTTTTTTTTAGTTTCCAGTAATTCCTATATATATGTAGATTAAATCCCTCAACCACATCTCTTCAATGATTAGTGTTATAACATGTCAAAAGTAGTTGAGGAGTGCTTAGTATAAAGTAAGCCATTTAAAAAACCTTTACAACCACATCTCTTCAATGATTAGTTTTATAACATGTTCCATGTTAATAGTATATATATCCATTAAGTCCCACATTGGCTAGAACATCAGACAAACAAATGTTTATAAATGTTTGACATGCTAGTTAGTTCGCCGAGCTGAGTAGCGCCAGCTTGTGACCCATGTGGGGGCAGTAAGGTGATGGAACATGGCTAAGACTTAACAGGTCGGTCTGGTGGTTGCACCATGCTGGCCTGCCCGTTCCAAGTTGCGAGTTGGCCCATGGGACTTGTGCGAAGGCAAGGGTCTTGTGGGCCTTAGACAGGAGGGTAAAGCGTGAGGCTGGTTTCACAGAGCAGCGAACACTTCCTACTCTTGACAGTGGAGGGATCACGGGCTGCTGCATCTCCAGTCCACAACACCTGGTGAGTCTAGCCCTTTGAACCATCTCTTTTTGCTGGTGGGGTTCTCACATATTGAGTGAGGTGCCTGCCATGTATTTTTAGTTTGCCACCATTTGTTTAGCACATTTTGGCATTTAATTATATCAAGTGTGTAAAGAAAGACATCGAAGGTCATAGATTGACATGATTTGGTTATTTGTTTGCTATGAAAGCCATACACTTTCAGCTTCTGCTTAAGAAATTTCAACACACTGTGTTAGCTTTTAAGTATCTCATGTTTTATTTACATAATTACTATTTGTGACATTTTATTATAAGCATTTGCGGATTCAAACTCCTGTAATCGAGTCTATGATACATGGTTGGATGTGAGACATGGGATCTTGATCCGATGGTCCAAAATGCAAGACTTTGTCAATTGTGATTTAATAATTGCAAGAAATACAAATCCAAATGATTCTATTATGCGTGATTTTAAATTGCGATGTGAAACTACAAATGTGGCATTAATGTATTTTGAGGTATCTACAACATCGCATTGGCCGTATTTTCCTGCCAAATAAAAGTTTGCAGCATAACCACAAATGTAACCTCGGTTTAAAACCATGCTGGTAAGCCAACTATAACAAACAAATGGAGAATGTAGAAGAACAATGTATAACAAATATATGGACTGAATCAAAATGTTGAGCTGGATTTAATTACTCTTTTCCTTTATTGCTCATTTGCTTATTAAAAAAAAAGAATATAGGATTGATAGACATATCAGAAACAAAGCATTTTCCATATGAATTGAAATTCTAATATAGATTAGGACTAAAGAATTAATGGCATCTTACTGATAATAATGTCCATTATTTTTCTGGATTCATTGCTAATGGAATGCTAAGTACGAGGAAGCATGAGAGAAATTTTATTCTGTTTAGGAACAAAGCCTGCACTTGAAGAAGCAACATTCACAAGTTATAATGTTGCTTGTTGATTGATATTGTATTTAAATATTTTGCATATAACATTTTGAATAGATTTAATCCTTCTATATATGTATTATGACATCAGGCACAACATTTTTGAGCGAGTACTTTTAAAAATACGAAATTACTTCGGGGTGTCAAATACAAAAGGAGGTGACAAATTAAGTGTTCGAATTGGTATAGGAGGACACTGCTTTACCTAAGTTATTATTAAATAAACATTTAGTCAATTACCACTGCATTTGTGTGATAATAAAAATCAAAAAGTAATTATACAAATGATCTTGAGATTAATTATAAAATTGTAAAAATATAAAATTTCGCGGGTAAAGGTAGTAGTAGCAAATCGATAGATCTCTCAGTCCTTCTTATTTTCTTCCCACCGCCAAGTTGTTTTATTCAAGAAACCCTTTTTCTTATAGTTTCATCAAACACCCATTCCTCAAAATCAAAACCATTCCTTTTTATGGTCAAAGCTTCACCTGATGTTGTGACAGAAGCACCCAAAGAAGAAGCTTCAAGGATCCAACCATATGAAGTGTATGAGTTATGGCTCCTGTCGGGTAGATCAACTCGCAAGGCTGGAATGTTCAATGTTGGTGATAATGTACTCGCCACCACACCGGGTCTCTTCTGCTCTTCATTTTATTTTAAGACAACTACATTGGTGCTTGTTTCCTATATCATCTTCAACATAATTATTTGAACTGGAGGATTAGGGTGGGTTTGTTTGAATGTATTTATTGAAACTTATATACTTCAATAAAGACTTGTGAGGATGTTTCAAAGCGTTTATGGAAAACTATATATCATATTTCACAAGATGCTTTCTTTTATTACTCAATTTCTCATTAAAATAAGGAATCAAGGATTGGCCACTTTGTTCTTGTAACTACATGATAGACATTATATTAATTTGTAATCGGAAACCCCTAATTTGACGCTGAAAAAAGCTTTAATTTTGAATCATCCAATTTATTAGGAATATATCTAGATTAAAATTAAAAGGATTAATGGTATCTTCTTGATAATCCTAAAGTATATTACTTGTTTAAATGCTGAAGGAATGCTAAGTACGAGGAAGCATTAGAGAAATTAGAGGCAATTTTGGGAACAATCTAGAGCCCGATGAAGTAGCAATGACAAGTTATAATGTTCATTGTTGTTACTCTAAGCTATTCTAAACCAGGTAGATATGTTTCTTTACTCTACAATATGTATGTGTTGCATTCTACTACTATGTCACTGGTTTTGTGTATTTTTTTTTAGTTTCCAGTAATTCCTATATATATGTAGATTAAATCCCTCAACCACATCTCTTCAATGATTAGTGTTATAACATGTCAAAAGTAGTTGAGGAGTGCTTAGTATAAAGTACGCCATTTAAAAAACCTTTACAACCACATCTCTTCAATGATTAGTTTTATAACATGTTCCATGTTAATAGTATATATATATCCATTAAGTCCCACATTGGCTAGAACATCACACAAACAAATGTTTATAAATGTTTGACATGCTAGTTAGTTCGCCGAGCTGAGTAGCGCCAGCTTGTGACCCATGTGGGGGCAGTAAGGTGATGGAACATGGCTAAGACTTAACAGGTCGGTCTGGTGGTTGCACCATGCTGGCCTGCCCGTTCCAAGTTGCGAGTTGGCCCATGGGACTTGTGCAAAGGCAAGGGTCTTGTGGGCCTTAGACAGGAGGGTAAAGCGTGAGGCTGGTTTCACAGAGCAGCGAACACTTCCTACTCTTGACAGTGGAGGGATCACGGGCTGCTGCATCTCCAGTCCACAACACCTGGTGAGTCTAGCCCTTTGAACCATCTCTTTTTGCTGGTGGGGTTCTCACATATTAAGTGAGGTGCCTGCCATGTATTTTTAGTTTGCCACCATTTGTTTAGCACATTTTGGTATTTAATTATATCAAGTGTGTAAACAAAGACATCGAAGGTCATAGATTGACATGATTTGGTTATTTGTTTGCTATGAAAGCCATACACTTTCAGCTTCTGCTTAAGAAATTTCAACACACTGTGTTAGATTTTAAGTATCTCATGTTTTATTTACATAATTACTATTTGTGACATTTTATTATAAGCATTTGCGGATTCAAACTCCTGTAATCGAGTCTATGATACATGGTTGGATGTGAGACATGGGATCTTGATCCGATGGTCCAAAATGCAAGACTTTGTCAATTGTGATTTAATAATTGCAAGAAATACAAATCCAAATGATTCTATTATGCGTGATTTTAAATTGCAATGTGAAACTACAAATGTGGCATTAATGTATTTTGAGGTATCTACAACATCGCATTGGCCGTATTTTCCTGCCAAATAAAAGTTTGCAGCATAACCACAAATGTAACCTCGGTTTAAAACCATGCTGGTAAGCCAACTATAACAAACAAATGGAGAATGTAGAAGAACAATGTATAACAAATATATGGACTGAATCAAAATGTTGAGCTGGATTTAATTACTATTTTCCTTTATTGCTCATTTGCTTATTAAAAAAAAGGAATATAGGATTGATAGACATATCAGAAACAAAGCATTTTCCATATGAATTGAAATTCTAATATAGATTAGGACTAAAGAATTAATGGCATCTTACTGATAATAATGTCCATTATTTTCCTGGATTCATTGCTAATGGAATGCTAAGTACGAGGAAGCATGAGAGAAATTTTATTCTGTTTAGGAACAAAGCCTGCACTTGAAGAAGCAACATTCACAAGTTATAATGTTGCTTGTTGATTGATATTGTATTTAAATATTTTGCATATAACATTTTGAATAGATTTAATCCTTCTATATATGTATTATGACATCAGGCACAACATTTTTGAGCGAGTACTTTTAAAAATACGAAATTACTTCGGGGTGTCAAATACAAAAGGAGGTGACAAATTAAGTGTTCGAATTGGTATAGGAAGACACTGCTTTACCTAAGTTATTATTAAATAAACATTTAGTCAATTACCACTGCATTTGTGTGATAATAAAAATCAAAAAGTAATTATACAAATGATCTTGAGATTAATTATAAAATTGTAAAAATATAAAATTTCGCGGGTAAAGGTAGTAGTAGCAAATCGATAGAGCTCTCAGTCCTTCTTATTTTCTTCCCACCGCCAAGTTGTTTTATTCAAGAAACCCTTTTTCTTATAGTTTCATCAAACACCCATTCCTCAAAATCAAAACCATTCCTTTTTATGGTCAAAGCTTCACCTGATGTTGTGACAGAAGCACCCAAAGAAGAAGCTTCAAGGATCCAACCATATGAAGTGTATGAGTTATGGCTCCTGTCGGGTAGATCAACTCGCAAGGCTAGAATGTTCAATGTTGGTGATAATGTACTCGCCACCACACCGGGTCTCTTCTGCTCTTCATTTTATTTTAAGACAACTACATTGGTGCTTGTTTCCTATATCATCTTCAACATAATTATTTGAACTGGAGGATTAGGGTGGGTTTGTTTGAATGTATTTATTGAAACTTATATACTTCAATAAAGACTTGTGAGGATGTTTCAAAGCGTTTATGGAAAACTATATATCATATTTCACAAGATGCTTTCTTTTATTACTCAATTTCTCATTAAAATAAGGAATCAAGGATTGGCCACTTTGTTCTTGTAACTACATGATAGACATTATATTAATTTGTAATCGGAAACCCCTAATTTGACGCTGAAAAAAGCTTTAATTTTGAATCATCCAATTTATTAGGAATATATCTAGATTAAAATTAAAAGGATTAATGGTATCTTCTTGATAATCCTAAAGTATATTACTTGTTTAAATGCTGAAGGAATGCTAAGTACGAGGAAGCATTAGAGAAATTAGAGGCAATTTTGGGAACAATCCAGAGCCCGATGAAGTAGCAATGACAAGTTATAATGTTCATTGTTGTTACTCTAAGCTAATCTAAACCAGGTAGATATGTTTCTTTACTCTACAATATGTATGTGCTGCATTCTACTACTATGTCACTGGTTTTGTGTATTTTTTTTTAGTTTCCAGTAATTCCTATATATATGTAGATTAAATCCCTCAACCACATCTCTTCAATGATTAGTGTTATAACATGTCAAAAGTAGTTGAGGAGTGCTTAGTATAAAGTAAGCCATTTAAAAAACCTTTACAACCACATCTCTTCAATGATTAGTTTTATAACATGTTCCATGTTAATAGTATATATATATCCATTAAGTCCCACATTGGCTAGAACATCACACAAACAAATGTTTATAAATGTTTGACATGCTAGTTAGTTCGCCGAGCTGAGTAGCGCCAGCTTGTGACCCATGTGGGGGCAGTAAGGTGATGGAACATGGCTAAGACTTAACAGGTCGGTCTGGTGGTTGCACCATGCTGGCCTGCCCGTTCCAAGTTGCGAGTTGGCCCATGGGACTTGTGCAAAGGCAAGGGTCTTGTGGGCCTTAGACAGGAGGGTAAAGCGTGAGGCTGGTTTCACAGAGCAGCGAACACTTCCTACTTTTGACAGTGGAGGGATCACGGGCTGCTGCATCTCCAGTCCACAACACCTGGTGAGTCTAGCCCTTTGAACCATCTCTTTTTGCTGGTGGGGTTCTCACATATTGAGTGAGGTGCCTGCCATGTATTTTTAGTTTGCCACCATTTGTTTAGCACATTTTGGCATTTAATTATATCAAGTGTGTAAACAAAGACATTGAAGGTCATAGATTGACATGATTTGGTTATTTGTTTGCTATGAAAGCCATACACTTTCAGCTTCTGCTTAAGAAATTTCAACACACTGTGTTAGCTTTTAAGTATCTCATGTTTTATTTACATAATTACTATTTGTGACATTTTATTATAAGCATTTGCGGATTCAAACTCCTGTAATCGAGTCTATGATACATGGTTGGATGTGAGACATGGGATCTTGATCCGATGGTCCAAAATGCAAGACTTTGTCAATTGTGATTTAATAATTGCAAGAAATACAAATCCAAATGATTCTATTATGCGTGATTTTAAATTGCAATGTGAAACTACAAATGTGGCATTAATGTATTTTGAGGTATCTACAACATCGCATTGGCCGTATTTTCCTGCCAAATAAAAGTTTGCAGCATAACCACAAATGTAACCTCGGTTTAAAACCATGCTGGTAAGCCAACTATAACAAACAAATGGAGAATGTAGAAGAACAATGTATAACAAATATATGGACTGAATCAAAATGTTGAGCTGGATTTAATTACTCTTTTCCTTTATTGCTCATTTGCTTATTAAAAAAAAGGAATATAGGATTGATAGACATATCAGAAACAAAGCATTTTCCATATGAATTGAAATTCTAATATAGATTAGGACTAAAGAATTAATGGCATCTTACTGATAATAATGTCCATTATTTTCCTGGATTCATTGCTAATGGAATGCTAAGCACGAGGAAGCATGAGAGAAATTTTATTCTGTTTAGGAACAAAGCCTGCACTTGAAGAAGCAACATTCACAAGTTATAATGTTGCTTGTTGATTGATATTGTATTTAAATATTTTGCATATAACATTTTGAATAGATTTAATCCTTCTATATATGTATTATGACATCAGGCACAACATTTTTGAGCGAGTACTTTTAAAAATACGAAATTACTTCGGGGTGTCAAATACAAAAGGAGGTGACAAATTAAGTGTTCGAATTGGTATAGGAAGACACTGCTTTACCTAAGTTATTATTAAATAAACATTTAGTCAATTACCACTGCATTTGTGTGATAATAAAAATCAAAAAGTAATTATACAAATGATCTTGAGATTAATTATAAAATTGTAAAAATATAAAATTTCGCGGGTAAAGGTAGTAGTAGCAAATCGATAGAGCTCTCAGTCCTTCTTATTTTCTTCCCACCGCCAAGTTGTTTTATTCAAGAAACCCTTTTTCTTATAGTTTCATCAAACACCCATTCCTCAAAATCAAAACCATTCCTTTTTATGGTCAAAGCTTCACCTGATGTTGTGACAGAAGCACCCAAAGAAGAAGCTTCAAGGATCCAACCATATGAAGTGTATGAGTTATGGCTCCTGTCGGGTAGATCAACTCGTAAGGCTGGAATGTTCAATGTTGGTGATAATGTACTCGCCACCACACCGGGTCTCTTCTGCTCTTCATTTTATTTTAAGACAACTACACTGGTGCTTGTTTCCTATATCATCTTCAACATAATTATTTGAACTGGAGGATTAGGGTGGGTTTGTTTGAATGTATTTATTGAAACTTATATAATTCAATAAAGACTTGTGAGGATGTTTCAAAGCGTTTATGGAAAACTATATATCATATTTCACAAGATGCTTTCTTTTATTACTCAATTTCTCATTAAAATAAGGAATCAAGGATTGGCCACTTTGTTCTTGTAACTACATGATAGACATTATATTAATTTGTAATCGGAAACCCCTAATTTGACGCTGAAAAAAGCTTTAATTTTGAATCATTCAATTTATTAGGAATATATCTAGATTAAAATTAAAAGGATTAATGGTATCTTCTTGATAATCCTAAAGTATATTACTTGTTTAAATGCTGAAGGAATGCTAAGTACGAGGAAGCATTAGAGAAATTAGAGGCAATTTTGGGAACAATCCAGAGCCCGATGAAGTAGCAATGACAAGTTATAATGTTCATTGTTGTTACTCTAAGCTAATCTAAACCAGGTAGATATGTTTCTTTACTCTACAATATGTATGTGCTGCATTCTACTACTATGTCACTGGTTTTGTGTATTTTTTTTTAGTTTCCAGTAATTCCTATATATATGTAGATTAAATCCCTCAACCACATCTCTTCAATGATTAGTGTTATAACATGTCAAAAGTAGTTGAGGAGTGCTTAGTATAAAGTAAGCCATTTAAAAAACCTTTACAACCACATCTCTTCAATGATTAGTTTTATAACATGTTCCATGTTAATAGTATATATATATATCCATTAAGTCCCACATTGGCTAGAACATCACACAAACAAATGTTTATAAATGTTTGACATGCTAGTTAGTTCGCCGAGCTGAGTAGCGCCAGCTTGTGACCCATGTGGGGGCAGTAAGGTGATGGAACATGGCTAAGACTTAACAGGTCGGTCTGGTGGTTGCACCATGCTGGCCTGCCCGTTCCAAGTTGCGAGTTGGCCCATGGGACTTGTGCAAAGGCAAGGGTCTTGTGGGCCTTAGACAGGAGGGTAAAGCGTGAGGCTGGTTTCACAGAGCAGCGAACACTTCCTACTCTTGACAGTGGAGGGATCACGGGCTGCTGCATCTCCAGTCCACAACACCTGGTGAGTCTAGCCCTTTGAACCATCTCTTTTTGCTGGTGGGGTTCTCACATATTGAGTGAGGTGCCTGCCATGTATTTTTAGTTTCCACCATTTGTTTAGCACATTTTGGCATTTAATTATATCAAGTGTGTAAACAAAGACATCGAAGGTCATAGATTGACATGATTTGGTTATTTGTTTGCTATGAAAGCCATACACTTTCAGCTTCTGCTTAAGAAATTTCAACACACTGTGTTAGCTTTTAAGTATCTCATGTTTTATTTACATAATTACTATTTGTGACATTTTATTATAAGCATTTGCGGATTCAAACTCCTGTAATCGAGTCTATGATACATGGTTGGATGTGAGACATGGGATCTTGATCCGATGGTCCAAAATGCAAGACTTTGTCAATTGTGATTTAATAATTGCAAGAAATACAAATCCAAATGATTCTATTATGCGTGATTTTAAATTGCAATGTGAAACTACAAATGTGGCATTAATGTATTTTGAGGTATCTACAACATCGCATTGGCCGTATTTTCCTGCCAAATAAAAGTTTGCAGCATAACCACAAATGTAACCTCGGTTTAAAACCATGCTGGTAAGCCAACTATAACAAACAAATGGAGAATGTAGAAGAACAATGTATAACAAATATATGGACTGAATCAAAATGTTGAGCTGGATTTAATTACTCTTTTCCTTTATTGCTCATTTGCTTATTAAAAAAAAGGAATATAGGATTGATAGACATATCAGAAACAAAGCATTTTCCATATGAATTGAAATTCTAATATAGATTAGGACTAAAGAATTAATGGCATCTTACTGATAATAATGTCCATTTTTTTCCTAGATTCATTGTTAATGGAATGCTAAGTACGAGGAAGCATGAGAGAAATTTTATTCTGTTTAGGAACAAAGCCTGCACTTGAAGAAGCAACATTCACAAGTTATAATGTTGCTTGTTGATTGATATTGTATTTAAATATTTTGCATATAACATTTTGAATAGATTTAATCCTTCTATATATGTATTATGACATCAGGCACAACATTTTTGAGCGAGTACTTTTAAAAATACGAAATTACTTCGGGGTGTCAAATACAAAAGGTGGTGACAAATTAAGTGTTCGAATTGGTATAGGAAGACACTGCTTTACCTAAGTTATTATTAAATAAACATTTAGTCAATTACCACTGCATTTGTGTGATAATAAAAATCAAAAAGTAATTATACAAATGATCTTGAGATTAATTATAAAATTGTAAAAATATAAAATTTCGCGGGTAAAGGTAGTAGTAGCAAATCGATAGAGCTCTCAGTCCTTCTTATTTTCTTCCCACCGCCAAGTTGTTTTATTCAAGAAACCCTTTTTCTTGTAGTTTCATCAAACACCCCTTCCTCAA
The DNA here is from genome assembly GCA_963859935.3 of Lathyrus sativus. Taxonomy (NCBI): domain Eukaryota; kingdom Viridiplantae; phylum Streptophyta; class Magnoliopsida; order Fabales; family Fabaceae; genus Lathyrus; species Lathyrus sativus. The sequence goes on from OZ012741.1 coordinate 644,944,506, forward strand.
AATCAAAACCATTCCTTTTTATGGTCAAAGCTTCACCTGATGTTGTGACAGAAGCACCCAAAGAAGAAGCTTCAAGGATCCAACCATATGAAGTGTATGAGTTATGGCTCCTGTCGGGTAGATCAACTCGCAAGGCTGGAATGTTCAATGTTGGTGATAATGTACTCGCGACCACACCGGGTCTCTTCTGATCTTCATTTTATTTTAAGACAACTACATTGGTGCTTGTTTCCTATATCATCTTCAACATAATTATTTGAACTGGAGGATTAGGGTGGGTTTGTTTGAATGTATTTATTGAAACTTATATACTTCAATAAAGACTTGTGAGGATGTTTCAAAGCGTTTATGGAAAACTATATATCATATTTCACAAGATGCTTCCTTTTATTACTCAATTTCTCATTAAAATAAGGAATCAAGGATTGGCCACTTTGTTCTTGTAACTACATGATAGACATTATATTAATTTGTAATCGGAAACCCCTAATTTGACGCTGAAAAAAGCTTTAATTTTGAATCATCCAATTTATTAGGAATATATCTAGATTAAAATTAAAAGGATTAATGGTATCTTCTTGATAATCCTAAAGTATATTACTTGTTTAAATGCTGAAGGAATGCTAAGTACGAGGAAGCATTAGAGAAATTAGAGGCAATTTTGGGAACAATCCAAAGCCCGATGAAGTAGCAATGACAAGTTATAATGTTCATTGTTGTTACTCTAAGCTAATCTAAACCAGGTAGATATGTTTCTTTACTCTACAATATGTATGTGATGCATTCTACTACTATGTCACTGGTTTTGTGTATTTTTTTTTAGTTTCCAGTAATTCCTATATATATGTAGATTAAATCCCTCAACCACATCTCTTCAATGATTAGTGTTATAACATGTCAAAAGTAGTTGAGGAGTGCTTAGTATAAAGTAAGCCATTTAAAAAACCTTTACAACCACATCTCTTCAATGATTAGTTTTATAACATGTTCCATGTTAATAGTATATATATATCCATTAAGTCCCACATTGGCTAGAACATCACACAAACAAATGTTTATAAATGTTTGACATGCTAGTTAGTTCGCCGAGCTGAGTAGCGCCAGCTTGTGACCCATGTGGGGGCAGTAAGGTGATGGAACATGGCTAAGACTTAACAGGTCGGTCTGGTGGTTGCACCATGCTGGCCTGCCCGTTCCAAGTTGCGAGTTGGCCCATGGGACTTGTGCGAAGGAAAGGGTCTTGTGGGCCTTAGACAGGAGGGTAAAGCGTGAGGCTGGTTTCACAGAGCAGCGAACACTTCCTACTCTTGACAGTGGAGGGATCACGGGCTGCTGCATCTCCAGTCCACAACACCTGGTGAGTCTAGCCCTTTGAACCATCTCTTTTTGCTGGTGGGGTTCTCACATATTGAGTGAGGTGCCTGCCATGTATTTTTAGTTTGCCACCATTTGTTTAGCACATTTTGGCATTTAATTATATCAAGTGTGTAAAGAAAGACATCGAAGGTCATAGATTGACATGATTTGGTTATTTGTTTGCTATGAAAGCCATACACTTTCAGCTTCTGCTTAAGAAATTTCAACACACTGTGTTAGCTTTTAAGTATCTCATGTTTTATTTACATAATTACTATTTGTGACATTTTATTATAAGCATTTGCGGATTCAAACTCCTGTAATCGAGTCTATGATACATGGTTGGATGTGAGACATGGGATCTTGATCCGATGGTCCAAAATGCAAGACTTTGTCAATTGTGATTTAATAATTGCAAGAAATACAAATCCAAATGATTCTATTATGCGTGATTTTAAATTGCAATGTGAAACTACAAATGTGGCATTAATGTATTTTGAGGTATCTACAACATCGCATTGGCCGTATTTTCCTGCCAAATAAAAGTTTGCAGCATAACCACAAATGTAACCTCGGTTTAAAACCATGCTGGTAAGCCAACTATAACAAACAAATGGAGAATGTAGAAGAACAATGTATAACAAATATATGGACTGAATCAAAATGTTGAGCTGGATTTAATTACTCTTTTTCTTTATGCTCATTTGCTTATAAAAAAAAAGGAATATAGGATTGATAGACATATCAGAAACAAAGCATTTTCCATATGAATTGAAATTCTAATATAGATTAGGACTAAAGAATTAATGGCATCTTACTGATAATAATGTCCATTATTTTCCTGGATTCATTACTAATGGAATGCTAAGTACGAGGAAGCATGAGAGAAATTTTATTCTGTTTAGGAACAAAGCCTGCACTTGAAGAAGCAACAGTCACAAGTTATAATGTTGCTTGTTGATTGATATTGTATTTAAATATTTCGCATATAACATTTTGAATAGATTTAATCCTTCTATATATTTATTATGACATCAGGCACAACATTTTTGAGCGAGTACTTTTAAAAATACGAAATTACTTCGGGGTGTCAAATACAAAAGGAGGTGACAAATTAAGTGTTCGAATTGGTATAGGAAGACACTGCTTTACCTAAGTTATTATTAAATAAACATTTAGTCAATTACCACTGCATTTGTGTGATAATAAAAATCAAAAAGTAATTATACAAATGATCTTGAGATTAATTATAAAATTGTAAAAATATAAAATTTCGCGGGTAAAGGTAGTAGTAGCAAATCGATAGAGCTCTCAGTCCTTCTTATTTTCTTCCCACCGCCAAGTTGTTTTATTCAAGAAACCCTTTTTCTTATAGTTTCATCAAACACCCATTCCTCAAAATCAAAACCATTCCTTTTTATGGTCAAAGCTTCACCTGATGTTGTGACAGAAGCACCCAAAGAAGAAGCTTCAAGGATCCAACCATATGAAGTGTATGAGTTATGGCTCCTGTCGGGTAGATCAACTCGCAAGGCTGGAATGTTCAATGTTGGTGATAATGTACTCGCCACCACACCGGGTCTCTTCTGCTCTTCATTTTATTTTAAGACAACTACATTGGTGCTTGTTTCCTATATCATCTTCAACATAATTATTTGAACTGGAGGATTAGGGTGGGTTTGTTTGAATGTATTTATTGAAACTTATATACTTCAATAAAGACTTGTGAGGATGTTTCAAAGCGTTTATGGAAAACTATATATCATATTTCACAAGATGCTTTCTTTTATTACTCAATTTCTCATTAAAATAAGGAATCAAGGATTGGCCACTTTGTTCTTGTAACTACATGATAGACATTATATTAATTTGTAATCGGAAACCCCTAATTTGACGCTGAAAAAAGCTTTAATTTTGAATCATCCAATTTATTAGGAATATATCTAGATTAAAATTAAAAGGATTAATGGTATCTTCTTGATAATCCTAAAGTATATTACTTGTTTAAATGCTGAAGGAATGCTAAGTACGAGGAAGCATTAGAGAAATTAGAGGCAATTTTGGGAACAATCCAGAGCCCGATGAAGTAGCAATGACAAGTTATAATGTTCATTGTTGTTACTCTAAGCTAATCTAAACCAGGTAGATATGTTTCTTTACTCTACAATATGTATGTGCTGCATTCTACTACTATGTCACTGGTTTTGTGTATTTTTTTTTTAGTTTCCAGTAATTCCTATATATATGTAGATTAAATCCCTCAACCACATCTCTTCAATGATTAGTGTTATAACATGTCAAAAGTAGTTGAGGAGTGCTTAGTATAAAGTAAGCCATTTAAAAAACCTTTACAACCACATCTCTTCAATGATTAGTTTTATAACATGTTCCATGTTAATAGTATATATATATCCATTAAGTCCCACATTGGCTAGAACATCACACAAACAAATGTTTATAAATGTTTGACATGCTAGTTAGTTCGCCGAGCTGAGTAGCGCCAGCTTGTGACCCATGTGGGGGCAGTAAGGTGATGGAACATGGCTAAGACTTAACAGGTCGGTCTGGTGGTTGCACCATGCTGGCCTGCCCGTTCCAAGTTGCGAGTTGGCCCATGGGACTTGTGCGAAGGCAAGGGTCTTGTGGGCCTTAGACAGGAGGGTAAAGCGTGAGGCTGGTTTCACAGAGCAGCGAACACTTCCTACTCTTGACAGTGGAGGGATCACGGGCTGCTGCATCTCCAGTCCACAACACCTGGTGAGTCTAGCCCTTTGAACCATCTCTTTTTGCTGGTGGGGTTCTCACATATTGAGTGAGGTGCCTGCCATGTATTTTTAGTTTGCCACCATTTGTTTAGCACATTTTGGCATTTAATTATATCAAGTGTGTAAAGGAAGACATCGAAGGTCATAGATTGACATGATTTGGTTATTTGTTTGCTATGAAAGCCATACACTTTCAGCTTCTGCTTAAGAAATTTCAACACACTGTGTTAGCTTTTAAGTATCTCATGTTTTATTTACATAATTACTATTTGTGACATTTTATTATAAGCATTTGCGGATTCAAACTCCTGTAATCGAGTCTATGATACATGGTTGGATGTGAGACATGGGATCTTGATCCGATGGTCCAAAATGCAAGACTTTGTCAATTGTGATTTAATAATTGCAAGAAATACAAATCCAAATGATTCTATTATGCGTGATTTTAAATTGCAATGTGAAACTACAAATGTGGCATTAATGTATTTTGAGGTATCTACAACATCGCATTGGCCGTATTTTCCTGCCAAATAAAAGTTTGCAGCATAACCACAAATGTAACCTCGGTTTAAAACCATGCTGGTAAGCCAACTATAACAAACAAATGGAGAATGTAGAAGAACAATGTATAACAAATATATGGACTGAATCAAAATGTTGAGCTGGATTTAATTACTCTTTTTCTTTATGCTCATTTGCTTATAAAAAAAAAGGAATATAGGATTGATAGACATATCAGAAACAAAGCATTTTCCATATGAATTGAAATTCTAATATAGATTAGGACTAAAGAATTAATGGCATCTACTGATAATAATGTCCATTATTTTCCTGGATTCATTGCTAATGGAATGCTAAGTACGAGGAAGCATGAGAGAAATTTTATTCTGTTTAGGAACAAAGCCTGCACTTGAAGAAGCAACATTCACAAGTTATAATGTTGCTTGTTGATTGATATTGTATTTAAATATTTCGCATATAACATTTTGAATAGATTTAATCCTTCTATATATTTATTATGACATCAGGCACAACATTTTTGAGCGAGTACTTTTAAAAATACGAAATTACTTCGGGGTGTCAAATACAAAAGGAGGTGACAAATTAAGTGTTCGAATTGGTATAGGAAGACACTGCTTTACCTAAGTTATTATTAAATAAACATTTAGTCAATTACCACTGCATTTGTGTGATAATAAAAATCAAAAAGTAATTATACAAATGATCTTGAGATTAATTATAAAATTGTAAAAATATAAAATTTCGCGGGTAAAGGTAGTAGTAGCAAATCGATAGAGCTCTCAGTCCTTCTTATTTTCTTCCCACCGCCAAGTTGTTTTATTCAAGAAACCCTTTTTCTTATAGTTTCATCAAACACCCATTCCTCAAAATCAAAACCATTCCTTTTTATGGTCAAAGCTTCACCTGATGTTGTGACAGAAGCACCCAAAGAAGAAGCTTCAAGGATCCAACCATATGAAGTGTATGAGTTATGGCTCCTGTCGGGTAGATCAACTCGCAAGGCTGGAATGTTCAATGTTGGTGATAATGTACTCGCCACCACACCGGGTCTCTTCTGCTCTTCATTTTATTTTAAGACAACTACATTGGTGCTTGTTTCCTATATCATCTTCAACATAATTATTTGAACTGGAGGATTAGGGTGGGTTTGTTTGAATGTATTTATTGAAACTTATATACTTCAATAAAGACTTGTGAGGATGTTTCAAAGCGTTTATGGAAAACTATATATCATATTTCACAAGATGCTTTCTTTTATTACTCAATTTCTCATTAAAATAAGGAATCAAGGATTGGCCACTTTGTTCTTGTAACTACATGATAGACATTATATTAATTTGTAATCGGAAACCCCTAATTTGACGCTGAAAAAAGCTTTAATTTTGAATCATCCAATTTATTAGGAATATATCTAGATTAAAATTAAAAGGATTAATGGTATCTTCTTGATAATCCTAAAGTATATTACTTGTTTAAATGCTGAAGGAATGCTAAGTACGAGGAAGCATTAGAGAAATTAGAGGCAATTTTGGGAACAATCCAGAGCCCGATGAAGTAGCAATGACAAGTTATAATGTTCATTGTTGTTACTCTAAGCTAATCTAAACCAGGTAGATATGTTTCTTTACTCTACAATATGTATGTGCTGCATTCTACTACTATGTCACTGGTTTTGTGTATTTTTTTTTAGTTTCCAGTAATTCCTATATATATGTAGATTAAATCCCTCAACCACATCTCTTCAATGATTAGTGTTATAACATGTCAAAAGTAGTTGAGGAGTGCTTAGTATAAAGTAAGCCATTTAAAAAACCTTTACAACCACATCTCTTCAATGATTAGTTTTATAACATGTTCCATGTTAATAGTATATATATATCCATTAAGTCCCACATTGGCTAGAACATCACACAAACAAATGTTTATAAATGTTTGACATGCTAGTTAGTTCGCCGAGCTGAGTAGCGCCAGCTTGTGACCCATGTGGGGGCAGTAAGGTGATGGAACATGGCTAAGACTTAACAGGTCGGTCTGGTGGTTGCACCATGCTGGCCTGCCCGTTCCAAGTTGCGAGTTGGCCCATGGGACTTGTGCAAAGGCAAGGGTCTTGTGGGCCTTAGACAGGAGGGTAAAGCGTGAGGCTGGTTTCACAGAGCAGCGAACACTTCCTACTCTTGACAGTGGAGGGATCACGGGCTGCTGCATCTCCAGTCCACAACACCTAGTGAGTCTAGCCCTTTGAACCATCTCTTTTTGCTGGTGGGGTTCTCACATATTGAGTGAGGTGCCTGCCATGTATTTTTAGTTTGCCACCATTTGTTTAGCACATTTTGGCATTTAATTATATCAAGTGTGTAAACAAAGACATTGAAGGTCATAGATTGACATGATTTGGTTATTTGTTTGCTATGAAAACCATACACTTTCAGCTTCTGCTTAAGAAATTTCAACACACTGTGTTAGCTTTTAAGTATCTCATGTTTTATTTACATAATTACTATTTGTGACATTTTATTATAAGCATTTGCGGATTCAAACTCCTGTAATCGAGTCTATGATACATGGTTGGATGTGAGACATGGGATCTTGATCCGATGGTCCAAAATGCAAGACTTTGTCAATTGTGATTTAATAATTGCAAGAAATACAAATCCAAATGATTCTATTATGCGTGATTTTAAATTGCAATGTGAAACTACAAATGTGGCATTAATGTATTTTGAGGTATCTACAACATCGCATTGGCCGTATTTTCCTGCCAAATAAAAGTTTGCAGCATAACCACAAATGTAACCTCGGTTTAAAACCATGCTGGTAAGCCAACTATAACAAACAAATGGAGAATGTAGAAGAACAATGTATAACAAATATATGGACTGAATCAAAATGTTGAGCTGGATTTAATTACTCTTTTCCTTTATTGCTCATTTGCTTATTAAAAAAAAGGAATATAGGATTGATAGACATATCAGAAACAAAGCATTTTCCATATGAATTGAAATTCTAATATAGATTAGGACTAAAGAATTAATGGCATCTTACTGATAATAATGTCCATTATTTTCCTGGATTCATTGCTAATGGAATGCTAAGTACGAGGAAGCATGAGAGAAATTTTATTCTGTTTAGGAACAAAGCCTGCACTTGAAGAAGCAACATTCACAAGTTATAATGTTGCTTGTTGATTGATATTGTATTTAAATATTTTGCATATAACATTTTGAATAGATTTAATCCTTCTATATATGTATTATGACATCAGGCACAACATTTTTGAGCGAGTACTTTTAAAAATACGAAATTACTTCGGGGTGTCAAATACAAAAGGAGGTGACAAATTAAGTGTTCGAATTGGTATAGGAAGACACTGCTTTACCTAAGTTATTATTAAATAAACATTTAGTCAATTACCACTGCATTTGTGTGATAATAAAAATCAAAAAGTAATTATACAAATGATCTTGAGATTAATTATAAAATTGTAAAAATATAAAATTTCGCGGGTAAAGGTAGTAGTAGCAAATCGATAGAGCTCTCAGTCCTTCTTATTTTCTTCCCACCGCCAAGTTGTTTTATTCAAGAAACCCTTTTTCTTATAGTTTCATCAAACACCCATTCCTCAAAATCAAAACCATTCCTTTTTATGGTCAAAGCTTCACCTGATGTTGTGACAGAAGCACCCAAAGAAGAAGCTTCAAGGATCCAACCATATGAAGTGTATGAGTTATGGCTCCTGTCGGGTAGATCAACTCGCAAGGCTGGAATGTTCAATGTTGGTGATAATGTACTCGCCACCACACCGGGTCTCTTCTGCTCTTCATTTTATTTTAAGACAACTACACTGGTGCTTGTTTCCTATATCATCTTCAACATAATTATTTGAACTGGAGGATTAGGGTGGGTTTGTTTGAATGTATTTATTGAAACTTATATAATTCAATAAAGACTTGTGAGGATGTTTCAAAGCGTTTATGGAAAACTATATATCATATTTCACAAGATGCTTTCTTTTATTACTCAATTTCTCATTAAAATAAGGAATCAAGGATTGGCCACTTTGTTCTTGTAACTACATGATAGACATTATATTAATTTGTAATCGGAAACCCCTAATTTGACGCTGAAAAAAGCTTTAATTTTGAATCATTCAATTTATTAGGAATATATCTAGATTAAAATTAAAAGGATTAATGGTATCTTCTTGATAATCCTAAAGTATATTACTTGTTTAAATGCTGAAGGAATGCTAAGTACGAGGAAGCATTAGAGAAATTAGAGGCAATTTTGGGAACAATCCAGAGCCCGATGAAGTAGCAATGACAAGTTATAATGTTCATTGTTGTTACTCTAAGCTAATCTAAACCAGGTAGATATGTTTCTTTACTCTACAATATGTATGTGCTGCATTCTACTACTATGTCACTGGTTTTGTGTATTTTTTTTTAGTTTCCAGTAATTCCTATATATATGTAGATTAAATCCCTCAACCACATCTCTTCAATGATTAGTGTTATAACATGTCAAAAGTAGTTGAGGAGTGCTTAGTATAAAGTAAGCCATTTAAAAAACCTTTACAACCACATCTCTTCAATGATTAGTTTTATAACATGTTCCATGTTAATAGTATATATATATATCCATTAAGTCCCACATTGGCTAGAACATCACACAAACAAATGTTTATAAATGTTTGACATGCTAGTTAGTTCGCCGAGCTGAGTAGCGCCAGCTTGTGACCCATGTGGGGGCAGTAAGGTGATGGAACATGGCTAAGACTTAACAGGTCGGTCTGGTGGTTGCACCATGCTGGCCTGCCCGTTCCAAGTTGCGAGTTGGCCCATGGGACTTGTGCAAAGGCAAGGGTCTTGTGGGCCTTAGACAGGAGGGTAAAGCGTGAGGCTGGTTTCACAGAGCAGCGAACACTTCCTACTCTTGACAGTGGAGGGATCACGGGCTGCTGCATCTCCAGTCCACAACACCTGGTGAGTCTAGCCCTTTGAACCATCTCTTTTTGCTGGTGGGGTTCTCACATATTGAGTGAGGTGCCTGCCATGTATTTTTAGTTTCCACCATTTGTTTAGCACATTTTGGCATTTAATTATATCAAGTGTGTAAACAAAGACATCGAAGGTCATAGATTGACATGATTTGGTTATTTGTTTGCTATGAAAGCCATACACTTTCAGCTTCTGCTTAAGAAATTTCAACACACTGTGTTAGCTTTTAAGTATCTCATGTTTTATTTACATAATTACTATTTGTGACATTTTTTTATAAGCATTTGCGGATTCAAACTCCTGTAATCGAGTCTATGATACATGGTTGGATGTGAGACATGGGATCTTGATCCGATGGTCCAAAATGCAAGACTTTGTCAATTGTGATTTAATAATTGCAAGAAATACAAATCCAAATGATTCTATTATGCGTGATTTTAAATTGCAATGTGAAACTACAAATGTGGCATTAATGTATTTTGAGGTATCTACAACATCGCATTGGCCGTATTTTCCTGCCAAATAAAAGTTTGCAGCATAACCACAAATGTAACCTCGGTTTAAAACCATGCTGGTAAGCCAACTATAACAAACAAATGGAGAATGTAGAAGAACAATGTATAACAAATATATGGACTGAATCAAAATGTTGAGCTGGATTTAATTACTCTTTTCCTTTATTGCTCATTTGCTTATTAAAAAAAAGGAATATAGGATTGATAGACATATCAGAAACAAAGCATTTTCCATATGAATTGAAATTCTAATATAGATTAGGACTAAAGAATTAATGGCATCTTACTGATAATAATGTCCATTATTTTCCTAGATTCATTGCTAATGGAATGCTAAGTACGAGGAAGCATGAGAGAAATTTTATTCTGTTTAGGAACAAAGCCTGCACTTGAAGAAGCAACATTCACAAGTTATAATGTTGCTTGTTGATTGATATTGTATTTAAATATTTTGCATATAACATTTTGAATAGATTTAATCCTTCTATATATGTATTATGACATCAGGCACAACATTTTTGAGCGAGTACTTTTAAAAATACGAAATTACTTCGGGGTGTCAAATACAAAAGGAGGTGACAAATTAAGTGTTCGAATTGGTATAGGAAGACACTGCTTTACCTAAGTTATTATTAAATAAACATTTAGTCAATTACCACTGCATTTGTGTGATAATAAAAATCAAAAAGTAATTATACAAATGATCTTGAGATTAATTATAAAATTGTAAAAATATAAAATTTCGCGGGTAAAGGTAGTAGTAGCAAATCGATAGAGCTCTCAGTCCTTCTTATTTTCTTCCCACCGCCAAGTTGTTTTATTCAAGAAACCCTTTTTCTTGTAGTTTCATCAAACACCCATTCCTCAAAATCAAAACCATTCCTTTTTATGGTCAAAGCTTCACCTGATGTTGTGACAGAAGCACCCAAAGAAGAAGCTTCAAGGATCCAACCATATGAAGTGTATGAGTTATGGCTCCTGTCGGGTAGATCAACTCGCAAGGCTGGAATGTTCAATGTTGGTGATAATGTACTCGCCACCACACCGGGTCTCTTCTGCTCTTCATTTTATTTTAAGACAACTACATTGGTGCTTGTTTCCTATATCATCTTCAACATAATTATTTGAACTGGAGGATTAGGGTGGGTTTGTTTGAATGTATTTATTGAAACTTATATACTTCAATAAAGACTTGTGAGGATGTTTCAAAGCGTTTATGGAAAACTATATATCATATTTCACAAGATGCTTCCTTTTATTACTCAATTTCTCATTAAAATAAGGAATCAAGGATTGGCCACTTTGTTCTTGTAACTACATGATAGACATTATATTAATTTGTAATCGGAAACCCCTAATTTGACGCTGAAAAAAGCTTTAATTTTGAATCATCCAATTTATTAGGAATATATCTAGATTAAAATTAAAAGGATTAATGGTATCTTCTTGATAATCTTAAAGTATATTACTTGTTTAAATGCTGAAGGAATGCTAAGTACGAGGAAGCATTAGAGAAATTAGAGGCAATTTTGGGAACAATCCAGAGCCCGATGAAGTAGCAATGACAAGTTATAATGTTCATTGTTGTTACTCTAAGCTAATCTAAACCAGGTAGATATGTTTCTTTACTCTACAATATGTATGTGCTGCATTCTACTACTATGTCACTGGTTTTGTGTATTTTTTTTTAGTTTCCAGTAATTCCTATATATATGTAGATTAAATCCCTTAACCACATCTCTTCAATGATTAGTGTTATAACATGTCAAAAGTAGTTGAGGAGTGCTTAGTATAAAGTAAGCCATTTAAAAAACCTTTACAACCACATCTCTTCAATGATTAGTTTTATAACATGTTCCATGTTAATAGTATATATATATCCATTAAGTCCCACATTGGCTAGAACATCACACAAACAAATGTTTATAAATGTTTGACATGCTAGTTAGTTCGCCGAGCTGAGTAGCGCCAGCTTGTGACCCATGTGGGGGCAGTAAGGTGATGGAACATGGCTAAGACTTAACAGGTCGGTCTGGTGGTTGCACCATGCTGGCCTGCCCATTCCAAGTTGCGAGTTGGCCCATGGGACTTGTGCAAAGGCAAGGGTCTTGTGGGCCTTAGACAGGAGGGTAAAGCGTGAGGCTGGTTTCACAGAGCAGCGAACACTTCCTACTCTTGACAATGGAGGGATCACGGGCTGCTGCATCTCCAGTCCACAACACCTGGTGAGTCTAGCCCTTTGAACCATCTCTTTTTGCTGGTGGGGTTCTCACATATTGAGTGAGGTGCCTGCCATGTATTTTTAGTTTGCCACCATTTGTTTAGCACATTTTGGCATTTAATTATATCAAGTGTGTAAAGAAAGACATCGAAGGTCATAGATTGACATGATTTGGTTATTTGTTTGCTATGAAAGCCATACACTTTCAGCTTCTGCTTAAGAAATTTCAACACACTGTGTTAGCTTTTAAGTATCTCATGTTTTATTTACATAATTACTATTTGTGACATTTTATTATAAGCATTTGCGGATTCAAACTCCTGTAATCGAGTCTATGATACATGGTTGGATGTGAGACATGGGATCTTGATCCGATGGTCCAAAATGCAAGACTTTGTCAATTGTGATTTAATAATTGCAAGAAATACAAATCCAAATGATTCTATTATGCGTGATTTTAAATTGCAATGTGAAACTACAAATGTGGCATTAATGTATTTTGAGGTATCTACAACATCGCATTGGCCGTATTTTCCTGCCAAATAAAAGTTTGCAGCATAACCACAAATGTAACCTCGGTTTAAAACCATGCTGGTAAGCCAACTATAACAAACAAATGGAGAATGTAGAAGAACAATGTATAACAAATATATGGACTGAATCAAAATGTTGAGCTGGATTTAATTACTCTTTTTCTTTATTGCTCATTTGCTTATTAAAAAAAAGGAATATAGGATTGATAGACATATCAGAAACAAAGCATTTTCCATATGAATTGAAATTCTAATATAGATTAGGACTAAAGAATTAATGGCATCTTACTGATAATAATGTCCATTATTTTCCTGGATTCATTGCTAATGGAATGCTAAGTACGAGGAAGCATGAGAGAAATTTTATTCTGTTTAGGAACAAAGCCTGCACTTGAAGAAGCAAAATTCACAAGTTATAATGTTGCTTGTTGATTGATATTGTATTTAAATATTTTGCATATAACATTTTGAATAGATTTAATCCTTCTATATATGTATTATGACATCAGGCACAACATTTTTGAGCGAGTACTTTTAAAAATACAAAATTACTTCGGGGTGTCAAATACAAAAGGAGGTGACAAATTAAGTGTTCGAATTGGTATAGGAAGACACTGCTTTACCTAAGTTATTATTAAATAAACATTTAGTCAATTACCACTGCATTTGTGTGATAATAAAAATCAAAAAGTAATTATACAAATGATCTTGAGATTAATTATAAAATTGTAAAAATATAAAATTTCGCGGGTAAAGGTAGTAGTAGCAAATCGATAGAGCTCTCAGTCCTTCTTATTTTCTTCCCACCGCCAAGTTGTTTTATTCAAGAAACCCTTTTTCTTATAGTTTCATCAAACACCCATTCCTCAAAATCAAAACCATTCCTTTTTATGGTCAAAGCTTCACCTGATGTTGTGACAGAAGCACCCAAAGAAGAAGCTTCAAGGATCCAACCATATGAAGTATATGTGTTATGGCTCCTGTCGGGTAGATCAACTCGCAAGGCTGGAATGTTCAATGTTGGTGATAATGTACTCGCCACCACACCGGGTCTCTTCTTCTCTTCATTTTATTTTAAGACAACTACATTGGTGCTTGTTTCCTATATCATCTTCAACATAATTATTTGAACTGGAGGATTAGGGTGGGTTTATTTGAATGTATTTATTGAAACTTATATACTTCAATAAAGACTTGTGAGGATGTTTCAAAGCGTTTATGGAAAACTATATATCATATTTCACAAGATGCTTTCTTTTATTACTCAATTTCTCATTAAAATAAGGAATCAAGGATTGGCCACTTTGTTCTTGTAACTACATGATAGACATTATATTAATTTGTAATCGGAAACCCCTAATTTGACGCTGAAAAAAGCTTTAATTTTGAATCATCCAATTTATTAGGAATATATCTAGATTAAAATTAAAAGGATTAATGGTATCTTCTTGATAATCCTAAAGTATATTACTTGTTTAAATGCTGAAGGAATGCTAAGTACGAGGAAGCATTAGAGAAATTAGAGGCAATTTTGGGAACAATCCAGAGCCCGATGAAGTAGCAATGACAAGTTATAATGTTCATTGTTGTTACTCTAAGCTAATCTAAACCAGGTAGATATGTTTCTTTACTCTACAATATGTATGTGCTGCATTCTACTACTATGTCACTGGTTTTGTGTATTTTTTTTAGTTTCCAGTAATTCCTATATATATGTAGATTAAATCCCTCAACCACATCTCTTCAATGATTATTGTTATAACATGTCAAAAGTAGTTGAGGAGTGCTTAGTATAAAGTAAGCCATTTAAAAAACCTTTACAACCACATCTCTTCAATGATTAGTTTTATAACATGTTCCATGTTAATAGTATATATATATCCATTAAGTCCCACATTGGCTAGAACATCACACAAACAAATGTTTATAAATGTTTGACATGCTAGTTAGTTTGCCGAGCTGAGTAGCGCCAGCTTGTGACCCATGTGGGGGCAGTAAGGTGATGGAACATGGCTAAGACTTAACAGGTCGGTCTGGTGGTTGCACCATGCTGGCCTGCCCGTTCCAAATTGCGAGTTGGCCCATGGGACTTGTGCAAAGGCAAGGGTCTTGTGGGCCTTAGACAGGAGGGTAAAGCGTGAGGCTGGTTTCACAGAGCAGCGAACACTTCCTACTCTTGACAGTGGAGGGATCACGGGATGCTGCATCTCCAGTCCACAACACCTGGTGAGTCTAGCCCTTTGAACCATCTCTTTTTGCTGGTGGGGTTCTCACATATTGAGTGAGGTGCCTGCCATGTATTTTTAGTTTGCCACCATTTGTTTAGCACATTTTGGCATTTAATTATATCAAGTGTGTAAACAAAGACATCGAAGGTCATAGATTGACATGATTTGGTTATTTGTTTGCTATGAAAGCCATACACTTTCAGCTTCTGCTTAAGAAATTTCAACACACTGTGTTAGCTTTTAAGTATCTCATGTTTTATTTACATAATTACTATTTGTGACATTTTATTATAAGCATTTGCGGATTCAAACTCCTGTAATCGAGTCTATGATACATGGTTGGATGTGAGACATAGGATCTTGATCCGATGGTCTAAAATGCAAGACTTTGTCAATTGTGATTTAATAATTGCAAGAAATACAAATCCAAATGATTCTATTATGCGTGATTTTAAATTGCAATGTGAAACTACAAATGTGGCATTAATGTATTTTGAGGTATCTACAACATCGCATTGGCCGTATTTTCCTGCCAAATAAAAGTTTGCAACATAACCACAAATGTAACCTCGGTTTAAAACCATGCTGGTAAGCCAACTATAACAGACAAATGGAGAATGTAGAAGAACAATGTATAACAAATATATGGACTGAATCAAAATGTTGCGCTGGATTTAATTACTCTTTTCCTTTATTGCTCATTTGCTTATTAAAAAAAAGGAATATAGGATTGATAGACATATCAGAAACAAAGCATTTTCCATATGAATTGAAATTCTAATATAGATTAGGACTAAAGAATTAATGACATCTTACTGATAATAATGTCCATTATTTTCCTGGATTCATTGCTAATGGAATGCTAAGTACGAGGAAGCATGAGAGAAATTTTATTCTGTTTAGGAACAAAGCCTGCACTTGAAGAAGCAACATTCACAAGTTATAATGTTGCTTGTTGATTGATATTGTATTTAAATATTTTGCATATAACATTTTGAATAGATTTAATCCTTCTATATATGTATTATGACATCAGGCACAACATTTTTGAGCGAGTACTTTTAAAAATACGAAATTACTTCGGGGTGTCAAATACAAAAGGAGGTGACAAATTAAGTGTTCGAATTGGTATAGGAAGACACTGCTTTACCTAAGTTATTATTAAATAAACATTTAGTCAATTACCACTGCATTTGTGTGATAATAAAAATCAAAAAGTAATTATACAAATGATCTTGAGATTAATTATAAAATTGTAAAAATATAAAATTTCGCGGGTAAAGGTAGTAGTAGCAAATCGATAGAGCTCTCAGTCCTTCTTATTTTCTTCCCACCGCCAAGTTGTTTTATTCAAGAAACCCTTTTTCTTATAGTTTCATCAAACACCCATTCCTCAAAATCAAAACCATTCCTTTTTATGGTCAAAGCTTCACCTGATGTTGTGACAGAAGCACCCAAAGAAGAAGCTTCAAGGATCCAACCATATGAAGTGTATGAGTTATGGCTCCTGTCGGGTAGATCAACTCGCAAGGCTGGAATGTTTAATGTTGGTGATAATGTACTCGCCACCACACCGGGTCTCTTCTTCTCTTCATTTTATTTTAAGACAACTACATTGGTGCTTGTTTCCTATATCATCTTCAACATAATTATTTGAACTGGAGGATTAGGGTGGGTTTGTTTGAATGTATTTATTGAAACTTATATACTTCAATAAAGACTTGTGAGGATGTTTCAAAGCGTTTATGGAAAACTATATATCATATTTCACAAGATGCTTTCTTTTATTACTCAATTTCTCATTAAAATAAGGAATCAAGGATTGGCCACTTTGTTCTTGTAACTACATGATAGACATTATATTAATTTGTAATCGGAAACCCCTAATTTGATGCTGAAAAAAGCTTTAATTTTGAATCATCCAATTTATTAGGAATATATCTAGATTAAAATTAAAAGGATTAATGGTATCTTCTTGATAATCCTAAAGTATATTACTTGTTTAAATGCTGAAGGAATGCTAAGTACGAGGAAGCATTAGAGAAATTAGAGGCAATTTTGGGAACAATCCAGAGCCCGATGAAGTAGCAATGACAAGTTATAATGTTCATTGTTGTTACTCTAAGCTAATCTAAACCAGGTAGATATGTTTCTTTACTCTACAATATGTATGTGCTGCATTCTACTACTATGTCACTGGTTTTGTGTATTTTTTTTTAGTTTCCAGTAATTCCTATATATATGTAGATTAAATCCCTCAACCACATCTCTTCAATGATTAGTGTTATAACATGTCAAAAGTAGTTGAGGAGTGCTTAGTATAAAGTAAGCCATTTAAAAAACCTTTAGAACCACATCTCTTCAATGATTAGTTTTATAACATGTTCCATGTTAATAGTATATATATATATCCATTAAGTCCCACATTGGCTAGAACATCACACAAACAAATGTTTATAAATGTTTGACATGCTAGTTAGTTCGCCGAGCTGAGTAGCGCCAGCTTGTGACCCATGTGGGGGCAGTAAGGTGATGGAACATGGCTAAGACTTAACAGGTCGGTCTGGTGGTTGCACCATGCTGGCCTGCCCGTTCCAAGTTGCGAGTTGGCCCATGGGACTTGTGCAAAGGCAAGGGTCTTGTGGGCCTTAGACAGGAGGGTAAAGCGTGAGGCTGGTTTCACAGAGCAGCGAACACTTCCTACTCTTGACAGTGGAGGGATCACGGACTGCTGCATCTCCAGTCCACAACACCTGGTGAGTCTAGCCCTTTGAACCATCTCTTTTTGCTGGTGGGGTTCTCACATATTGAGTGAGGTGCCTGCCATGTATTTTTAGTTTGCCACCATTTGTTTAGCACATTTTGGCATTTAATTATATCAAGTGTGTAAACAAAGACATCGAAGGTCATAGATTGACATGATTTGGTTATTTGTTTGCTATGAAAGCCATACACTTTCAGCTTCTGCTTAAGAAATTTCAACACACTGTGTTAGCTTTTAAGTATCTCATGTTTTATTTACATAATTACTATTTGTGACATTTTATTATAAGCATTTGCGGATTCAAACTCCTGTAATCGAGTCTATGATACATGGTTGGATGTGAGACATGGGATCTTGATCCGATGGTCCAAAATGCAAGACTTTGTCAATTGTGATTTAATAATTGCAAGAAATACAAATCCAAATGATTCTATTATGCGTGATTTTAAATTGCAATGTGAAACTAAAAATGTGGCATTAATGTATTTTGAGGTATCTACAACATCGCATTGGCCGTATTTTCCTGCCAAATAAAAGTTTGCAGCATAACCACAAATGTAACCTCGGTTTAAAACCATGCTGGTAAGCCAACTATAACAAACAAATGGAGAATGTGGAAGAACAATGTATAACAAATATATGGACTGAATCAAAATGTTGAGCTGGATTTAATTACTCTTTTCCTTTATTGCTCATTTGCTTATTAAAAAAAAGGAATATAGGATTGATAGACATATCAGAAACAAAGCATTTTCCATATGAATTGAAATTCTAATATAGATTAGGACTAAAGAATTAATGGCATCTTACTCATAATAATGTCCATTATTTTCCTGGATTCATTGCTAATGGAATGCTAAGTACGAGGAAGCACGAGAGAAATTTTATTCTGTTTAGGAACAAAGCCTGCACTTGAAGAAGCAACATTCACAAGTTATAATGTTGCTTGTTGATTGATATTGTATTTAAATATTTTGCATATAACATTTTGAATAGATTTAATCCTTCTATATATGTATTATGACATCAGGCACAACATTTTTGAGCGAGTACTTTTAAAAATACAAAATTACTTCGGGGTGTCAAATACAAAAGGAGGTGACAAATTAAGTGTTCGAATTGGTATAGGAAGACACTGCTTTACCTAAGTTATTATTAAATAAACATTTAGTCAATTACCACTGCATTTGTGTGATAATAAAAATCAAAAAGTAATTATACAAATGATCTTGAGATTAATTATAAAATTGTAAAAATATAAAATTTCGCGGGTAAAGGTAGTAGTAGCAAATCGATAGAGCTCTCAGTCCTTCTTATTTTCTTCCCACCGCCAAGTTGTTTTATTCAAGAAACCCTTTTTCTTATAGTTTCATCAAACACCCATTCCTCAAAATCAAAACCATTCCTTTTTATGGTCAAAGCTTCACCTGATGTTGTGACAGAAGCACCCAAAGAAGAAGCTTCAAGGATCCAACCATATGAAGTGTATGAGTTATGGCTCCTGTCGGGTAGATCAACTCGCAAGGCTGGAATGTTCAATGTTGGTGATAATGTACTCGCCACCACACCGGGTCTCTTCTGCTCTTCATTTTATTTTAAGACAACTACATTGGTGCTTGTTTCCTATATCATCTTCAACATAATTATTTGAACTGGAGGATTAGGGTGGGTTTGTTTGAATGTATTTATTGAAACTTATATACTTCAATAAAGACTTGTGAGGATGTTTCAAAGCGTTTATGGAAAACTATATATCATATTTCACAAGATGCTTCCTTTTATTACTCAATTTCTCATTAAAATAAGGAATCAAGGATTGGCCACTTTGTTCTTGTAACTACATGATAGAGATTATATTAATTTGTAATCGGAAACCCCTAATTTGACGCTGAAAAAAGCTTTAATTTTGAATCATCCAATTTATTAGGAATATATCTAGATTAAAATTAAAAGGATTAATGGTATCTTCTTGATAATCCTAAAGTATATTACTTGTTTAAATGCTGAAGGAATGCTAAGTACGAGGAAGCATTAGAGAAATTAGAGGCAATTTTGGGAACAATCCAGAGCCCGATGAAGTAGCAATGACAAGTTATAATGTTCATTGTTGTTACTCTAAGCTAATCTAAACCAGGTAGATATGTTTCTTTACTCTACAATATGTATGTGCTGCATTCTACTACTATGTCACTGGTTTTGTGTATTTTTTTTTAGTTTCCAGTAATTCCTATATATATGTAGATTAAATCCCTCAACCACATCTCTTCAATGATTAGTGTTATAACATGTCAAAAGTAGTTGAGGAGTGCTTAGTATAAAGTAAGCCATTTAAAAAACCTTTAGAACCACATCTCTTCAATGATTAGTTTTATAACATGTTCCATGTTAATAGTATATATATATCCATTAAGTCCCACATTGGCTAGAACATCACACAAACAAATGTTTATAAATGTTTGACATGCTAGTTAGTTCGCCGAGCTGAGTAGCGCCAGCTTGTGACCCATGTGGGGGCAGTAAGGTGATGGAACATGGCTAAGACTTAACAGGTCGGTCTGGTGGTTGCACCATGCTGGCCTGCCCGTTCCAAGTTGCGAGTTGGCCCATGGGACTTGTGCAAAGGCAAGGGTCTTGTGGGCCTTAGACAGGAGGGTAAAGCGTGAGGCTGGTTTCACAGAGCAGCGAACACTTCCTACTCTTGACATTGGAGGGATCACGGGCTGCTGCATCTCCAGTCCACAACACCTGGTGAGTCTAGCCCTTTGAACCATCTCTTTTTGCTGGTGGGGTTCTCACATATTGAGTGAGGTGCCTGCCATGTATTTTTAGTTTGCCACCATTTGTTTAGCACATTTTGGCATTTAATTATATCAAGTGTGTAAAGAAAGACATCGAAGGTCATAGATTGACATGATTTGGTTATTTGTTTGCTATGAAAGCCATACACTTTCAGCTTCTGCTTAAGAAATTTCAACACACTGTGTTAGCTTTTAAGTATCTCATGTTTTATTTACATAATTACTGTTTGTGACATTTTATTATAAGCATTTGCGGATTCAAACTCCTGTAATCGAGTCTATGATACATGGTTGGATGTGAGACATGGGATCTTGATCCGATGGTCCAAAATGCAAGACTTTGTCAATTGTGATTTAATAATTGCAAGAAATACAAATCCAAATGATTCTATTATGCGTGATTTTAAATTGCAATGTGAAACTACAAATGTGGCATTAATGTATTTTGAGGTATCTACAACATCGCATTGGCCGTATTTTCCTGCCAAATAAAAGTTTGCAGCATAACCACAAATGTAACCTCGGTTTAAAACCATGCTGGTAAGCCAACTATAACAAACAAATGGAGAATGTAGAAGAACAATGTATAACAAATATATGGACTGAATCAAAATGTTGAGCTGGATTTAATTACTCTTTTTCTTTATTGCTCATTTGCTTATTAAAAAAAAGGAATATAGGATTGATAGACATATCAGAAACAAAGCATTTTCCATATGAATTGAAATTCTAATATAGATTAGGACTAAAGAATTAATGGCATCTTACTGATAATAATGTCCATTATTTTCCTGGATTCATTGCTAATGGAATGCTAAGTACGAGGAAGCATGAGAGAAATTTTATTCTGTTTAGGAACAAAGCCTGCACTTGAAGAAGCAACATTCACAAGTTATAATGTTGCTTGTTGATTGATATTGTATTTAAATATTTTGCATATAACATTTTGAATAGATTTAATCCTTCTATATATGTATTATGACATCAGGCACAACATTTTTGAGCGAGTACTTTTAAAAATACAAAATTACTTCGGGGTGTCAAATACAAAAGGAGGTGACAAATTAAGTGTTCGAATTGGTATAGGAAGACACTGCTTTACCTAAGTTATTATTAAATAAACATTTAGTCAATTACCACTACATTTGTGTGATAATAAAAATCAAAAAGTAATTATACAAATGATCTTGAGATTAATTATAAAATTGTAAAAATATAAAATTTCGCGGGTAAAGGTAGTAGTAGCAAATCGATAGAGCTCTCAGTCCTTCTTATTTTCTTCCCACCGCCAAGTTGTTTTATTCAAGAAACCCTTTTTCTTATAGTTTCATCAAACACCCATTCCTCAAAATCAAAACCATTCCTTTTTATGGTCAAAGCTTCACCTGATGTTGTGACAGAAGCACCCAAAGAAGAAGCTTCAAGGATCCAACCATATGAAGTGTATGAGTTATGGCTCCTGTCGGGTAGATCAACTCGCAAGGCTGGAATGTTCAATGTTGGTGATAATGTACTCGCCACCACACCGGGTCTCTTCTGCTCTTCATTTTATTTTAAGACAACTACATTGGTGCTTGTTTCCTATATCATCTTCAACATAATTATTTGAACTGGAGGATTAGGGTGGGTTTGTTTGAATGTATTTATTGAAACTTATATACTTCAATAAAGACTTGTGAGGATGTTTCAAAGCGTTTATGGAAAACTATATATCATATTTCACAAGATGCTTTCTTTTATTACTCAATTTCTCATTAAAATAAGGAATCAAGGATTGGCCACTTTGTTCTTGTAACTACATGATAGACATTATATTAATTTGTAATCGGAAACCCCTAATTTGACGCTGAAAAAAGCTTTAATTTTGAATCATCCAATTTATTAGGAATATATCTAGATTAAAATTAAAAGGATTAATGGTATCTTCTTGATAATCCTAAAGTATATTACTTGTTTAAATGCTGAAGGAATGCTAAGTACGAGGAAGCATTAGAGAAATTAGAGGCAATTTTGGGAACAATCCAGAGCCCGATGAAGTAGCAATGACAAGTTATAATGTTCATTGTTGTTACTCTAAGCTAATCTAAACCAGGTAGATATGTTTCTTTACTCTACAATATGTATGTGCTGCATTCTACTACTATGTCACTGGTTTTGTGTATTTTTTTTTAGTTTCCAGTAATTCCTATATATATGTAGATTAAATCCCTCAACCACATCTCTTCAATGATTAGTGTTATAACATGTCAAAAGTAGTTGAGGAGTGCTTAGTATAAAGTAAGCCATTTAAAAAACCTTTACAACCACATCTCTTCAATGATTAGTTTTATAACATGTTCCATGTTAATAGTATATATATCCATTAAGTCCCACATTGGCTAGAACATCACACAAACAAATGTTTATAAATGTTTGACATGCTAGTTAGTTCGCCGAGCTGAGTAGCGCCAGCTTGTGACCCATGTGGGGGCAGTAAGGTGATGGAACATGGCTAAGACTTAACAGGTCGGTCTGGTGGTTGCACCATGCTGGCCTGCCCGTTCCAAGTTGCGAGTTGGCCCATGGGACTTGTGCGAAGGCAAGGGTCTTGTGGGCCTTAGACAGGAGGGTAAAGCGTGAGGCTGGTTTCACAGAGCAGCGAACACTTCCTACTCTTGACAGTGGAGGGATCACGGGCTGCTGCATCTCCAGTCCACAACACCTGGTGAGTCTAGCCCTTTGAACCATCTCTTTTTGCTGGTGGGGTTCTCACATATTGAGTGAGGTGCCTGCCATGTATTTTTAGTTTGCCACCATTTGTTTAGCACATTTTGGCATTTAATTATATCAAGTGTGTAAAGAAAGACATCGAAGGTCATAGATTGACATGATTTGGTTATTTGTTTGCTATGAAAGCCATACACTTTCAGCTTCTGCTTAAGAAATTTCAACACATTGTGTTAGCTTTTAAGTATCTCATGTTTTATTTACATAATTACTATTTGTGACATTTTATTATAAGCATTTGCGGATTCAAACTCCTGTAATCGAGTCTATGATACATGGTTGGATGTGAGACATGGGATCTTGATCCGATGGTCCAAAATGCAAGACTTTGTCAATTGTGATTTAATAATTGCAAGAAATACAAATCCAAATGATTCTATTATGCGTGATTTTAAATTGCAATGTGAAACTACAAATGTGGCATTAATGTATTTTGAGGTATCTACAACATCGCATTGGCCGTATTTTCCTGCCAAATAAAAGTTTGCAGCATAACCACAAATGTAACCTCGGTTTAAAACCATGCTGGTAAGCCAACTATAACAAACAAATGGAGAATGTAGAAGAACAATGTATAACAAATATATGGACTGAATCAAAATGTTGAGCTGGATTTAATTACTCTTTTTCTTTATTGCTCATTTGCTTATTAAAAAAAAGGAATATAGGATTGATAGACATATCAGAAACAAAGCATTTTCCATATGAATTGAAATTCTAATATAGATTAGGACTAAAGAATTAATGGCATCTTACTGATAATAATGTCCATTATTTTCCTGGATTCATTGCTAATGGAATGCTAAGTACGAGGAAGCATGAGAGAAATTTTATTCTGTTTAGGAACAAAGCCTGCACTTGAAGAAGCAACATTCACAAGTTATAATGTTGCTTGTTGATTGATATTGTATTTAAATATTTTGCATATAACATTTTGAATAGATTTAATCCTTCTATATATGTATTATGACATCAGGCACAACATTTTTGAGCGAGTACTTTTAAAAATACAAAATTACTTCGGGGTGTCAAATACAAAAGGAGGTGACAACTTAAGTGTTCGAATTGGTATAGGAAGACACTGCTTTACCTAAGTTATTATTAAATAAACATTTAGTCAATTACCACTGCATTTGTGTGATAATAAAAATCAAAAAGTAATTATACAAATGATCTTGAGATTAATTATAAAATTGTAAAAATATAAAATTTCGCGGGTAAAGGTAGTAGTAGCAAATCGATAGAGCTCTCAGTCCTTCTTATTTTCTTCCCACCGCCAAGTTGTTTTATTCAAGAAACCCTTTTTCTTATAGTTTCATCAAACACCCATTCCTCAAAATCAAAACCATTCCTTTTTATGGTCAAAGCTTCACCTGATGTTGTGACAGAAGCACCCAAAGAAGAAGCTTCAAGGATCCAACCATATGAAGTGTATGAGTTATGGCTCCTGTCGGGTAGATCAACTCGCAAGGCTGGAATGTTCAATGTTGGTGATAATGTACTCGCCACCACACCGGGTCTCTTCTGCTCTTCATTTTATTTTAAGACAACTACATTGGTGCTTGTTTCCTATATCATCTTCAACATAATTATTTGAACTGGAGGATTAGGGTGGGTTTGTTTGAATGTATTTATTGAAACTTATATACTTCAATAAAGACTTGTGAGGATGTTTCAAAGCGTTTATGGAAAACTATATATCATATTTCACAAGATGCTTTCTTTTATTACTCAATTTCTCATTAAAATAAGGAATCAAGGATTGGCCACTTTGTTCTTGTAACTACATGATAGACATTATATTAATTTGTAATCGGAAACCCCTAATTTGACGCTGAAAAAAGCTTTAATTTTGAATCATCCAATTTATTAGGAATATATCTAGATTAAAATTAAAAGGATTAATGGTATCTTATTGATAATCCTAAAGTATATTACTTGTTTAAATGCTGAAGGAATGCTAAGTACGAGGAAGCATTAGAGAAATTAGAGGCAATTTTGGGAACAATCCAGAGCCCGATGAAGTAGCAATGACAAGTTATAATGTTCATTGTTGTTACTCTAAGCTAATCTAAACCAGGTAGATATGTTTCTTTACTCTACAATATGTATGTGCTGCATTCTACTACTATGTCACTGGTTTTGTGTATTTTTTTTTAGTTTCCAGTAATTCCTATATATATGTAGATTAAATCCCTCAACCACATCTCTTCAATGATTAGTGTTATAACATGTCAAAAGTAGTTGAGGAGTGCTTAGTATAAAGTAAGCCATTTAAAAAACCTTTACAACCACATCTCTTCAATGATTAGTTTTATAACATGTTCCATGTTAATAGTATATATATCCATTAAGTCCCACATTGGCTAGAACATCACACAAACAAATGTTTATAAATGTTTGACATGCTAGTTAGTTCGCC
Organism: Lathyrus sativus; assembly: GCA_963859935.3. NCBI lineage: Eukaryota > Viridiplantae > Streptophyta > Magnoliopsida > Fabales > Fabaceae > Lathyrus > Lathyrus sativus. The sequence continues at coordinate 644,970,393 of OZ012741.1, forward strand.
GAGCTGAGTAGCGCCAGCTTGTGACCCATGTGGGGGCAGTAAGGTGATGGAACATGGCTAAGACTTAACAGGTCGGTCTGGTGGTTGCACCATGCTGGCCTGCCCGTTCCAAGTTGCGAGTTGGCCCATGGGACTTGTGCGAAGGCAAGGGTCTTGTGGGCCTTAGACAGGAGGGTAAAGCGTGAGGCTGGTTTCACAGAGCAGCGAACACTTCCTACTCTTGACAGTGGAGGGATCACGGGCTGCTGCATCTCCAGTCCACAACACCTGGTGAGTCTAGCCCTTTGAACCATCTCTTTTTGCTGGTGGGGTTCTCACATATTGAGTGAGGTGCCTGCCATGTATTTTTAGTTTGCCACCATTTGTTTAGCACATTTTGGCATTTAATTATATCAAGTGTGTAAAGAAAGACATCGAAGGTCATAGATTGACATGATTTGGTTATTTGTTTGCTATGAAAGCCATACACTTTCAGCTTCTGCTTAAGAAATTTCAACACACTGTGTTAGCTTTTAAGTATCTCATGTTTTATTTACATAATTACTGTTTGTGACATTTTATTATAAGCATTTGCGGATTCAAACTCCTGTAATCGAGTCTATGATACATGGTTGGATGTGAGACATGGGATCTTGATCCGATGGTCCAAAATGCAAGACTTTGTCAATTGTGATTTAATAATTGCAAGAAATACAAATCCAAATGATTCTATTATGCGTGATTTTAAATTGCAATGTGAAACTACAAATGTGGCATTAATGTATTTTGAGGTATCTACAACATCGCATTGGCCGTATTTTCCTGCCAAATAAAAGTTTGCAGCATAACCACAAATGTAACCTCGGTTTAAAACCATGCTGGTAAGCCAACTATAACAAACAAATGGAGAATGTAGAAGAACAATGTATAACAAATATATGGACTGAATCAAAATGTTGAGCTGGATTTAATTACTCTTTTTCTTTATTGCTCATTTGCTTATTAAAAAAAAGGAATATAGGATTGATAGACATATCAGAAACAAAGCATTTTCCATATGAATTGAAATTCTAATATAGATTAGGACTAAAGAATTAATGGCATCTTACTGATAATAATGTCCATTATTTTCCTGGATTCATTGCTAATGGAATGCTAAGTACGAGGAAGCATGAGAGAAATTTTATTCTGTTTAGGAACAAAGCCTGCACTTGAAGAAGCAACATTCACAAGTTATAATGTTGCTTGTTGATTGATATTGTATTTAAATATTTTGCATATAACATTTTGAATAGATTTAATCCTTCTATATATGTATTATGACATCAGGCACAACATTTTTGAGCGAGTACTTTTAAAAATACAAAATTACTTCGGGGTGTCAAATACAAAAGGAGGTGACAACTTAAGTGTTCGAATTGGTATAGGAAGACACTGCTTTACCTAAGTTATTATTAAATAAACATTTAGTCAATTACCACTGCATTTGTGTGATAATAAAAATCAAAAAGTAATTATACAAATGATCTTGAGATTAATTATAAAATTGTAAAAATATAAAATTTCGCGGGTAAAGGTAGTAGTAGCAAATCGATAGAGCTCTCAGTCCTTCTTATTTTCTTCCCACCGCCAAGTTGTTTTATTCAAGAAACCCTTTTTCTTATAGTTTCATCAAACACCCATTCCTCAAAATCAAAACCATTCCTTTTTATGGTCAAAGCTTCACCTGATGTTGTGACAGAAGCACCCAAAGAAGAAGCTTCAAGGATCCAACCATATGAAGTGTATGAGTTATGGCTCCTGTCGGGTAGATCAACTCGCAAGGCTGGAATGTTCAATGTTGGTGATAATGTACTCGCCACCACACCGGGTCTCTTCTGCTCTTCATTTTATTTTAAGACAACTACATTGGTGCTTGTTTCCTATATCATCTTCAACATAATTATTTGAACTGGAGGATTAGGGTGGGTTTGTTTGAATGTATTTATTGAAACTTATATACTTCAATAAAGACTTGTGAGGATGTTTCAAAGCGTTTATGGAAAACTATATATCATATTTCACAAGATGCTTTCTTTTATTACTCAATTTCTCATTAAAATAAGGAATCAAGGATTGGCCACTTTGTTCTTGTAACTACATGATAGACATTATATTAATTTGTAATCGGAAACCCCTAATTTGACGCTGAAAAAAGCTTTAATTTTGAATCATCCAATTTATTAGGAATATATCTAGATTAAAATTAAAAGGATTAATGGTATCTTCTTGATAATCCTAAAGTATATTACTTGTTTAAATGCTGAAGGAATGCTAAGTACGAGGAAGCATTAGAGAAATTAGAGGCAATTTTGGGAACAATCCAGAGCCCGATGAAGTAGCAATGACAAGTTATAATGTTCATTGTTGTTACTCTAAGCTAATCTAAACCAGGTAGATATGTTTCTTTACTCTACAATATGTATGTGCTGCATTCTACTACTATGTCACTGGTTTTGTGTATTTTTTTTTAGTTTCCAGTAATTCCTATATATATGTAGATTAAATCCCTCAACCACATCTCTTCAATGATTAGTGTTATAACATGTCAAAAGTAGTTGAGGAGTGCTTAGTATAAAGTAAGCCATTTAAAAAACCTTTACAACCACATCTCTTCAATGATTAGTTTTATAACATGTTCCATGTTAATAGTATATATATCCATTAAGTCCCACATTGGCTAGAACATCACACAAACAAATGTTTATAAATGTTTGACATGCTAGTTAGTTCGCCGAGCTGAGTAGCGCCAGCTTGTGACCCATGTGGGGGCAGTAAGGTGATGGAACATGGCTAAGACTTAACAGGTCGGTCTGGTGGTTGCACCATGCTGGCCTGCCCGTTCCAAGTTGCGAGTTGGCCCATCGGACTTGTGCGAAGGCAAGGGTCTTGTGGGCCTTAGACAGGAGGGTAAAGCGTGAGGCTGGTTTCACAGAGCAGCGAACACTTCCTACTCTTGACAGTGGAGGGATCACGGGCTGCTGCATCTCCAGTCCACAACACCTGGTGAGTCTAGCCCTTTGAACCATCTCTTTTTGCTGGTGGGGTTCTCACATATTGAGTGAGGTGCCTGCCATGTATTTTTAGTTTGCCACCATTTGTTTAGCACATTTTGGCATTTAATTATATCAAGTGTGTAAAAAAAGACATCGAAGGTCATAGATTGACATGATTTGGTTATTTGTTTGCTATGAAAGCCATACACTTTCAGCTTCTGCTTAAGAAATTTCAACACACTGTGTTAGCTTTTAAGTATCTCATGTTTTATTTACATAATTACTATTTGTGACATTTTATTATAAGCATTTGCGGATTCAAACTCCTGTAATCGAGTCTATGATACATGGTTGGATGTGAGACATGGGATCTTGATCCGATGGTCCAAAATGCAAGACTTTGTCAATTGTGATTTAATAATTGCAAGAAATACAAATCCAAATGATTCTATTATGCGTGATTTTAAATTGCAATGTGAAACTACAAATGTGGCATTAATGTATTTTGAGGTATCTACAACATCGCATTGGCCGTATTTTCCTGCCAAATAAAAGTTTGCAGCATAACCACAAATGTAACCTCGGTTTAAAACCATGCTGGTAAGCCAACTATAACAAACAAATGGAGAATGTAGAAGAACAATGTATAACAAATATATGGACTGAATCAAAATGTTGAGCTGGATTTAATTACTCTTTTTCTTTATTGCTCATTTGCTTATTAAAAAAAAGGAATATAGGATTGATAGACATATCAGAAACAAAGCATTTTCCATATGAATTGAAATTCTAATATAGATTAGGACTAAAGAATTAATGGCATCTTACTGATAATAATGTCCATTATTTTCCTGGATTCATTGCTAATGGAATGCTAAGTACGAGGAAGCATGAGAGAAATTTTATTCTGTTTAGGAACAAAGCCTGCACTTGAAGAAGCAATATTCACAAGTTATAATGTTGCTTATTGATTGATATTGTATTTAAATATTTTGCATATAACATTTTGAATAGATTTAATCCTTCTATATATGTATTATGACATCAGGCACAACATTTTTGAGCGAGTACTTTTAAAAATACAAAATTACTTCGGGGTGTCAAATACAAAAGGAGGTGACAAATTAAGTGTTCGAATTGGTATAGGAAGACATTGCTTTACCTAAGTTATTATTAAATAAACATTTAGTCAATTACCACTGCATTTGTGTGATAATAAAAATCAAAAAGTAATTATACAAATGATCTTGAGATTAATTATAAAATTGTAAAAATATAAAATTTCGCGGGTAAAGGTAGTAGTAGCAAATCGATAGAGCTCTCAGTCCTTCTTATTTTCTTCCCACCGCCAAGTTGTTTTATTCAAGAAACCCTTTTTCTTATAGTTTCATCAAACACCCATTCCTCAAAATCAAAACCATTCCTTTTTATGGTCAAAGCTTCACCTGATGTTGTGACAAAAGCACCCAAAGAAGAAGTTTCAAGGATCCAACCATATGAAGTGTATGAGTTATGGCTCATGTCGGGTAGATCAACTCGCAAGGCTGGAATGTTCAATGTTGGTGATAATGTACTCGCCACCACACCGGGTTTCTTCTTCTCTTCATTTTATTTTAAGACAACTACATTGGTGCTTGTTTCCTATATCATCTTCAACATAATTATTTGAACTGGAGGATTAGGGTGGGTTTGTTTGAATGTATTTATTGAAACTTATATACTTCAATAAAGACTTGTGAGGATGCTTCAAAGCGTTTATGGAAAACTATATATCATATTTCACAAGATGCTTTCCTTTATTACTCAATTGCTCATTAAAATAAGGAATCAAGGATTGGCCACTTTGTTCTTGTAACTACATGATAGACATTATATTAATTTGTAATCGGAAACCCCTAATTTGACGCTGAAAAAAGCTTTAATTTTGAATCATCTAATTTATTAGGAATATATCTAGATTAAAATTAAAAGGATTAATGGTATCTTCTTGATAATCCTAAAGTATATTACTTGTTTAAATGCTGAAGGAATGCTAAGTACGAGGAAGCATTAGAGAAATTAGAGGCAATTTTGGCAACAAACCAGAGCCCGATGAAGTAGCAATGACAAGTTATAATGTTCATTGTTGTTACTCTAAACTAATCTAAACCAGGTAGATATGTTTCTTTACTCTACAATATGTATGTGCTGCATTCTACTACTATGTCACTGGTTTTGTGTATTTTTTTTTTAGTTTCCAGTAATCCTTATATATTTGTAGATTAAATCCCTCAACCACATCTCTTCAATGATTAGTGTTATAACATGTCAAAAATAGTTGAGGAGTGCTTAGTATAAAGTAAGCCATTTAAAAAACCTTTACAACCACATCTCTTTAATGATTAGTTTTATAACATGTTCCATGTTAATAGTATATATATCCATTAAGTCCCACATTGGCTAGAACATCACACAAACAAATGTTTATAAATGTTTGACATGCTAGTTAGTTCGCCGAGCTGAGTAGCGCCAGCTTGTGACCCATGTGGGGGCAGTAAGGTGATGGAACATGGCTAAGACTTAACAGGTCGGTCTGGTGGTTGCACCATGCTGGCCTGCCCGTTCCAAGTTGCGAGTTGGCCCATGGGACTTGTGCGAAGGCACGGGTCTTGTGGGCCTTAGACAGGAGGGTAAAGCGTGAGGGTGGTTTCACAGAGCAGCGAACACTTCCTACTCTTGACAGTGGAGGGATCACGGGTTGTTGCATCTCCAGTCCACAACACCTGGTGAGTCTAGCCCTTTGAACCATCTCTTTTTGCTGGTGGGGATCTCACATATTGAGTGAGGTGCCTGCCATGTATTTTTAGTTTGCCACCATTTGTTTAGCACATTTTGGCATTTAATTATATCAAGTGTGTAAAGAAAGACATTGAAGGTCATAGATTGACATGATTTGGTTATTTGTTTGCTATGAAAGCCATACACTTTCAGCTTCTGCTTAAGAAATTTCAACACACTGTGTTAGCTTTTAAGTATCTCATGTTTTATTTACATAATTACTATTTGTGACATTTTATTATAAGCATTTGCGGATTCAAACTCCTGTAATCGAGTCTATGATACATGGTTGGATGTGAGACATGGGATCTTGATCCGATGGTCCAAAATGCAAGACTTTGTCAATTGTGATTTAATAATTGCAAGAAATACAAATACAAATGATTCTATTCTGCGTGATTTTAAGTTGCAATATGAAACTACAAATGTGGCATAAATGTATTTTGAGGTATCTACAACATCACATTGGCCGTATTTTCCTGCCACATAAAAGTTTGCAGCATAACCACAAATGTAACCTCGGTTTAAAACCATGCTGGTAAGCCAACTATAACAAACAAATGGAGAATGTGGAAGAACAATGTATAACAAATATATGGACTGAATCAAAATGTTGAGCTGGATTTAATTACTCTTTTCCTTTATTGCTCATTTGCTTATTAAAAAAAAGGATTATAGGATTGATAGACATATCAGAAACAAAGCATTTTCCATATGAATTGAAATTCTAATATAGATTAGGACTAAAGAATTAATGGCATCTTACTGATAATAATGTCCATTATTTTCCTGGATTCATTGCTAATGGAATGCTAAGTACGAGGAAGCATGAGAGAAATTTTATTCTGTTTAGGAACAAAGCCTGCACTTGAAGAAGCAACATTCACAAGTTATAATGTTGCTTGTGGATTGATATTGTATTTAAATATTTTGCATATAACATTTTGAATAGATTTAATCCTTCTATATATGTATTATGACATCAGGCACAACATTTTTGAGCGAGTACTTTTAAAAATACGAAATTACTTCGGGGTGTCAAATACAAAAGGAGGTGAAAAATTAAGTGTTCGAATTGGTATAGGAAGACACTGCTTTACCTAAGTTATTAATAAATAAACATTTAGTCAATTACCACTGCATTTGTGTGATAATAAAAATCAAAAAGTAATTATACAAATGATCTTGAGATTAATTATAAAATTGTAAAAATATAAAATTTCGCGGGTAAAGGTAGTAGTAGCAAATCGATAGAGCTCTCAGTCGTTCTTATTTTCTTCCCACCGCCAAGTTGTTTTGTTCAAGAAACCCTTTTTCTTATAGTTTCATCAAACACCCATTCCTTAAAATCAAAACCATTCCTTTTTATGGTCAAAGCTTCACCTGATATTGTGACAGAAGCACCCAAAGAAGAAGCTTCAAGGATCCAACCATATGAAGTGTATGAGTTATGGCTCCTGTCGGGTAGATCAACTCGCAAGGATGGAATGTTCAATGTTGGTGATAATGTACTCGCCACCACACCGGGTCTCTTCTGCTCTTCATTTTATTTTAAGACAACTACATTGGTGCTTGTTTCCTATATCATCTTCAACTTAATTAGTTGAACTGAAGGATTAGGGTGGGTTTGTTTGAATGTATTTATTGAAACTTATATACTTCAATAAAGACTTGTGAGGATGTTTCAAAGCGTTTATGGAAAACTATATATCATATTTCACAAGATGCCTACCTTTATTACTCAATTGCTCATTAAAATAAGGACTCAAGGATTGGCCACTTTGTTCTTGTAACTACATGATAGACATTATATTAATTTGTAATCGGCAACCCCTAATTTGTCGCTAAAAAAAGCTTTAATTTTGAATCATCCAACTTATTAGGAATATATCTAGATTAAAATTAAAAGGATTAATGGTATCTTCTTGATAATCCTAAAGTATATTACTTGTTTAAATGCTGAAGGAATGCTAAGTACGAGGAAGCATTAGAGAAATTAGAGGCAATTTTGGGAACAAACCAGAGCCCGATGAAGTAGCAATGACAAGTTATAATGTTCATTGTTGTTACTCTAAGCTAATCTAAACCAGGTAGATATGTTTCTTTACTCTACAATATGTATGTGCTGCATTCTACTACTATGTCACTGGTTTTGTGTATTTTTTTTTAGTTTCCAGTATACCCTATATATATGTAGATTAAATCCCTCAACCACATCTCTTCAATGATTAGTGTTATAACATGTCAAAAGTAGTTGAGGAGTGCTTAGTATAAAGTAAGCCATTTAAAAAACTTTTACAACCACATCTCTTCAATGATTAGTTTTATAACATGTTCCATGTTAATAGTATATATATCCATTAAGTCCACATTGGCTAGAACATCACACAAACAAATGTTTATAAATGTTTGACATGCTAGTTAGTTCGCCGAGCTGAGTAGCGCCAGCTTGTGACCCATGTGGGGGCAGTAAGGTGATGGAACATGGCTAAGACTTAACAGGTCGGTCTGGTGGTTGCACCATGCTGGCCTGCCCGTTCCAAGTTGCGAGTTGGCCCATGGGACTTGTGCGAAGGAACGGGTCTTGTGGGCCTTAGACAGGAGGGTAAAGCGTGAGGCTGGTTTCACAGAGCAGCGAACACTTCCTACTCTTGACAGTGGAGGGATCATGGGCTGCTGCATCTCCAGTCCACAACACCTGGTGAGTCTAGCCCTTTGAACCATCTCTTTTTGCTGGTGGGGTTATCACATATTGAGTGAGGTGCCTGCCATGTATTTTTAGTTTGCCACCATTTGTTTAGCACATTTTGGCATTTAATTATATCAAGTGTGTAAACAAAGACATTGAAGGTCATAGATTGACATGATTTGGTTATTTGTTTGCTATGAAAGCCATACACTTTCAGCTTCTGCTTAAGAAATTTGAACACACTGTGTTAGCTTTTAAGTATCTCATGTTTTATTTACATAATTACTATTTGTGACATTTTATTATAAGCATTTGCGGATTCAAACTCCTGTAATTGAGTCTATGATACATGGTTGGATGTGAGACATGGGATCTTGATTCGATGGTCCAAAATGCAAGACTTTGTCAATTGTGATTTAATAATTGCAAGAAATAAAAATCCAAATGATTCTATTATGCGTGATTTTAAATTGCAATGTGAAACTACAAATGTGGCATTAATGTATTTTGTGGTATCGACAACATCGCATTGGCCGTATTTTCCTGCCACATAAAAGTTTGCAGCATAACCACAAATGTAACCTCGGTTTAAAACCATGCTGGTAAGCCAACTATAACAAACAAATGGAGAATGTAGAAGAACAATGTATAACAAATATATGGACTGAATCAAAATGTTGAGCTGGATTTAATTACTCTTTTCCTTTATTGCTCATTTGCTTATTAAAAAAAAAGGAATATAAGATTGATAGACATATCAGAAACAAAGCATTTTCCATATGAATTGAAATTCTAATATAGATTAGGACTAAAGAATTAATGGCATCTTACTGATAATAATGTCCATTATTTTCCTGGATTCATTGCTAATGGAATGCTAAGTACAAGGAAGCATGAGAGAAATTTTATTCTGTTTAGGATCAAAGCCTGCACTTGAAGAAGCAACATTCACAAGTTATAATCTTGCTTGTTGATTGATATCGTATTTAAATATTTTGCATATAACATTTTGAATAGATTTAATCCTTCTATATATGTATTATTACATTAGCCACAACATTTTTGAGCGAGTACTCTTAAATATACGAAATTACTTCGGGGTGTCAAATACAAAAGGAGGTGACAAATTAAGTGTTCGAATTGGTATAGGAAGACACTGCTTTACCTAAGTTATTATTAAATAAACATTTAGTCAAATACCATTGCATTTGTGTGATAATAAAAATCAAAACGTAATTATACAAATGATCTTGAGATTAATTATAAAATTGTAAAAGTATAAAATTTCGCGGGTAAAGGTAGTAGTAGCAAATCGATAGAGCTCTCAGTCCTTCTTATTTTCTTCCCACCACCAAGTTGTTTTATTCAAGAAACCCTTTTTCTTATAGTTTCATCAAACACCCATTCCTCAAAATCAAAACCATTCCTTTTTATGGTCAAAGCTTCACCTGATGTTGTGACAGAAGCACCCAAAGAAGAAGCTTCAAGGATCCAACCATATGAAGTGTATGAGTTATGGCTCCTGTCGGGTAGATCAACTCGCAAGGCTGGAATATTCAATGTTGGTGATAATGTACTCGCCACCACACCGGGTCTCTTCTGCTCTTCATTTTATTTTAAGACAACTACATTGGTGCTTGTTTCCTATATCATCTTCAACATAATTATTTGAACTGGAGGATTAGGGTGGGTTTGTTTGAATGTATTTATTGAAACTTATATACTTCAATAAAGACTTGTGAGGATGTTTCAAAGCGTTTATGGAAAACTATATATCATATTTCACAAGATGATTTCCTTTATTACTCAATTGCTCATTAAAATAAGGAATCAAGGATTGGCCACTTTGTTCTTGTAACTACATGATAGACATTATATTAATTTGTAATCGGCAACCCCTAATTTGACGCTGAAAAAAGCTTTAATTTTGAATCATCCAATTTATTAGGAATATATCTAGATTAAAATTAAAAGGATTAATGGTGTCTTCTTGATAATCCTAAAGTATATTACTTGTTTAAATGCTGAAGGAATGCTAAGTACGAGGAAGCATTAGAGAAATTAGAGGCAATTTTGGCGACAAACCAGAGCCCGATGAAGTAGCAATGACAAGTTATAATGTTCATTGTTGTTACTCTAAGCTAATCTAAACTAGGTAGATATGTTTCTTTACTCTACAATATGTATGTGCTGCATTCTACTACTATGTCACTGGTTTTGTGTATTTTTTTTAGTTTCCAGTAATCCCTATATATATGTAGATTAAATCCCTCAACCACATCTCTTCAATGATTAGTGTTATAACATGTCAAAAGTAGTTGAGGAGTGCTTAGTATAAAGTAAGCCATTTAAAAAACCTTTACAACCACATCTCTTCAATGATTAGTTTTATAACATGTTCCATGTTAATAGTATATATATCCATTAAGTCCCACATTGGCTAGAACATCACACAAACAAATGTTTATAAATGTTTGACATGCTAGTTAGTTCGCCGAGCTGAGTAGCGCCAGCTTGTGACCCATGTGGGGGTAGTAAGGTGATGGAACATGGCTAAGACTTAACAGGTCGGTCTGGTGGTTGCACCATGCTGGCCTGCCCGTTCCAAGTTGCGAGTTGGCCCATGGGACGTGTGCGAAGGCACGGGTCTTGTGGACCTTAGACAGGAGGGTAAAGCGTGAGGCTGGTTTCACAGAGCAGCGAACACTTCCTACTCTTGACAGTGGAGGGATCACGGGCTGCTGCATCTCCAGTCCACAACACCTGGTGAGTCTAGCCCTTTGAACCATCTCTTTTTGCTGGTGGGGTTCTCACATATTGAGTGAGGTGCCTGCCATGTATTTTTAGTTTGCCACCATTTGTTTAGCACATTTTGGCATTTAATTATATCAAGTGTGTAAACAAAGACATCGAAGGTCATAGATTGACATGATTTGGTTATTTGTTTGCTATGAAAGCCATACACTTTCAGCTTCTGCTTAAGAAATTTCAACACACTGTGTTAGCTTTTAAGTATCTCATGTTTTATTTACATAATTACTATTTGTGACATTTTATTATAAGCATTTGCGGATTCAAACTCCTGTAATCGAGTCTATGATACATGGTTGGATGTGAGACATGGGATCTTGATCCGATGGTCCAAAATGCAAGACTTTGTCAATTGTGATTTAATAATTGCAAGAAATACAAATCCAAATGATTCTATTATGCGTGATTTTAAATTGCAATGTGAAACTACAAATATGGCATTAATGTATTTTGAGGTATCTACAACATCGCATTGGCCGAATTTTCCTGCCACATAAAAGTTTGCAGCATAACCACAAATGTAACCTCGGTTTAAAACCATGCTGGTAAGCCAACTATAACAAACAAATGGAGAATGTGGAAGAACAATGTATAACAAATATATGGACTGAATCAAAATGTTGAGCTGGATTTATTTACTCTTTTCCTTTATTGCTCATTTGCTTATTAGAAAAAAGGAATATAGGATTGATAGACATATCAGAAACAAAGCATTTTCCATATGAATTGAAATTCTAATATAGATTAGAACTAAAGAATTAATGGCATCTTACTGATAATAATGTCCATTATTTTCCTGGATTCATTGCTAATGGAATGCTAAGTACGAGGAAGCATGAGAGAAATTTTATTCTGTTTAGGAACAAAGCCTGCACTTGAAGAAGCAACATTCACAAGTTATAATGTTGCTTGTTGATTGATATTGTATTTAAATATTTTGCATATAATATTTTGAATAGATTTAATCCTTCTATATATGTATTATGACATCAGGCACAACATTTTTGAGCGAGAACTTTTAAAAATACGAAATTTATTCGGGGTGTCAAATACAAAAGGAGGTGACAAATTAAGTGTTCGAATTGGTATAGGAAGACACTGCTTTACCTAAGTTATTATTAAATAAACATTTAGTCAATTACCACTGCATTTGTGTGATAATAAAAATCAAAACGTAATTATACAAATGATCTTCAGATTAATTATAAAATTGTAAAAGTATAAAATTTCGCGGGTAAAGGTAGTAGTAGCAAATCGATAGAGCTCTCAGTCCTTCTTATTTTCTTCCCACCACCAAGTTGTTTTATTCAAGAAACCCTTTTTCTTATAGTTTCATCAAACACCCATTCCTCAAAATCAAAACCATTCCTTTTTATGGTCAAAGCTTCACCTGATGTTGTGACAGAAGCACCCAAAGAAGAAGCTTCAAGGATCTAACCATATGAAGTGTATGAGTTATGGCTCCTGTCGGGTAGATCAACTCGCAAGGCTGGAATATTCAATGTTGGTGATAATGTACTCGCCACCACACCGGGTCTCTTCTGCTCTTCATTTTATTTTAAGACAACTACATTGGTGCTTGTTTCCTATATCATCTTCAACATAATTATTTGAACTGGAGGATTAGGGTGGGTTTGTTTGAATGTATTTATTGAAACTTATATACTTCAATAAAGACTTGTGAGGATGTTTCAAAGCGTTTATGGAAAACTATATATCATATTTCACAAGATGATTTCCTTTATTACTCAATTGCTCATTAAAATAAGGAATCAAGGATTGGCCACTTTGTTCTTGTAACTACATGATAGACATTATATTAATTTGTAATCGGCAACCCCTAATTTGACGCTGAAAAAAGCTTTAATTTTGAATCATCCAATTTATTAGGAATATATCTAGATTAAAATTAAAAGGATTAATGGTGTCTTCTTGATAATCCTAAAGTATATTACTTGTTTAAATGCTGAAGGAATGCTAAGTACGAGGAAGCATTAGAGAAATTAGAGGCAATTTTGGCGACAAACCAGAGCCCGATGAAGTAGCAATGACAAGTTATAATGTTCATTGTTGTTACTCTAAGCTAATCTAAACTAGGTAGATATGTTTCTTTACTCTACAATATGTATGTGCTGCATTCTACTACTATGTCACTGGTTTTGTGTATTTTTTTTAGTTTCCAGTAATCCCTATATATATGTAGATTAAATCCCTCAACCACATCTCTTCAATGATTAGTGTTATAACATGTCAAAAGTAGTTGAGGAGTGCTTAGTATAAAGTAAGCCATTTAAAAAACCTTTACAACCACATCTCTTCAATGATTAGTTTTATAACATGTTCCATGTTAATAGTATATATATCCATTAAGTCCCACATTGGCTAGAACATCACACAAACAAATGTTTATAAATGTTTGACATGCTAGTTAGTTCGCCGAGCTGAGTAGCGCCAGCTTGTGACCCATGTGGGGGTAGTAAGGTGATGGAACATGGCTAAGACTTAACAGGTCGGTCTGGTGGTTGCACCATGCTGGCCTGCCCGTTCCAAGTTGCGAGTTGGCCCATGGGACGTGTGCGAAGGCACGGGTCTTGTGGACCTTAGACAGGAGGGTAAAGCGTGAGGCTGGTTTCACAGAGCAGCGAACACTTCCTACTCTTGACAGTGGAGGGATCACGGGCTGCTGCATCTCCAGTCCACAACAGCTGGTGAGTCTAGCCCTTTGAACCATCTCTTTTTGCTGGTGGGGTTCTCACATATTGAGTGAGGTGCCTGCCATGTATTTTTAGTTTGCCACCATTTGTTTAGCACATTTTGGCATTTAATTATATCAAGTGTGTAAACAAAGACATCGAAGGTCATAGATTGACATGATTTGGTTATTTGTTTGCTATGAAAGCCATACACTTTCAGCTTCTGCTTAAGAAATTTCAACACACTGTGTTAGCTTTTAAGTATCTCATGTTTTATTTACATAATTACTATTTGTGACATTTTATTATAAGCATTTGCGGATTCAAACTCCTGTAATCGAGTCTATGATACATGGTTGGATGTGAGACATGGGATCTTGATCCGATGGTCCAAAATGCAAGACTTTGTCAATTGTGATTTAATAATTGCAAGAAATACAAATCCAAATGATTCTATTATGCGTGATTTTAAATTGCAATGTGAAACTACAAATATGGCATTAATGTATTTTGAGGTATCTACAACATCGCATTGGCCGAATTTTCCTGCCACATAAAAGTTTGCAGCATAACCACAAATGTAACCTCGGTTTAAAACCATGCTGGTAAGCCAACTATAACAAACAAATGGAGAATGTGGAAGAACAATGTATAACAAATATATGGACTGAATCAAAATGTTGAGCTGGATTTATTTACTCTTTTCCTTTATTGCTCATTTGCTTATTAGAAAAAAGGAATATAGGATTGATAGACATATCAGAAACAAAGCATTTTCCATATGAATTGAAATTCTAATATAGATTAGAACTAAAGAATTAATGGCATCTTACTGATAATAATGTCCATTATTTTCCTGGATTCATTGCTAATGGAATGCTAAGTACGAGGAAGCATGAGAGAAATTTTATTCTGTTTAGGAACAAAGCCTGCACTTGAAGAAGCAACATTCACAAGTTATAATGTTGCTTGTTGATTGATATTGTATTTAAATATTTTGCATATAATATTTTGAATAGATTTAATCCTTCTATATATGTATTATGACATCAGGCACAACATTTTTGAGCGAGAACTTTTAAAAATACGAAATTTATTCGGGGTGTCAAATACAAAAGGAGGTGACAAATTAAGTGTTCGAATTGGTATAGGAAGACACTGCTTTACCTAAGTTATTATTAAATAAACATTTAGTCAATTACCACTGCATTTGTGTGATAATAAAAATCAAAACGTAATTATACAAATGATCTTCAGATTAATTATAAAATTGTAAAAGTATAAAATTTCGCGGGTAAAGGTAGTAGTAGCAAATCGATAGAGCTCTCAGTCCTTCTTATTTTCTTCCCACCACCAAGTTGTTTTATTCAAGAAACCCTTTTTCTTATAGTTTCATCAAACACCCATTCCTCAAAATCAAAACCATTCCTTTTTATGGTCAAAGCTTCACCTGATGTTGTGACAGAAGCACCCAAAGAAGAAGCTTCAAGGATCTAACCATATGAAGTGTATGAGTTATGGCTCCTGTCGGGTAGATCAACTCGCAAGGCTGGAATATTCAATGTTGGTGATAATGTACTCGCCACCACACCGGGTCTCTTCTGCTCTTCATTTTATTTTAAGACAACTACATTGGTGCTTGTTTCCTATATCATCTTCAACATAATTATTTGAACTGGAGGATTAGGGTGGGTTTGTTTGAATGTATTTATTGAAACTTATATACTTCAATAAAGACTTGTGAGGATGTTTCAAAGCGTTTATGGAAAACTATATATCATATTTCACAAGATGATTTCCTTTATTACTCAATTGCTCATTAAAATAAGGAATCAAGGATTGGCCACTTTGTTCTTGTAACTACATGATAGACATTATATTAATTTGTAATCGGCAACCCCTAATTTGACGCTGAAAAAAGCTTTAATTTTGAATCATCCAATTTATTAGGAATATATCTAGATTAAAATTAAAAGGATTAATGGTGTCTTCTTGATAATCCTAAAGTATATTACTTGTTTAAATGCTGAAGGAATGCTAAGTACGAGGAAGCATTAGAGAAATTAGAGGCAATTTTGGCGACAAACCAGAGCCCGATGAAGTAGCAATGACAAGTTATAATGTTCATTGTTGTTACTCTAAGCTAATCTAAACTAGGTAGATATGTTTCTTTACTCTACAATATGTATGTGCTGCATTCTACTACTATGTCACTGGTTTTGTGTATTTTTTTTAGTTTCCAGTAATCCCTATATATATGTAGATTAAATCCCTCAACCACATCTCTTCAATGATTAGTGTTATAACATGTCAAAAGTAGTTGAGGAGTGCTTAGTATAAAGTAAGACATTTAAAAAACCTTTACAACCACATCTCTTCAATGATTAGTTTTATAACATGTTCCATGTTAATAGTATATATATCCATTAAGTCCCACATTGGCTAGAACATCACACAAACAAATGTTTATAAATGTTTGACATGCTAGTTAGTTGGCCGAGCTGAGTAGCGCCAGCTTGTGACCCATGTGGGGGCAGTAAGGTGATGGAACATGGCTAAGACTTAACAGGTCGGTCTGGTGGTTGCACCATGCTGGCCTGCCCGTTCCAAGTTGCGAGTTGGCCCATGGGACGTGTGCGAAGGCACGGGTCTTGTGGGCCTTAGACAGGAGGGTAAAGCGTGAGGCTGGTTTCACAGAGCAGCGAACACTTCCTACTCTTGACAGTGGAGGGATCACGGGCTGCTGCATCTCCAGTCCACAACACCTGGTGAGTCTAGCCCTTTGAACCATCTCTTTTTGCTGGTGGGGTTCTCACATATTGAGTGAGGTGCCTGCCATGTATTTTTAGTTTGCCACCATTTGTTTAGCACATTTTGGCATTTAATTATATCAAGTGTGTAAACAAAGACATCGAAGGTCATAGATTGACATGATTTGGTTATTTGTTTGCTATGAAAGCCATACACTTTCAGCTTCTGCTTAAGAAATTTCAACACACTGTGTTAGCTTTTAAGTATCTCATGTTTTATTTACATAATTACTATTTGTGACATTTTATTATAAGCATTTGCGGATTCAAACTCCTGTAATCGAGTCTATGATACATGGTTGGATGTGAGACATGGGATCTTGATCCGATGGTCCAAAATGCAAGACTTTGTCAATTGTGATTTAATAATTGCAAGAAATACAAATCCAAATGATTCTATTATGCGTGATTTTAAATTGCAATGTGAAACTACAAATATGGCATTAATGTATTTTGAGGTATCTACAACATCGCATTGGCCGAATTTTCCTGCCACATAAAAGTTTGCAGCATAACCACAAATGTAACCTCGGTTTAAAACCATGCTGGTAAGCCAACTATAACAAACAAATGGAGAATGTGGAAGAACAATGTATAACAAATATATGGACTGAATCAAAATGTTGAGCTGGATTTATTTACTCTTTTCCTTTATTGCTCATTTGCTTATTAGAAAAAAGGAATATAGGATTGATAGACATATCAGAAACAAAGCATTTTCCATATGAATTGAAATTCTAATATAGATTAGAACTAAAGAATTAATGGCATCTTACTGATAATAATGTCCATTATTTTCCTGGATTCATTGCTAATGGAATGCTAAGTACGAGGAAGCATGAGAGAAATTTTATTCTGTTTAGGAACAAAGCCTGCACTTGAAGAAGCAACATTCACAAGTTATAATGTTGCTTGTTGATTGATATTGTATTTAAATATTTTGCATATAATATTTTGAATAGAATTAATCCTTCTATATATGTATTATGACATCAGGCACAACATTTTTGAGCGAGAACTTTTAAAAATACGAAATTTATTCGGGGTGTCAAATACAAAAGGAGGTGACAAATTAAGTGTTCGAATTGGTATAGGAAGACACTGCTTTACCTAAGTTATTATTAAATAAACATTTAGTCAATTACCACTGCATTTGTGTGATAATAAAAATCAAAACGTAATTATACAAATGATCTTGAGATTAATTATAAAATTGTAAAAGTATAAAATTTCGCGGGTAAAGGTAGTAGTAGCAAATCGATAGAGCTCTCAGTCCTTCTTATTTTCTTCCCACCACCAAGTTGTTTTATTCAAGAAACCCTTTTTCTTATAGTTTCATCAAACACCCATTCCTCAAAATCAAAACCATTCCTTTTTATGGTCAAAGCTTCACCTGATGTTGTGACAGAAGCACCCAAAGAAGAAGCTTCAAGGATCCAACCATATGAAGTGTATGAGTTATGGCTCCTGTCGGGTAGATCAACTCGCAAGGCTGGAATATTCAATGTTGGTGATAATGTACTCGCCACCACACCGGGTCTCTTCTGCTCTTCATTTTATTTTAAGACAACTACATTGGTGCTTGTTTCCTATATCATCTTCAACATAATTATTTGAACTGGAGGATTAGGGTGGGTTTGTTTGAATGTATTTATTGAAACTTATATACTTCAATAAAGACTTGTGAGGATGTTTCAAAGCGTTTATGGAAAACTATATATCATATTTCACAAGATGATTTCCTTTATTACTCAATTGCTCATTAAAATAAGGAATCAAGGATTGGCCACTTTGTTCTTGTAACTACATGATAGACATTATATTAATTTGTAATCGGCAACCCCTAATTTGACGCTGAAAAAAGCTTTAATTTTGAATCATCCAATTTATTAGGAATATATCTAGATTAAAATTAAAAGGATTAATGGTGTCTTCTTGATAATCCTAAAGTATATTACTTGTTTAAATGCTGAAGGAATGCTAAGTACGAGGAAGCATTAGAGAAATTAGAGGCAATTTTGGCGACAAACCAGAGCCCGATGAAGTAGCAATGACAAGTTATAATGTTCATTGTTGTTACTCTAAGCTAATCTAAACTAGGTAGATATGTTTCTTTACTCTACAATATGTATGTGCTGCATTCTACTACTATGTCACTGGTTTTGTGTATTTTTTTTAGTTTCCAGTAATCCCTATATATATGTAGATTAAATCCCTCAACCACATCTCTTCAATGATTAGTGTTATAACATGTCAAAAGTAGTTGAGGAGTGCTTAGTATAAAGTAAGCCATTTAAAAAACCTTTACAACCACATCTCTTCAATGATTAGTTTTATGACATGTTCCATGTTAATAGTATATATATCCATTAAGTCCCACATTGGCTAGAACATCACACAAACAAATGTTTATAAATGTTTGACATGCTAGTTAGTTGGCCGAGCTGAGTAGCGCCAGCTTGTGACCCATGTGGGGGCAGTAAGGTGATGGAACATGGCTAAGACTTAACAGGTCGGTCTGGTGGTTGCACCATGCTGGCCTGCCCGTTCCAAGTTGCGAGTTGGCCCATGGGACGTGTGCGAAGGCACGGGTCTTGTGGGCCTTAGACAGGAGGGTAAAGCGTGAGGCTGGTTTCACAGAGCAGCGAACACTTCCTACTCTTGACAGTGGAGGGATCACGGGCTGCTGCATCTCCAGTCCACAACACCTGGTGAGTCTAGCCCTTTGAACCATCTCTTTTTGCTGGTGGGGTTCTCACATATTGAGTGAGGTGCCTGCCATGTATTTTTAGTTTGCCACCATTTGTTTAGCACATTTTGGCATTTAATTATATCAAGTGTGTAAACAAAGACATCGAAGGTCATAGATTGACATGATTTGGTTATTTGTTTGCTATGAAAGCCATACACTTTCAGCTTCTGCTTAAGAAATTTCAACACACTGTGTTAGCTTTTAAGTATCTCATGTTTTATTTACATAATTACTATTTGTGACATTTTATTATAAGCATTTGCGGATTCAAACTCCTGTAATCGAGTCTATGATACATGGTTGGATGTGAGACATGGGATCTTGATCCGATGGTCCAAAATGCAAGACTTTGTCAATTGTGATTTAATAATTGCAAGAAATACAAATCCAAATGATTCTATTATGCGTGATTTTAAATTGCAATGTGAAACTACAAATATGGCATTAATGTATTTTGAGGTATCTACAACATCGCATTGGCCGAATTTTCCTGCCACATAAAAGTTTGCAGCATAACCACAAATGTAACCTCGGTTTAAAACCATGCTGGTAAGCCAACTATAACAAACAAATGGAGAATGTGGAAGAACAATGTATAACAAATATATGGACTGAATCAAAATGTTGAGCTGGATTTATTTACTCTTTTCCTTTATTGCTCATTTGCTTATTAGAAAAAAGGAATATAGGATTGATAGACATATCAGAAACAAAGCATTTTCCATATGAATTGAAATTCTAATATAGATTAGAACTAAAGAATTAATGGCATCTTACTGATAATAATGTCCATTATTTTCCTGGATTCATTGCTAATGGAATGCTAAGTACGAGGAAGCATGAGAGAAATTTTATTCTGTTTAGGAACAAAGCCTGCACTTGAAGAAGCAACATTCACAAGTTATAATGTTGCTTGTTGATTGATATTGTATTTAAATATTTTGCATATAATATTTTGAATAGATTTAATCCTTCTATATATGTATTATGACATCAGGCACAACATTTTTGAGCGAGAACTTTTAAAAATACGAAATTTATTCGGGGTGTCAAATACAAAAGGAGGTGACAAATTAAGTGTTCGAATTGGTATAGGAAGACACTGCTTTACCTAAGTTATTATTAAATAAACATTTAGTCAATTACCACTGCATTTGTGTGATAATAAAAATCAAAAAGTAATTATACAAATGATCTTGAGATTAATTATAAAATTGTAAAAATATAAAATTTTGCGGGTAAAGGTAGTAGTAGCAAATCGATAGAGCTCTCAGTCCTTCTTATTTTCTTCCCACCGCCAAGTTGTTTTATTCAAGAAACCCTTTTTCTCATAGTTTCATCAAACACCCATTCCTCAAAATCAAAACCATTCCTTTTTATGGTCAAAGCTTCACCTGATGTTGTGACAGAAGCACCCAAAGAAGAAGCTTCAAGGATCCAACCATATGAAGTGTATGAGTTATGGCTCCTGTCGGGTAGATCAACTCGCAAGGCTGGAATGTTCAATGTTGGTGATAATGTACTCGCCACCACACCGGGTCTCTTCTGCTCTTCATTTTATTTTAAGACAACTACATTGGTGCTTGTTTCCTATATCATCTTCAACATAATTATTTGAACTGGAGGATTAGGGTGGGTTTGTTTGAATGTATTTATTGAAACTTATATACTTCAATAAAGACTTGTGAGGATGTTTCAAAGCGTTTATGGAAAACTATATATCATATTTCACAAGATGCTTTCCTTTATTACTCAATTGCTCATTAAAATAAGGAATCAAGGATTGGCCACTTTGTTCTTGTAACTACATGATAGACATTATATTAATTTGTAATCGGCAACCCCTAATTTGACGCTGAAAAAAGCTTTAATTTTGAATCATCCAATTTATTAGGAATATATCTAGATTAAAATTAAAAGGATTAATGGTATCTTCTTGATAATCCTAAAGTATATTACTTGTTTAAATGCTGAAGGATTGCTAAGTACGAGGAAGCATTAGAGAAATTAGAGGCAATTTTGGGAACAAACCAGAGCCCGATGAAGTAGCAATGACAAGTTATAATGTTCATTGTTGTTACTCTAAGCTAATCTAAACCAGGTAGATATGTTTCTTTACTCTACAATATGTATGTGCTGCATTCTACTACTATGTCACTGGTTTTGTGTATTTTTTTTTAGTTTCCAGTAATCCCTATATATATGTAGATTAAATCCCTCAACCACATCTCTTCAATGATTAGTGTTATAACATGTCAAAAGTAGTTGAGGAGTGCTTAGTATAAAGTAAGCCATTTAAAAAACCTTTACAACCACATCTCTTCAATGATTAGTTTTATAACATGTTCCATGTTAATAGTATATATATCCATTAAGTCCCACATTGGCTAGAACATCACACAAACAAATGTTTATAAATGTTTGACATGCTAGTTAGTTCGCCGAGCTGAGTAGCGCCAGCTTGTGACCCATGTGGGGGCAGTAAGGTGATGGAACATGGCTAAGACTTAACAGGTCGGTCTGGTGGTTGCACCATGCTGGCCTGCCCGTTCCAAGTTGCGAGTTGGCCCATGGGACTTGTGCGAAGGCACGGGTCTTGTGGGCCTTAGACAGGACGGTAAAGCGTGAGGCTGTTTTCACAGAGCATCGAACACTTCCTACTCTTGATAGTGGAAGGATCACGAGTTGCTGCATCTCTAGTCCACAACACCTGGTGAGTCTATCCCTTTGAACCATCTCTTTTTGCTGGTGGGGTTCTCACATATTGAGTGAGGTGCCTGCCATGTATTTTTTGTTTGCCAACATTTTTTAGCACATTTTGGCATTTAATTATATCAAGTGTGTAAAGAAAGACATCGAAGGTCATAGATTGACATGATTTGGTTATTTGTTTGCTATGAAAGCCATACACTTTCAGCTTCTGCTTAAGAAATTTCAACACACTGTGTTAGCTTTTAAGTATCTCATGTTTTATTTACATAATTACTATTTGTGACATTTTATTATAAGCATTGGCGGATTCAAACTCCTGTAATCGAGTCTATGATACATGGTTGGATGTGAGACATGGGATATTGATCCGATGCTCCAAAATGCAAGACTTTGTCAATTGTGATTTAATAATTGCAAGAAATACAAATCCAAATGATTCTATTATGCAGATTTGAAATTGCAATGTGAAACTACAAATGTGGCATTAATGTATTTTGAGGTATCTACAACATCGCATTGGTCGTATTTTCCTGCCACATAAAAGTTTGCAGCATAACCACAAATGTAACCTCGGTTTAAAACCATGCTGGTAAGCCAACTATAACAAACAAATGGAGAATGTGGAAGAACAATGTATAACAAATATATGGACTGAATCAAAATGTTGAGCTGGATTTAATTACTCTTTTCCTTTATTGCTCATTTGCTTATTAAAAAAAGGAATATAGGATTGATAGACATATCAGAAACAAAGCATTTTCCATATGAATTGAAATTCTAATATAGATTAGGACTAAAGAATTAATGGCATCTTACTGATAATAATGTCCATTATTTTCCTAGATTCATTGCTAATGGAATGCTAAGTACGAGGAAGCATGAGAGAAATTTTATTCTGTTTAGGAACAAAGCCTGCACTTGAAGAAGCAACATTCACAAGTTATAATGTTGCTTGTTGATTGATATTGTATTTAAATATTTTGCATATAACATTTTGAATAGATTTAATCCTTCTATATATGTATTATGACATCAGCCACAACATTTTTGAGCGAGTACTTTTAAAATTACGAAATTACTTCGGGGTGTCAAATACAAAAGGAGGTGACAAATTAAGTGTTCGATTGGTATAGGAAGACACTGCTTTACCTAAGTTATTATTAAATAAACATTTAGTCAATTACCACTGCATTTGTGTGATAAACTGATAATAAAAATCAAAAAGTAATTATACAAATGATCTTGAGATTAATTATAAAATTGTAAAAATATAAAATTTCGCGGGTAAAGGTAGTAGTAGCAAATCGATAGAGCTCTCTATCATTCTTATTTTCTTCCCACCGCCAAGTTGTTTTGTTCAAGAAACCCTTTTTCTTATAGTTTCATCAAACACCCCTTCCTCAAAATCAAAACCATTCCTTTTTATGGTCAAAGCTTCACCTGATGTTTTGACAGAAGCACCCAAAGAAGAAGCTTCAAGGATCCAACCATATGAAGTGTATGAGTTATGGCTCCTGTCGGGTAGATCAACTCGCAAGGCTGGAATGTTCAATGTTGGTGATAATGTACTCGCCACCACACCGGGTCTCTTCTGCTCTTCATTTTATTTTAAGACAACTACATTGGTGCTTGTTTCCTATATCATCTTCAACATAATTATTTGAACTGGAGGATTAGGGTGGGTTTGTTTGAATGTATTTATTGAAACTTATATACTTCAATAAAGACTTGTGAGGATGTTTCGAAGCGTTTATGGAAAACTATATATCATATTTCACAAGATGCTTTCCTTTATTACTCAATTGCTCATTAAAATAAGGAATCAAGGATTGGCCACTTTGTTCTTGTAACTACATGATAGACATTATATTAATTTGTAATCGGCAACCCCTAATTTGACGCTGAAAAAAGCTTTAATTTTGAATCATCCAATTTATTAGGAATATATCTAGATTAAAATTAAAAGGATTAATGGTATCTTCTTGATAATCCTAAAGTATATTACTTGTTTAAATGCTGAAGGAATGCTAAGTACGAGGAAGCATTAGAGAAATTAGAGGCAATTTTGGGAACAAACCAGAGCCCGATGAAGTAGCAATGACAAGTTATAATGTTCATTGTTGTTACTCTAAGCTAATCTAAACCAGGTAGATATGTTTCTTTACTCTACAATATGTATGTGCTGCATTCTACTACTATGTCACTGGTTTTGTGTATTTTTTTTTAGTTTCCAGTAATCCCTATATATATGTAGATTAAATCCCTCAACCACATCTCTTCAATGATTAGTGTTATAACATGTCAAAAGTAGTTGAGGAGTGCTTAGTATAAAGTAAGCCATTTAAAAAACCTTTACAACCATATCTCTTCAATGATTAGTTTTATAACATGTTCCATGTTAATAGTATATATATCCATTAAGTCCCACATTGACTAGAACATCACACAAACAAATGTTTATAAATGTTTGACATGCTAGTTAGTTCGCCGAGCTGAGTAGCGCCAGCTTGTGACCCATGTGGGGGCAGTAAGGTGATGGAACATGGCTAAGACTTAACAGGTCGGTCTGGTGGTTGCACCATGCTGGCCTGCCCGTTCCAAGTTACGAGTTGGCCCATGGGACTTGTGCGAAGGCACGGGTCTTGTGGGCCTTAGACAGGAGGGTAATGCGTGAGGCTGGTTTCACAGAGCAGCGAACACTTCCTACTCTTGACAGTGGAGGGATCACGGGCTGTTGCATCTCCAGTCCACAACACCTGGTGAGTCTAGCCCTTTGAACCATCTCTTTTTGCTGGTGGGGTTCTCACATATTGAGTGAGGTGCCTGCCATGTATTTTTAGTTTGCCACCATTTGTTTAGCACATTTTGGCATTTAATTATATCAAGTGTGTAAACAAAGACATCGAAGGTCATAGATTGACATAATTTGGTTATTTGTTTGCAATGAAAGCCATACACTTTCAGCTTCTGCTTAAGAAATTTCAACACACTGTGTTAGCTTTTAAGTATCTCATGTTTTATTTACATAATTACTATTTGTGACATTTTATTATAAGCATTTGCGGATTCAAACTCCTGTAATCGAGTCTATGATACATGGTTGGATGTGAGACATGGGATCTTGATCCGATGGTCCAAAATGCAAGACTTTGTCAATTGTGATTTAATAATTGCAAGAAATACAAATCCAAATGATTCTATTATGCGTGATTTTAAATTGCAATGTGAAACTACAAATGTGGCATTAATGTATTTTGAGGTATCTACAACATCGCATTGGCCGTATTTTCCTGCCACATAAAAGTTTGCAGCATAACCACAAATGTAACCTCGGTTTAAAACCATGCTGGTAAGCCAACTATAACAAACAAATGGAGAATGTGGAAGAACAATGTATAACAAATATATGGACTGAATCAAAATGTTGAGCTGGATTTAATTACTCTTTTCCTTTATTGCTCATTTGCTTATTAAAAAAAAGGAATATAGGATTGATAGACATATCAGAAACAAAGCATTTTCCATATGAATTGAAATTCTAATATAGATTAGGACTAAAGAATTAATGGCATCTTACTGATAATAATGTCCATTGTTTTCCTGGATTCATTGCTAATGGAATCTAAGTACGAGGAAGCATGAGAAAAATTTTATTTTGTTTAGGAACAAAGCCTGCACTTGAAGAAGCAAATTTCACAAGTTATAATGTTGCTTGTTGATTGATATTGTATTTAAATATTTTGCATATAACATTTTGAATAGATTTAATCCTTCTATATATGTATTATGACATCAGCCACAACATTTTTGAGCGAGTTCTTTTAAAAATACGAAATTACTTCGGGGTGTCAAATACAAAAGGAGGTGACAAATTAAGTGTTCGAATTGGTATAGGAAGACACTGCTTTACCTAAGTTATTATTAAATAAAC
The DNA here is from genome assembly GCA_963859935.3 of Lathyrus sativus. NCBI lineage: Eukaryota > Viridiplantae > Streptophyta > Magnoliopsida > Fabales > Fabaceae > Lathyrus > Lathyrus sativus. The sequence goes on from OZ012741.1 coordinate 644,996,622, forward strand.
ATTTAGTCAATTACCACTGCATTTGTGTGATAATAAAAATCAAAAAGTAATTATACAAATGATCTTGAGATTAATTATAAAATTGTAAAAATATAAAATTTCGCGGGTAAAGGTAGTAGTAGCAAATCGATAGAGCTCTCAGTTGTTCTTATTTTCTTCCCACCGCCAAGTTGTTTTGTTTAAGAAACCCTTTTTCTTATAGTTTCATCAAACACCCATTCCTCAAAATCAAAACCATTCCTTTTTATGGTCAAAGCTTCACCTGATGTTGCGACAGAAGCACCCAAAGAAGAAGCGTCAAGGATCCAACCATATGAAGTGTATGAGTTATGGCTCCTGTCGGGTAGATCAACTCGCAAGGTTGGAATGTTCAATGTTGGTGATAATGTACTCGCCACCACACCGGGTCTCTTCTGCTCTTCATTTTATTTTAAGACAACTACATTGGTGCTTGTTTCCTATATCATCTTCAACATAATTATTTGAACTGGAGGATTAGGGTGGGTTTGTTTGAATGTATTTATTGAAACTTATATACTTCAATAAAGACTTGTGAGGATGTTTCAAAGCGTTTATGGAAAACTATATATCATATTTCACAAGATGCTTTCCTTTATTACTCAATTGCTCATTAAAATAAGGAATCAAGGATTGGCCACTTTGTTCTTGTAACTACATGATAGACATTATATTAATTTGTAATCGGCAACCCCTAATTTGACGCTGAAAAAAGCTTTAATTTTGAATCATCCAATTTATTAGGAATATATCTAGATTAAAATTAAAAGGATTAATGGTATCTTCTTGATAATCCTAAAGTATATTACTTATTTAAATGCTGAAGGAATGCTAAGTACGAGGAAGCATTAGAGAAATTAGAGGCAATTTTGGGAACAAACCAGAGCCCGATGAATTTGCAATGACAAGTTATAATGTTCATTGTTGTTACTCTAAGCTAATCTAAACCAGGTAGATATGTTTCTTTACTCTACAATATGTATGTGCTGCATTCTACTACAATGTCACCGGTTTTGTGTATTTTTTTTTAGTTTCCATTAATCCCTATATATATGTAGATTAAATCCCTCAACCACATCTCTTCAATGATTAGTGTTATAACATGTCAAAAGTAGTTGAGGAGTGCTTAGTATAAAGTAAGCCATTTAAAAAACCTTTACAACCACATCTCTTCAATGATTAGTTTTATAACATGTTCCATGTTAATAGTATATATATCCATTAAGTCCCACATTGGCTAGAACATCACACAAACAAATGTTTATAAATGTTTGACATGCTAGTTAGTTCGCCGAGCTGAGTAACGCCAGCTTGTGACCCATGTGGGGGCAGTAAGGTGATGGAACATGGCTAAGACTTAACAGGTCGGTCTGGTGGTTGCACCATGCTGGCCTGCCCGTTCCAAGTTGCGAGTTGGCCCATGGGACTTGTGCGAAGGCACGGGTCTTGTGGGCCTTAGACAGGAGGGTAAAGCGTGAGGCTGGTTTCACAGAGCAGCGAACACTTCCTACTCTTGACAGTGGAGGGATCACGGGCTGCTGCATCTCCAGTCCACAACACCTGGTGAGTCTAGCCCTTTGAACCATCTCTTTTTACTGGTGGGGTTCTCACATATTGAGTGAGGTGCCTGCCATGTATTTTTAGTTTGCCACCATTTGTTTAGCACATTTTGGCATTTAATTATATCAAGTGTGTAAACAAAGACATTGAAGGTCATAGATTGACATGATTTGGTTATTTGTTTGCTATGAAAGCCATACACTTTCAGCTTCTGCTTAAGAAATTTCAACACACTGTGTTAGCTTTTAAGTATCTCATGTTTTATTTACATAATTACTATTTGTGACATTTTATTATAAGCATTTGCGGATTCAAACTCCTGTAATCGAGTCTATGATACATGGTTGGATGTGAGACATGGGATCTTGATCCGATGGTCCAAAATGCAGGACTTTGTCAATTGTGATTTAATAATTGCAAGAAATACAAATCCAAATGATCCTATTATGCGTGATTTTAAATTGCAATGTGAAACTACAAATGTGGCATTAATGTATTTTGAGGTATCTACAACATCGCATTGGCCGTATTTTCCTGCCACATAAAAGTTTGCAGCATAACCACAAATGTAACCTCGGTTTAAAACCATGCTGGTAAGCCAACTATAACAAACAAATGGAGAATGTGGAAGAACAATGTATAACAAATATATGGACTGAATCAAAATGTTGAGTTGGATTTAATTACTCTTTTCCTTTATTGCTCATTTGCTTATTAAAAAAAATGAATATAGGATTGATAGACATATCAGAAACAAAGCATTTTCCATATGAATTGAAATTCTAATATAGATTAGGACTAAAGAATTACTGGCATCTTACTGATAATAATGTCCATTGTTTTCCTGGATTCATTGCTAATGGAATGCTAAGTACGAGGAAGCATGAGAAAAATTTTATTCTGTTTAGGAACAAAGCCTGCACTTGAAGAAGCAAATTTCACAAGTTATAATGTTGCTTGTTGATTGATATTGTATTTAAATATTTTGCATTTAACATTTTGAATAGATTTAATCCTTCTATATATGTATTATGACATCAGCCACAACATTTTTGAGCGAGTTCTTTTAAAAATACGAAATTACTTCGGGGTGTCAAATACAAAAGGAGGTGACAAATTAAGTGTTCGAATTGGTATAGGAAGACACTGCTTTACCTAAGTTATTATTAAATAAACATTTAGTCAATTACCACTGCATTTGTGTGATAATAAAAATCAAAAAGTAATTATACAAATGATCTTGAGATTAATTATAAAATTGTAAAAATATAAAATTTCGCGGGTAAAGGTAGTAGTAGCAAATCGATAGAGCTCTCAGTCGTTCTTATTTTCTTCCCACCGCCAAGTTGTTTTGTTTAAGAAACCCTTTTTCTTATAGTTTCATCAAACACCCATTCCTCAAAATCAAAACCATTCCTTTTTATGGTCAAAGCTTCACCTGATGTTGCGACAGAAGCACCCAAAGAAGAAGCTTCAAGGATCCAACCATATGAAGTGTATGAGTTATGGCTCCTGTCGGGTAGATCAACTCGCAAGGCTGGAATGTTCAATGTTGGTGATAATGTACTAGCCACCACACCGGGTCTCTTCTGCTCTTCATTTTATTTTAAGACAACTACATTGGTGCTTGTTTCCTATATCATCTTCAACATAATTATTTGAACTGGAGGATTAGGGTGGGTTTGTTTGAATGTATTTATTGAAACTTATATACTTCAATAAAGACTTGTGAGGATGTTTCAAAGCGTTTATGGAAAACTATATATCATATTTCACAAGATGCTTTCCTTTATTACTCAATTGCTCATTAAAATAAGGAATCAAGGATTGGCCACTTTGTTCTTGTAACTACATGATAGACATTATATTAATTTGTAATCGGCAACCCCTAATTTGACGCTGAAAAAAACTTTAATTTTGAATCATCCAATTTATTAGGAATATATCTAGATTAAGATTAAAAGGATTAATGGTATATTCTTGATAATCCTAAAGCATATTACTTATTTAAATGCTGAAGGAATGCTAAGTACGAGGAAGCATTAGAGAAATTAGAGGCAATTTTGGGAACAAACCAGAGCCCGATGAAGTAGCAATGACAAGTTATAATGTTCATTGTTGTTACTCTAAGCTAATCTAAACCAGGTAGATATGTTTCTTTACTCTACAATATGTATGTGTTGCATTCTACTACTATGTCACCGGTTTTGTGTATTTTTTTTTAGTTTCCATTAATCCCTATATATATGTAGATTAAATCCCTCAATCACATCTCTTCAATGATTAGTGTTATAACATGTCAAAAGTAGTTGAGGAGTGCTTAGTATAAAGTAAGCCATTTAAAAAACCTTTACAACCACATCTCTTCAATGATTAGTTTTATAACATGTTCCATGTTAATAGTATATATATCCATTAAGTCCCACATTGGCTAGAACATCACACAAACAAATGTTTATAAATGTTTGACATGCTAGTTAGTTCGCCGAGCTGAGTAGCGCCAGCTTGTGACCCATGTGGGGGCAGTAAGGTGATGGAACATGGCTAAGACTTAACAGGTCGGTCTGGTGGTTGCACCATGCTGGCCTGCCCGTTCCAAGTTGCGAGTTGGCCCATGGGACTTGTGCGAAGGCACGGGTCTTGTGGGCCTTAGACAGGAGGGTAAAGCGTGAGGCTGGTTTCACAGAGCAGCGAACACTTCCTACTCTTGACAGTGGAGGGATCACGGGCTGCTGCATCTCCAGTCCACAACACCTGGTGAGTCTAGCCCTTTGAACCATCTCTTTTTGCTGGTGGGGTTCTCACATATTGAGTGAGGTGCCTGCCATGTATTTTTAGTTTGCCACCATTCGACCATGTATTTTTAGTTTGCCACCATTTGTTTAGCACATTTTGGCATTTAATTATATCAAGTGTGTAAAGAAAGACATCGAAGGTCATAGATTGACATGATTTGGTTATTTGTTTGCTATGAAAGCCATACACTTTCAGCTTCTGCTTAAGAAATTTCAACACACTGTGTTAGCTTTTAAGTATCTCATGTTTTATTTACATAATTACTATTTGTGACATTTTATTATAAGCATTTGCGGATTCAAACTCCTGTAATCGAGTCTATGATACATGGTTGGATGTGAGACATGGGATATTGATCCGATGGTCCAAAATGCAAGACTTTTTTTCAATTGTGATTTAATAATTGCAAGAAATACAAATCCAAATGATTCTATTATGCGTGATTTTAAATTGCAATGTGAAACTACAAATGTGGCATTAATGTATTTTGAGGTATCTACAACATCGCATTGGCCGTATTTTCCTGCCACATAAAAGTTTGCAGCATAACCACAAATGTAACCTCGGTTTAAAACCATGCTGGTAAGACAACTATAACAAAAAAATGGAGAATGTGGAAGAACAATGTATAACAAATATATGGACTGAATCAAAATGTTGAGCTGGATTTAATTACTCTTTTCCTTTATTGCTCATTTGCTTATTAAAAAAAAGGAATATAGGATTGATAGACATATCAGAAACAAAGCATTTTCCATATGAATTGAAATTCTAATATAGATTAGGACTAAAGAATTAATGGCATCTTACTGATAATAATGTCCATTATTTTCCTGGATTCATTGCTAATGGAATGCTAAGTACGAGGAAGCATGAGAGAAATTTTATTCTATTTAGGAACAAAGCCTGCACTTGAAGAAGCAAATTTCACAAGTTATAATGTTGCTTGTTGATTGATATTGTATTTAAATATTTTGCATATAACATTTTGAATAGATTTAATCCTTCTATATATGTATTATGACATGAGCCACAACATTTTTGAGCGAGTACTTTTAAAAATACGAAATTACATCGGGGTGTCAAATACAAAAGGAGGTGACAAATTAAGTGTTCGAATTGGCATGGGAAGACACTGCTTTACCTAAGATATTATTAAATAAACATTTAGTCAATTACCACTGCATTTGTGTGATAATAAAAATCAAAAAGTAATTATACAAATGATCTTGAGATTAATTATAAAATTGTAAAAATATAAAATTTCGCGGGTAAAGGTAGTAGTAGCAAATCGATAGAGCTCTCAGTCGTTCTTATTTTCTTCCCACCGCCAAGTTGTTTTGTTCAAGAAACCCTTTTTCTTATAGTTTCATCAAACACCCATTCCTCAAAATCAAAACCATTCCTTTTTATGGTCAAAGCTTCACCTGATGTTGTGACAGAAGCACCCAAAGAAGAAGCTTCAAGGATCCAACCATATGAAGTGTATGAGTTATGGCTCCTATCGGGTAGATCAACTCGCAAGGCTGGAATGTTCAATGTTGGTGATAATGTACTCGCCACCACACCGGGTCTCTTCTGCTCTTCATTTTATTTTTAGACAACTACATTGGTGCTTGTTTCCTATATCATCTTCAACATAATTATTTGAACTGGAGGATTAGGGTGGGTTTGTTTGAATATATTTATTGAAACTTATATACTTCAATAAAGACTTGTGAGGATGTTTCAAAGCGTTTATGGAAAACTATATATCATATTTCACAAGATGCTTTCCTTTATTACTCAATTGCTCATTAAAATAAGGAATCAAGGATTGGCCACTTTGTTCTTGTAACTACATGATAGACATTATATTAATTTGTAATTGGCAACCCCTAATTTGACGCTGAAAAAAGCTTTAATTTTGAATCATCCAATTTATTAGGAATATATCTAGATTAAAATTAAAAGGATTAATGGTATCTTCTTTATAATCCTAAAGTATATTACTTGTCTAAATGCTGAAGGAATGCTAAGTACGAGGAAGCATTAGAGAAATTAGAGGCAATTTTGGGAACAAACCAGAGCCCGATGAATTTGCAATGACAAGTTATAATGTTCATTGTTGTTACTCTAAGCTAATCTAAACCAGGTAGATATGTTTCTTTACTCTACAATATGTATGTGCTGCATTCTACTACTATGTCACCGGTTTTGTGTATTTTTTTTTAGTTTCCATTAATCCCTATATATATGTAGATTAAATCCTTCAACCACATCTCTTCAATGATTAGTGTTATAACATGTCAAAAGTAGTTGAGGAGTGCTTAGTATAAAGTAAGCCATTTAAAAAACCTTTACAACCACATCTCTTCAATGATTAGTTTTATAACATGTTCCATGTTAATAGTATATATATCCATTAAGTCCCACATTGGCTAGAACATCACACAAACAAATGTTTATAAATGTTTGACATGCTAGTTAGTTCGCCGAGCTGAGTAGCGCCAGCTTGTGACCCATGTGGGGGCAGTAAGGTGATGGAACATGGCTAAGACTTAACAGGTCGGTCTGGTGGTTGCACCATGCTGGCCTGCCCGTTCCAAGTTGCGAGTTGGCCCATGGGACTTGTGCGAAGGCACGGGTCTTGTGGGCCTTAGACAGGAGGGTAAAGCGTGAGGCTGGTTTCACAGAGCAGCGAACACTTTCTACTCTTGATAGTGGAGGGATCACGGGCTGCTGCATCTCTAGTCCACAACTTGTGCGAAGGCACGGGTCTTGTGGGCCTTAGACAGGAGGGTAAAGCGTGAGGCTGGTTTCACAGAGCAGCGAACACTTCCTACTCTTGATAGTGGAGGGATCACGGGCTGCTGCATCTCCAGTCCACAACACCTGGTGAGTCTAGCCCTTTGAACCATCTCTTTTTGCTGGTGGGGTTCTCACATATTGAGTGAGGTGCTTGCCATGTATTTTTAGTTTGCCACCATTTGTTTAGCACATTTTGGCATTTAATTATATCAAGTGTGTAAACAAAGACATCGAAGGTCATAGGTTGACATGATTTGGTTATTTGTTTGCTATGAAAGCCATACACTTTCAGCTTCGGTTTAAGAAATTTCAACACACTGTGTTAGCTTTTAAGTATCTCATGTTTTATTTACATAATTACTATTTGTGACATTTTATTATAAGCATTTGCGGATTCAAACTCCTGTAATCGAGTCTATGATACATGGTTGGATGTGAGACATGGGATCTTGATCCGATGGTCCAAAATGCAAGACTTTGTCAATTGTGATTTAATAATTGCAAGAAATACAAATCCAAATGATTCTATTATGCGTGATTTTAAATTGCAATGTGAAACTACAAATGTGGCATTAATGTATTTTGAGGTATCTACAACATCGCATTGGCCGTATTTTCCTGCCACATAAAAGTTTGCAGCATAACCACAAATGTAACCTCGGTTTAAAACCATGCTGGTAAGCCAACTATAACAAACAAATGGAGAATGTGGAAGAACAATGTATAACAAATATATGGACTGAATCAAAATGTTGAGCTGGATTTAATTACTCTTTTCCTTTATTGCTCATTTGCTTATTAAAAAAAAGGAATATAGGATTGATAGACATATCAGAAACAAAGCATTTTCCATATGAATTGAAATTCTAATATAGATTAGGACTAAAGAATTAATGGCATCTTACTGATAATAATGTCCATTATTTTCCTGGATTCATTGCTAATGGAATGCTAAGTACGAGGAAGCATGAGAAAATTTTTATTCTGTTTAGGAACAAAGCCTGCACTTGAAGAAGCAAATTTCACAAGTTATAATGTTGCTTGTTGATTGATATTGTATTTAAATATTTTGCATATAACATTTTGAATAGATTTAATCCTTCTATTTATGTATTATGACATCAGCCACAACATTTTTGAGCGAGTTCTTTTAAAAATACGAAATTACTTCGGGGTGTCAAATACAAAAGGAGGTGACAAATTAAGTGTTCGAATTGGTATAGGAAGACACTGCTTTACCTAAGTTATTATTAAATAAACATTTAGTCAATTACCACTGCATTTGTGTGATAATAAAAATCAAAAAGTAATTATACAAATGATCTTGAGATTTATTATAAAATTGTAAAAATATAAAATTTCGCGGGTAAAGGTAGTAGTAGCAAATCGATAGAGCTCTCAGTCGTTCTTATTTTCTTCCCACCGCCAAGTTGTTTTGTTCAAGAAACCCTTTTTCTTATAGTTTCATCAAACACCCATTCCTCAAAATCAAAACCATTCCTTTTTATGGTCAAAGCTTCACCTGATGTTGTGACAGAAGCACCCAAAGAAGAAGCTTCAAGGATCCAACCATATGAAGTGTATGAGTTATGGCTCCTGTCGGGTAGATCAACTCGCAAGGCTGGAATGTTCAATGTTGGTGATAATGTACTCGCCACCACACCGGGTCTCTTCTGCTCTTCATTTTATTTTAAGACAACTACATTGGTGCTTGTTTCCTATATCATCTTCAACATAATTATTTGAACTGGAGGATTAGGGTGGGTTTGTTTGAATGTATATATTGAAACTTATATACTTCAATAAAGACTTGTGAGGATGTTTCCAAGCGTTTATGGAAAACTATATATCATATTTCACAAGATGCTTTCCTTTATTACTCAATTGCTCATTAAAATAAGGAATCAAGGATTGGTCACTTTGTTCTTGTAACTACATGATAGACATTATATTAATTTGTAATCGGCAACCCCTAATTTGACGCTGAAAAAAACTTTAATTTTGAATCATCCAATTTATTAGGAATATATCTAGATTAAAATTAAAAGGATTAATGGTATCTTCTTGATAATCCTAAAGTATATTACTTATTTAAATGCTGAAGGAATGCTAAGTACGAGGAAGCATTAGAGAAATTAGTGGCAATTTTGGGAACAAACCAGAGCCCGATGAATTAGCAATGACAAGTTATAATGTTCATTGTTGTTACTCTAAGCTAATCTAAACCAGGTAGATATGTTTCTTTACTCTACAATATGTATGTGCTGCATTCTACTACTATGTCACCGGTTTTGTGTATTTTTTTTAGTTTCCATTAATCCCTATATATATGTAGATTAAATCCCTCAACCACATCTCTTCAATGATTAGTGTTATAACATGTCAAAAGTAGTTGAGGAGTGCTTAGTATAAAGTAAGCCATTTAAAAAACCTTTACAACCACATCTCTTCAATGATTAGTTTTATAACATGTTCCATGTTAATAGTATATATATCCATTAAGTCCCACATTGGCTAGAACATCACACAAACAAATGTTTATAAATGTTTGACATGCTAGTTAGTTCGCCGAGCTGAGTAGCGCCAGCTTGTGACCCATGTGGGGGCAGTAAGGTGATGGAACATGGCTAAGACTTAACAGGTCGGTCTGGTGGTTGCACCATGCTGGCCTGCCCGTTCCAAGTTGCGAGTTGGCCCATGGGACTTGTGCAAAGGCACGGGTCTTGTGGGCCTTAGACAGGAGGGTAAAGCGTGAGGCTGGTTTCACAGAGCAGCGAACACTTCCTACTCTTGACAGCGGAGGGATCACGGGCTGCTGCATCTCATGTGTTATTTACATAATTACTATTTGTGACATTTTATTATAAGCATTTGCGGATTCAAACTCCTGTAATCGAGTCTATGATACATGGTTGGATGTGAGACATGGGATCTTGATCCGATGGTCCAAAATGCAAGACTTTGTCAATTGTGATTTAATAATTGCAAGAAATACAAATCCAAATGATTCTATTAGGCGTGATTTTAAATTGCAATGTGAAACTACAAATGTGGCATTAATGTATTTTGAGGTATCTACAACATCGCATTGGCCGTATTTTCCTGCCACATAAAAGTTTGCAGCATAACCACAAATGTAACCTCGGTTTAAAACCATGCTGGTAAGCCAACTATAACAAACAAATGGAGAATGTGGAAGAACAATGTATAACAAATATATGGACTGAATCAAAATGTTGAGCTGGATTTAATTACTCTTTTCCTTTATTGCTCGTTTTCTTATTAAAAAAAAGGAATATTGGATTGATAGACATATCAGAAACAAAGCATTTTCCATATGAATTGAAATTCTAATATAGATTAGGACTAAAGAATTAATGGCATCTTACTGATAATAATGTCCATTATTTTCCTGGATTCATTGCTAATGGAATGCTAAGTACGAGGAAGCATGAGAGAAATTTTATTCTGTTTAGGAACAAAGCCTGCACTTGAAGAAGCAAATTTCACAAGTTATAATGTTGCTTGTTGATTGATATTGTATTTAAATATTTTGCATATAACATTTTGAATAGATTTAATCCTTCTATATATGTATTATGACATCAGCCACAACATTTTTGAGCGAGTTCTTTTAAAAATACGAAATTACTTCGGGGTGTCAAATACAAAAGGAGGTGACAAATTAAGTGTTCGAATTGGTATAGGAAGACACTGCTTTACCTAAGTTATTATTAAATAAACATTTAGTCAATTACCACTGCATTTGTGTGATAATAAAAATCAAAAAGTAATTATACAAATGATCTTGAGATTAATTATAAAATTGTAAAAATATAAAATTTCGCGGGTAAAGGTAGTAGTAGCAAATCGATAAAGCTCTTAGTCGTTCTTATTTTCTTCCCACCGCCAAGTTGTTTTGTTCAAGAAACCCTTTTTCTTATAGTTTCATCAAACACCCATTCCTCAAAATCAAAACCATTCCTTTTTATGGTCAAAGCTTCACCTGATGTTGTGACAGAAGCACCCAAAGAAGAAGCTTCAAGGATCCAACCATATGAAGTGTATGAGTTATGGCTCCTGTCGGGTAAATCAACTCGCAAGGATGGAATGTTCAATGTTGGTGATAATGTACTTGCCACCACACCGGGTCTCTTCTGCTCTTCATTTTATTTTAAGACAACTACATTGGTGCTTGTTTCCTATATCATCTTCAACATAATTATTTGAACTGGAGGATTAGGGTGGGTTTGTTTGAATGTATTTATTGAAACTTATATACTTCAATAAAGACTTGTGAGGATGTTTCAAAGCGTTTATGGAAAACTATATATCATATTTCACAAGATGCTTTCCTTTATTACTCAATTGCTCATTAAAATAAGGAATCAAGGATTGGCCACTTTGTTCTTGTAACTACATGATAGACATTATATTAATTTGTAATCGGCAACCCCTAATTTGACGCTGAAAAAAGCTTTAATTTTGAATCATCCAATTTATTAGGAATATATCTAGATTAAAATTAAAAGGATTAATGGTATCTTCTTGATAATCCTAAAGTATATTACTTATTTAAATGCTGAAGGAATGCTAAGTACGAGGAAGCATTAGAGAAATTAGAGGCAATTTTGGGAACAAACCAGAGCCCGATGAAGTAGCAATGACAAGTTATAATGTTCATTGTTGTTACTCTAAGCTAATCTAAACCAGGTAGATATGTTTCTTTACTCTACAATATGTATATGCTGTATTCTACTACTATGTCACCGGTTTTGTGTATTTTTTTTTAGTTTCCATTAATCCCTATATATATGTAGATTAAATCCCTCAACCACATCTCTTCAATGATTAGTGTTATAACATGTCAAAAGTAGTTGAGGAGTGCTTAGTATAAAGTAAGCCATTTAAAAAACCTTTACAACCACATCTCTTCAATGATTAGTTTTATAACATGTTCCATGTTAATAGTATATATATCCATTAAGTCCCACATTGGCTAGAACATCACACAAACAAATGTTTATAAATGTTTGACATGCTAGTTAGTTCGCCGAGCTGAGTAGCGCCAGCTTGTGACCCATGTGGGGGCAGTAAGGTGATGGAACATGGCTAAGACTTAACAGGTCGGTCTGGTGGTTGCACCATGCTGGCCTGCCCGTTCCAAGTTGCGAGTTGGCCCATGGGACTTGTGCGAAGGCACGGGTCTTGTGGGCCTTAGACAGGAGGGTAAAGCGTGAGGCTGGTTTCACAGAGCAGCGAACACTTCCTACTCTTGACAGTGGAAGGATCACGGTGTTGCACCCCAAAATTTGACCAACATTTATTTATCCATCAAGTGTTTGAAAGTTGATACCTTCATCAGTAAGTTCAAGAGATCCTCAAGAGAATTTGTTGAAACCAGAGTTGTGTGCTTCATAGCTTGAGAGTTGTGGGAGCTCCTCAGATGATTCTGAGACTTTGAGAATGGACCTGATGCTTTGAGAAAGCCTATGAGATGTCTTGATAGCTATCATGAAGCCCAAAGAGGTCATTGAGCAAGAATTCAGAAGATTCAACCATGAATGGTAGAATTAGGGTTTTGACTGGGTCAACCCTAGATCAGTTGAAAATTTGGAGAAGGTTGAGACCCAATCCAAGGGCCATGAGATCATGGAATGATGCATAGATATGTTATAAAGATGATTCCTAGACCAACTCATCATGATTGAGGAGTTTGAGAAGTTTTGAGTTAGGGTTTCTGAGGATTGTCAGTGAAAAAACCCTAGTTTGATCCTTATCTTCCAGGCAGTTTTAGCTCAAGATGTGATTGATATCTCATCTTCCCCATAACATGAATGTTGTAGACCTTGTTCTTAGCTTTAATTTGAGTTGTAGAAGTCCTTGATAGGAGTTGCAGAGCTCAAGTTATGGTTTTGACAAATTACAGGTCAGCTGAGGTGTGTGAATCTGGGTCCTTGAAAGTCACGCAACTTGCAGACAACTTTTTCCCTAGTAGGATGATTCCTATGATCTCTTGGTCAACATGAATGTTGAAGAGCATCTTCTTAGCTTTCTATAGAGTACTAGAAGTCCTTGATAGGATTTGTAGAACTCAACTTATGGTTTGAACAAGACATGGGTATTTTGGTCATTTGGCAGTTATAGGTCATTTTAAGCAAAGGCCATATCTCCTATTTCCAAGCCTCAAATGGAAAAACTCAAAACATGAAAGTTGTTCAAAATGGGATTTTAAGTCTATAAAAGTGGTAATGAGTTATTGGAAGAGCTTGTAGCAAGGATTTACAAGATTGGGTAAAAATGACCTAAAAATGGCTTATAAGTTGAAAAAGTTGAAGTTGGAAATTGGTTTAGGAGATGTACAAATCCAAAATGGGTCATCCAATATGTCATTTTGACTCCAAACAATATTTTAAAAACAATGGTTCAAGTAGAATTTTGATTTGAAGCTTAGAAATGGGGGTTACTTTGTAATTCTCATTCTTGCATAATAAGGCAACTTGATAAAACTTCACCAAAGGCAAGGAAGTGCATGTTTTTCACTCATTCTTTCTCAATATCTCTTGTAAGGAGATTTTGAAGCCAATTTGACAAGCCTAACTCATGAGATATGGTATGATCAACATGTCATTAAAGGAGAAGTTCTATAACTTTCAAGCACTTTCCACAAGTTTCTAGATGGGTCTAGATTATTCCATGGATTGCTATAAGAAGAGTGAATCACAATGTGGCCAGGGTTGGTGATAATTGTTGGTGAGTGGTGAGGTTAGAGTGTGAAAAGTGAGATCCTTCCATTTGCATTTCCATAGCAAACTCTCTTTCTCTTCCATCTTCATTCATTTCTCCTCCACAAACACACTGCTCTGATCTTTAGGAGCAATTGCATACCAAATTGAAGGTAGATCCATGGAGGTTTGAAGCTGTTTTGAAGAATTTGCAAGAAGAGCATATTGAGATCAAACACAAGATTCAAGCCTTGTTCATCCATCTTGTTGCATACAGAATTCATATCTGCCATTGGAGATCAATCAGGGAAGGTTGCAGACATTGAATTGGGGTGAAACCACATCCACCATTAAAGTTTGACAGGTTGGTAATGTTGCTCGTATCACCTAATTTATGTGCATTCCATCATAGTTCTAGGTTTAGACTGGTTAAGCTAGGGTAGAGGACTATATTATGAGGATTAGAGGAAGATATATGAAGTTTCATGGCAGGGAGTTGATTCTTGGAAGAACAAGAACAAGCTGTTCAGTGAGTATTAGCATGCATGGTATAGTTCAGAATGGTTAGGGTAGCGTGTAGAACAAGATTATATCAATGGATTGGAGTTACATCAATATTGACAGCAGAGGAAAGAATTGAAACCCTAATGTTAGAGCTCTCTGTTAGGACAATACAAGAGGTTTCAGGGACAACTATTGGTATCATTGTGTTCAGGGTGATTGGTAGGCCAAGTTTGCTTTTGGAATTTCTTGATTTCATCCAGCCATCAGTGAGAACGAGCTTGAAGAAGATCCCTGCATGGATTAGGGTTTTCTGAAAACCCTAGGGTTTGTTTGGAGACGATGAAGCGCCACCGTTGGATTGTCTCAGATCCTTGACTAATTCAGTCCATCGCACGGCCACGATTTGAATTCAGAAGCGGAGGGAAGACTGAAGCGCATGAAACGCAGCGTACCACTAATTCAAACGCACCGTTTTGGTTCATTGATAGAACTGGGCTTCAGCAATTCGTTTCTATCCACACCACCACATTTTGGCCCATCTCACAAAGCAACTGGGGCATGTTACTTTTGATACCCCCCTCCCATTTTTATTTCTTTTCATTTCTTATTTTTTTCACATATTCATGATTTTGTCTAGAAAATTAATAAAAATAAAAATTCCATTTTATTTTTCTTTTAATATTTTTTAGCATATTTTCTTGTAAATAGTATTTTTAATTGATTTTGGTTAACACTTGATTTTGTACAATTTGTTTTAGGACTTTCCCTTAGGATTTTTGGGCCATTCTTTTTGGCATAGTTAGATATTGAACCCTAGTTCATGTAGGATTTAATTCTCAATTTGTAGATTAAAATTTGATGTAGTTTGATTGTTTGGCATTTAGGTGTTCAAATTAGGGTTTTAGGTTGTATAAGTAGACTTGGACCATTTTGTTTTGGGGTTTATAAGCCAAATTAGTGTATGGGGAATATATGGGTTAAGGGTAAGTGTGTATAGAATCCCCTAGAATTTTTCTAGAATATTGTATGGTGTTTTAGTATTTTTAACTGATTTTTGAATGTATGGTTAGTATGTGTGTTGCTTAAAGGCATAGTTTGTATTGTATTGTTTTCTTCTCTTCTCTTTTGGGTGTGTGAGCTTTGAAGATTGAGTTGAAGACTTTGTGGATCATCATTGGAGCTTTGAAGACCTTGCAGAGGAGTTTAGCATAGCTTTTGTCTGTTGTTTATAGGTTTATAGGTGCATAGGCAGAGCCCTAGATAGAATACTTTTGTTCAATAAACAAGGAGTGTCTTGTTCACCTCCTTCCTTCTCTATGACATAAAGTCCCTTAAGGGTATTCACCTCTCTCCTTTAGAGGGATTAGTGACCTTGCCCTATAAGGTAGAACTTTGAGAGAGCTTTTCCTTTGATGTTAAGTCCTCAATGGCATCCTTTGGAAGTCAGTGAGCACTGTAACATCCTCACCTCATCTTGTTGACTGAATCTTGTCTGCTGAAGCATTTGAGCCACTGAAGATAGAAGCTGAAGCTTTGAAGAGGATGATTCCTTGAAGAAGTCTGAAGACTTTGTGAAGATCAAGTTGAAGATCCCTGAAGACAGTGAAGCCTGAAGGTGGAGCTGATCAAGAAGCTGAAGCTTAAGGGAGAAGATGAGTTGATACTCATGTGGTAGGGTTGATACCTGGAAAGCAAGTGATCTCTGAAGTCTGAAGACTGAGTTGCTGCTGGAGGAGCTGAGGCTTTCTTCTGTTTTTCTTTTCTGTATTGTTTGTTCTGTCTGATTTGTCTGTTGCACTAGACTAGGTTCATCTAGAATAAGTTCAGTTTAAGAGCATGATTGCATTAGAGGTTGAGTTGCTCCCTCTGCTTGTATTGTTACTGCGTGGCTTTGCTTGCGGGTATTCGGTAGAGCCCAGCTCCCTTGCCCATGTGGTTTGTTTGTCTGATGGCAATTTCATTTCTTTTATCTGTATGATTGCAGTTTACTGTTTATTGCTTGATAGCATGTTGTTTATTTTTCAGTATGATTATTGTTATTTCATGACTGGCTTGAGGTTGAGACGAGCTTGTGGAGGCTGAAGCCCCACACACATTTCCTCCCTCACTTGCATTGCATGCATTTTACTGTTAAGCTGATGCTTTGTCTGTTTTGGTGTATCATTGACATGATCCCGTAGGACTCTCATTTCCTTTGATAAGGATTTGATGATAGACTTTTAGGTTGAAACCTATGCATGACAACATCTAGGGGTTCCCTGTTCAAACTTCAACCATAGGATGAATCCATGGCATGATAACAGTAGGACTTGATAGTCTCCCTCCTAGTTGGGTCTGTTCTCTTCTCACCTCAAAACAGTTTAAGATACAGTAATCATGAATGATTTCTTTCGTACGTTACGAGCCTTAAGCTATCTGAGAAAGGATTGTGGGAGAATTTCTTTTCCACAGTCTGGATGTTAGTATGGTACCCTTTGGGTGACATACGACGCATTCACTCTCAGGTCATAGTCTCTAGTGCGGTTGAAATCGCAAACACAATAAAAAACACTTCTTTCAGGAGATAACCCGTAGTTTCCCGAACTACGTGAGCTCTGATCTCTCATGCCTGTTGAGAGTACGTAGGCACAAGATGGCGAAGTCTTGGCGAGCAACCTTCCCCACCTTCACCCGTAGTAGGCCGAACTACGTTGACTCTGATTTCTCATTCTCTGATGAGAATACGTAGGCATAAAGTGTGACGCTTTGCCGAGTCATTTTTCTTTTCTTTTTCAGCCAGCCTTGATAGGTAGATAGATTATAACCAACCCGTCCAAGTAAACGAACAAGCGAGGATCCCGTCGAGTACGACGGACGTGAGGGGTGCTAATACCTTCCCCTTGCGTAACCGACTCCCGAACCCAGACAATGGTTGCGACGACCTTGTCTTACCCTTATTCGTCAGGTTTTTCCGATCATTTCCTTTCCCGCTCTGAGGGATAAATAACGAAAGGTGGCGACTCTTCTGTCATGCCGGCACCTTATTTTCGCGCAAGCGACAGCTGGCGACTCTGCTGGGGACTCCAACGGTACCCTGCGAGTCAATCCTATCGTTTGTGTGTTTGCCTGTTGGGTTGCGTTTATTTATCGCATTTTTACTTCTCGCACTTTATTTCCCGCATTTTATATTCAGTAAAATATGATTATTTGTGCTGTTGTGGGATGGGAGTTCTGATGAGTGAGAAGCCAGACCCAGGCTTGAGTGCACCATAGACTTAGAGTGGAAATTAGTGGGCGCGTGCTTGCTTTGCAGGCACTAGTGTCTCATGAAATCCACGCTCAGACGAGGTTCATCCGGTTGGCTTCACTTTCAACCCTTTGGGTTGAGACGGTTGCTGGTTTGGTGGATTGTCGA
Organism: Lathyrus sativus; assembly: GCA_963859935.3. Lineage (NCBI taxonomy): Eukaryota > Viridiplantae > Streptophyta > Magnoliopsida > Fabales > Fabaceae > Lathyrus > Lathyrus sativus. The sequence goes on from OZ012741.1 coordinate 645,014,409, forward strand.
CTCTGGGGACCGATCATTTGTGATTCAGCTAAGTGAGGCCTCTTCAGGACTTGATGATGCCACTCCTTCTGGGAATTGTATCATCAGTTTTGAAAGTCTGTGACGCTGATGAACGCATAGGATGCCGTACCTTGAGTCAGTCTAGGTCCATACCTGTGAGCGGGACTGGGTTTATTGCAGGAAACTTAGACCTTCAGACTACCTGGTTTTCTTGGCAGTGAATCAGTTATGTTGGGTTCTCAGTTACAGATATGTTCTTGATAGAGCAAGGGTTTGATCAGAGGATCTTATCATCGGGTGTTTGTCTGTTCTTGATAGAGCAGGCTTTGATCAGTGTATTATCCTCAGTGGTTTGTTCAGGATAGAGCAGATTTTGAGGGAGGTCTGAAGATCTCATCAGCAGATGTTATTTGTTCTTGATAGGGAAGATTTTGAGTGGGGTCTGAGGACTTCATCAACAGATGTTACTTGATCTTGCACCTGGGGTCCTTATTATCAGGCCCTTATTCTTGTCAGAGCAGAATTTTGATCTCGGTCCTATCAGATGGTTATTCTCAGCAGATCAGATCTGTGGCCTTACACCGGGGTTTCCTTCTCATCAGCGACTGTTGATACCGAATCTCCACAGCAGCTACCTGGATATATTATTGCATGCCTGCATTTTGCATTAGTTTGCGCATTCATCTGCATTCCATTAACGTGTGTCTGTGTTGCAGGTACCGTTTCCCCGATCCCGGATTTCTCGCCTCCTGCTGTTATTATGGCCTCCCTCAGGAAGACTGTTGCGTACAAATTCCTGACCCCCGATGTGTCGAAGCTGACTGGTTTGATAGCCCTGGCAGGGGATTCTGTGAAGGATAGGTTCAGGAAGTCTTATGGCAGGTTGCTTAGTCTGGTTTGCAAACCTTCCACGTCCGAGTTGAATGGATTACATGCTCTTCTGCAGTTTTATGACCCTCTCTTGAGGTGCTTCACCTTTCATGACTTCGTTCTCGCGCCGACATTGGAAGAGTATGCTGATATGCTGGGTGTGCCTATCAAAAGGCATATGCCTTTCGTACACATGGATGCTGAGCCTGATCTGGCTGGTTTGGCTTCATCACTCCATTTGAGCGCTTCTGAGTTAGTGGTGACGAGCTGGAACAAGGTCCCAGGGTTCTCTCTGCAGTTTCTGATAGCTAAGGCTCAGCAGTGCGCTAAGGACAAATGTTGGGACGCGTTCAACGCCATCCTTGCTTTATGCATATATGGCATTATCCTATTCCCCAGCATGCCTGATTTCGTGGACTTTGATGCATTCCACATATTCGCCTCAGGGAATCCAGTCCCTACTCTGATCGGAGACGTCTACCATTCAGTGCATTACAAGAATGAGAACCGGAGAGGGAAGAATGTCTCATGCTGCGTACCGTTGCTGTACAAGTGGTTTGATAGTCATTTGCCCAAGAGGGGTTCTTCTGTTTTGTCTGCAGCCACAGCTGAGTGGCCCGAGCGTCTGATGAGCTTGTCGGCAGAAGACATTGATTGGTTCGTTGACAGAGACAGGTTAGGCACCGAGATGATCTTTAGTTGTAGTGGGTTTCCTAACGTACCTCTGATAGGTAGGAAGGGTTGCATCAACTACAATCCATCACTGCTAGTTCGTCAGTTCGCATACGCCTTGAGGACTCCGCCGAAGGAGGAAGAGGTACAGGAATCTCTGTACCTCACGGGTACTCCAGAGGGGGATTTGTTGTCCAAGCTTCAGTATGCGTGGAACAATATCAGCACGAGAGGAAAGCCTTTGTTGGGAAAGAGCAATAGCCAAGCCTACCCTCCTTATTCAGCTTGGATCAGAGCCAGAGCCAGCGCTATAGGGATGCCATTCCCTCATGTCAGACCAGAGAGCCCTCCACCAGTTGAAGAGCCCACCACTGTGTCCATTCATCAGCACAATCAGATACTAGCCGAGCGTGATTAACTGAAGCGGGTGAATGCAGAATTAGAGAAGGAGTTAGCTCAGCTTCGAAGTGAGAGGAACGAAGTCGTGCATGCTCTCAAAAAGCAAACAGAGTCGGTGAACCAACTGGGTGCAGACTTGGCAAAGCAGATTGCTGATCGGGAACGCTTAGGTCAAGACTTCAGAGCTGCTAATGATGTGCTAGCTACGAAGAAGCAGCATTTGGAGGAAGCATATCGAAGGATATCTAAATTTGACCAGGATTGGAAGACTTCCATGGCCACCAGGAAGGAGCGAGAGGACAAGCTGATGCTGCAGATCTCTAAGCTGGAAGCCGAAGTAAAGGACAGTGAGCGGAGGTTTGATGAGGGGACCGCCCGCAGATACGCCGCCGAAAGCCGTCTCAACAAAGCTCTTGCTAACCTGAAGGAGCATAAGCTGATGTTTGAGTCTAAGAAGCGGAAACTGGAGGATTGCTTTGGCGAAGGAGCTTGGGAGAGTTCAGTTCAGGGGCTCCAGCATACCATCAGGCAGAGGGAACTACTCGTCGAAGGGTTGCTCACTTCGCCAGATCACCCGGAGACGAAGGAGTTATTAGCAGAGTATCGCGCCCGTGGCCGTACTTGACTAGTTGTATTCCTGTTGTTTTGATCTTTGATGTATGCTGACCATCACCAGACTTGTTGGCTGAGGTCATGCTGTTGATCTGTTTGTACTCGCTGATACTGTGTACTGCCTTGACAGGCCTTTCCATATATATATGAGATTGATGTTTCCATGATTGGGCTCGGATTTCTTCTTCCTCTTATTATTATCAGCACCGGCACTAAGGCACTAGGATCGGGGGAAAACCTCCCACGCACACAGACACACGCATGCATCTGCATGAAGCATATTTGCATGGTGTATATCTTATTGCTTTTCCTAACCTTTATTGTTGACAGGTTTTCAGGTTCCGAGCTGCTTTCGATCTCCAGGATTGATCAAAGACTCATTCACCGCTACTCAACTCGCGCTAATCAGACAAGGATAATGGACCAGGTGCAGTCAGATGTTCAAGAGCTCCGTGAACAGATGGATCGTTTTATGGAGCTGATGCAGGTGGTCGCTAATGGGCAGGACCAGCTTCGTACTTTGGTTCAACCTCTGATCTCCAGGGTTGACAGTAATGGCATACTTCATGGAGGGGCTGTGCCTACTCCTCCTCCAGTGGACGCTCCACAGAATGTTGTTCCTGTTGTCGGGGGCAACGGCAGTGCTAACGGCAATCTGATGACTAATCTCGGACTCAACGCGGCAGGCGTCGGCAATGGTAGTTTGGGAGCCAATGTTAACATAGGGCCGGTCAACGGCAATGCTGGTGCAGGAAATCTGTTGGTGCCTCAACCGTGGCTGGAGGACCACCAGGATGACGTATTCTCTCAGAGAGGTGTAGAGGCAGAGTTGAACGCTGAAGCTCGACTCAGGTTCAAAGCGCTGGAAGACAAGATGAGGGACATTGAAAATCAGAACACATTGGGCGTTGACATGTCCAAGCTCGGGTTGATTGCTGATTTTAAGGTGCCTCACAAGTTCAAGGTGCCCGTCTTTGAGAAGTATAAGGGTACTACTTGCCCCCGCGTCCACCTTCGATCTTATTATAGAAAGATGTCTGCCTATTCTGACGATGAGAAGTTGCTGATGCACTTCTTTCAGGATAGTCTTTCTGGTCCATCACTCGAATGGTATATGGGCCTGGAGCCTGCTACTGTGCGCACCTGGAAAGACCTCGCGGAAGCGTTCGTCCTCCACTATCAATACAATAGCGACTTGGCCCCCAACCGAGTTCAGCTTCAGAATCTCTCACAGCGGAACAATGAAAGCTTTAAAGAGTACGCCCAGCGGTGGCGTGAATTGGCTGCTCGGGTTCAACCGCCGATGGTTGAGCGTGAGCTAGTGCAAATGTTCGTGGCTACCCTTCCTGGAATCTACTATGAAAAGCTGGTCAGTGGCATGTCTGGAACATTCTCGGCTCTCATCACTATGGGCGAGCATGTTGAGAACGGTATAAAGATCGGAAAAATTCAGGGCGAATCATCCTCAGCTGGAGGAGGTAGTAAGAAACCTTACGCTGGCAAGCGTCGAGAGGGAGATGCCAGTGCTGTCACTAATGCTCGGAGAAAGGGCAAGGGCCCTCAGCCTCAGATTGCTAGCATAAATATCCCAGCTGCTCCACCGCAGCCGCAGCAGCAGCAGCCTCAGCAGCAGAATAACCAAGGGTATAGGAGATATCAGAATCGGGCTCCTATGACGAATCGTCAGTTTGAAACTCCACCTATGTCGTATGCACAGCTCTTGCAAACTTTGCTGCAGCTTCAGCTAGTTCAAAAAAAGGACAATGGCTCCCTTAACAGGGGCACCACCACCGGGGTATGATGCCAATGCTACTTGTGATTTTCATACTGGGGCACCAGGCCACACGATTGAGAATTGTAAAGCTTTTAAGCACAAAGTGCAGGACTTGGTGGACGCCAAGGTTATTAACTTTTCTGATAGCGTGCCCAACGTTACCAAGAACCCTATGCCTCATCATAAGGGAGGCGGAGTGAATGCCGTTATCACTGAGGAGAGTGCGGACTTGCTGACTGATGTCAAAGATTTGAAGACGCCGCTTAGTTTTGTCAAGGCTAAGTTGCTGAAGAAGGGCTTCTTCCCTGGATGCGGAGAGTTATGTATGGCTTGTGCCACACTTCCTGATGGGTGTGAGCAGCTGGTCGAAGGTATCCAAAGTCTGATGTCTGAAGGTATTTTGCAGTTCAGCCAGAGCGTTGAAAGTGCATCAGGGGAAGTCGTGCTGAAGCAGGCAGATGAAGTTGCTACCATTACTGTTCCTCGTCACCCTATTACTATTTCTGCACCCCGACCGCCTACTATTACTATCACCAGGGCCTGACCAATCCCATTCGAAAGCACTAATGTCGTTCCATGGCATTACGGCGCCGAAGTCTACTGCAATGGTCAGAAGATAGAGCTTGAGCCGTACGGATCGACCGTGCAGAATCTTACCGGAGTCAGTGGCATCACTCGAAGCGGTAGAGTGTTCGCACCAACGGAGGTTGCAGCAGAGAAAGTGGTCAGGGCTGACGCTGCTGACAAGGGTAAAGGTAAAGTTATTGAGGAGGTCCCCTCTGGGGCAGAAAAAGACTTGCTAGTTAAAGATGCTGAAGAGTTCATGCGACTAATCAAGAAGAGCGACTACAAGATTGTAGATCATCTTCATCAGACTCCGTCTAAGATCTCTATTCTTAACCTGTTGCTGTGTTCTGAAGCGCACCGCAACGCATTACTGAAGGTATTGAATGCTGCATACGTGCCGCAGGAGATATCAGTAAATCAGCTGGAAGAGGTGGTGGCCCATGTTAATGCTGGTAATGGGTTGGGATTCACAGATCTAGAGCTGACTCCTAAAGGAAGAGATCACAACAGCGCCTTGCACGTCTCCATAGAGTGCAGAGGCACTATTATGTCGCATGTCCTGGTGGATACGGGTTCGTCGCTTAACGTGCTTCCGAAGAAGGCACTGATGAAGTTGGATACCCGTGGATTGCTTTGCACGCCCAGCGATCTGGTAGTGAAAGCCTTTGACGGAACCAAGCGCCACGTCTTCGGAGAATTGACCCTGCCGATTCAAGTTGGTCCAGAGACGTTCAATACGGTTTTTTATATCATGGACATCATGCCTGCCTACAGTTGCCTCTTAGGTCGGCCATGGATCCATGTTGCTGGTGCCGTGACGTCCATGCTGCATCAAAAGCTCAAATATGCTGTCGGAGGCAGCATAGTAACCGTCTGTGGTGAGGAGGACATCATGGTGAGCCACCTGTCGTCCTTTAAATATGTTGAAATGGATGGCGAAATCCATGAAACGCTCTGCCAAGCATTTGAAACCGTCAAGGTGAAAGAGGTAGCTCCTGTTGTCGCAGAGAAGCAAGAGATGAATCTCTCCTCGTTTAAGGAAGCTCGGGCCGTTGTCGAAGCCGGTTCCACCCCAGGTTGGGGGCATGTTTTGGATATACCAATCAAGCAGGATAAGTTTGGATTGGGATATTCTCCTGAAGCTGAAGCTTCATCTTCTTCCGGCAGCTCGTCTCGTGGGAAAGGGCCGATCCTATTCACCAAGGGGGGAGTAATTTTCGAAAGCATCAACGCAGCGTCTGAGGACAGCGGGGATAGCGATTACGATCTTGACGCCTGGATGCAGCCGAGCAAGCCGGGCGAGCGCCTCAACAATTGGACCATCAAGGAGATTATCAAGCTGACAAGTGAAGAGTAATGATTTACTTTTTACAATCTTTGTACAACCCTATGTCCTGCCCGGGGCATAGTGGTTTTACTGTCAGGGCCTTGTTGGATTATGCGTATGCATTTTGTTACTAAATAAAAGGCGTTTTCTTTGTACTCAAATATTGTGTTCTCTGTTATTCCTGTTTTATTTTTATTCTGAAAAACAGTAAAATGGCAACGAGGTTTGTGCTAACCTGCATATTCTTGCTTTAAACTTAACCCTTGTTATTGCAGGATCCACGTAACAGATGACATCGACTCTGGACCCTCTAAGGCTCACTACGACTTTGATTGCCCGATCTATCAGGCCGAGGATGAGATTGATGAAGACGAAGACCTTCCAGAAGAGTTGGTCCGCTTGTTGAGACAAGAGGAGAAGGTTATTCTGCCTCACGAGGAGGATATTGAGATTGTAAATCTGGGTTCTGAGGAGCTCGTTAGGAATGTCAGAGTAGGGGCTGCGCTGCAGAGTGATGTCAAGCATAGACTGGTCGAGATGCTTCGAGAGTATAGTGATGTCTTTGCTTGGTCATACGAAGATATGCCCGGACTTGACACTGATATCGTGGTTCATCGCTTGCCGTTGCGAGAAGATTGCCCTCCAGTCAAGCAGAGGCTCAGGAGGACGAGACCAGATATGGCTGTAAAAATCAAAGAAGAAGTCCAGAAGCAGTTGGACGCAGGATTTCTAGCCGTTACCACTTACCCTCCGTGGGTCGCCAACATAGTGCCTGTACCGAAGAAAGACGGTAAGGTACGCATGTGCGTCGATTATCGGGATTTGAATAGGGCGAGCCCTAAGGATGATTTCCCGTTGCCTCATATCGATGTGTTGGTCGACAATACAGCCCAGTTTTCCGTGTTTTCGTTCATGGATGGCTTCTCCGGTTACAATCAGATTAAGATGGCACCGGAGGACATGGAGAAAACGACGTTTATCACCCCCTGGGGAACATTCTGCTATAAGGTAATGCCCTTCGGTCTGAAGAACGCAGGGGCCACTTACCAGCGAGCAATGGTAACTTTGTTTCATGATATGATTCATCATGAGATCGAGGTCTATGTTGATGACATGATTGCAAAGTCCCAAACGGAGGAAGAGCATCTGGTCAACTTGTTGAAGCTTTTTCAGAGGCTTAGGAAATTCAGGCTGAGGCTGAATCCTAACAAGTGCACTTTCGGAGTGCGGTCCGAAAGTTATTGGGGTTTATCGTTAGTGAACGAGGGATTGAAGTTGATTCTGCAAAAATAAAAGCTATCCAAGAAATGCCAGCGCCGAAAACAGAAAAAGAAGTTCGTGGTTTCTTGGGCCGAATAAACTACATTGCCAGGTTTATTTCTCAGCTCACGGCCACTTGTGAACCGATGTTCAAGCTCTTAAAGAAAGATCAGGCGATTACTTGGAATGAAGATTGCCAGAAGGCATTCGATAAGATAAAGCAGTATCTTCAAGAACCTCCAATCTTGATACCCCCAGTGGCTGGACGGCCATTAATCATGTACCTGACGGTTCTGGAGAATAGTATGGGGTGTGTTCTCGGTCAGCACGACGAGACGGGCAGAAAGGAGCATGCCATTTATTATTTGAGTAAAAAGTTCACTGAGTGTGAATCTCGATACTCGATGCTGGAGAAGACGTGTTGTGCATTAGCTTGGGCCGCCAAACGTCTACGACAATATATGCTCAACCACACCACTATGCTAATTTCGAAGATGGATCCGATCAAGTACGTCTTCGAGAGGCAGGCTCTTTCCGGCAGGATTGCCAGATGGCAAATGGTGTTAACGGAATATGATATTCAATACGTCTCTCGGAAAGCCATTAAGGGAAGCGTATTGTCTGATTACCTTGCCGAACAGCCAATCGAAGACTACCAGCCGATGAAGTTCGAATTCCCTGACGAGGACATTATGTTTCTCAAAGCGAAGGATTGCGATGAGCCATTGCCCGATGAGGGACCAGATAGGAAGTCTCAGTGGAAGTTGATATTCGACGGAGCGGTTAATTCCTATGGAAGCGGTATCGGGGCTATCATAACGACTCCTCACGGATCCCACATCCCGTTTACTGCGAGACTGACGTTTCCAGTTACTAACAATGAAGCAGAGTATGAAGCATGTATTATGGGTCTAGAAGAGGCAACCGATTTGAGAATCAAGAATCTAGACATATATGGTGACTCAGCGCTTGTAATCAATCAAATCAAAGGGGAGTGGGAAACTCGTCAAGCGAATCTAGTGTCGTACATGAATTATGCCAGGAGGCTGCTTCCGTTCTTCGATCGAGTGGAACTTCATCATGTACCCAGGGCTGAAAATCAGATGGCTGATGCCTTAGCCACGTTGGCTTCAATGTATAAGGTCAATTATTGGAATGAGGCTCCAAGAATTGTGCTTTCGCGTCTTGACAGGCCGACATTTGTCTTTGCAATCGAGGACGCCAATGACGGCAAGCCATGGTTCCACGACATCCAGACCTTCCTTATGACTAAGGAGTATCCTGCGGGTGTGTCTACCCAGGATAAGAAGACTCTGAGGAGGCTATCCGGAAACTTTTATCTCAATCCTGACGGAGTGTTGTATAAGAGAAACCACGATCTCGTGCTGCTCAGATGTGTAGATGAGAAAGAGGCAAGTATACTCATGGAAGAAGTTCATGAGGGCACATTTGGTACGCACGCCGGCGGGCATGCCATGACAAGAAAGATCCTGAGAGCAGGGTATTACTGGCTGACTATGGAGTCGGATTGCTTCAGATTCGCGAAGAAATGTCACAAATGCCAGATTTATGCTGATGAAGTTCATGTGCCGCCGTGCCCATTGAATGTCATGTCCTCCCCTTGGCTGTTCTCCATGTGGGGCATCGACATGATAGGCAAGATCGAGCCCACTGCATCCAATGGTCATCGTTTCATTCTGGTAGCTATCGACTACTTCACCAAATGGGTGGAAGTAGCCTCGTACGCTAATGTAACCAAGCAGGTGGTGGCTAAATTCATAAAGAGGGACATCATCTGTCGCTATGGAATTCCCGAGCGGATCATTACTGATAATGGTTCGAATTTGAATAACAAGATGATGAAGGAGCTGTGCCAGAGCTTCAAGATTGAACACCACAACTCATCTCCTTACCGGCCGAAGATGAATGGCGCTGTTGAAGCGGCCAACAAGAACATAAAGAAGATTGTTCAGAAGATGGTTGTGACGTACAAAGATTGGCACGAGATGCTGCCGTTTGCCTTGCACGGTTATCGTACGACGGTGCATACGTCGACCGGGGCAACTCCTTTCTCCTTGGTGTACGGTATGGAAGCTGTCCTACCGCTAGAAGTGGAGATTCCCTCTTTGCGAGTTTTGGTTGATGTGAAACTCGACGAGGCAGAATGGATTACGAATCGTTTGAACCAACTCAGCCTGATGGACGAGAAGAGGTTAGCATCGATTGCATTTGGTCGCCTGTACCAAAGCCGAATGAAGAAAGATTATGATAAGAAGGTGCGTCCTAGAAGCTTTCAGACGGGTGATCTCGTCCTGAAGAAGATTCTTCCGCCACACTCCGATCACCGGGGCAAGTGGACTCCGAATTACGAAGGGCCGTATGTCGTCAGCAAGGTCTTCTCGGGAGGAGCTTTGTTGTTATCCACGATGGATGGTGAAGATTTTGCATCCCCGGTGAACGTGGACGCAGTTAAAAAATACTTTGCTTGAAAGAGACCCGCTGGACAAAAAAGGAAAGAGTCCAGGCAAAAAAGGGGCATCCCGGCGAACCAAAAACAGAATAAAAGGTTCGGGCAAAAATTAGGGATATATTGAAAAAATGTACACCCGCGAAGTCAAAAACCTACACTGGGCGGCTTCGGCAAAAAAGGGTATCCCGGTGAACTGAAAACCCGTAAAGGGCGGTTCACGCAAAAGTTAGGGATTTGAATAAGCAAATGGCTGCGTTCCGCGTGTGGACTTTCATTGTTAGTGGTTTGGAGGACCTGAGGGCCGTTTATCTGAATCAATCTCTTCCGAAGCTGAAGCATCGGAGAAGTATCGAAGTCGAGTGGGTCTTAGAGGGATCAACTCATGGTGTTCGTCTACGCCTCGTTGCCGACATTTGTATATACTGATGTGTATTTATGTTTTCTTTTTGCGCAGCTTCCTCATTCCAGGAGCTTGCCTCTGTTGTAAAACGTTTATTTACCCATTCAGGGGTCCACCATCAATAAAATGCATATTATTCAGCAATTCTGCTTGCCCATTTAGCATTTATCTGTTTTGTTTGCGAATGAAAACGCCGATGTTTTTTTGATAAAATGCGCATACATAAACTTACGGTCCTAAGCCCATTGATTGTTGAAACAATTAATTAACTGAATATTGTCACGAGATAATAACCTGGATAGGCCCCTTTGAGGAGGGTATCTTGTCTGTTTGCTTGTGTTGTTGCAGATGTAGCGCCTTCCAGACGATGTGCCATGCACATCCCCGAAGCAGGGCGAGTCATCTTTCTCCAGCAGTGTTCAGTGGTCTCCTCCGCAGAATCAGAATCAGATAGTGAGCATTGATATGTCTCCCCACGCAGAGATGATTCTCTCCCTCCAAGCAGACGCACCCTGAAGGAACGTCATTTTCTCAGCTGGGTCGCTCGCCGGAGCTCGTATTCTTCCCCAGCACCGGGTCACAAGTGCAGATTTCATAGAAATGTTCGGGTGCCGAAGCTCGTGTTTTCCCCAGAGTCGCACTCTCTCCAGCGAAGCAGAACGGTTTCTCCTTCCTCAGCCGAGTTTGCAGATGTCCAAGAGAGCCGAATCCTTGGAAGGTGATCAGATCGTGATTGGTTTTTCCCCAATGGAGTGTGGAGCAGCTGAAGTTGTTTCCCTACAGAGTTGTTATCCCCAGAGGAATAGCTTAGACGGTCGCGCAGTTCATTCTCGTGATTGATATCAGTAGGTCCAGGTTCTCGTAGAGCCCCGTTCCCCTGCGGCAATCAACTGAAGTTGTTCCCTACAGCAATCAGCGGAAGATCAATTCCCCAGACAGAGTCCGATTGATATTGGCGTGCAGTTTCCTCCTCAGCAGGATGATTCCTTTACCTGAGTAGTTCTTTTCTCCTCGACAGGAGAACCTTCCCCGACATTTATTTTGCTGACGGGATTGCATAGCAATTGACATTGCATAGCATTTAACATAGACACATATCATTCCCACCATGTGGAGCATAGAGTCGAAGCATACGCATCATAAGCATGATCTAGGTTATCATCATTCTTGTTTTACAGGTGCTCCACCGAAAAGACCAGTTGCCCAGGATGATTCCTGACGCTCTCCCCAACAAGGTCGTTTTCTTAGGATGATTCTTAAGACCCCGGTGTAATCCCCACAGTCGCTCGCTCAAGATGATTTTTGAGATCCCCAGCGAAGTCTTCAGTTCAAGACGATTCTTGAATTCCTCAGCAGGGCCGTTTGCTTAAGATGATTCTTAAGACCTCAGCGCAACTTCCCGAGTTGTTTGCTTAGGACGGTTCTTGAGCTCCCCAATGGCGTCCCCAGCAAAAGTTGCCCAGGAGGATTCCTGGAATATGCCTGGCAGAATGAAGTCTCCAGAATGGGTATCGGTTCAAGATGATTCTCGAAGGTGCCCGACGGAGTTGTTTGTTCGAGATGATTCTTGAAGTCCTTAGCAGCGTGATATGTCTGCTCCAACAGTGATGTCTAATCTGAAGATTGACTTCGTAAATGCCTGAAGGCGATATCAGAAGGTTCCTGTGAGCTCAGATGTCATTGTTGATGAATCAACGTGTGGCTGAAGACAAGGTTCCAAAGTTTGTAGATATAACAAGGTGATCCGCGTTGGTCTGAAGACCAAGTCAGTTGTCCTGAGGTGATGATTGATTGCGATCAAGTGAATGGTGATTCTTCTGACTGAAGTCACGGATACTCTATAGCAGAGGCGGAGTTTCCTGAAGTCGGATCCATGTATCCTTGAAGGCCAAGGACCATTTCTTCAGACTGAAGTCGAAGATACCTCCTGCAGAGTTGCCGACAGGCAAAAGTTTACATCCTTGAAGGCCAAGGATGTTTACCTTCGGAAGTACTTGAAGATCTTTTCTAGCTGAAGCTGGAAGTGGCCAGGGGCCGGGGTTTCATATAGTTCTGATGTTGAATGCATGTTTGTTCGACGGCGAGGTTGGATGTTTGTTCGACGGCGAGGTTGAATGTTCGTTTTCAGATTATATTTTGTCCGGCGGCGATGTTGGATGTGTTTGACGGCGAGGTTGAATGTTTGTTTGACGGCGAGGTCAGATTATGATTTGTTCGACGGCGAGGTTGAATGTTTGTTTGACGGCGAGGTCAGATTATGATGTGTTCGACGGCGAGGTTGAATGTTTGTTTGACGGCGAGGTCAGATTATGATTGGTTCGACGGCGAGGTTGGATGTTTGTTCGACGGCGAGGTTGAATGTTCGTTTTAAGATTATATTTTGTCCGGCGGCGAGGTTGGATGTGTGTTCGACGGCGAGGTTGAATGTTTGTTTGACGGCGAGGTCAGATTATGTTTGTTTGACGGCGAGGTCAGATTATGATGTGTTCGACGGCGAGGTTGAATGTTTGTTTGACGGCGAGGTCAGATTATGATTGGTTCGACGGCGATGTTGGATGTGTTCGACGGCGAAGTTGAATGTTTGTTCGACAGCGATGTCAGACTCTTTAATCCCCAGCAGAGATGATGATGGTACGACGGCGATGTCGAGTGTCTCTCAGAACGATGTTTGTTTCCGACGGCGATGTCAGATTCAGTTTTCCAGCGGCGATGTTGGGCATGTCAAGTTGATCCAGTCTTCTGACGGCGATGTTAGGTGATGCAGATCCTTTAGTTCTCCAGCGGCGATGCGGGGTATTTTGATTGTCCGACGGCGAAGTCAGATGTATTTTCTCCAGCGGCGATGCGGGGTATTCTGTTCAGAGATGTATTTTCTCCAGCGGCGATGCGGGGTATCTTGTTCAGAGATGTATTTTCTCCAGCGGCGATGCGGGGTATTTTGTTCAGTGTCGTATTTCCTCCAGCGGCGATGCAGGGTATTTCGATTGTCCGACGGCGATGTCAGATTTAGTTCTCCAGCGGCGATGCGGGGTGTTTTGGGTTGATCGACGGCGATGTCGGATTCAGTTTTCCAGCGGCGATGTTGGGCATTTTGGTGATTCAGGTTCTTTAGTTCTCCAGCGGCGATGTTGGATATATTGTTTGTTTCCGACGGTGATGTCAGATCAGTATTTCTCCAGATAGTTGCCGTCCAGCTATTATTCCAGTGTTCGACGAGTTGAGCAGTCGGCAAATTTTCGGGTTTACCGGTATTCAATCGTCTCTCACCTTGATTGGTTGAGAGCCGTTCGCTTCTCACCCAGTCAAGTTCAAGCCGTTTGAATAGGGGCAGCTGTTGCACCCCAAAATTTGACCAACATTTATTTATCCATCAAGTGTTTGAAAGTTGATACCTTCATCAGTAAGTTCAAGAGATCCTCAAGAGAATTGGTTGAAACCAGAGTTGTGTGCTTCATAGCTTGAGAGTTGTGGGAGCTCCTCAGATGATTCTGAGACTTTGAGAATGGACCTGATGCTTTGAGAAAGCCTATGAGATGTCTTGATAGCTATCATGAAGCCCAGAGAGGTCATTGAGCAAGAATTCAGAAGATTCAACCATGAATGGTAGAATTAGGGTTTTGATTGGGTCAACCCTAGATCAGCTGAAACTTTGGAGAAGGTTGAGACCCAATCCAAGGGCCATGAGATCATGGAATGATGCATAGATATGTTATAAAGATGATTCCTAGACCAACTCATCATGATTGAGGAGTTTGAGAAGTTTTGAGTTAGGGTTTCTGAGGATTGTCAGTGAAAAAACCCTAGTTTGATCCTTATCTTCCAGGCCGTTTTATCTCAAGATGTGATTGATATCTCATCTACCCCACAACATGAATGTTGTAGAGCTTGTTCTTAGCTTTAATTTGAGTGGTAGAAGTCCTTGATAGGAGTTGCAGAGCTCAAGTTATGGTTTTGACAAATTACAGGTCAGCTCAGGTGTGTGAATCTGGGTCCTTGAAAGTCACCCAACTTGCAGACAACTTTTTCCCTAGTAGGATGATTCCTATGATCTCTTGGTCAACATTAATGTTGAAGAGCGTCTTCTTAGCTTTCTAGAGAGTACTAGAAGTCCTTGATAGGATTTGTAGAACTCAACTTATGGTTTGAACAAGACAGGGGTATTTTGGTTATTTGGCAGTTATAGGTCATTTTAAGCAAAGGCCATATCTCCTATTTCCAAGCCTCAAATGGAAAAACTCAAAACATTAAAGTTGTTCAAAATGGGATTTTAAGTCTAGAAAAGTGGTCATGAGTTATTGGAAGAGCTTGTAGCAAGGATTTACAAGATTGGGTAAAAATGACCTAAAAATGGCTTATAAGTTGAAAAAGTTGAAGTTGGAAATTGGTTTAGGAGATGTACAAATCCAAAATGGGTCATCCAATATGTCATTTTGACTCCAAACAATATTTTAAAAACAATGGTTCAAGTAGAATTTTGATTTGAAGCTTAGAAATGGGGGTTACTTTGTAATTCTCATTCTTGCATAATAAGGCAACTTGATAAAACTTCACCAAAGGCAAGGAAGTGCATGTTTTTCACTCATTCTTTCTCAATATCTCTTGTAAGGAGATTTTGAAGCCAATTTGACAAGCCTAACTCATGAGATATGGTATGATCAACATGTCATTAAAGGAGAAGTTCTATAACTTTCAAGCACTTTCCACAAGTTTCTAGATGGGTCTAGATTATTCCATGGATTGCTATAAGAAGAGTGAATCACAATGTGGCCAGGGTTGGTGATAATTGTTGGTGAGTGGTGAGGTTAGAGTGTGAAAAGTGAGATCCTTCCATTTGCATTTCCATAGCAAACTCTCTTTCTCTTCCATCTTCATTCATTTCTCCTCCACAAACACACTGCTCTGATCTTTAGGAGCAATTGCATACCAAATTGAAGGTAGATCCATGGAGGTTTGAAGCTGTTTTGAAGAATTTGCAAGAAGAGCATATTGAGATCAAACACAAGATTCAAGCCTTGTTCATCCATCTTGTTGCATACAGAATTCATATCTGCCATTGGAGATCAATCAGGGAAGGTTGCAGACATTGAATTGGGGTGAAACCACATCCACCATTAAAGTTTGACAGGTTGGTAATGTTGCTCGTATCACCTAATTTATGTGCATTCCATCATAGTTCTAGGTTTAGACTGGTTAAGCTAGGGTAGAGGACTATATTCTGAGGATTAGAGGAAGATCTATGAAGTTTCATGGCAGGGAGTTGATTCTTGGAAGAACAAGAACAAGCTGTTCAGTGAGTATTAGCATGCATGGTATAGTTCAGAATGGTTAGGGTAGCGTGTAGAACAAGATTATATCAATGGATTGGAGTTACATCAAGATTGACAGCAGAGGAAAGAATTGAAACCCTAATGCTAGAGCTCTCTGTTAGGACAATACAAGAGGTTTCAGGGACAACTATTGGTATCATTGTGTTCAGGGTGATTGGTAGGCCAAGTTTGCTTTTGGAATTTCTTGATTTCATCCAGCCATCAGTGAGAACGAGCTTGAAGAAGATCCCTGCATGGATTAGGGTTTTCTGAAAACCCTAGGGTTTGTTTGGAGACGATGAAGCGCCACCGTTGGATTGTCTCAGATCCTTGACTAATTCAGTCCATCGCACGACCACGATTTGAATTCAGAAGCGGAGGGAAGACTGAAGCGCATGAAACGCAGCGTACCACTAATTCAAACGCACCGTTTTGGTTCATTGATAGAACTGGGCTTCAGCAATTCGTTTCTATCCACACCACCATATTTTGGCCCATCTCACAAAGCAACTGGGGCGTGTTACTTTTGATACCCCCCTCCCATTTATTTCTTATTCTTTTATTTTTATTTCTTTTAATTTCCTTGCATTTTAATAAATTCATATAAAATACAAAAATCAATATTTTTCATTTCTTCTTTTTTTCACATATTCATGATTTTGTCTAGAAAATTAATAAAAATAAAAATTCCATTTTATTTTTCTTTTAATATTTTTTAGCATATTTTCTTGTAAATAGTATTTTTAATTGATTTTGGTTAACACTTGATTTTGTACAATTTGTTTTAGGACTTTCCCTTAGGATTTTTGGGCCATTCTTTTTGGCATAGTTAGATATTGAACCCTAGTTCATGTAGGATTTAATTATCAATTTGTAGATTAAAATTTGATGTAGTTTGATTGTTTGGCATTTAGGTGTTCAAATTAGGGTTTTAGGTTGTATAAGTAGACTTGGACCATTTTGTTTTGGGGTTTATAGGCCAAATTAGTGTATGGGGAATATATGGGTTAAGGGTAAGTGTGTATAGAATCCCCTAGAATTTTTCTAGAATATTGTATGGTGTTTTAGTATTTTTAACTGATTTTTGAATGTATGGTTAGTATGTGTGTTGCTTAAAGGCATAGTTTGTATTGTATTGTTTTCTTCTCTTCTCTTTTGGGTGTGTGAGCTTTGAAGATTGAGTTGAAGACTTTGTGGATCATCATTGGAGCTTTGAAGACCTTGCAGAGGAGTTTAGCATAGCTTTTGTCTGTTGTTTATAGGTTTATAGGTGCATAGGCAGAGCCCTAGATAGAATACTTTTGTTCAATAAACAAGGAGTGTCTTGTTCACCTCCTTCCTTCTCTATGACATAAAGTCCCTTAAGGGTATTCACCTCTCTCCTTTGGAGGGATTAGTGACCTTGCCCTATAAGGTAGAACTTTGAGAGAGCTTTTCCTTTGATGTTAAGTCCTCAATGGCATCCTTTGGAAGTCAGTGAGCACTGTAACATCCTCACCTCATCTTGTTGACTGAATCTTGTCTGCTGAAGCATTTGAGCCACTGAAGATAGAAGCTGAAGCTTTGAAGAGGATGATTCCTTGAAGAAGTCTGAAGACTTTGTGAAGATCAAGTTGAAGATCCCTGAAGACAGTGAAGCCTGAAGGTGGAGCTGATCAAGAAGCTGAAGCTTAAGGGAGAAAATGAGTTGATACTCATGTGGTAGGGTTGATACCTGGAAAGCAAGTGATCTCTGAAGTCTGAAGACTGAGTTGCTGCAGGAGGAGCTGAGGCTTTCTTCTGTTTTTCTTTTCTGTATTGTTTGTTCTGTCTGATTTGTCTGTTGCACTAGACTAGGTTCATCTAGAATAAGTTCAGTTTAAGAGCATGATTGCATTAGAGGTTGAGTTGCTCCCTCTGCTTGTATTGTTACTGCGTGGCTTTGCTTGCGGGTATTCGGTAGAGCCCAGCTCCCTTGCCCATGTGGTTTGTTTGTCTGATGGCAATTTCATTTCTTTTATCTGTATGATTGCAGTTTACTGTTTATTGCTTGATAGCATGTTGTTTATTTTTCAGTATGATTATTGTTATTTCATGACTGGCTTGAGGTTGAGACGAGCTTGTGGAGGCTGAAGCCCCACACACATTTCCTCCCTCACTTGCATTGCATGCATTTTACTGTTAAGCTGATGCTTTGTCTGTTTTGGTGTATCATTGACATGATCCCGTAGGACTCTCATTTCCTTTGATAAGGATTTGATGATAGACTTTTAGGTTGAAACCTATGCGTGACAACATCTAGGGGTTCCCTGTTCAAACTTCAACCCTAGGATGAATCCATGGCATGATAACAGTAGGACTTGATAGTCTCCCTCCTAGTTGGGCCTGTTCTCTTCTCACCTCAAAACAGTTTAAGATACAGTAATCATGAATGATTTCTTTCGTACGTTACGAGCCTTAAGCTATCTGAGAAAGGATTGTGGGAGAATTTCTTTTCCACATCTGGATGTTAGTATGGTACCCTTTGGGTGACATACGACGCATTCACTCTCAGGTCATAGTCTCTAGTGCGGTTGAAATCGCAAACACAATAAAAAACACTTCTTTCAGGAGATAACCCGTAGTTTCCCGAACTACGTGAGCTCTGATCTCTCATGCCTGTTGAGAGTACATAGGCACAAGATGGCGAAGTCTTGGCGAGCAACCTTCCCCACCTTCACCCGTAGTAGGCCGAACTACGTTGACTCTGATTTCTCATTCTCTGATGAGAATACGTAGGCATAAAGTGCGACGCATTGCCGAGTCATTTTTCTTTTCTTTTTCAGCCAGCCTTGATAGGTAGATAGATTATAACCAACCCGTCCAAGTAAACGAACAAGCGAGGATCCCGTCGAGTACGACGGACGTGAGGGGTGTTAATACCTTCCCCTTGCGTAACCGACTCCCGAACCCAGACAATGGTTGCGACGACCTTGTCTTACCCTTATTCGTCAGGTTTTTCCGATCGTTTCCTTTCCCGCTCTGAGGGATAAATAACGAAAGGTGGCGACTCTTCTGTCATGCCGACACCTTATTTTTGCGCAAGCGACACACGGGCTGCTGCATCTCCAGTCCACAACACCTGGTGAGTCTAGCCCTTTGAACCATCTCTTTTTGCTGGTGGGGTTCTCACATATTGAGTGAGGTGCCTGCCATGTATTTTTAGTTTGCCACCATTTGTTTAGCACATTTTGGCATTTAATTATATCAAGTGTGTAAACAAAGACATCGAAGGTCATAGATTGACATGATTTGGTTATTTGTTTGCTCGGAAAGCCATACACTTTCAGCTTCTGCTTAAGAAATTTTGACACAATGTGTTAGCTTTTAAGTATCTCATGTTTTATTTACATAATTACTATTTGTGACATTTTATTATAAGCATTTGCGGATTCAAACTCCTGTAATCGAGTCTATGATACATGGTTGGATGTGAGACATGGGATCTTGATCCGATGGTCCAAAATGCAAGACTTTGTCAATTGTGATTTAATAATTGCAAGAAATACAAATCCAAATGATTCTATTATGCGTGATTTTAAATTGCAATGTGAAACTACAAATGTGGCATTAATGTATTTTGAGGTATCTACAACATCGCATTGGCCGTATTTTCCTGCCACATAAAAGTTTGCAGCATAACCACAAATGTAACCTCGGTTTAAAACCATGCTGGTAAGCCAACTATAACATACAAATGGAGAATGTGGAAGAACAATGTATAACAAATATATGGACTGAATCAAAATGTTGAGCTGGATTTAATTACTCTTTTCCTTTATTGCTCATTTGCTTATTAAAAAAAAGGAATATAGGATTGATAGACATATCAGAAACAAAGCATTTTCCATATGAATTGAAATGCTAATATAGATTAGGACTAAAGAATTAATGGCATCTTACTGATAATAATGTCCATTATTTTCCTGGATTCATTGCTAATGGAATGCTAAGTACGAGGAAGACTGAGAGAAATTTTATTCTGTTTAAGAACAAAGCCTGCACTTGAAGAAGCAACATTCACAAGTTATAATGTTGCTTGTTGATTGATATTGTATTTAAGTATTTTGCATATAACATTTTGAATAGATTTAATCCTTCTATATATGTATTATGACATCAGCCACAACATTTTTGAGCGAGTACTTTTAAAAATACAAAATTACTTCGGGGTGTCAAATACAAAAGGAGGTGACAAATTAGGTGTTCAAATTGGTATAGGAAGACACTGCTTTACCTAAGTTATTATTAAATAAACATTTAGTCAATTACCACTGCATTTGTGTGATAATAAAAATCAAAAAGTAATTATACAAATGACCTTGAGATTAATTATAAAATTGTAAAAATATAAAATTTCGCGGGTAAAGGTAGTAGTAGCAAATCGATAGGGCTCTCAGTCGTTCTTATTTTCTTCCCACCGCCAAGTTGTTTTGTTCAAGAAACCCTTTTTCTTATAGTTTCATCAAACACCCATTCCTCAAAATCAAAACCATTCCTTTTTATGGTCAAAGCTTCACCTGATGTTGTGACAGAACCACCCAAAGAAGAAGCTTCAAGGATCCAACCATATGAAGTGTATGAGTTATGGATCCTGTCGGGTAGATCAACTCGCAAGGCTGGAATGTTCAATGTTGGTGATAATGTACTCGCCACCACACTGGGTCTCTTCTGCTCTTCATTTTATTTTAAGACAACTACATTGGTGCTTGTTTCCTATATCATCTTCAACATAATTATTTGAACTGGAGGATTAGGGTGGGTTTGTTTGAATGTATTTATTGAAACTTATATACTTCAATAAAGACTTGTGAGGATGTTTCAAAGTGTTTATGGAAAAGTATATATCATATTTCACAAGATGTTTTCCTTTATTACTCAATTGCTCATTAAAATAAGGAATCAAGGATTGGCCACTTTGTTCTTGTAACTACATGATAGACATTATATTAATTTGTAATCGGCAACCCCTAATTTGACGCTGAAAAAAGCTTTAATTTTGAATCATCCAATTTATTAGGAATATATCTAGATTAAAATTAAAAGGATTAATGGTATCTTCTTGATAATCCTAAAGTATATTACTTGTTTAAATGCTGAAGGAATGCTAAGTACGAGGAAGCATTAGAGAAATTAGAGGCAATTTTGGGAACAAACCAGAGCCCGATGAAGTAGCAATGACAAGTTATAATGTTCATTGTTGTTACTCTAAGCTAATCTAAACCAGGTAGATATGTTTCTTTACTCTACAATATGTATGTGTTGCATTCTACTACTATGTCACCAGTTTTGTGTATTTTTTTTTAGTTTCCAGTAATCCCTATATATATCTAAATTAAATCTCTCAACCACATCTCTTCAATGATTAGTGTTATAACATGTCAAAAGTAGTTGAGGAGTGCTTAGTATAAAGTAAGCCATTTAAAAAACCTTTACAACCACATCTCTTCAATGATTAGTTTTATAACATGTTCCATGTTAATAGTATATATATCCATTAAGTCCCACATTGGCTAGAACATCACACAAACAAATGTTTATAAATGTTTGACATGCTAGTTAGTTCGCCGAGCTGAGTAGCGCCAGCTTGTGACCCATGTGGGGGCAGTAAGGTGATGGAACATGGCTAAGACTTAACAGGTCGGTCTGGTGGTTGCACCATGCTGGCCTGCCCGTTCCAAGTTGCGAGTTGGCCCATGGGACTTGTGCGAAGGCACGGGTCTTGTGGGCCTTAGACAGGAGGGTAAAGCGTGAGGCTGGTTTCACAGAGCAGCGAACACTTCCTACTCTTGACAGTGGAGGGATCACGGGCTGCTGCATCTCCAGTCCATAACACCTGGTGAGTCTAGCCCTTTGAACCATCTCTTTTTGCTGGTGGGGTTCTCACATATTGAGTGAGGTGCCTGCCATGTATTTTTAGTTTGCCACCATTTGTTTAGCACATTTTGGCATTTAATTAAATCAAGTGTGTAAAGAAAGACATCGAAGGTCATAGATTGACATGATTTGGTTATTTGTTTGCTAGGAAAGCCATACACTTTCAGCTTCTGCTTAAGAAATTTCAACACATTGTGTTAGCTTTTAAGTATCTCATGTTTTATTTACATAATTACTATTTGTGACATTTTATTATAAGCATTTGCGGATTCAAACTCCTGTAATCGAGTCTATGATACATGGTTGGATGTGAGACATGGGATCTTGATCCGATGGTCCAAAATGCAAGACTTTGTCAATTGTGATTTAATAATTGCAAGAAATACAAATCCAAATGATTCTATTATGCGTGATTTTAAATTGCAATGTGAAACTACAAAAGTGGCATTAATGTATTTTGAGGTATCTACAACATCGCATTGGCCGTATTTTCCTGCCATATAAAAGTTTGCAGCATAACCACAAATGTAACCTCGGTTTAAAACCATGATGGCAAGCCAACTATAACAAACAAATGGAGAATGTCGAAGAACAATGTATGACAAATATATGGACTGAATCAAAATGTTGAGCTGGATTTAATAACTCTTTTCCTTTATTGCTCATTTGCTTATTAAAAAAAAGGAATATAGGATTGATAGACATATCAGAAACAAAGCATTTTCCATATGAATTGAAATTCTAATATAGATTAGGACTAAAGAATTAATGGCATCTTACTGATAATAATGTCCATTATTTTCCTGGATTCATTGCTAATGGAATGCTAAGTACGAGGAAGCATGAGAGAAATTTTATTCTGTTCAGGAACAAAGCCTGCACTTGAAGAAGCTACATTCACAAGTTATAATGTTGCTTGCTGATTGATATTGTATTTAATTATTTTGCATATAACATTTTGAATAGATTTAATCCTTCTATATATGTATTATGACATCAGCCACAACATTTTTGAGCGAGTACTTTTAAAAATACGAAATTACTTCGGGGTGTCAAATACAAAAGGAGGTGACAAATTAAGTGTTCGAATTGGTATAGGAAGACACTGCTTTACCTAAGTTATTATTAAATACACATTTAGTCAATTACCACTGCATTTGTGTGATAATAAAAATCAAAAAGTAATTATACAAATCATCTTGAGATTAATTATAAAATTGTAAAAATATAAAATTTCGCGGGTAAAGGTAGTAGTAGCAAATCGATAGAGCTCTCAGTCGTTCTTATTTTCTTCCCACCGCCAAGTTGTTTTGTTCAAGAAACCCTTTTTCTTATAGTTTCATCAAACACCCATTCCTCAAAATCAAAACCATTCCTTTTTATGGTCAAAGCTTCACCTGATGTTGTGACAGAAGCACCCAAAGAAGAAGCTTCAAGGATCCAACCATATGAAGTGTATGAGTTATGGCTCCTGTCGGGTAGATCAACTCGCAAGGCTGGAATGTTCAATGTTGGTGATGATGTACTTGCCACCACACCGGATCTCTTCTGCTCTTCATTTTATTTTAAGACAACTACGTTGGTGCTTGTTTCCTATATCATCTTCAACATAATTATTTGAACTGGAGGATTAGGGTGGGTTTGTTTGAATGTATTTATTGAAACTTATATACTTCAATAAAGACTTGTGAGGATGTTTCAAAGCGTTTATGGAAAACTATATATCATATTTCACAAGATGCTTTCCTTTATTACTCAATTGCTCATTAAAATAAGGAATCACGGATTGGCCACTTTGTTCTTGTAACTACATGATAGACATTATATTAATTTGTAATTGGCAAGCCCTAATTTGACGCTGAAAAAAGCTTTAATTTTGAATCATCCAATTTATTAGGAATATATCTAGATTAAAATTAAAAGGATTAATGGTATCTTCTTGATAATCCTAAAGTATATTACTTGTTTAAATGCTGAAGGAATGCTAAGTACGAGGAAGCATTAGAGAAATTAGAGGCAATTTTGGGAACAAACCAGAGCCCGATGAAGTAGCAATGACAAGTTATAATGTTCATTGTTGTTACTCTAAGCTAATCTAAACCAGGTAGATATGTTTCTTTACTCTACAATATGTATGTGCTGCATTCTACTACTATGTCACTGGTTTTGTGTATTTTTTTTTAGTTTCCAGTAATCCCTATATATATGTAGATTAAATCCCTCAACCACATCTCTTCAATGATTAGTGTTATAACATGTCAAAAGTAGTTGAGGAGTGCTTAGTATAAAGTAATCCATTTAAAAAACCTTTACAACCACATCTCTTCAATGATTAGTTTTATAACATGTTCCATGTTAATAGTATATATATCCATTAAGTCCCACATTGGCTAGAACATCACACAAACAAATGTTTATAAATGTTTGACATGCTAGTTAGTTCGCCAAGCTGAGTAGCGCCAGCTTGTGACCCATGTGGGGGCAGTAAGGCGATGGAACATGGCTAAGACTTAACAGGTCGGTCTGGTGGTTGCACCATGCTGGCCTGCCCGTTCCAAGTTGCGAGTTGGCCCATGGGACTTGTCCATATGAATTGAAATTGTAATATATATTAGGACTAAAGAATTAATGACATCTTACTGATAATAATGTCCATTATTTTCCAGGATTCGTTGCTAATGGAATACTAAGTACGAGGAAGCATGAGGGAATTTTGAGTCTGTTTGGGAACAAAACCTGAACCTGAAGAAGCAACATTCACAAGTTATAATGTTGCTTCTTGATTGATATTGTATTTATTTTGCATATAACTTTTTGAATAGATTTAATCCTTCTATATATGTATTATGACATCAGCCACAACATTTTTGAGTGAGTACTTTTAAAATTTTGAAATTATTTGGGGTTGTCAAATTCAAAAGAAGGAGGTGACCGGTTAAATGTTCGAATTGATGTAGGAAGACACTGCTATACCTAAATTGTTATTAAATAACATTTAATCAATTACCACTGCATTAGTATGATAATAAAAATCAAAAAGTAATTATAAAAATGATCTTTAGATTAATTATAAAATTGTAAAAATATAAAAGTTTTGCGGGTAAAGGGAGTAGTAGCAAATTGATAGAGCTCTTAGTCGTTCTTATTTTCCTCCCACCGCCAAGTTGTTTTGTTCAAGAAACCTTTTTCTTATAGTTTCATCAAACGCCCATTTCTCAAAATCAAAACCATTCCTTTCTGTGGACAAAGCTTCATCTGATGTTGTGACAGAAGCACCCAAAGAAGAAGCTTTAAGGAACCAACCCCATATGAAGTGTATGTGGTATGGCTCCTGTCTGGTAGATCAACTCGCAAGGCTGGTGTGTTCAATGTTGGTGATGATGTACTCTCCACCACACCAGGTCTCTTCTGCTCTTCATTTTATTTTCAGACAACTACATTGGTGCTTGTTTGCTATATCATCTTTAACATAATTGTTGTGAATCAGATACCTTTAAACAAAGTATAAACGGTATTTTAGCAAGAAACACACAAGGGTTAGGGTTAATAAAGAAGAAAACAACAAAGATTGGTTATTAAACTGCTATTTTTTCCTTTCTCTTAGAACAAGATTACAAGTATACAAGAATAATAAAATAACATCTCTCTCTTGAAATTAGAATTTTATCTTCCTTTTTTTCCTTATGCCAAGATTGAGAAACTAGCATCCTATTTATAATAAAATAGCACACTAACCTAGTGGGCTTTTTAACAATTACCCGTTACAAGCTAACTTAGGGTACAAGCTAACTTAAACAATTGGGCTTACAAGCAAGGCCCAATTCAACATGCTAACAACCCTAGCAATATTGACTAATGCATGTTAGAACAGACTTCGACTACAACATGCATTACTCGGGAACAAAATTCGACCATACTAGAGTTCGATCCAACATCTCACAAATCTCCACCTTGGATCTAACTTATAACATCAAGAAACTAGCTTTCTTCATGCAGTTTTATTAACTGCATACAGTGGAAAAACTTGCAACTGGACAACGTCTTGGTGATCATATCAGCAGCATTATGATCTGTCAAAACCTTCAGCACTTGGACTTCTCCATGCTCGATTACCCCTCTAATGAAATGTAGCCTCACATCAATGTGCTTGGTTTGCTCATGATAGGCTGAATTCTTCGACAAGTGTATTGCACTTTGACTATCACATTTAACAGTGATAACTCGACCTTGAAGTTTTAGTTCCTTTGCAAAACCTTCAAGCCACAATGCTTCCTTCACAGCTTCAGTTAGGGAAATATACTCTGCTTCAGTGGTTGATAAGGCAACGACCTTCTGAAGTGTTGCTTTCCAACTGATTGTTGTCCCAAACATAGTGAACACATATCCAGAGATAGATTTTCTGGAATCCATACAACCTGCATAATCAGAGTCGACTTATCCTTCGATTTCTGCTTTATTATCTTCACCCAAGGCTCCACCATAAATTAGGACTCTATTCAGAGACCCATTTATGTACCTTAAAATCCACTTTAGTGCTTTCCAGTAAGCCTTTCCAGGATTCGCCATGTACCTGCTTACAAGACTTACTGCATATGCTATGTCGGCTCTAGTACAGACCATAGCATACATCAAAGAACCTACTATGTTAGCATATGGAATGCTATTCATATAAGTTCTTTCAACATCAGTGCTGGGACGCTGATCTATGCTCAGCTTAAATTGAGGGTTTGTCGGAGTCACAACAGGCTTTGAATTCGACATACCAAACTTTTCGAGAATCTTTTGTAGGTATGCCTCTTGAGATAAGCATAATTTCAACTGCTTTCTATCTCTTCAGATGTCTATCCCAAGAATCCTGGACGCAGCTCCCAGATCCTTCATGTCGAACTCTTTATTGAGTTCAACCTTCACCCTCATTACCTCTCTGATATTGTTGCTTGCTATTAGAATATCATCCATATAGAGCAACAAAATAACAAATGAATTACCCGGTCGAAATCTGAAGTAAACACAGTGGTCGAACTAGCTTCTGATGAAACTTATGTGTGCCATGAACTTGTCGAATCTCCTATTCCACTGTCGAGGAGATTGTTTCAGTCCATATAAAGATCTATTCAGTTTGCACACATAATCTTCCTTCCCCCTTTTGACATACCCTTCAGGTTTCCTCATCCGGATTGTTTCATCTAGATCACCATACAAGAACGCAGTTTTCACATCCATCTGTTCCAGTTCAAGGTCGAACTAGGCCACCATGGCAAGCAACATTTTAATGGATCTATGCTTCACAACAGGAGAGAACACATCATTGAAGTTGATACCTTCTTTCTGAGTGAACCCCCTAGCAACCAATCTTGCCTTGTATCTCTTCGACGTCACTCCTTCGATTCCTTCCTTAACTTTGAAAATCCATTTACAGCTCACTAACCTGGCTCCAGAAGGTTTCTTGATCAGTTCCCAGGTGTTGTTATCATGAAGAGATTTCATCTCATCATCCATGGCCTTCATCCATTTAGTCTTCTTTCGACTCCTCATAACTTCCTTATAGTCTCTAGGTTCTTCATCTAGAACCTCACTAGCAGAGATTAAGGCATAAGCTATAAGATTTGCATACCCAAGTCTCTGAGGTGGATTGATGACTCTCCTCGACCTGTCTCTTGCTAGAAGGTAGTCATTATCAATCTCCTCATCTTCGAAAAAATATTATGCGTCTTCTTCGACTTCATATGGGGTAAGCAATTCAGCATCAACATGCTCCACCTCAACAGGAATCTCTCCCTATTCCAGCTCTTCGTCAACATCATTAGTTTTCTTGAAAGCCATCTCTGCTTCATTGAAAACTACATCTTGACTGGTGATACACCTCCTGTGACCTGGCTCTAGGCATCATAGCTTATAAGCTTTGACTCCTTCAGGGTATCCCATGAACATGCACTTCAGAGGTCTAGGTTCGACCTTGTCTTGCCTAATATGAGCATAGGCCACACAGCCAAATACTCTCAGTCTATCGAGACTAGGTGGATGTCCCGACCAAACTTCTTCAGGTGTCTTCATTCCCAAGTGTCACACCCAAATTTTTGACCATAAGATTCCGTCTCCTTGTTTTTCTTGCTTGTTTTATTTTACTTTTTATATGTATGTTTATCGCGACTAACCCATTTGTGTAAGTACATGTTTCAGGCATAGGCTCTCATAATCACGCACTTGGATTCTAAGGGTCCTACAACTTTTTCATTAGTTCACCCTCCTCCAATTTTCTCAGAAGTTTTCATGCTTTTCAGGAAAATTAGGATTTTCGTCCGTTGGTGTTGGATATGGACTGGTTATGGATTCCATGGCTATTTAAAGAAGAAGAGGAAAATGACGGAAGCAGTTGAGAGAACGAAGACGGAGAAAGAGAGGGGTTGTGAAGAGGCGAGGAGAAGGAATCGTGAAGAAAACAGGGAGAAGAAATGAAAACGGCGGAAGATAGAAGATTTGGGAATCTAGGGTTTCTGTTATTTCTATTTTATATTATTGTAATCAAATGCACGCACGCACACAGTTACGGCCCTGCACCCTCATGCACGCACCGGTCATCGCCCACGTGATCCAATCGATCGTCCACACTGCGCAGCCACACCGTACACCCTCTCCAACGTACCGTACCGGATCCCACGCTTCCACCTCTAATTAACCATTATTAATCTACCGTTAATCCACTTAACCGCTAATTAATAACTAATTATTGTTTTTTAATATGCTTTTAATTAACTTAATCATGAGCTTAATTACTAATTTAATTAAGAAACCTTTTTTAAAATCTTAGTAATCGGTTTTATTTAAAATAAACTATTAAACCTAATTTTATTTAATTCAACTTTTTTAAATAATCTATCTATTTTATTAAATTAACTTCCTTTTTATCAAATAAGTCTTTAATTAATCTAATAACAATTTATTCACCCTTTCTTTTTATTATTTCACCAACTTAATATCTATTACTCATGTTCTTGATAATAAAACTTTTCTAACCAAAACCAATTTATTTAATAATCTTTACCTAGTTGAAATTATTTTCTATCAAACCAATTAATTTATAGCCCATTTAAATTCATTAAAAATATAATTCATCTAATCTGTAATTTAATTAAAAAGGGTCTAATTTAATTTCTCATAAAACCAATTCATCCAATCTAATATAATTTCACTAAAAATATGATTTTCCTTAGAATCAATTCGACCTCCCTCTAACAATCAACATCGTAAATTAACTAACCGTACATGCCTCCATTCCTCGCACCGACTTTCATTCACGTATTCACTTTCACTCACTCGTGCACCTTAGAGCTTTCATGTGTCTGTGTATGGATTTATTTATCTGTCTTTATTTTCTGTAATTTATCATTACCGCATCTACTTTACCGCATTGTATAGCGTCCAAAGGAAGAATCTGCGCATAACCTAAACAATTGTTCGTATGCATCTCATTTGCATCATACTCCCCATTGATCCTTGATCCCATTCAAGTCGATCTTCTAAGTTTAGATCCTACCCCATAAGGAGGACCTTTTATCTTGACAACTTAGACAAACACATTCAACAACTCAATTCAAACTATTCAAACATATTAGAGAATACGATGTTAATCATCTTAAGCGAGATAAAACTTCTACCCCATAACAATTCAATCAATATGTAGGGACTTTGCCTTAGGAGAGATAGAGGCGTACTTGTTGACAATCTGAGTACTTGAGCCCTTCTCTTAAGACGATGTAAAGACTATTTTCCTACAAATTTGTGGTGGTTAAATCAAGTAATCTCCCTTAAAATGACAACTCATCTTTTCTCCTAAAATTAATCAATCAACTACCCTTATTGTCGCGGTGAAATTTGGATACCAAACTATTAATTAGTTTGAATCGTTATTCATTTGCAACCGAACTTTGATTTGTCCAAAGGAAGGGATAAAGATCGAAATTCCCACGATGCAATGCAAATGCAAGCTAGATTGTTTTAGGTTCGGGGGTTGGTTAAACTTAGGGAAGGTATTAGCATCCTAAGTTTCTGTAGTACTCTACAGGAACCTCTTGTTTTATGTTTGTTTACTGCTAAGTGTTTATCTGCTTAAGGGATTAAAGGACCTAGGGGTTTATTTCTAAGTATACTCGATAAGATGTCGCATCTTATGCCTACATATCCTTACGGGAGTGGAATCAGAGTATGTTGTAGTTCACCCTAAAGGGTTAAAGGAGTTCTTTGACCGTGGTCAAAGTTCCTACGGGTTTAGGGTAGTTGTTTTGATTGGGTTTAGGAGAAGAGATGAGTCTTCATTTTAAGGGAGAGATAACCACCACAAATGTAAAGGGAGTTTGTAGGAAATGGTCTTTGCATCGTCTTAAGAAAAGGTCTTACATACTCGGATGGTCGCCAAGCATGCCTTTGTTGCTCTTAAGGCAAAGTCCCTACATGTTTGATTGTATTGTTGTGGGGGTGGAGATTATATCTCACTTAAGGTGATTAACATCTATTCTCTAATGTGTTTGAAAGAGTTGTATTATGTTGTTTGTGTTGTTTTGTCTAAGTTGTAAAAGATAAGGACAAGGTCCTTCCTATGGGGTAGGATCTATCCTAAAGATCAACTTGAATGGAATCAAGGATCATGGGGAAATGATGCAAGTGATGTGCAACTACACACAACGTTGAATTATGTGTAGGTTTTTCCTTTGGACGGAATGCAATGCATAAGTAGTAAAATGTGATAATGTTAAGTGACTGTAAAGTAAATTGCGGAAGGATAAATCATACACATACGCATGAGAGCGCTAAGTGAGTGTGTGTGCATTGTGAATAAGATAAAGCAGATAAAGATAAATAATATGTACGCATGAAAGCGCTAAGTGTAGGTGAGTGGATGTATCGTGAAGTGCTCGAGTTTTACGATGTTGATTGATTGATTTTATTTGAACTTTAGGGAGGTTGAATTATTTTGATAAAAGTTGATTTAATTTTAGGAGTTTATTTGATCATTTTTTTTAAGAAGATTAATTGGAGAAATTATTTAGGGAAAATATATAGGATTAATTTTTATTATTATGCGGAAAGAAGTTATTATTTTAAATTTAATTAGGAGAAAAGTTTTTAATTATAAAGTTTGACTATCATTATTAAATAGAAACAGTTAAGAAGGTTTTCTTTTAATTATAAGAATAAGCTATTTATTTAAACTAAGAATTTATTAAATAGAAATAATTGGTTTGAGTTATCTAAAATAAAAGACAAAAATTGATCAAGCTAAAAAAAAGAGTTTTTTATTCTAGAAAATAATTTAATTAATTTATAAAAAACAGAGAAAATATTCAATTAAACAAATCATTAGTTAATTAATAAAAACGTTAGTTTTAATTTTTAGGGAAAAAAAAGGATTAAGGTTAACGGTGTGTGTGGTGTTAGTGATTAGTGTGTGTGATCAGTTACAACCAAAACGGCAACCAAATGAAAACAAAACGACAGAGAAAAGAAAGCTGCGAGCCCTAATCCCCAAATCAAACCCCTTCTCGTCGCGATCCTCTTTCTCGATCGCGATTCCGTCTTCGTCATCTCCCTCTCCGCATTCTTTCTGTTTCACTTTCGATTCTCATCGTGGTTCTTCCATCTCCTACACAAATCAATAAAGCAAACAGAAACAACTTAAAGTGTTAGCGGAAATAAAAATCTCACGTTCTACGGTTTTCTGACGGCAATGAGGAAGGCTTTCTCGCGGCGGTCCTTCGATGGTGTCCGGCGGTGATGGAGGATGGAGTGGCTTCGCGGAAGTTTGATTTTGCGGTGGCTGGGACGGGCTTCGCCGATGGAGAAGATAAGTTGTTCTTTTTCGATCTCTCGAGCCTGCTAGGTTTCTCCTCCCTATTTTGAGTTTAGAGTTTTAGGGTTTTCTGTTATCGGCTTCGTGTGTCCTTTTCTTCATCTCAAAACCTCGCTTTTATAGGCAATTCTCTCCTTGTCCATTCAAAATCCGAATTAATGTGTGATAAAAGCCTTCCAAATTCAGTGACTCCTGTCTGCGATTGCTTTGGAATTCACTTGAATTAGTTTCCTTTTATGTCTGATAGTGTCGAGGTTGTTTAGGAAGTTATGATGCTTGTACTTAATTGGTCTGAGATACGAATCATACAGATTTTGGAAAGAATCTGCACTGATGCCGGCTATTACCCTGTGTTTTGCAGGTGACATGATCTGAAGGATAGCAGAACCTATACGTATTGGGTTGCTAAGAGCTTAGTCTTGATT
Organism: Lathyrus sativus; assembly: GCA_963859935.3. Lineage (NCBI taxonomy): Eukaryota > Viridiplantae > Streptophyta > Magnoliopsida > Fabales > Fabaceae > Lathyrus > Lathyrus sativus. The sequence continues at coordinate 645,046,230 of OZ012741.1, forward strand.
TCCCAACTGCTCAAACTTTATCGAGTACCAGGTTGTGATGCTACTGCTGAGTCCTCGTACTTCCGTCTCGGTACGTCCGTATGTAGGACGTTTGGTTGGTCTAAGGGTATTGGGTGAGGTATTGCTGCAGATGATTGTCCTCAATTGTAAACTGATAACCTCTACTGTGTTTCTTTTCCTGCAGAAAGTTCAGAGGAGCGTCATCGGGTGGATTCGAGCCCATCTTCGCGATCTTTTGGAGAAGTGCAAAGCTGAATTTCGACATATTGCGACCAACGACTCGAGCTGGCATTGTCAAGTGGATTCTTTCTTTTCATCCTTTCGTAAGTAGCAGAGTTTTACATGATGTACTAGCTTGAATGAGATAGGGATTGCCATTTATTCTTTTATTCTTGCAAGCAACTTGTCTTCCTGATATCGTCCGCCATCAAATATTATACGTTGTTGAATCTTTGTTGTTTGTTCAAGTGTAAGTAGTTACTGTGAGATATATCAAGCGTCATAACCGCGTGCATTTCACCTGGTGGAGTCCCCTGGACTGCTTCAATGTGAGAAGCTTATTCACGCAAATGGTGGCTTGTATTCTTTTTGTATAATGATCCATTCTTACGTATTATGATATTATCACCGTGTAGGAAAATGGGTCAAGAGAAATGTCGCGTGGTAATGCCAGCCTTATTTAAGGTATCCCTAAAAGTCATCTGTCTGTAATGGGGCCTGCATAATTCTTGGCAGGATCTTGATAAGTTTTGAGTCTCCAATTCAATACATTTTTGCGAATCTCAATCTGGAAGTTGTAAGGGGTAAGTGTGGGTTGCAGTAGTTTAGGTAATTGAGATTATGAGATGATACATTAGTTCTACCATGAGAACTTTCAACTCCTTGTTGTGCAGGTAGTAATGACTTAGAAAATGCAGTTGCGGTTTCCTCTTTGGTTGAATGAGTATATGCTGAACAGGTTTGCCATTTATTGATCAACACGAGCTGCGGCGCTGTCGTTGATGTTCCATTCAGTCTCAGCTCTGTTTGTGAAGAAGCCCTTTGGTTTGTCTTGTAACTTTCTTTTAAGGGAATCTTTCTTTTACCATAAAAATGCTTGTAGTCCGTTGGCGTCTGGTATTTCTTCTGTTACTGTACCTGTGATTACTAATAAAACTCTTCTTTGACTTTGCTCAGCTCAAACAAGAAGCAGAAAGAAGCGTGGTCTATGCTGGCGGTGTTGATGAAACAATGATGACGATGCAACTCCGGTTTTAAAACTTCAATGCTGTGGCTGCCTGCTGAACTTCTTTCGAAGGTGTAACAACTTCAGCCTCAAGTACCTTCTTCTTGTCGCCACATCTCGGAGAAAAAACGACGTTAATTAATACCAGTAGTTTGTTCAAAATTGTTTCTTTTCTTATAGACAGCCATGTGATGATGTAGGACAAAAGATACTCATTGTAATTTTGGGGGTAATGATGAATAACAAGAATTTGGTGTGCTTGAATAAATATGGTATCCCTTAATTCTCCTGGTTTTAACACTTCATATCGAGTTTATGAGGAATAGGAGTTGGTGTACGTGATCCTGTTGTAGTATATCAATAATGCAAGTTTAGAAACTTCATCATGTCCAGCAACCGTAAGGGTGAAAAAGGTGATGATCCATCATGAAGTGATAGGGTCCATAACAAATATCTCATTGGGTTCACATTAATGAGGCAAGAGAGGAAGTAGTGAATTAGTAATAAAACTGAATTAGACCCAATGTCAATTAACTCCTTTTAATTGAATGGACTTGCAACATCTCACGAATATGTATCATCTCACGAATATGTATGATGTGCTATAATTCAGGTACTTGAATGATTTGAATAATGAGACTCGAGATTGTAAAATTAAAAAAAGCTCTTCGACTTATCCCAACTCAATATCCAAACTGCCGAAAACTCCCACCTTCAAGTACTCTTATATTTTGTACCCAGATTAAACTTCTTGCTTAAAAATCTTGCTTTATGATCTTAGCACGAGAAACCCCATAAAGACTTCTAGGAATTTGTAGACCAACTTTGAATTACAATCCACTTGTCACGTCCCTGTGATGCTTGCCCCACCCTTGCAAATATTGTACCTACATAAGTTGGTTAGTTGCAATAAACATGCACACAAAAGAATATAAGGATAACACGCAAGAAAATGCAAAAAGAGGTGGGATCCTATGGTCAAAAATTAGGGTGCAACAGATGCCCCTATTTAAGTTACTCCTATTCGGAGATATGGAGATGGAAATCTCCGTCTCGACGAGATGGGAGGGACTTAAATACAAACATTGCGCGAATTTTTTGGCCATAGGAAGCCACCGAATGTAAATGATATGCAATGATATGAGAATGCAAGACAAATGATCCTGTGGAGAAAGGGCGCCACAAGGGAGGAACTAGATACGACATGTGGGAAGGACAAACTCAACAAAAGGAGACTCCACGAGGACGGGAAACAAACATCACTGGGGAATCCTCAGAAGTAAAACAGTATCTCATACACCAAGGACGTGGTGATGGAAAATAAACTTTTAGTCGAAGGATATGCTTATTATCATAATGTTGTGGTTGGTAATAATCCAGATGAATTGAGTTGATGGTTCATCCTTATTTTCCTTTTTTTTTCTTTTTTTTTTTTGTTTTTCTGTATATCTTTTCTTTTGGAACTCAACTTGAAATAGTAAAAATGTATGACTTCCCCTTGCATCATGGTACGGGGACCATGAGCTGGTCTCGGTCTTTGATGTCATTGTAGTTGTAGATGTTGTTGTAGTTGTTGAGCTTCCCCGAGCATCATGATATGGGAGTCATGCGCCGGTCTCGGTCTCTGAAGTTGAACTTCCCCTTGCATCATGGTATGGGAACCATGAGCTGGTCTCGGTTCCTGAAGTCGAACTTCCCCTTGCACCATGGTATGGGAACCATGAGCTGGTCTCGGTTTCTGATGCCGAACTTCCCCTTGCACCATGGTATGGGAACCATGAGCTGGTCTCGGTTCCTACCCAAAATGATGGAAACTCGCGAGAGCATCTTCACAAAGAGGGGTTGTAAATTTTTTGATTGTAGATTGTATGTTGTAAATTGTAGAACTGTAGAATTGTTGATGTAAATGTTGTAGATGTAATCTGTAATTGTAGAATTTTGTAGATGTGATCTTGTACTTGTAATTGTAAATTGTAGATGCAGTTGTATTGTATTGGTAATTTGTAGAATGTGCACCGGGGATCTTCAGATGAGCTGTAAGCCGGTTGATTTGTGGAGTGTCCTCTTGTAAGGAGATATATCATTGATAGTACTCATAATGAAATCTCTGGGGAAGATCATTTTTGAGGAGTATCTTTGCTGTAATTGTAAAAATGTGTAAGATTGTTGTAGCAGAAATCCTCAAACGGGGAAGTATCTGTAATGTCCTCTGTTTTGACTTGATATCTTGAAATAATCCGCCGGGGAAGGACAGATTGTCTTGAGGAAATTGTTGTTTGTCGTTTTGAGAATAGATCTGCCCAAGACGAGTTGCTCAAATAAAGAGATCTTCTGTCATTCAGCCGTAAGTTGTCGAGTGGATCTTGTAATGTTGTTGAAGAAACGTTGTGTCTTCAAATGGTGATCCTCATAATGTCAAAGTGCAAAATAAATGCACTCTTGACTTGTGTTCAAACTTTGGAGATGTTCATAGTGTGATTGTCAAAGACCGAAGTTCAATTCGGGAAATAACCGAAGAGAAACTGTCAAGCAAGACTCAACCATAGAGGCATAAACTCCAATGGGAAAGTACTGAAACAACTGTCTTCCACGAGGATCGAACTTCGTGGGGAAATAGAAATATTGAGTTTTTTCTTGCTTAGGGTTGACAACTCTATTTGGAAGGGGAGTAAGACACGCCCAAATACCCAAGGGTAACCGCAATCGAAGAGATAGAGTGCGGCGAACAAAGGATGCACAAAATGCAAATGTTATGCTATCTACTTATATGATATGCGTATGCTTATGCCGACAAGACAGACGAGCAACGACCGAAAACGGGATAAACGTCCCGGAACAAGCGTCCGACCTGAAGGTGAGAAAATACTTAGAAGGGGGGTTGAATAAGTATGACAGAAAATAATCAAAGATAAAAACTCAAGTATTTTTATCCTGGTTCGTTGAACTCAACTACTCCAGTCCACCCTTTTCAAGAGTGATTTGCCTTTCTCAACAAGGACTTAATCCACTATTCAAATCAACTGATTACAAATAGCAACACCTAAGAACAACTGTTCTTAGTCTTCTCAAGAGCTACTGATCTAACCTAGATCCTCTTAAGGAAAACTTCCTTTACAAATTAATGTAATACAATGTAAGAGTAATAAAATGCTTCTATGAAAGCTATAAACACAACTGTGTTATTTCTCGAAGTTTAGAACAAAGTATGAACTATAAAGAATATGAGAGCTTGAGAGTTTCTTCGCTTGAGAATAAGTTTTTCAAAATTCGTCACTGAAGAAAGTGCTATGATATCCTTTATATAGCCACTTGAATATTGGAGAGAATATAATACCGTTGGAGAAGATATTTCCAATATCAAATAGTACTGTCCTTTGTACTATTGCAGCAGAGAGACGGCGCACAAAATGTGGGTGTAGCAATTGTCTGCTGAGCTGTGAATTTACCATATATGGAATGTATCAGAGGAATAATATTCTTGCAGAGATTTATGTCTATCCCAATTAAGGAAAGATTTGCTGGCATATTCCAACGGATATATTAAAATAATCTTCTTCAAATAATTCTTCAGATAGTTCAGATCAACAATCAATATCAGAGTCTTCAGTCTTCAGAATCTTCTGGAAACTTCAGAGCCTAAGATGTTCTTCAGATGTTGCTGAATCAGAGTCTGGTGCAGCTGTGTGCTTGAAGCGTAACATGCTCTTAGATCAGAGTCTTCACTCAGATCAGAGTCTTCTCTCATTCAGAGTCTCTTCACTCAGAGTCTTCTTTCATTCAGATTCTTGATAATATATGCAGCGTGTTGTATCTTCAGAATCTTGATGACTAAGCTCTTATACTTCAGATTCTTCTAATCTTCAGATGCTCTTGAGCCATTCAGAATTTATTGTACACATCAAATTTGCTCTTTAAGATTAAAATCTTTTGTGCCTGTAGAAAACAGTTTAGAACAAATTTAGAGAGTATAATTCTTGTATACAAATTATCATTAATGTTATCATCAAAACATAGAGATATTACTAAGACACAATCTGTGCTCTTACAATCTCCCCCTTTTTGATGATGACAAAACATGAGAAATTTGTTCAATAAAAATATGAATTAAAATTACTCCCCCTGAGATTAACAATCTCCCCCTGAAATGAATACTCTAATGGAATTAGATACTTCCCTTTCTGGTTGAGTACATTTCAGATTCAGAGCCTGATTGAAGCCTGGTTGACATATGTTTGACTTCTAGAGTCAAAGCTTGATGCCATATTAAAGCTTGATGCCAGATGAACAACTTCAGAACACCTGGTTGTTTATCTTGCCATTTCCTGTCTTGAGTTATCTTTTAGATCATAGTACTCAAGGTTAGATATCAGAGTCTGGTCTACTCAGATTTAGCTATTTTTGATCAGGTTCTGAAAAGATAGATCTCAGGAAAAACTTCAATGAAATTTGTCAGATTTTTTAATAATATCTGGGACACTTAAATTCAAAGAATGTTAGTAACATGTCTGACTTAGTTCAGATAATTGCTTATAGATTTGAACAATCAGATTCTATTTTGTTTCTCCCCCTTTTTGTCATAATCAAAAAGAATTTTAAAAGACAGTAAAGATGCAGAAGAAACACATATCCAGATAAGCAAAAAGATCATTGTCATTAAGTCAAGAGAACATCCAGATTCAGATAAAAGCATACAAAACATATCAGAAGAAAATCAAAACAAAGCAAAACATGAAAAACTTGTGCAAAACATCAAGTAGGTTTAGCAGATGAGGCTTGTTGAGAAGCAATGAGTTGCAGCAGTGCTGTAATCCTTTCTGAATTTTCATCTTGCTTAGCCATCCAAGTTTTCATTTCTTTATTTGTTTTCTTTTGATCAACCATAAAATCCTTAAGTTCTTTGACATCCTTCTGAAGATCTGTAGATTCTGAAACAGTAGATTCTGAAATAGGCTGAGTAACATCAGGTGCAGGAATTTCTGGAGGTGGAGGAGCTTCTAGAAGAAGAATAGGAGGAGTGTTTCTCTTAATCCGTTTTTGATAAGCAGCAAACCTTACTTTTGACAATCTAAGACATTGAGTCCTGATTTTCAAAGCCTCCCTATTCAGTCTGTAAAGATATTTCTTCCAAACAGCGTCAGCAGCCTCTTTGTCCATAGTAGTCATGCAAACATCCATAATGTCAGCAAAGTCTGAGACATTATCCTTATCAAAATCTCTTAACAGAGTATAAACACGTGATCCCAATTCTGCTTCATCAGGGATTCTGGGTTTTCTTGGTTGGGTTAGTTGTGTTTGTGGTGTTTGTTCAGAAGGTTGAGGTTGTGAAGATGGATGTTCAGATGTTTGTGGTTCAGAAGGTTGAGGATTGATTTGTGGTTTTGATGTTGGTTGGTTGGTTTGTGGTTCAGATGTTTGTTGGTCAGAATGTTGTGGTTGAGGTATTGAGGGAATTGGTTGGGTTTCTGTTGGTTGTGGAGTGTTTTGGATTTCAAGAGGTTGTGGAGTGAGAGTTTGAGTTGGGGAATTTTGTGGAGAAGGTGGATGTTCAGAAGTTGGAGATTTAAACAGCTGTTTCCAAACACTCTCAGAACGAGGTTGTTTGAGATCATTCAAGCATTCATTAATGTAACCAGATGATTCATCATCAGATGATGCATCAGAGTGGTTAGATTTTTCAGAAGTTGAAGATAAATTGACAGACTGGTTTAGAGGTGTGACATCTAATATCTCATCAGGATCAATGAGATATTCAGGTTGGTCAGAGTGTTCAGGGTGAACATCCTCTGGAATGGTATATTCTGGGATAGTGTTTTGTGGTTGTGGTGTTGTTTGTTGAGTTTGTTGTGGAATTTCTGTTTGTATGTTTGTTGGTTGCTTGGATTGTGGTGTATGAGGGGGGACAGAAGATGGTTTAGAGATAATAGTTTTAGAAGGTCTGGATCTTCTAAATCTAAGTGGGGAGTCAGAGGGTGTGGGGGTATCAGAATGATGAACAGGATTAGAATCAGTGTTAAATACCTGTTTCAGAGTATCTCTAATTTCTTCAAAAGTTGCTGCAGGAGGATTTTGTTGAACCTTCTTCAGCTTCTTCCTTTTCTTCTTCTTTTCAGCATCTGAATGCTTCCTTTTCTTCTGATGACCTTCACTATCAACTTTTCTCTTACGTCTTCTTTCCCTTGTCAAATCAGGAAGAACTTGGCCTTCCTTCTGCAAAAGATTGGCAGGAATCTCATCACCATCTCTTAGGCAGCGAGCAACATACTCAGCAATAACTTCTCTAGATTCATCTGAGGTGAATAAAGGAAAATCCTTAACAGGAATCCTTCTTCCCCTAACTTCTTCAGAGTTAGTTTTCCTTGGTTTCTCAGATAAATCATCAACCAGTTTCATCCTTCTCAGAGTTAAACCGTTTATTTCAGAGCCAATGATATAAGTCAGATCTTCTGTCAACCCAGCCTCTTGCAGATGCGCCACAAGTTGGTTTTCTATCAGAATATCTGAAATCAGCCTTCCCATAGGGATCCATGTTCTGACTTTTCCAGATTTATCTCTGGCTGTTTCCCTTGTTTCCTTGACGTGAGACACCAGATGATTAAACAACAAATATGGAAGATCAATCTGAATGTTTTGGTGTAAACAATACATGAAGTAAAGTTGTTCAGCATTAACATAATCAGAAGAGTTTGAAGAGGGTCTGTGAAAGATGGTGCTCATGAAAATCTTAGCCCATATCTTGTAAGTGGGTTTCAAGAACTTAACCTTCTTACAAGGTTCACCAGTAGTACAGATTTCTTGACATACATCTTTCAGGTCTTCACGCGCAGAAGACAGAGAGGTTACTCCATCAGTTGCCTTAAAACCTATGAGTTTCCTTATCAGGTTTTCAGTGATAACTATCTTTTTTCCCAGCACAGAGGAGTGAATGAACTTTGGAGTAGCATATGCATGGATCCAGAACTCCTTCACTAACGTTGGATACACAGGACCCATAAGCCTGTCAAAGTAACCGTCCCAGCCTTGTGCTTTGATTGAAGAAATCAGATCAAACCCATTTTCAGCAAGATATTCTAAGTCCACGAAACTTTCACACAGAACTTCTAGTGAATCAACAGCAGTTAGGAGAGTGCGTACTGGTTCTTTGAAAGAGGTAGCATTCTTGGTAGTAACAGCGTTTGAAGTAGATGCCATTGTTGACGATGATGAAGAAGATGAAGGTTTCTGAGTTCTTTTAGGGTTTGCAAAGAGAGAGAACAACAAACAAAAGCGCATATGTGTTTGAGAATGTGAAAAGTGTGAATGTGTTATGAGAATGGTTTATATAGACAAATAAAGCAAGCATGGGAAACACAACAGACACACATAGGACACATACGCACGTTTGCATTAAATGAAAAGTAATCATTTTTAATTATGATATGACATTTGGGGGAAAATCAAGACAGATTGAGATTTTCAAAGCAATACCTTAAACGTCATAATCAGTAGGTGTACTCCATCTTTTCAGATTCTGAGTGACACGTGTTTGCTTGCATGTGATTCTATAACTCTTAAGAAATGAAACGTTTTCAACTTTCAGATCCTCTGAGATGGTCAGTTCAGAGTTTCACACAAAAAAAATTCACAGATAAATTAAACAAGCAAGACAGATGAAATACTTCAGAGTGTTAAACACTTAGCATCTGAGAAGTTGACTCTGAGAAATATTACTCTGGACAAAAATCCATACAAATATTTTTCAGAATAAACTTAAACCTATCTTCAGCAAGGGGTTTTGTGAAAATATCTGCCCATTGATGATCTGTATCAACAAAGGCTAAATTTATTACACCCTTCTGAACATAGTCTCTGATGAAATGATGTTTAATCTCTATATGTTTGGCCTTAGAGTGTAAAATTGGATTTTTGGATAAACATATAGCAGAAGTATTATCACAGAAGATAGAAAGATTACTCTCATAGATTTGATAATCTTCTAGTTGACTCTTCATCCAGAGCATCTGAGTGGAACATCCAGCAGCAGCAATGTATTCTGCCTCTGTGGTTGATAGTGCAATTGTTGGTTGCTTCTTGCTGTACCACGAGATCAGATGACTTCCAAGAAACTGACAGCTTCCAGAAGTACTTTTGCGCTCAACTCTATCTCCAGCATAGTCAGCATCACAGAATCCAACTAGTGAATATTCGTCAGATTTTCTGTAACACAAACCAACATTAGCAGTACCTTTCAGATACCTTAGAATCCTCTTAACAGCAGTTAAGTGTGATTCTCTAGGATCTGATTGGAATCTAGCACATAAACAAACACTAAACAGAATGTCTGGTCTAGAAGCAGTCAAATAAAGAAGAGATCCTATCATACCTCTGTAGAGTTTCTGATCTACCTTCTTACTTACCTCTTCCTTACCTAGTGTAACATCCTAATTTTTCCATACACTAAATAATATATCTAGTTAGATTTGAGATTTTAACAATGCTAGTTATTAAAAATTAAATGTTGAAACTAACACTTATAATAATTAATTTATTAATTAATTACTTTTTATATTTATTACTTTTATTCTTCAATTTGAATATCATCGTTTCATTTTATAAACTAAACTTTGAAATTTAAATTGGTACTTAAAACCCTTAACTTTAAGTTAATTAATTATTCATATTATTATTATCATTATTGTTGTTCTTGTTTTGTTATTATTAATTGATTTTATTTTATTTGAATATTATCATTTTACTCTATAAACCAATTAATAAATAAAATAATCTTAAGACAATAAAAATATCAAATAACTATCCTTTTTACTATTTTTATTATTATTAATATTATTAACATTTTACTTTTTATAAAAGAAATATATATCTCATTTTCTATTAATATCCTACATAATATTATGTCATGAAATCAAGCTCCCATACCTTTGTCATAAATTATTTTCACAAAGTCATACTAGAACACCTAAAGCACTATTGATGAAAGATTAGTAAATATTTGATAGAGACATATTTACTAGCAAGAGTTGAAAAGTTGGAAGGTATGGGCAAAAGATGATAAATTATGTTATTTTAATATTTTACAACTAGTATAAATAGGGGTCTCTTCCACCCCATTTTCATTCATTCAATCACAAATCATCTTTCTTACTTCTTTACTTCTTTCCTTCTCTAATTTCTTCATATAGCAATATTAGTTTTAGTTATCGAAGTTCCCACGATATCGGTTCGTAACCTTTAGAGTATTTTGTGGTAAAAGTTCTTCTAAAGTTTCAAGGGAGTTTTATACGTCAAAGTTCTGCCCAAATCATTTTCATAAGTAATCGGTTCTTGGCAAAGATCGAAGACAACACTTGTGGACTTTCAACAACACTCAACAAAAGGTGGGGGCAAGATTTCGTATACGATTGGGACGGTTAGCGTAAAATAACTTAATATATATGTGTGTAGTGGTGACCTAAGCCCTACTAGCGATAAATAATTAAGGAGAGCCTATTCTCAAATAATGATTTTCACAAATCACTAGGCGAGGTTACGCCGGCCTTAATTAATTATCATAGGAATAATCTTTGACAATTTGGTATTGTATTGTGCTTGCATTATTCGGTTAATTTTATAATTGTTTATTTTATTTATACTTGAATGATTGTGATTGATAGATTAAGGAAATAATCGGTTAATGAGAGAAAAACATTGCTAGATATTAAGTAATTGATCCCCATTAACATAAGGAAAGTTGGATACAATGAGTAGTTATATTTGGTTGGGTTCTGGCTAAGGAAAGACTTGGTCGACTATGCCGTTTACAGTCCACCTCTCTTACCTGGGAAGTTAACCATACAATTACCCATTATACAAACTGAACTTATTATGTAAGGACAAAGATCAAATATGGCAAGACATTGGATGGATTTGGTACTCAACCTAAGTATCTAGATAATAAGTATAACTTGAAAAGTTGATACGATAATTCCCCATTATTAACTTAATACTTATGGCTAAGAGTTGCCACAAGATGAGTGAGTGATCATATAGACTTGCATTAAGGAATGTGTAAGTCCACCGCCGTGCGGTATGGGACGCACGAGGTTGATCAGTCGCCTGCAATCCCGACGGGGATTATTATCTATGCATGCTAGGCAAGACAAGGTTCTTGGCCTGAATTCTCAGGGACGATCGACTTATAACACCTAGGCTCCATGTGAAGTTAGGTGGCGTAGCTCTTGGTAATTGGGAGTACGTTGGTGGCATGTGGTCTAGTGATATCTGATCTTGGTAAATGGGATAGATATCATTGACAGCGTTTAGTGGCCTGAGTCAGCATATAGTTCAGGGATGCATTAGAATAAATAAAGTATATGTAATTGTGGGTATAAGATACGCTTGTTTGTATAAATATGGTTTCCATATATATTATTATTTTACACATTCATTCCCACTTTTAAACTTGTACATGAATCTTAGCCCTGTGTCATTTTTGTTTTGCATTTTGGATTATTTTATGACGATCAGACGATGAGCTCGAATCTTGCGTACTTCCCGACAACTCAGAAGGAAAGGATATGAAGTGACGTGGAGATGTGTTACTATAACATCTAGATTGGGAGCTGTTAGTGTTTTGTCAAACGCTAATCACATCCCTACTACTACAGTCAGTATAAGTGTCAGTCTTGTTGGACTTAGGAGGTCCCTTTTGGTATGCTTTCTTTTTGGTTTCCTTTCTGTACTTTTATTTTATGTTTTATCTATGTGGCAAGGCCGCTAGTCTTAACGGTGTCAAACTCTGTAAAATATATTTGAAGCATATGTATGTGAAACAGTATGTTTTTAAATAATTAAGTATTGTCCTTTAAAAATTTCAAATTTTTCTGTATTTTTATAAGGTTTCATTAGAATTCCACTAATGGGACATAGGCTGTCTCATTTAATGGTATCAGAGCTGGTCGATTCAGCTCGGACCGTAAGTGTCTAGAATTATACTGACTGTATCAAGTTGGATTCCAAACTGGATGATAACTTTTCTTCTGTGCATTGAGTCTTCATCTTGAGAGCCTTCTAGTATAATGGTCTAGGAAACTTATTTAGCACACTTTATTTTTCCTCCCCAACGGTCACAAACCCAACGGTAACGTAACGGACACTTCACAAAATTCACTTTATAAATACTTCACACCCATCCATTATTTTCATATCAATTCCTAAATATTTATCTATACCTTTCAAATGGCTAAATCCTTTCTTTTATTCATCACTCTTCTTGTCATTATTTTGTTTGTTATTGGTATCATCAAGCATGAAGAATTAGGTAAAGATTTCGTAGCAATAATGATAATTATAGTTTTACCACTATTAGTCTTAGCTTGGTTTACAAGTAGAGGTTTTTGAATGAGACATGGTCACGATTTTTGTAATCGTTGTTATTAAATAAATTGATACATTTTTGTTTATACATTAAATGTTGATTATGTTTTCCTGAATTCTAGTTATATTTAAGATATTAATTCAACATTTTAGACACAATTATCCCTTGCCTGTGGGAGACTTGATAAAAATCCTTATCGATGAATCATTCATTGGGATATAAATATACATAATTGTTATGTTCTTTATGTCTTGTGAATGATTGAACCTAATAACTATTCCTTTTCAGGAAGTTATGGTTCAGAACGTCAGAGGTGCGAGGCGTGGTAGGAGTGCTGCTAGAGGCACTACTAGAGGTATACGTAGGAATGCGAGTGATGAAGTTACTCCTGAAGGAGCACCTACCATTCCCATTGGACGAGAAGATCATTCCCAAACTGGAACGAACTCTCAAGCTGACACTCGAGATGTTCGTGAACTTGCTGCAGCTGTGTTAGTTCAAACACAACAAAATGCTCAAATCCTGCAAATCACTCGAGATCATCAACTCTTTCAGCAACAACAAAGGGAAATGGTGCATGAGGATACAGGATTGAACTCGTTTCTGAAAGGAAAACCACCACAGTTTGGTGGTGACTTTAATCCGGAGGGTGCTGAGAAATGGTTGCAAGAAATGGAGAAGATATTTTCTTTCACTCACTGTAGAGAGAATAGAAGGGTTGGTTATGCAACATTCATGCTGACAGGCGATGCTGAAGCTTGGTGGAGAGGAAAGTATAGATTATTGGAAGAGGAAGGAAGAGAAATCAATTGGACCTTGTTCAAAGAAGAATTTTTGGGGAAGTATTTTCCAAAGTTATGTAGGAAAGAGAAGGAGAGAGAATTTCAGAATCTACGTCAAGGTGTGATGACGGTGGGAGAATATACTAGGAAGTTTGAATCCTTGCTAAAGTATTCTGAGTTTTACCGCTTGCATCCAAGGGAAGAATGGATGTGTGAAAAGTATCAAGATGGATTGAAATATGATATCCAGAGGGCAGTTTTACCTCTGCATATTATGCGCTTTGGTGAGCTAGTAGAAAGGTGTCTGGAGTTGGAAGGGATTGACAATAGGAAGAATCAATATGGATCAGGAGGATCAACCCAAAACAACAATCACAAGGGCCACTTTAACCGAGGCCACGGAGGAAGAATCCAACGAGGGGGTAGGCCATATCAAAGGCCTACACCTTATCATAACCAGGATTCTAGAAGGTTAATGTTCAAGTGTTACAGCTGTGGAGGGGCACATCTTAACAAAGATTGTCCAAATAGAAATATTGGAACTTGTTTTCGCTGTGGTCAGAAAGGCCACTTTCTCAAAGATTGTCCCCAAGGACAAAGTCAACCAACAGGCCAGAGGAGCGGCCTAATAAACAATAACAACATAGGGAGAGCAAGAAATGGAGGCCCAAGTGTTGGTCAGAGACCTCAGAATCAAAATAAGCCAACCACAGGAAGAGTATTTACAATTAGAGGAGCTGAGATCTCAAAGTCAGCTGGGTTAATTCAAGGTATGTGTTTAATTGGAGATAAGTTGGTATCAGTTTTATTCGATTCAGGAGCTACACATTCTTTTATATCTACCTCTTGTGCTGAATTTTTGGGATTCGAAATTGTTGATCACGATTATAAGTTGACTATCACAACTCCCTCGGGAGAAAGAATGGTAACTTATTCAGTCTGTGTAGACTGTCCAATAATCTTAGAAAATAGAAGATTCTTAGTAGATCTTGTGGTACTCCCGCTACAAGACCTAGATGTCATCTTAGGAATGGATTGGTTATCAGCCAACGATGTCAACTTGAGATGCAAGGAGAAAATTTTTACATTTGGAGAAGATAGTGGAGAAATCAGCAAAGCTGAAACCCTCACTCAAAGTTTTATGATGCTATTCTCCATGTCAGTAGGAGAAACCCCTAGTGTGGAAAATTTTCCCGTAGTCTGTGAATTCCCGGAAGTCTTTCCAGAAGAAGTTCCAGGTTTACCACCGGTTAGGGAAGTGGAATTTTCTATAGACTTGGTTCCAGGAACTGGACCAATTTCTATATCTCCTTATCGAATGTCACCCTCAGAGCTTGCGGAGTTAAAGAAACAATTAGACGAGATGTTAGAGAAAGAATTTATTAGACCAAGTGTATCGCCATGGGGAGCTCCAATCTTGTTTGTGAAGAAGAAGGATGGTTCTTCTAGACTTTGTGTGGATTACAGACAACTCAATAAAGCCACTGTGAAAAACAAGTATCCTTTGCCTAGAATCGACGACTTGATGGATCAGTTAAAAGGAGCATCAGTATTCTCAAAGATTGACTTGAAGTCTGGATATCATCAGATCAGGGTGAAGGAAGATGATATTCCAAAAACAGCTTTTAGATCCCGTTATGGACACTATGAGTACTTAGTTATGCCATTTGGTTTGACTAATGCTCCAGCAGTATTCATGGATTACATGAATAGGATCTTTAGGTCATACTTAGATCAATTTGTTGTAGTTTTCATTGATGACATTCTGATTTATTCCAAGAATGAGGTAGAGCACAGAGAACATTTGAGAATTGTGCTACAGATATTAAAGGACCTTCAATTGTACGCGAAATTCTCGAAATGTGAATTTTGGTTGAAGGAGGTACAATTTCTTGGTCATGTAATTAGTAAAGAAGGTATTGCAGTAGACCCAAGTAAAGTCGAAGCAATAACAAAGTGGGAGAGTCCAAAGAATGTTGGCGAGATTCGAAGTTTTCTTGGACTAGCTGGATATTATCGGAGGTTCATTGAAGGATTTTCAAAGATCGCTTTGCCCATGACTCAGTTAACGAGGAAAGGTAAAAACTTTGAATGGACTAAAGAGTGTGAAGAAAGTTTTCAGAAGCTAAAGGAAAGATTGACTTCATCACCAATACTCATCTTACCAGACCCATTAGGAAATTTTGATGTGTATTGTGATGCGTCATATCAAGGTCTTGGGTGTGTGTTGATGCAAGAAAGGAAAGTGATAGCTTATGCATCAAGACAATTGAAGGTGCATGAGAGGAACTACCCAACTCACGACCTAGAGTTAGCGGCAATTGTGTTTGCCTTAAAGATTTGGAGGCATTATCTTTATGGATCAAAGTTCACTGTGTTAAGTGATCACAAAAGCCTGAAGCATTTATTTGATCAGAAAGATTTAAACATGAGACAAAGGCGCTGGATGGAATTCTTGAAGGACTATGATTTTGAGTTGCAATATCATCCCGGAAAGGCCAATGTTGTAGCAGACGCTTTGAGTCGAAAGAAACTTCATGTATCTGCAATGATGTTGAAGGAAGAAGAGTTGATTGACAAATTCGTGGATTTAAACTTAGGAGTACATCACAATGAAGGAAGTATATTCATAGGCGCTATTGTCGTGTCTAATGAATTTCTGAAATGGATCAAAGATGAACAACAACTTGATGACCGTCTAGTGAGCATAAAGGAAAATATAAGAAATGGTCAAAATGGAGAGTTTAACATAAGGAGTGATGGAATCCTAAGGTTTAAAGAAAGGTTGTGTGTACCTCAAAATCAGGATATTCAAAAGTTGATTTTGGAAGAGGGCCACAAAAGTAAGTTGAGTTTTCATCCAGGAGCCACAAAGATGTATCAAGACTTGAAGAAAATGTTTTGGTGGGTTGGAATGAAGAGACATATAGCAGAATATGTTCAAAGTTGCTTGGTATGTCAGAAGGCAAAGATTGAACATCAGAAGCCAGCCGGATTGCTACAACCTTTAGATATTCCAGAGTGGAAGTGGGACGGAATAGCCATGGATTTTGTAACCGCTTTGCCTAAGACTCAGAAACAACATGATGCAATTTGGGTGATCATTGATAGGTTGACAAAGAGTGCACATTTCATTCCCATCAACCAGACGTTTAAATTAGAGAGACTAGCTCAGGTATATGTAAAGGAGATTGTTAGATTGCATGGAATACCTTCAAGTATAGTCAGTGATAGAGATCCCAGATTCACATCAAATTTTTGGCATCAGTTGCATTTAGAGTTAGGAACAAAACTGAGGTTAAGTTCAGCTTATCATCCCCAAACGGATGGCCAGTCTGAGAGGACGATTCAATCGTTAGAGGATTTGTTGAGAGCTTGTGCTCTTGAACACAAAGGAAGTTGGGACGAGTTCTTACCATTGATTGAGTTTACTTACAACAATAGTTTTCACTCAAGTATCGGCATGGCTCCATATGAAGCATTATACGGAAGAAAGTGTCGTACACCTTTATGTTGGTATGAGGTTGGAGAAAATAAAATATTGGGTTCAGAATTCGTGCAACAAACGACAGATCAGGTTAAACTTATTAGAGAAAAAATGAAGGCAGCACAGGACCGTCAAAAGAGTTATAATGATAAGAGGAGAAGACCTTTGGAGTTCGAGGCAGGAGATCACGTGTTCATTAGGGTAACTCCTAGGGCGGGAATTGCACGAGCAATCAAAACTAGGAAGTTAACACCAAGGTTTATCGGGCCTTTTCAAATTCTACGGCGGATTGGACCTGTAGCGTATCACATTGCTTTGCCGCCAAACTTGTCTAATCTTCATGATGTATTTCATGTATCACAACTGAGGAAGTATTATCCGGACCCTTCACATGTCATTGAGCCTGAAACTGTGGAACTTAGAGATAATTTGGAATATGAGGCTATACCTGTCAAGATCTTAGATCATCGTATTAAAGAACTTCGTGGAAAGCAAATACCATTGGTTAGAGTCGTGTGGGATGATGTAACTGGTGATTCTACTTGGGAAAGAGAAGAAGACATGCGTCAGAAGTATCCACATATGTTTTAGGTACGCTAAATTTCGAGGACGAAATTTCTTTTAAGGGGGGTGGTAATGTAACATCCTAATTTTTCCATACACTAAATAATATATCTAGTTAGATTTGAGATTTTAACAATGCTAGTTATTAAAAATTAAATGTTGAAACTAACACTTATAATAATTAATTTATTAATTAATTACTTTTTATATTTATTACTTTTATTCTTCAATTTGAATATCATCGTTTCATTTTATAAACTAAACTTTGAAATTTAAATTGGTACTTAAAACCCTTAACTTTAAGTTAATTAATTATTCATATTATTATTATCATTATTGTTGTTCTTGTTTTGTTATTATTAATTGATTTTATTTTATTTGAATATTATCATTTTACTCTATAAACCAATTAATAAATAAAATAATCTTAAGACAATAAAAATATCAAATAACTATCCTTTTTACTATTTTTATTATTATTAATATTATTAACATTTTACTTTTTATAAAAGAAATATATATCTCATTTTCTATTAATATCCTACATAATATTATGTCATGAAATCAAGCTCCCATACCTTTGTCATAAATTATTTTCACAAAGTCATACTAGAACACCTAAAGCACTATTGATGAAAGATTAGTAAATATTTGATAGAGACATATTTACTAGCAAGAGTTGAAAAGTTGGAAGGTATGGGCAAAAGATGATAAATTATGTTATTTTAATATTTTACAACTAGTATAAATAGGGGTCTCTTCCACCCCATTTTCATTCATTCAATCACAAATCATCTTTCTTACTTCTTTACTTCTTTCCTTCTCTAATTTCTTCATATAGCAATATTAGTTTTAGTTATCGAAGTTCCCACGATATCGGTTCGTAACCTTTAGAGTATTTTGTGGTAAAAGTTCTTCTAAAGTTTCAAGGGAGTTTTATACGTCAAAGTTCTGCCCAAATCATTTTCATAAGTAATCGGTTCTTGGCAAAGATCGAAGACAACACTTGTGGACTTTCAACAACACTCAACAAAAGGTGGGGGCAAGATTTCGTATACGATTGGGACGGTTAGCGTAAAATAACTTAATATATATGTGTGTAGTGGTGACCTAAGCCCTACTAGCGATAAATAATTAAGGAGAGCCTATTCTCAAATAATGATTTTCACAAATCACTAGGCGAGGTTACGCCGGCCTTAATTAATTATCATAGGAATAATCTTTGACAATTTGGTATTGTATTGTGCTTGCATTATTCGGTTAATTTTATAATTGTTTATTTTATTTATACTTGAATGATTGTGATTGATAGATTAAGGAAATAATCGGTTAATGAGAGAAAAACATTGCTAGATATTAAGTAATTGATCCCCATTAACATAAGGAAAGTTGGATACAATGAGTAGTTATATTTGGTTGGGTTCTGGCTAAGGAAAGACTTGGTCGACTATGCCGTTTACAGTCCACCTCTCTTACCTGGGAAGTTAACCATACAATTACCCATTATACAAACTGAACTTATTATGTAAGGACAAAGATCAAATATGGCAAGACATTGGATGGATTTGGTACTCAACCTAAGTATCTAGATAATAAGTATAACTTGAAAAGTTGATACGATAATTCCCCATTATTAACTTAATACTTATGGCTAAGAGTTGCCACAAGATGAGTGAGTGATCATATAGACTTGCATTAAGGAATGTGTAAGTCCACCGCCGTGCGGTATGGGACGCACGAGGTTGATCAGTCGCCTGCAATCCCGACGGGGATTATTATCTATGCATGCTAGGCAAGACAAGGTTCTTGGCCTGAATTCTCAGGGACGATCGACTTATAACACCTAGGCTCCATGTGAAGTTAGGTGGCGTAGCTCTTGGTAATTGGGAGTACGTTGGTGGCATGTGGTCTAGTGATATCTGATCTTGGTAAATGGGATAGATATCATTGACAGCGTTTAGTGGCCTGAGTCAGCATATAGTTCAGGGATGCATTAGAATAAATAAAGTATATGTAATTGTGGGTATAAGATACGCTTGTTTGTATAAATATGGTTTCCATATATATTATTATTTTACACATTCATTCCCACTTTTAAACTTGTACATGAATCTTAGCCCTGTGTCATTTTTGTTTTGCATTTTGGATTATTTTATGACGATCAGACGATGAGCTCGAATCTTGCGTACTTCCCGACAACTCAGAAGGAAAGGATATGAAGTGACGTGGAGATGTGTTACTATAACATCTAGATTGGGAGCTGTTAGTGTTTTGTCAAACGCTAATCACATCCCTACTACTACAGTCAGTATAAGTGTCAGTCTTGTTGGACTTAGGAGGTCCCTTTTGGTATGCTTTCTTTTTGGTTTCCTTTCTGTACTTTTATTTTATGTTTTATCTATGTGGCAAGGCCGCTAGTCTTAACGGTGTCAAACTCTGTAAAATATATTTGAAGCATATGTATGTGAAACAGTATGTTTTTAAATAATTAAGTATTGTCCTTTAAAAATTTCAAATTTTTCTGTATTTTTATAAGGTTTCATTAGAATTCCACTAATGGGACATAGGCTGTCTCACCTAGAGTGCTTATAGGATGCATTGGAGTCTTTGCCATTTTGCTATCCAGCATGTTAAACTTCTTCAGAAGCTCTTTAACATACTTGGTCTGATGTATGTAGGTGCACTCTGGAGTCTGATTTACTTGGATTCCCAGAAAGAATCTCAATTCTCCCATCATGCTCATCTCAAATTCTGCCTGCATACATTTAGCAAACTCCTTTCCAAGCATAATATTTGTTGATCCAAAAATAATATCATCTACATAAATTTGACAAATCAACAAATCTTTCTTAATGGTTTTACAAAATAGTGTGGTATCCACTTTTCCTCTGATGAAATTTTTCTTCAGAAGAAAATTACTCAACCTCTCATACCAAGCTCTGGGAGCTTGTTTTAGTCCATAAAGAGATTTTTTCAGTTTGTAAACATGATCTGGAAAATTTTCATTTTCAAAACCAGGAGGTTGGTGGACATACACTTCCTCTTCTATAATTCCATTAAGAAAAGCACTTTTAACATCCATCTGATAAAGAGTGATGTTATGTTGTGCAGCAAATGAAATAAGCAAGCGTATAGACTCTAACCTTGCAACAGGAGCATATGTTTCTGTGTAGTCTATGCCTTCTTGTTGACTGTAGCCTTGAGCAACCAGTCTTGCTTTGTTCCTTTCAACTTCTCCTTTCTCATTAAGTTTATTTCTGAAAACCCATTTTGTTCCAATGACATTGAAACCTTTAGGTCTTGGAACCAGATCCCAGACTTCATTCCTTGTGAATTGATTCAGCTCCTCTTGCATAGCTAAAATCCATTCATTATCTTCCAGAGCCTCATCAACAGATGTTGGTTCTATAATTGACACTAAGCCACAGAAGGAAGATTCAGAAGTTCTGAGAAATGCTCTTGTCCTTATTGGATCATCTTTCTTTCCAATTATCACATCCTCTGGATGAGAAGCTTTCATTCTGGAAGAAGATCCTCTGACTGTTGGTCTTTCAGAAATATGCAGATTGTCAAGTTGGGAAGTTAGAGGCGTAGCATCTGGGTTTGCTTCAGAGTCTTTGTCTTCAGTCTTGTCTGCCTCTGAGCCTTCAGAGTCTGTGAGAATAACTTCTCTATCTGCAGAACTTTCAACTTGCTTTGGCTTTTCAGAGCCAAGCTTATCATTAAATCTAACATGAATAGATTCTTCCACAATCTGTGTTTCAGTATTGAATACTCTGTAGCCTTTAGAGCGTTCAGAATAACCAAGCATGAAACACTTCTGTGCTTTGGAATCAAACTTGTTCAGATGATCTTTAGTGTTAAGCATATAACAAATACATCCAAATGGATGAAAATAAGCAATGTTGGGCTTTCTGTTTCTCCACAATTCATAGGGAGTCTTTTCCAGAAGAGGTCTTACAGACACTCTGTTCTGAATATAACATGCTGTATTTATTGCTTCTGCCCAAAAGTATTTTGCCAGATTTGTCTCGTTGATCATGGTTCTGGCCATTTCTTGCAATGTTCTATTTTTCCTCTCTACAACTCCATTTTGTTGTGGAGTTCTAGGACAGGAGAAATCATGTGCAATTCCTTTTTCAGAAAAATATTTTTCAAAATATTTGTTTTCAAATTCACCACCATGATCACTTCTGACTTTAATAATTTTGCATTCTTTTTCAGTCTGGACTTGATTGCAGAAGTCAATGAACACAGAATGAGACTCATCCTTGTGTTTTAGAAACTTTACCCATGTCCATCTGCTGTAGTCATCTACAATGCCTAACCCATACTTCTTGCCTCTGATGGATGCAGTTTTCACTGGTCCAAACAGATCAATATGAAGTAATTCCAATAGTCTAGAAGTGGAAACAACATTTTTTGGTTTAAAATGAGATTTTGAAAATTTACCCTTTTGACATGCGCCACACAGAGCATCTGAATTGAACTTCAGATTAGGGAGTCCTCTGACCAGATTGAGTTTATTAATCTGAGATATACGTCTCATATTAATATGTCCCAATCTTCTATGCCAGACCCATTGCTCATCATTCACAGATAAAAGGCATTTTACATTTTGAACTTTAAGTTCTGAAAGGTTAATTTTGTAAATGTTGTTTTTCCTCTTTCCACTGAATAGGATTGAACCATTCTTTTGACATACAGCTTTGCAACATTTTTGATTAAAGATGATATCATAACCATTGTCACTTAATTGACTTATGGACAATAGATTATGTTTCAATCCTTCAACTAACAGAACATTAGAAATAGAGGGTAGGTTACCATTACCTATTGTACCAGAGCCAATGATCTTGCCCTTCTGGTTCCCTCCAAATTTCACGTCCCCTCCAGATCTAAGTTCCAGGCTTTGGAACATAGACCTTTCGCCCGTCATATGTCGTGAGCATCCAGAGTCCAGGTACCATGATTGGTGTCTGGATTTTGCTGCTAAGAACATCTGCAACAGGTATTATTTTACTTTTAGGTACCCAGATCTTCTTGGGTCCTTTGGGGTTAGATGTTCTGTGGTTTTGCCTAAACTTCTGTTTTTCAACATAGTGTTTATTCTGGCTAGCCCTTGGCTTAAACACATAAGTACTCTTTTCAGAGCTTGTATGTTTAATATCATTCAGATGACCAAACTTAAAATGAGAATACAGAGGAGTCTTCTTGATGAAGAGTTTATCAACAGATTTTGGATTGCTTCCAGAGGAAGATTCACATCCAATGCCTCTTCTGTTGTTCCCACTAACACCATAGATCATAGAAGCCATTTTGCTTCTGTCTATGCTTTTAGTGAGGAATCTTTTAAAACTGGAGTCATATTTTTCTAAAATATTTTCACTTGACTCTGTTTCAGTATCAGATTCTTGTTGAGTTGTTTCTAAATCTTTTTTGAGTTTTAAATTTATTTCTTTCTGCTCAACAAGTTCTGTTCTCAGAAGATCAATCTCAGATTCAAGATTGCTTTTCAGCTTCTTGTATTTGAGTTTAATCTTGCTGTAGCTTTCCAACATGTCAGATAAACTTTCAACAAGTTCAGCTCTGGAGAGTTCAGAAAATACCTCTTCAGAGTCAGAGTCTGATTCTGACTCAGATTCAGATGATGACGTTCCTTCATCTTGATCATTTGTGTTGGCCATCAGCGCAAAATTTGCACATTCTTCCTCAGATTCAGAAGATGATTCAGATTCATCTGAGTCATCCCATGTAGCCATCAGAACCTTTTTCTTTTTATCAAACTTCCTTTTGGGTTTTTCCTTTTGAAGTTTGGGACATTCACTCTTGTAGTGTCCAGGTTCTTTACATTCATAGCAAGTGACCTCTTTCTTGCCAGATCTTCTGTGTCCAGAAGATTCTCTCTTTTGATCAGATCTTCTGAAGTTGTTGAACTTCTTCCCTTTGTGCTTCCAGAGTTTGTTGATCCTTCTGGACAGCATGGATAGTTCATCTTCTTCTTCAGAAGAAGATTCCTCAGAGCTTTCTTCATTTACCTGCAAAGCTTTAACAGATTTGTTAGATTTAAAAGCTAAGGATTTACCTTTATCTTTCTTCTGGGGTTCATCTTCCTCCAGCTCAATCTCATGACTTCTCAAAGAACTGATGAGTTCTTCTAATGAGATTTTGTTCAGATCCTTGGCCAGCTTCAATGCAGTCACCATAGGTCTCCATCTGGTAGGAAGACTTCTGATGATCTTCTTGACATGATCAGATGTTGAGTAGCCCTTGTCCAGAACTTTCAACCCAGCTGTTAGAATCTGAAATCTGGAAAACATAGTCTCAATGTTCTCAGATTCTTCCATCTTGAACGCTTCATACTTCTGTATCAGCGCCAGAGCCTTTGTTTCTTTCACCTGAGAGTTTCCCTCATGAGTCATTTTGAGAGACTCAAACATATCATGAGCAGTGTCTCTGTTGGTAATCTTCTCATACTCTGTATGAGAGATTGCATTAAGAAGTATGGTTCTGGCTTTGTGATGATTCTTGAATTCTTTCTTCTGCTCCTCAGTCATTGATTTTCTATCAATCTTTTTGCCATCCTTAGTAGGATGTTCATATCCATCAATGACTAAATCCCAGAGATCAGCATCATACCCCAAGAAAAAACTTTCAAGTCTATCTTTCCAATAATCAAATTTTTCTCCATCAAACATTGGAGGTTTGGTGCTGATTCTGTCTCCTTCATATTTGTTGCTTGATGTAGGAATATCACCCATATTAGCAACCAAATAAATAACAGAGTATTCTTCTCACTGGATCTTTATCTGTCACGGTTAAGTGAATGCACACGCAGAACCGGAGCTCTGATGCCAACTGAAGGTGAGAAAATACTTAGAAGGGGGGTTGAATAAGTATGACAGAAAATAATCAAAGATAAAAACTCAAGTATTTTTATCCTGGTTCGTTGAACTCAACTACTCCAGTCCACCCTTTTCAAGAGTGATTTGCCTTTCTCAACAAGGACTTAATCCACTATTCAAATCAACTGATTACAAATAGCAACACCTAAGAACAACTGTTCTTAGTCTTCTCAAGAGCTACTGATCTAACCTAGATCCTCTTAAGGAAAACTTCCTTTACAAATTAATGTAATACAATGTAAGAGTAATAAAATGCTTCTATGAAAGCTATAAACACAACTGTGTTATTTCTCGAAGTTTAGAACAAAGTATGAACTATAAAGAATATGAGAGCTTGAGAGTTTCTTCGCTTGAGAATAAGTTTTTCAAAATTCGTCACTGAAGAAAGTGCTATGATATCCTTTATATAGCCACTTGAATATTGGAGAGAATATAATACCGTTGGAGAAGATATTTCCAATATCAAATAGTACTGTCCTTTGTACTATTGCAGCAGAGAGACGGCGCACAAAATGTGGGTGTAGCAATTGTCTGCTGAGCTGTGAATTTACCATATATGGAATGTATCAGAGGAATAATATTCTTGCAGAGATTTATGTCTATCCCAATTAAGGAAAGATTTGCTGGCATATTCCAACGGATATATTAAAATAATCTTCTTCAAATAATTCTTCAGATAGTTCAGATCAACAATCAATATCAGAGTCTTCAGTCTTCAGAATCTTCTGGAAACTTCAGAGCCTAAGATGTTCTTCAGATGTTGCTGAATCAGAGTCTGGTGCAGCTGTGTGCTTGAAGCGTAACATGCTCTTAGATCAGAGTCTTCACTCAGATCAGAGTCTTCTCTCATTCAGAGTCTCTTCACTCAGAGTCTTCTTTCATTCAGATTCTTGATAATATATGCAGCGTGTTGTATCTTCAGAATCTTGATGACTAAGCTCTTATACTTCAGATTCTTCTAATCTTCAGATGCTCTTGAGCCATTCAGAATTTATTGTACACATCAAATTTTCTCTTTAAGATTAAAATCTTTTGTGCCTGTAGAAAACAGTTTAGAACAAATTTAGAGAGTATAATTCTTGTATACAAATTATCATTAATGTTATCATCAAAACATAGAGATATTACTAAGACACAATCTGTGCTCTTACACGACCAATCTCCAAAGATAGAAGTATCACTGAGGATAAATGAAGAACTAAGTATAGGATCCCATTCCTGCTTCAAAACTTCAAGATTTCTCTTGAGAAAAAGTGATCAATCCAGTTGGGGATGTATCATCTTGATAAGCTTGACGTGTTGTATGAAATTGTAGACGGAGGTTCCCAAACCGAAGTTTCATAGGGGATAAAATATCTTGGGTCTTCGTAGTTGCTGAATATGTTGGGGTTGAGCTTCCTGAGGATGAAATATACATCTTGCTCCAATCTTCAAATCCCCCAAGTCACATAGTTTAAGAGAAAAGTCTCGAGAGGATTTTATAGAAAACATGATGTCTAAATGCCCCACTGTTTTCAAACTCTCTAGAGATTTGCCGAATCTCGACGTAACTGCCCCTGATTGGTGGTAAGTTAGTCCTTGAATTTCTTCTAGTTGAACCCAAGACTTGCACGGATGAAATTTTCTTGGGAAGAATGACTTGCCCCAAGTCAGCAAAGTCTTCAAATGTCATCATCAATGTCTGTATATGGTCTTTCTAAGATGTCAAACGTATTTAGCACATTTGAAATATCCATTTTGAAATGGTTAATGCAACACGCGTTTGTCTTGAAGTTTTGAAAAGGGGTATCGCAATAACTTGTGATCGAAACCACTAGTTAGGATACAAATTGAATCATTATTTATAAATCCGATTTAAATTTGAGCATAGCTCAAGGAGTCAGGAAACAATATCTCATCGAGTATGCTTTCGAATTAAACCTTACTTCAATTAGGACTTTGAAGGTCGTATATGGGTTTAATTTATGACTTGTAAAATGGAGGAAGAAAAGGGTTAGTATATTTGTGCCCACCCAATTTTTGGAAGTTGTTCATCATTCTTGATATTACCCTGCCCCAGGTTAAGAAAATGAGGTTAGAACGGGTTTGGGAGAAAAAGAACGGATCCTCATTCAAGGTTTAAAAGAAAGGGTTGACTATTTTGGCTCTCAGGAGGTTTAAAATAATGCCTTACATTAGTAGGGTTTTCATTCGAAGCATACAACAAGAGATCATGTGTTTTACTTCATCATCCTCCTTCCATTTCTCTGTCAAAGCGAGAGATCGGGTAAAAGTCGGCATTATAAATAATTTTGAAAACTATTTGAGTGAAAACGAATGGATTTCTTCAAGACAAACAGTTATTGCATTACTTATTCAAAACAGAAAGTTCTTACAGGCCAAATATGCTTTCAATCAAAGAAATAAACATGGACAAAATGAAATAAACTTCTTCGGGGAGTCCTTTCCAGGATCTTTATTGTGCTTTCACGTAGACGGGAAAGATATGCAGAAATGTCTGGTGCGCAGCTTTCAAACGCGGCGTTGGCGACCTTGAATCATGCCTGGGGAGGATGAACCTTGTTGAGATATGGGGCTATCTCGTACGTAAGGGACGGAACCCTCAAAGAATAAGACTCCATCTTTGACCAAATTTTGGACGTCTGCTTTCATGCCGTAACAACTCTCAATGTCGTTCCCCGGAGCACCTTGACGATACAAGCAAAATCTGTTGGCTTTGTACCAGTATGGAAACTTCTTAGGTACCTTGGGTGGGGCTCTTGTCTGGATATGCCCTCTTTGAATTAGAGCTGGAAACAAATCGGCATACCTCACAGGGATGGGATCAAACTGATGAATTGCTTCTTTTGGAGTATCCAGAGGCATCCTTTGATACCTTCTCCGAAATTGTCGATGCTGTGGTTGATCTGGAGAGGCCAACCTCTGCCTAGGATGTGGTTGTTGTTCACACTGAGCGGGCATCGCATATTGGTGCTGAGGATGGGGTACCAGAGCTATGAATTCTCTGGAAGGTCCACAGTCATCTCTATTGTTTGGGGCTATACCCAAGTTATGATGGTATTGCTTCACAAAAGCAAAAGTTAAATCTTCCTAAGACTGAATGTGGTTCCTTTGCAGCTTCATATACCATGCTAATGGTGCTCTACACAAACTTTCTTGGAAGCAGTGAATCAATAGTTGGTCGTTCCTAAGATAGGCGGTCATCTTCTGACAAAACATCATCAAATGATATCTTGGATAAATTGTACCTTTGTACACTTCAAAGGCGGGCATCTGGAATCCCGGGGGGATAACTAAGTTTGGAACTAGGTGCGGGTCATGAGCATGAAAATCAAGCGCACGGTTCCTCTTCATCATTTTCCATCGTTCCTCGAAGTCATGAAACTCATTCTTGAATGCTGCAAGCTCCGGATCGTCCATTTCCTTTTCTTGCACAGGCTAAAGTTGCATAGGAACAAAGTTGTCAGAGGGACGGCGAAGTGTCGGATTAGACCTTACTCTGAAGCTAGTCATGCGATCCATGTCTTTGTTCTCCTTAATATCCTTTAATGATACTTCCGGCTTGATCAGATGGTAGAGACGGCGACTGACAGCAAAGATGGAAAACCGAAATGAGCCACAACAAAGGAAAGACACATGCACAAACGTAAAATGCCATGCTAAATGCAGAATGTTAATGCGAGAATGCAGATGTAAGGGGAGACTTCAAGAAACTCAAAGTGTTTTTCAGTGTTATAATGTAGAATAATCGAAAAACTTTTATTTTTGAGAAATAATGAAAACAAAGTACTCTTTCAAGAGTTTATTACAACGAAAGCAAAAGAAAACTTAGAACTCTATCCCACAGTCTTCTCTTTTGTACGGAGCTCCTCGGTCAGCTGGTCTATACGCTCCTGCAGCGCTGCTTTCTCGATGATGAGTCGTTCCACACACTCCTTCCAAGCCATGGTAGTTGAGGGGAGATCATCATTAGTAACATTACTTGAAGAGGCATGAGGATAAAATAAATCTCCTTGTGCCTTTCTCTTCCTGGCAACTTCTAATTCTGGTGTCCTCTGAAGTCTTTCCTTCTCTACTTTGAGGGTGAGAAACTTATTCTTCCAAGCAGTCCTCAATTTCCGGGCTTCATCTAAAGCAATCCTTACTTGTTCGATTTCATCCACATCGAACCAGTCGGGGTCATGAGGAGATAATACTATAGGTTCATGGAAAGGAAAAGGCATCTTGAGATCGAGAGCCCTTTCTCGCACCCAATGCAGATAATCCTCAGAAACAGCACAGTTGGGGTATCCTGAAGCAGCTGTTCCTTCCCTATCAATATATTTCCATGCATAAATGATGACAGTCTTTAGGTCTAGATCCTCTTCTCCTGTGAAATAGATCTCTTCCAATGAGACTGGGTCAGGCACTTGGATCATAGGGTGTCCAAACTGTCTACGGGCCAAAGCGGGATTGTAACTTATACATCCTTCTCTTCAAATAAGCGGTACATTGGGGAAACCTCCGATGCTAGGAATCATAGGCACGCCTCCATAGGCGGGATCATACCAAACAATGTCCGAATGGGTAAGGGCCATAAGTATCTCGGACCATTGAGGTGTTGCTACTTCGTCCCAAAGGGACGGATGCCAAGTCAAACGAGCGATGAACCATGAGTACAACAAGGCGATACAACATACAATGTGTCCTCCTCCTTCAGCATTCTTCGAGTGAATCGAAAAGTATGTATCGGCAAGCAAGGTGGGTACTGGATTCTTGAGTATGAACAGCTTGATTGCATCCATATCAACAAAATTGTCAATTTTAGGGAACCAGAAAGTCCCATAGACCAACAAAGCAAAATTGGCTTCCAAGATGAGAGCCTCCTTTCTTTCAGCATGGTAACGGACTTTTTCGATCAAAAAGTCGGCAGGGAACCCAAGGACTCCTTCCTTGGTGATCAGGTGTGTCTGGACATCTTCTAGGCTAAGATGAGTGGCATTTGCAATCTCTTGGTGACTAGGCGTGTCTTCCCTTCCGGTGAATAGAGGTCGAACAGTCACAGGCATCCTCAAGAGTTCTGAGTACTCTTCCAAGGTCGGCATCAATTGGTAGTCCGGAAAAGTGAAGCAGTGATACATCGGGTCGTAAAATTGAACCAATGTTTCCAACAATCCTTCTTTCATCCTCAGCTCAAGGAAACGGAAGACTCCTCCATATTCTGCTGCGAAGGCAAAGCGATCCTCGACGAGTTCGGCTAGTTCTCTCAAGCTTTCGAGGTTGGGACTCTGAAAAGTGTACTTCAGGGTTTTTCTTCTGAAATCCATGATTACAACACCTACAGAACGAATTTGAGTTTCTTGAAGTGAACAATGGAAAAAGAATGCAATGCAAGATGATTAGGACTTCATAGGATTCCTCTTATTTATAGGCATTGCGGTAAAAGGAAACGTTTTATTAAATTTGAAACGGACTACATAAATATTCTTTTAAAGAGTCCCAAATAAAAGCTAAATAAAAGCTAGTAAAGACACTAAAGAAGCTTTGAATGCTGCTGCTTGAGCTGCTCTTCTAGTTGCGCCTTCTCACGGATAAGGTTGTCCACAATTATTTTCCAAATAGTGCATTGTGGGTCGGAGAAAAATAAATCCTCCATGACTTTCCTCTTCTTGCAGGGGAGTAGCTCTTCGTCCTTCAATTGTAGCTGTTTCTGAAGTTCATCCCTCTCCTTTTGAAGTTCAGCCTTCTCCTTCTGAAGTTCAGCCTTCTCCTTCTGAAGTTCAGCCCTCTCCTTCTGAAGTTCAGCCTTCTGCTTTTGACACTCATCATTTTCTGCCACTGCTACATGGTACTTGTTCTTCCAAGATTCCAGCTCATGTTGAGACTTCCTTAAGGACACCCCCAACTCCTCGGCTTTAGACATAAAGACATAAGTGGGCTCTCTCCTTGGAGCTATGGGATCTTGACGGGAATAGGGCATCTTTAGATTGGTTGCCCTTTTTCTGACCCACTGGAGGTATGGTTCTAGAGACACACAGTTAGGCTTCCCTAGACTTCTCTTCCCTTTCTTGTGTACATTACGCCATGCATGTAGAATCTTTCCTCGGAGTTCCATATCATCTTTGAAGAACATACCCTCTACTTGAACACTCTTGGGAGGTTCCTTCAACGGGTATCCCAACTGTCGGCGAGCTAAAATAGGATTGTAGCTGATTCCTCCATCAAAGCTGAGCAATGGTACATTAGCAAAGTCACCGCAGCTATCAATGATTAATACTCCATCATACACTCGGTTGTACCAATCAATGTCGGAATGGGTCAAATCCATAACCCTTGGAGACCAATGCTCTTTGCCAATGTTTGTAAAAGAGCTAGACTTCGGCAAGTGTGAAATAAACCACTTGTAAAGTAAAGGTACGCAGCAAGTAATCATCCCTCCACCACGAAGGTTTCGGAGATGTATAGAGTGATATGCATTTCCCAACAGAGTTGGCACTGGGTTGTTCTTCATAAAGATCTTGAATGCTTTGAGATCAATGAAACCTTCGAAACTTGGGAATAAGAACAGCCCATAAACAAGCAAAGCAAAGATTGCCTTGAATGGAGCCTTATTAGAATAATCAGCATAGAATGAAGCCTTCTCGATTAGGAAACCTGTCTTTAAACCAAGAATTCCATCCTTAGTAACTAGGTTGGCTTTGACGTCAGATACCTTCAAACGGAGGGCTTTAGCAATATCTTTTTCATCAGGGTCCTTTTCCAAGAAGGGAAAAGGAGATTCCTCCAGGACAGGTAGACCAACCAAAAAAGAATACTCTTCCAATGTAGGTAACAGCTGAAAGTCTGGAAAGGTGAAACAATGGTAGAGAGGATCATAGAACTGTAGCAGGGTGGCAAGAAGTCCTTCATTCACTGAGCAACCCAACAAGGATATCAGCTTCCCATACTTGGTCTTGAATTCTTCTTGATCTTTGATGAAACCCCACAACTTCTTTAGGTTATCCAATTTGGGACTCTTAAAAGTATATTTCACAGTATGTCTTTTATCTAAAGCCATAGTGACCTACAATGTTCATAAACGAAGGTAAATCCCATGAAGTCCAATGCAGAATGATGCTATATGAATGCAGCAAACACAAGTATTCACATAAGGACAATAAAGATAAACAAACAAGGGGCGCCCTAGGTTTGCAACGAGCATGGAGTAAAGGTGTACCCTTCCCAAAGGTTCAAGGACTAAAGGTTGTTTGTACCTGCAGAACAAGGTTCTAATGGGACTCAGAATCATCAGCCCATCTATCGGATATTATCAATTTTCCCAATTACTCGAGGATTAATAATATTCTCAAGAGAACTTCTTTTGAGTGTAGCTTCGCGTAGCACTATTTCGGAAGTACTTCCTCATAGTCTCGCACTACGTCCTAATAAAGGCCAAAGTTGGGTTAAGGTAACTACGTTCCTCAATATCATAGGCTCCAAAGTCGAAAGTAGTGAGTGTCTTCACGATTATTCGTTCAACAGTACTATTTCGAAAGGGCCTCAACTGAGCGGGATTCTCGATTCAACTTAGTAGGGATTCCACTCCCTATAAGCCTCCTCGAATATATCACCATCCTATCTTAATTTCTCTCAAGTTCGGGTGTAGAACTTTATCTCACCACTCAAAGACAACAAACCCAAAAGGAACAGAAGAGAAAGCATGTAAACAAATAATCAAGTAGGCAGATATATAAAGCAGTAAACAAATAAAATAAGATAGGGAAACCCACTAGAGATTCCCCAGTGAAGTCGCCATTTCTGTCGCGGTGAAATTTGGATACCAAACTATTAATTAGTTTGAATCGTTATTCATTTGCAACCGAACTTTGATTTGTCCAAAGGAAGGGATAAAGATCGAAATTCCCACGATGCAATGCAAATGCAAGCTAGATTGTTTTAGGTTCGGGGGTTGGTTAAACTTAGGGAAGGTATTAGCATCCTAAGTTTCTGTAGTACTCTACAGGAACCTCTTGTTTTATGTTTGTTTACTGCTAAGTGTTTATCTGCTTAAGGGATTAAAGGACCTAGGGGTTTATTTCTAAGTATACTCGATAAGATGTCGCATCTTATGCCTACATATCCTTACGGGAGTGGAATCAGAGTATGTTGTAGTTCACCCTAAAGGGTTAGAGGAGTTCTTTGACCGTGGTCAAAGTTCCTACGGGTTTAGGGTAGTTGTTTTGATTGGGTTTAGGAGAAGAGATGAGTCTTCATTTTAAGGGAGAGATAACCACCACAAATGTAAAGGGAGTTTGTAGGAAATGGTCTTTGCATCGTCTTAAGAAAAGGTCTTACATACTCGGATGGTCGCCAAGCATGCCTTTGTTGCTCTTAAGGCAAAGTCCCTACATGTTTGATTGTATTGTTGTGGGGGTGGAGATTATATCTCACTTAAGATGATTAACATCTATTCTCTAATGTGTTTGAAAGAGTTGTATTGTGTTGTTTGTGTTGTTTTGTCTAAGTTGTAAAAGATAAAGACAAGGTCCTTCCTATGGGGTAGGATCTATCCTAAAGATCAACTTGAATGGAATCAAGGATCATGGGGAAATGATGCAAGTGATGTGCAACTACACACAACGTTGAATTATGTGTAGGTTTTTCCTTTGGACAGAATGCAATGCATAAGTAGTAAAATGCGATAATGTTAAGTGACTGTAAAGTAAATTGCGGAAGGATAAATCATACACATACGCATGAGAGCGCTAAGTGAGTGTGTGTGCATTGTGAATAAGATAAAGCAGATAAAGATAAATAATATGTACGCATGAAAGCGCTAAGTGTAGGTGAGTGGATGTATCGTGAAGTGCTCGAGTTTTACGATGTTGATTGATTGATTTTATTTGAACTTTAGGGAGGTTGAATTATTTTGATAAAAGTTGATTTAATTTTAGGAGTTTATTTGATCATTTTTTTTAAGAAGATTAATTGGAGAAATTATTTAGGGAAAATATATAGGATTAATTTTTATTATTATGCGGAAAGAAGTTATTATTTTAAATTTAATTAGGAGAAAAGTTTTTAATTATAAAGTTTGACTATCATTATTAAATAGAAACAGTTAAGAAGGTTTTCTTTTAATTATAAGAATAAGCTATTTATTTAAACTAAGAATTTATTAAATAGAAATAATTGGTTTGAGTTATCTAAAATAAAAGACAAAAATTGATCAAGCTAAAAAAAAGAGTTTTTTATTCTAGAAAATAATTTAATTAATTTATAAAAAACAGAGAAAATATTCAATTAAACAAATCATTAGTTAATTAATAAAAACGTTAGTTTTAATTTTTAGGGGAAAAAAAGGATTAAGGTTAACGGTGTGTGTGGTGTTAGCGATTAGTGTGTGTGATCAGTTACAACCAAAACGGCAACCAAATGAAAACAAAACGACAGAGAAAAGAAAGCTGCGAGCCCTAATCCCCAAATCAAACCCCTTCTCGTCGCGATCCTCTTTCTCGATCGCGATTCCGTCTTCGTCATCTCCCTCTCCGCATTCTTTCTGTTTCACTTTCGATTCTCATCGTGGTTCTTCCATCTCCTACACAAATCAATAAAGCAAACAGAAACAACGTAAAGTGTTAGCGGAAATAAAAATCTCACGTTCTACGGTTTTCTGACGGCAATGAGGAAGGCTTTCTCGCGGCGGTCCTTCGATGGTGTCCAGCGGTGATGGAGGATGGAGTGGCTTCGCGGAAGTTTGATTTTGTGGTGGCTGGGACGGGCTTCGCCGATGGAGAAGATAAGTTGTTCTTTTTCGATCTCTCGAGCCTGCTAGGTTTCTCCTCCCTATTTTGAGTTTAGAGTTTTAGGGTTTTCTGTTATCGGCTTCGTGTGTCCTTTTCTTCATCTCAAAACCTCGCTTTTATAGGCAATTCTCTCCTTGTCCATTCAAAATCCGAATTAATGTGTGATAAAAGCCTTCCAAATTCAGTGACTCCTGTCTGCGATTGCTTTGGAATTCACTTGAATTAGTTTCCTTTTATGTCTGATAGTGTCGAGGTTGTTTAGGAAGTTATGATGCTTGTACTTAATTGGTCTGAAATACGAATCATACAGATTTTAGAAAGAATCTGCACTGATGCCGGCTATTATCCTGTGTTTTGCAGGTGACATGATCTGAAGGATAGCAGAACCTATACGTATTGGGTTGCTAAGAGCTTAGTCTTGATTTCCCAACTGCTCAAACTTTATCGAGTACCAGGTTGTGATGCTACTGCTGAGTCCTCGTACTTCCGTCTCGGTACGTCCGTATGTAGGACATTTGGTTGGTCTAAGGGTATTGGGTGAGGTATTGCTGCAGATGATTGTCCTCAATTGTAAACTGATAACCTCTACTGTGTTTCTTTTCCTGCAGAAAGTTTAGAGGAGCGTCATCGGGTGGATTCGAGCCCATCTTCGTGATCTTTTGGAGAAGTGCAAAGCTGAATTTCGACATATTGCGACCAACGACTCGAGCTGGCATTGTCAAGTGGATTCTTTCTTTTCATCCTTTCGTAAGTAGCAGAGTTTTACATGATGTACTAGCTTGAGTGAGATAGGGATTGCCATTGATTTTTTTATTCTTGCAAGCAACTTGTCTTCCTGATATCGTCCGCCATCAAATATTATACGTTGTTGAATCTTTGTTGTTTGTTCAAGTGTAAGTAGTTACTGTGAGATATATCAAGCGTCATAACCACGTGCATTTCACCTGGTGGAGTCCCCTGGACTGCTTCAATGTGAGAAGCTTATTCACGCAAATGGTGGCTTGTATTCTTTTTGTATAATGATCCATTCTTACGTATTATGATATTATCACTGTGCAGGAAAATGGGTCAAGAGAAATGTCGCGTGGTAATGCCAGCCTTATTTAAGGTATCGCTAAAAGTCATCTGTCTGTAATGGGGCCTGCATAATTCTTGGCAGGATCTTGATAAGTTTTGAGTCTCCAATTCAATACATTTTTGCGAATCTCAATCTGGAAGTTGTAAGGGGTAAGTGTGGGTTGCAGTAGTTTAGGTAATTGAGATTATGAGATGATACATTAGTTCTACCATGAGAACTTTCAACTCCTTGTTGTGCAGGTAGTAATGACTTAGAAAATGTAGTTGCGGTTTCCTCTTTGGTTGAATGAGTATATGTTGAACAGGTTTGCCATTTATTGATCAACACGAGTTGCGGCGCCGTTGTTGATGTTCCATTCAGTCTCAGCTCTGTTTGTGAAGAAGCCCTTTGGTTTGTCTTGTAACTTTCTTTTAAGGGAATCTTTCTTTTACCATAAAAATGCTTGTAGTCCGTTGGCGTCTGGTATTTCTTCTGTTACTGTACCTGTGATTACTAATAAAACTCTTCTTTGACTTTGCTCAGCTCAAACAAGAAGCAGAAAGAAGCGTGGTCTATGCTGGCGGTGTTGATGAAACAATGATGACGATGCAACTCCGGTTTTAAAACTTCAATGCCGTGGCTGCCTGCTGAACTTCTTTCGAAGGTGTAACAACTTCAGCCTCAAGTACCTTCTTCTTGTCGCCACATCTCGGAGAAAAAACGACATTAATTAATACCAGTAGTTTGTTCAAAATTGTTTCTTTTCTTATAGACAGCCATGTGATGATGTAGGACAAAAGATACTCATTGTAATTTTGGGGGTAATGATGAATAACAAGAACTTGGTGTGCTTGAATAAATATGGTATCCCTTAATTCTCCTGGTTTTAACACTTCATATCGAGTTTATGAGGAATAGGAGTTGGTGTACGTGATCCTGTTGTAGTATATCAATAATGCAAGTTTAGAAACTTCATCATGTCCAGCAACCGTAAGGGTGAAAAACGTGATGATCCATCATGAAGTGATAGGGTCCATAACAAATATCTCATTGGGTTCACATTAATGAGGCAAGAGAGGAAGTAGTGTATTAGTAATAAAACTGAATTAGACCCAATGTCAATTAACTCCTTTTAATTGAATGGACTTGCAACATCTCACGAATATGTATCATCTCACGAATATGTATGATGTGCTATAATTCAGGTACTTGAATGATTTGAATAATGAGACTCGAGATTGTAAAATTAAAAAAAGCTCTTCGACTTATCCCAACTCAATATCCAAACTGCCGAAAACTCCCACCTTCAAGTACTCTTATATTTTGTACCCAGATTAAACTTCTTGCTTAAAAATCTTGCTTTATGATCTTAGCACGAGAAACCCCATAAAGACTTCTAGGAATTTGTAGACCAACTTTGAATTACAATCCACTTGTCACGTCCCTGTGATGCTTGCCCCACCCTTGCAAATATTGTACCTACATAAGTTGGTTAGTTGCAATAAACATGCACACAAAAGAATATAAGGATAACACGCAAGAAAATGCAAAAAGAGGTGGGATCCTATGGTCAAAAATTAGGGTGCAACACTTATCCCGTAGGAACTTTGACCACAGTCAAAGAACTCCTCAAACCCTTTAGGGGAACTACATATACTCTGATTCCATTCCCGTTAGGATATGTAGGCACAAGATGCGATATCCTGTCGAGTATACTTAGAAATAAACCCCCTAGGTCTCTCATCCTTAAGCAGATAACCCTTAGCAATAGACATGATAAAACAAGAGGTTCTTGTAGAGTACTACAGAAACTTAGGATGCTAGAACCTTCCCTAAGTTTAACCAACCCCCAAACCTATAACTCTCTAACCTTTGCATTTGCATTGCATTGTGGGTAATTCTATCTTTTTCCCTTCCTTTGGACAAATTAAAGTTCGGTTGTAAATGAATTAAGATTCAAGCTAATCAATAGCTTGACATCCAAATTTCACCGCGACAGAAATGGCGACTTCACTGGGGACTCTCTTCAGTGGGTTTCCCTAACTTGTTTATTATGTTTGTTTATTATATATTTGCTTAATTGTTTATTTGTATATTTGTTTTATTGCTTTTTGGGTTGGTATCCTTGAGTGGTGAGACAAAGTCCTATACCCGGACTTGAGTGAAATTAAGATAGGATGGTGATATATTCGACGAGGCTTATAGGGAGTGAGTCCCGACCAAGCTGACTCGAGAATCACCGCTCAGTTGAGACCCTTTCTAAAATGGTTCGGTTGAACGAGTATAGTCGTGAAAATTTTTACTATTTTCGATTGGAGTCCATGATACTAAGGACCGTAGTTACCTTTAACCCCACTTTGGCCTTTATTAGGACGTAGTGCAAGGACTATGAGGGGGTAGTCCCAAAATAGTTGCTACGCGATACTACACTCAAAAGAGGTTCTCTTGAGAATATTATTAACCCCCGAGTCAGTCGGAAAATTGATAATATCCAAAAGATGGACTAATGACTTTGGGAACTTTCTTAGAACCTTGTTCTACAGGTACAATCCACATTTAGTCCACGTCCTTTGGGAATGGGTATACCCTTTGCTCCATGCTCGTTGCAAACCTAGGGCTTTCTTGTTTGTTTACCTCTGTGTCCTTATATGCTTACTTGTGTTTGTTGCATTCATAAAGCATCATATTGCATTAGTTTCATGGAATCCCGAGTTTATTTATAAACATTATAGAACCAATAGGGATTACAAAAGAAAAGTAGTTTTGAAATATTCTTTTAAGATTTCTAATTCGGATGACCTAAGGAAGTTAAGGGCACTGATTGAAGAATCAAGAAAACTCAAAAGACAAGAGGCTTCCCTTATCATTGAAGATCAACAGAAGTTCAAAAGACTTTCATCAGTATTGAAGATCCAAGTAAACAAGGGCTTCCTTCCCTATTTTCCAACAAGAGATAGAGGATTTATTTTCCTCTATCACATTACTCCTTAGAAGACGATCGTGGACAACTTATATTCAAGAAAGTCCAACGAGAACAACAAATCAACAAGTGTAATGAAGGACTTCCTTGGGGCTGTATTAGCTTTTATTTAGCTATTATGTCAGGACTCTTATAAGAATATTTACTTGTAATCCGATATCAAAAAAATAATAAATGAATTTTATTTGGTATTTTGTAACGTTTATAAATACTTGAGTTCCATGAAATCTCTTATTTCTGCATTCTGCATTCTTGCATTAGCATTCTGCATTCAGCATTTGCATGTGCGTGTGTCCTC
The DNA here is from genome assembly GCA_963859935.3 of Lathyrus sativus. Taxonomy (NCBI): domain Eukaryota; kingdom Viridiplantae; phylum Streptophyta; class Magnoliopsida; order Fabales; family Fabaceae; genus Lathyrus; species Lathyrus sativus. The sequence continues at coordinate 645,084,642 of OZ012741.1, forward strand.
TCTCTGTTGTGGCTCATCCGACTTTCTGTCTTTGTCTGTCAGTTGACATCTAGACCATCTGACCAAGCTCGAAGTACTACCGAAGGATAGCAAAGAGAACGAAAGATATGGATTCCATGAACGATTTCAGAGTTGTGACTAATCAGATGTTTGATCTTCCCTCTGGTAACAACGTTCAACAAGTGGGTATTCCTACGCAATCTCGGCCTGTGCAGGATAACCTATGTGTTCAAGTCGATGAAAGGGATTCCCAACTTCCACGGTATATACCACACCCACTGTGGTTCAACCCAAACGCCAGCTGTGAATTTCATGATGGAGTGTTGGGGAATTCGATTGATAGATGATGAAACACTAACTTTCGAAGGAGAAAGCCCATGTTTGAATGGAACACCATTACACTAATGGAAACTCCAAGAGATCTTTTTTTAGGAAAACAAGAGAAGGGCTCATCAGACTGTTCATTTCGTTTGCTTATGCATTTTATTTCTTTGATTAAAAGCATAATTGGCATGAAAGAACTTGTTACTTTGAATAAGTAAGGCAATAAATGTTTGTCTTGAAGAAACCCATTCGTAGTCACTCATAAATTTTTTTTTTACAACTTATAAAGCTATTTTGCCCAATCTTTCCTCACTTTGATGAAGAATTGGAAGGAGGATGATAAAGTAAAACGCATGATCTCTCGTTGTATGCTTCTGAATAAAAAACCTACTAATGATGTAAGGCATTCTTTCAAACCTCCTAAACACCAGAGATATAAGGAAGTTAAATCCTCTTTAACCCTTTTTAACCTTATTTTAAACCTGGGGCAGGGAAATTTTCAATCAACTCGATGGAACACTTAAAATTTTCAAAAAAAGAGTGAACATCTTTCAAAAATGGGTGGGTATAAATATACTTTGACCCTTATTCCCTTTGTTTTACAAATCGTAAACTAGACTATGTTACAACTTTCAAAAGTCCTAATTGAAGTAAGGTTTAGTTTGAAAGCATACTCGATGAGATATCGTTTCCTGACTCCTTTGAGCCATGCTCAATTTTGTTGGATTTAAAAAAAAAATTAATTTATATCCTAACTAGTTATTTCGGTCACAAGTTATTGTGATATCTCTTTTCAAAACTTCAAGACAAATGCGTGTTGCATTAACAGTTTCGAAATTAACGCTCCTGACTTGCTAAATTTGCTTGATATCTTAGAAAGATTACGTGAAGACATCACTGATTAAAATTTGAAGACTTGGCTGACCTGGGGAAAATTATTTTCAAGTGGTTTGTTCTATGCAAATTTGACTTCGCCTAAAGAGCTATTTTTGAAGACTCAGTCATAATACCATCAATCAGGGCCATTTATGTCGAGATTCGACGAATCTCTCCAGAGAGTTTGAAAACGATGGGACGCCAAGTTTTCTGTAAAATCCTCCTGGAATGACTTTCTCTCATAACCATATAACTTGGGGCATCTGAGAAACGAAGATTATCTTATCCATTCACAACAACTATTATTCAAAGGGAGACTACCACTACTTTTCAACATTCTTCATGCCCCAGTATTTTTTTTACTCCAGGTGGTCATGACATTTCTCCAATGAATCTTCTCGATACAAGAAATCTCTGGCTGATGACCTGAGATTCCCAAGTGGTTTGCTTAACTTCACTTTCCCAATGAAGTAGATGGTATTTTAATCCTCAGCGAATTTCCTCAAACTTCACCTTCCCGATGAAGTGGATGTTATCTTCATTCCTCAGTGGATCTTTTACAACGCCGATCTTCCCCAGCGAAGCGGATGTTTATTTCATCCCTATTGAAGTTCTAACTTTGGCATTGCTCAACAACTGTTAACCCAGGTTTCCCCCATTGAAGTGGATATTTATTTTATCCCCTGTGAAATCTCAATTCAAGTGTCTCTATCTACAACTCTAGTAGGAATCTCTATGTTAAAGTGGATATTTATTTTATCCATGGATTTCTCCGACTATGAGGTTGATTTGCTCCTAGTGGATCTAAATTCTCATTTTTAATAGGATAAACCAGATTCATCTTAACAACCTTTCAGATTTATCAAGATGTTATATCCAGAAGTGGAATGTTCTCTATTCCCCAAGAGAATTTTTGAAGCCCTGAAGCAGGAGTGTGATCCTGTATCTAGTTCCCCACCTATCCCCAGTAGTATTTCTATCTTTAAAGATTGGTCGGATGTTCGTTCCGAGATGTTTATTTCATCTCCGATTTCCCCCTTCGTTTGTTTTGTCAGTATAAGCATACACATATCATATAGATAGCATAGCATATGCACTTTTGCATCTTTGTGTTTGTCTGTTCTGTCGCTTTGGCCGTATTTATCACCAAGTGACTGGGTGCGTCTTCTCCTTCCAAGTAGAGTTGTCAGCCCTAGGCAGAAAAAAGCGCAATATTTTTATTTCCCCGTGGAGTTCGATCCTCGTGGAAGACGGTTGTTTTAGTTAAATACCATTTGAGCTCATGCCTCAATGATCGAGTCTTACTTGATAGTTTCTCTTTAGCTATTTCCTGAATTGAACTCCGGTCTCTGACAATCACACGGTGGATATCTCCAGACTTTTGAATCCGGATTAAGTGTGCATTTATTTTGCACCTTACTACCCAAGAGGTTCTTTCTGAAGATTACTATCTGAGGACGCATACTTCTCCAACAATATTCTCAACAATTTATATCTGAACTACAAGCGACCTCTTTATTTGAGCAACTCGTTCTGATCAGGATCTTATTCAAAACAACAAAAGGAAGTCTCTAGACGATTTACCCATCCCCAGTGGGTTTATCAAGATAATCAAATTATCAAACAGGATCTCTCCGGAAATCCGTCAAAGAAGTCCGTCGAAGACATTACAAATATTTATCTTTATTTGAGAAATTTACACTACAAGGATACATATTTCCACAGTTACAGCAAAGAAACACTCCACAGGAAGGTATTCCCCAGAGAGTTACACAAGTCTAATTCCGTCAAACGGCATATCTCCCGAAATTTGGTGAAGTTTATTACATCTGATCTCTCTTTATTTGAGAAGACATATTTGAAAATCAACCGGCTCATATCCCTTATGAAGATCCCCGTTGAAGCCTTACAATCCCCAGTATATTATGGATTACCGCTGAAGTTTTTTATCTCCAGTAAAATTCCAATTTCCCTGTGAAGATACTCTCTTAAGTAATCATTATTCTAGGAAGAAACTGAGACCCGTTCATGGCATACAACCTTGAAGTGTGGGGAGGTTCTTTTGGTTATTACATTTGCTTAGGCTATCATATGTTTGATAGTAGGTAATATACCACCTTTCTTTTGGTCAGGTACCTTTTCTTAGGCTACCTCGTTTGGTAGTAGGTCATATTTCCTTTGTTGTGTTCACCTTTTCTTAGGCTATCATACTGTTGCACCCCAAAATTTGCCCTCACAATACAAGACTTTGTGTTCTAAGAAGGTTCACAAGGTTCACAAGTTCACAATTGGTCAGAAGAGTTGACAATTCCCTCAGACAATGCACCTCCTAAGCAGTGCATCCAAAACTAGGGTTTTGACTTTAATCAGGCTAAATGGACTTCCAAGACTTCAAGTGAGCTTCATAACATCTTATATGTGTATAAGAACCCCCATGTCAAGTTTCAAGACTTTTCTCAAAAGTTTGCTCAGTCAGATGATCAGATAAGTCAAAAGCAGTCAACGCAGTTAAAAAGTCAAACTGAGGTCAACTGTGGTCAAACCAAAGTCAAACTTCATGATTTTTTGCCAACATCAAAGAGAGATTTGGTCCCAGGGGTATTTTGGTCATTTTACACAAATTCTACCAATTCCTTGAAGCCGGGCTGTTATTAAAATTCTGAGGCATTTGATGCGTTATGGTTTTGAGGCATTTATCAATCACCAGTTCTGATCATATTGAGATTTGGCATTTGGTCAGTGGAGTTTAATTACGATTAGTTTTGCTGTTGATGCTGAAAATGTTGTGACCATGGCGCACATCCGTGTTTGGTTATGAAATTGCTGGCTAGAATTTAAGTTGGAATGCAAGTGAATTTAATTAGTGGATGAGATTAGGATTACGGGCGAGACAAGTACACAGACAAGAATATCATTCGTGAATATTTATGGTTTATGACTAAGTTAATGATTTTAAATATTTGTGGATTTATTCGCAAACGTTTATAATTTATAACTAAGAAATAAATATAAATTCAAAGCTGAACAGTCATGGATATATAAGTGAAGTTCTGACATTTTCATTTCATAAAAGATATCATGATACAAAAAGGAATAAATTGTTTCACATTCTGAATTGCTGTAAAATTTCAACTACGGATGTTACTTCTATCCTAAAAAGCCCTAAGTCCTAAAGAATTCTAAGTCTTCATGATGTCCCTCGATCTTCACCGCAAATCTCTGATTAACCTGCACAAAGAGAAACAGAACAAAACAGAAGCAGAGAAGGGTTAGAAGTTTGTTTTCGACACTCTCAGAACAGCGTCATCATCGAGTGCCGGGAGTGGCACGACCGAAGCCGCATCCTACCCCCGTTACCGATCCGCGCCATCGGCGTCAGATCAAGCAATCTCTGTTCTTATCAATACGGGACAACCGAGAAAGATGAAGAGAGTAAAAGAAGCTTTTTGGGCCGAAATGATCTGTGTCGAATTTGGATTCAGACGAATGCTACTATCAAGTAAAAATGGGATCCCCAAACTGATATTCATGACCAAACTGAACTGAAACGCGCAACCAAAACCAAATGGCAATGGTATCCCAAATGGTTCAGACCCTAAGGTCATCATCACCAATAACCTTTCCTCGGCAACTTGGATCCAACCAAAGCACCAGCATCAATGTTGAAAGAAAAAGAGAAAAGAAGTTAATGAAGTTCATAACAGGAAACATAAAAGACTAAACACATGTAACCATATTTATGCTAAGGCTGCCATTACTTCTTCATATCATTGAGGCATATTCATAACCTCAGCGGTGCATGAAGTCCACACTGCGGAAATTCTAAACACATGGGACCGACAAGCCATTGATTGAACCAACATTCTGAAGGAACGCAGCTCGAACGTGTCCTCACAATCTGCAACAACAGAAATTATAGTTAGAAAACTGAAGATAATCAACGCCGAATTCTTGACAACCACGTAGAACCAGTCGTGACTACCGCTGAAGAGATTATGGCCTAGTGATCAAAAACGGATGACCGTCATAATTCAGACCACTGTGTGAATGCTTCCAAGTGACATACCTACAGACCCGATTGTGTACTCCCGCCCTTTAAAGATTCCTGCAAATAAATACTATCTCTGACTGTGAACGAAGTCTCAACCCTGCAACCACGCATGTATTAAAGGAAGTCAGTGGACTAGAACTTGAGATGAATAATGGATAACGAGCGAAAGACTCGAATCCCACTAATAAAGTACACCTGGCACAACTCTGTCGAAGCCACTTTTTTAAAGTTGTTTCCTTTTGCTACGACGCATTCATTGAGAATTAAGGTAAGAGCATGAAATAGTGGAGTCAACATGGTATCATCACCTGAGTTCAGTCCTGCACACACCAGCCAAACATCCAAGTGCTTATGTTCAACTCAAGTCACACCTATTTCATACGAGCAAGACCAAGCAGACAAGCAACCCTCATCGTTTCCCTTCAAACGACATCAGTACAACCTCAAACTCCTCGCAACCTACATGGCAATAAGGAAGATGTATGAGCATTCAAACTCGTTACTCATGTTATTTTCGAAAACAGAAAAGAGAAACTGGTAGCAATTCCAAGTTGTTGCCGATGTTACCGATAAGAGGGATCGATTTGGTTAAGTCGCAGCTGTAAAGCAAAAGGCATTTCGATTAGTATATTCGGAACATTATAGATTCGTGTGTTGGAAAGATGAGTTTCGTACCCCACCAACCATTGCAAGCTTTCCATGAGATATACTAACCAGCGGTACAGAAGACGAGAGATGTGCCTTCATGTCATTTGCGCCTGGATTGCTGGCAGAATATGGTCTATCCAACTTTGTAAAGCATTTACATAATCGATTATGATGGAGGATCCGAAATTCACATGGAAGGGATATATAACACAGCTGCAACGAGCATCGAAAAGAAATAAAAGAGGAGCAGCTACTTACTAACTTTCCACCAGATGATGTTTGTCCATCAGGAAGCCTTTGCCAGTCTGAACTAAAGATGATAAGCCTTCTGATATGGTTGATACTCCCCTATGTACTATTGATGATGACATCCCAGCTTGCAGTTTGGAAAGCCAAGCTAATACTGATACACAACGGCAACCTTCAGAAGTTGAAGCCCGATTAGTGTTGATGACGTTTTGGGTTCAATTTTGAGATAACATCAGCAAGAGGATACCTTCTTTCAACTGCCAGCGTCCCACCCTTGTGTAAACTTCTTCGGCTTCGAGATTGTTCAAGTGCCACGTGTACCTGCCAATCCATTGGAGAATATGCTGATTAGAAGAAAAGATTCTAAAACAGATCCAAAGGCATTAAACACGATAGATACAAGAGATCACAATTTGGAATTTTCATCAATACATATCATTAAGAATCAGACGAAAAAGGGAAATTTTCAAATCTGGCTTACACCAAAAAGGAAAAGCTCAATCATATTTAAAGCAGCAATTAACAAATCCAATCAAGACGTTTCAACTCTGAGACCTATATAAGGAGACTACGTAGGAGGAGAATAGGGGGAGAAAATATCATCAAAACAAAACTTATATTCGTAAACCTAGAAGAAGCACTTATCTTCATTGCCGTCAAAAGCTATTCGCAAGCCACTGCTATCGTCAAAACCTTCCGTCTACGTCTTTGAAACCCAGGCTGCCGTGAATTCAAATCGCCGAAGCATCCCTTGCCGCCATCTCAAACGCCGCAAGTTCAACAAAACGGAACTCCACTCTCTTGTCGGCTCCGACGCCAACGCCGCCACCAACCCTCGGTGAATCACTCACTCTTATCCATTTTTTTGATCCACTGATCCTTTCGATGTAATTGTAGGTACAAAATTGGAGGAAGATAAGACGAATCAGGATCACAAAGGGGACGAAGAGGGTATGAGAAAAGATGAGATCGAGAGGGAGACGGCGCATGATTTGGGGCCATGTGGGATCTAGGGTTCCCGTGTTTCCTCTTATTTTTGTTTGTGTTTTGTAATCTGTTAATTCAATAATCACACACTAATCACTACACACATACCACATGCACACCTTAATCCCACACTTAACTCTCCTAACCAGTTTTTTTTTGATTATCTAATCAACATTCTTAAAAAAAAGGCTAAGTCACCCTTTAATTATTTTTAAAATTAAAAATTAAATAAATTTGTTCTTTAATCATCTTTAAAAAAAAATTAATAAATCATTTTCTTTACAAAAATAATAATGTGTTTTAAAATCTATTTCATAACAACCAAAATAATAATAATAATTATTATAACAAACTTTTATCTAATTTAATTCAAATCTTTTAGTTGATTATATTAAAAAATTGTTAATTTATTATTATTATAATATTTGGATTAATTTTGTTTATTCTTATTTACTAACCCATTTATATTCTAATCGTGCTTATTATTTTGTTAAATATTGCTTACTAACCCCCTTTATTATTTATTATTGCTTATTTATATTTTATTTATCTTTGCTATTTAATTATTTTGCTTATTATTTTGTAATTGTTTCTTGGATGTAAAGTTGTTTAATTATTTAATTATTATTATGGTTAGTAATTAGGGAGTGTAACAACATGTATGTAATATTAAAATAAATTTAGATCACTTTTAAATAAAGATAATTAAAATAAACACGTCACACACGTAAGTCGATTTTAATCGCCGTCTCACTTCCTAAGGATATCCCTCAAGTTGCCTACGAATAATGGTTAAGTGGGGTGTATAAAGCAAGTCCCTCAAATAGAAAAATCATCAAAGTCCCTTATGGTTGCCTTTACGAATCGAGTCCCTTTCGAAAAATGATGATGGTCCCTTATATGTGCTTATTACATCCCACAATGGCCTTCAAAGTCAAATTGTCCCTCACATGTCCCTTAACATCCAAAGTAAGGACTACCTACTCCAATTATAGTAGGGATAGTCTTACTAAGGAAAGGATAAAGAATAAGAAAGACCTTAAAACATTAGGGTAGGCTACTCCTAGATACTTGCTCACTTCAAAACTTTTTCACACTTAAACAAATTTCCAACAAAATTTTCAAACAAGTTTTTTTCACATCCATACACGGATTATTATTAAACTATTCTGAAATTTTTTTCTATTCACACACTACACTTTCAAAACAATTCAAAAGTGAGCTTAAGTACCTAAGAGCCCATGGATAACCATGGATGAAAAGGATGCTAATACCTTCCCTTTTCATAACCTACCCCCCGGACCCAAAATATTCTCTAAGGTCTTTCCTGTTCTTTTATAACCTTTCCTTATGGATAAAATAAAAGTCGGTGGCGACTCTTGCTATCCGCAACATTGTTTAAAGTCAGTTCTCCCACCGTGTTACAGAACTGGCGACTCTGCTGGGGATCTATTTAAGAGGGGTACCCTTAGGAATTAAGATCACTTTAAATTGTTTGCCTTGTTTGCTTTATTATTATATTGTTGGGGTGCTCTTATGTGTGAAAGGTCCTAACCCGGATCTAGTGTACCTTAGGTAAATGGCAATAGACCAAGGAAACTGTACGACGTATATCGATACGGTTGATCTGGTGGCCATAGTTAGTGCGACTTCTTGGTTGGTGCTTATATTCCTTAAGTCAAGTTGAGGATAATATTGAGGCTGCCATATGTTGTCAATGCACTAACTGACTTTTAGAACCCTAGTTAACTCATCTTGGCCTTTAGAAAGTAGTGAGGTAACCGGCTTTGGTGCAGACTGAAGTTGGTTGACACTCGATACTACGCTCATTGAGATCTTAAACTTGGAGGGTTTTGGTTGGCAAGTAAGTTGCCTTCTGAACAACCACCCTTGTGAAGGATCAATGATATTGAGATCCCTTAGAACCTGATTACTTTTGTAGGACAGGATGAACCATCTAACTTCAGGGGAGGGTACTTGCCTTTGAACCTCATGCAAGCCTTTAAACCTAGGGCTATGGTGTGACTTGTTTGTGTGTGCCACGTGTTTGTGATTGAGCATGACATCATGACATCATCATGCATCATAAGCATATCATTTTCCCTAACCATTTCAAGGACCAAGGGATTTATCTTTGTTCTTTGTTGCAGGTCATGGCTTCTGCTCGTAGAAACACCATCAGGATCAACTTTGTAGGGATACCTGCTAAGCTCAAGGAGTTGGTTTCCCTAGTGCCTGATCATTCCCAGTTCAACAAGAGACATGGTCACTTATTGGATCTAGTTACTTCAGGGTTCAGTGAAGACATGATGAGTGTGTTGTTTCAGTTCTTTGACCCTAAGCACCATTGCTTTACATTTCCTGATTATCAGCTGGTTCCAACCATGGAGGAGTTCTCTAAACTTCTGGGTATACCTGTTCTTGATCAGAAGCCATTCACAGGCTTAGAGAAGGAGCTTAAACCAGAAGTTATTGTTGCAGCTCTACATCTGAAGAAGTCTGACATTGTTCCAGAGACAAGAAGTGGAGTTAAAGGTATTCTTGCCAAGGTATTAGTGGATAAAGCTCAAATGTTCTTGAAGGCTATGAGCTACGATGCTGTTGAGGAGATCTTAGCCTTATTGATTTATGGCTTAGTGTTGTTCCCCAATCCTGATCAGTTCATAGACGTTCATGCCATCAACATATTCCTGAGTCACAATCCAGTGCCTACCTTACTTGGAGACATCCTACATTCTCTTCACACCCGTACTACAAGGGCAAGAGGAACTTTGATGTGCTGCACACCTTTACTTTCTAGGTGGTTTATTTCTCACCTTCCTCGCTCAGTAATGAAGAATGAGCAAGGGTTCAGATGGTCCAAGAGGATCATGTCACTTTCTCACTCAGACATCCATTGGTGCTCCAGATCTATGGAGAATGTCACCATCATTGACCGTTGTGGGGAGTTTCCTAACGTGCCACTTCTAGGCATAAGAGGAGGCATCACCTACAACCCATCTCTAGCTTTACGACAGTTTGGTTACGCCCGGAGCGATGGTCCACATGACAGGTTGATTCAGGGCATTGTGTTTGACTACGACAACGATCTTCAGGGTTACCGTCAGAGATTCATCCGAGCTTAGGGAAAGGTAAACAGGATTGACAGCAGGACACTGGAGCCTAAGTACACCATTCCTATGGAGGCTTATCTCAGATGGGTACGATCTCGTGCTCAGACACTCATGATGCCATATCCTGCCGTCCTACCAGTTACCATGGAACCTGTTGCTGAAGGAGACACAGCTTATACCATCCTTCACCCAGACATGCCTACTGATATGGAAGACTTGCAGAGATCATGGATCCAACTGAAAGAGCAAAGGGATACTTTCGAGGCTCATTACAAAGCAAGCCAAGCAAGGATCCTAGAGCTAACAAAGCAACTTCACGAGGAACGAAACCTCAACTCATACCTCAACACAAAGAGGAAACGTCCATGGGAGACTTAAAACCCCATCTTTTGTACTTATTTCACTTTCATTTTTTGTAAGCCTTAAAGGCAAAACAAAGTTATTACTAATAAAAAATTGCTTTCTTGGTTGTTTAAGCAAATTTAAATCCTGCGGTCCTTGAAAACATTGCATATACATTACCATATCATTTCATTGCATCACAGATTTGTAATTGTGCACAGGTTTCTCATCTTCTCGCTGTTTATTTCAGCAATGGCACTTGAACAATCAGTTAAGGATCTTCAGGCACAGAATGCACAGTTCCAAGAGCTGATCTTGAACCTATCTAAGGGGCAAGATGAATTGAAGACACTGCTGGCCAAGAAGACTAAGAAGGCTAGAAGGTCTGCTGGGTTGCTCAACATGGGAAGAAGGTTCAAAGGTCATGTCAAGACCAAGGAACATGTTGAAGACTATGAATCTGAAGAATCTGAGCAGGAGAGAGGCAGTCTCCATAACACTATGGGGGACTCTGATTCTGAGGCTAATTATTACCATGAGCCTAATGAAGACAAATTCAAGATGCTGGTAGATAGAATGGATGCTATGGAATTACAGAAATCATCTGGGCTGGATTTTGAGGATTTGAGCTTGATATCTGGGGTGGTCATACCCATTGGGTTCAAAGTTCCTACATTTGTTGTCTATGATGGGGTCTCTTGTCCCAAATTGCATCTGAGGTCTTATGTCAGAAGAATTCAACCCCACACTGCTGATAAAAAGTTGTGGATCCATTTCTTTCAAGAGAGTTTATCTGGAGCTCAGCTAGAGTGGTATTATCAGTTGGAGAGTGTCAACATCAGAGATTGGAATGACCTTGCTGAAGCTTTCTACAAGCAGTATCAATACAATGCTGACTTAGCCCCCACTCGCATGCAGCTTCAAAGCATGTCTATGGGTGCCAAAGAAAGCTTTAAGGAGTATGCTCAGAAGTGGAGAGACTTAGCTGGAAGAGTTCAACCCCCTTTGACTGATAGGGAGTTGGTTGATATGTTCATGTGTACGCTGAATGGTCCGTTTTACAGTCATCTCATTGGAAGCTCATCATCTGGCTTCACTGAGTTGATCATGACAGGAGAGCGAGTAGAGAATGGTATCAAGAGTGGTAAGATCCAAGTGGGCACTTCTTCATCAGGTGCTGCAAAGAAGCCTCCCACTGGGAAGAAAGAATCTAATGCTGTGTATGGTCAGCCTGATCGTAACAGAAGGCACCAGTCTGTTAGTGCAGTTCATATTTCAAATCCAACTCCTGCAACAACAGAGCAGCCTCAAGGCAACCAACAGAGGGCTAGAAGAGAGTTCACGAAGATCAACATGTCAATGGCTCAGGCATTGCAACACTTGTTGAAGGCTGAACTTATTACCCTGAGGGAGGCTCCTCAGAATCCCAATGTTACCTCTCCCAAGTACAATCCCAATGCACGATGTGCATATCATTCAAACTGTCCAGGACATGATACTAATAACTGCTGGGTCTTGAAGAACAAAATTCAGGATATGATTGATGCTGGAGAAATTGAGTTTGATCCACCAGGTACTCCAAATGTGATTACAGCTCCAATGCCAAATCACGAGAAGACTGTCAACGCCATTGATGAAGATATTGATGAAGATCTGCATGTCTATTCAGTTATGGAGTTGAGCACACCATTGTCTGTTATCAAAAAGAGGTTAGTACAAGCTGGGATCTTTCCAGGTTGTCATGAAGATTGTCTATATTGTACCTATAAGCCGGATAGGTGCTTCATTTTGAGAGATGGGATTCAACGTCTCATGGATAAATATACTATAGTGTTTGAAAGAAGACCAGCATCTGTAGAAAGTATGGTGGATCATCTGACTCAGGGTAAGAAGATTGAAGAGGTTGACATGGTTGACAAAGTACCACTAAGAATCACTTCAAAGGGTCCCATTAAAATCACTCATCAGGGCCCAATCAAGATTACTGCTGAAGGTCCTGTGAAAGTTGTCGCTGAAGCCAGAGTAGCTCCTCTGATCATTACCACTCCTGGTCCTATTCCTTATACATCTGACAAAGTTGTGCCTTGGCACTATGGGTCTGATGTTTACATCCATGGTGTCAAACAGGAGCCTTTACCTGATATGCCTGTTGACATTGATAATATTGCTGGATCTAGCAAGATCACTCGTAGTGGAAGAGTCTTCTCTCCTCCAGTTGCTTCTAAGAGTGCAGTTACTCCTGCTGTTACTTCCACCACTGATGCTCGGGGCAAGGGTCCTGTTATTGAGCCTGTATCTACTGATGTGCCAGCTGCTGATGACCTCTCTAAGCAGATGGAAGAAGTATTGAAAATCATTCGCAAGAGTGATTATGATATTGTTGATCAGCTGGGGCATACTCCCTCAAAGATTTCTATGCTCTCCCTGTTATTATGTTCTGAGGCTCATGCCAAGTCATTGATCAAGTTTCTAAAGATGGCTCATGTACCCAGTGCAATTTCTGTGGACCAGTTTGAGAATTGTGTTGCTCACCTGACCTATGACAACGGGTTAGGATTTTCTGATGCTGACTTGACCCCTGCCAAGAGGGATCATAACAGGGCCTTGCATATTTCAATTGAATGCAGGGGCACTACCCTGTCTCATGTGCTGATAGACAATGGTTCCTCTCTGAATGTGTTGCCTAAGGAAGTCCTGAACAAGCTGAGTCCTAAAGATACGGTATTGAAGCCCAGTAATATTGTGGTAAAGGCTTTTGATGGTTCTAGAAGAGTAGTGCATGGGGAAATTGATCTTCCAATCAAGGTTGGCTCTCAGGTGTTTACCGCTACATTCTATGTGATGGATATTCGTCCTTCGTACTCATGTCTGCTTGGTCGTCCCTGGATCCATGGGGCAGGTGCTGTGACCTCCACATTACATCAAAAGTTGAGATATCCGGTGAATGGAAAAGTTGTTACTGTCTTTGGAGAGGAAGAATACTTTGTCAGCCATGTAAACACTTTCAAGTATCTGGAAGTAGAAGGTGAATACATTGAAACTCCATGTCAGTCATTTGAAGTGGTTCCCTGGGCTGTTAAGGATTGTGTGACTCCTCCTGCTGTGAAGAAGGTTCCTGTGGTCATCAGAAACCCTCCAACAATGGCAATGGCCTCCCTCAATGATGCAAAAGCTGTGGTGGAAGAAGGTGGTTGTACTATTTGGGGTCAGCTTCCTGATATTCCATACAAGTCTGACAAGTTTGGTTTGGGTTTCACTGCAGAGTCCCAGAAGGCTGTTCGTCGTGCTCGTGCTGTTCGTATCACCAATCAAGGGGTTATCAATGCTGTGGGAGATCAAGATGAAGACTACAACTTGGAGGCATGGATTTTTCCTACTGTGGGTGCTGGACTCAATAATTGGAAAGCTGAAGATGTTATCCCTATCTCCTTTAGTCAGGAGAAAATACTATTACTGTGTTATGTTTTTAAATTTGTAATTTCTGGAACAATTAAAACTTTCGAGCCATGTGCCTTACCCGGGGCACAATGGTGTGCTTGTTACGGGTTGTCATTTCATTTGCATACTTCATTCAATAAAATCAGTGGACGTTTCGTTTTCGTAAATATTGTGTTCCTTGTCTTTCTTTTTCTTTTATTTTTGCTTTATCAGCTATGTGTTCTTACACACACCCACGTCACTAAAATGCAGATCCTCATCCACTCTGGATCCAGTTGATAACAGTTCTACTATTGCCAATTACAATTTCGAGAATCCGATCTATCAAACTGAAGACGGAAACGAGGACGATTGTGAAATACCTGTAGAGCTTGCTAGGTTGTTACAACAAGAAGAGAAAGCTATACAGCCACATGAAGAGCCAGTCGAAGTTGTGAATCTGGGAACTGAAGAAAACAGAAAAGAGGTCAAAATAGGGGCTGATTTAGAGGACAGTGTCAAGAGCAGGTTGATTCAGATGCTACGTGACTATGTGGAGATCTTTGCTTGGTCTTATGAAGATATGCCAGGGTTGGACACAGACATTGTGGTTCACCGTTTGCCAGTGAAAGAAGATTGTCGTCCAAAGAAGCAGAAGGTTCGTCGTATGCGTCCTGAAATGTCAGAAAAGATCAAAGCAGAGGTAATGAAACAGTTCAATGCAGGGTTCTTGGCCGTAACTTCTTATCCTCAGTGGGTTGCAAATGTGGTACCAGTTCCTAAGAAAGATGGTAAGGTACGTATGTGTGTAGACTACAGAGATCTGAACAAGGCTAGCCCTAAAGATGACTTTCCACTTCCTCATATTGATATTCTGGTAGACAACACTGCTCAGCATAAGGTATTCTCTTTTATGGATGGTTTCTCTGGTTACAATCAAATCAAGATGGCACCTGAAGATATGGAGAAGACTACATTTGTGACACAGTGGGGCACCTTTTGCTATAAGGTAATGCCATTTGGTTTGAAGAATGCAGGGGCAACATATCAGCGTGCTATGGTGGCTTTGTTTCATGATATGATTCATCATGAGATAGAGGTATATGTGGATGATATGATAGCCAGGTCTCAGAATGAAGAACAACATCTTGATCATCTGTACAAGTTGTTTGAGAGGTTGAAGAAATACAGGTTGAGATTAAATCCAAACAAGTGTACTTTTGGAGTTAGATCTGGAAAGCTCCTGGGTTTCATTGTTAGTGGAAAAGGTATTGAAGTGGATCCTGCAAAAGTGAAAGCTATACGAGAGATGCCAGCTCCCCGTACTGAGAAGGAGGTTAAGGGTTTCTTGGGACGATTGAACTACATTGCAAGAGTTATTTCCCAATTAACTACCATCTGTGAGCCAATCTTCAAGTTGTTGAAGAAAGATCAGGTGATGGAATGGAATGATGAGTGCCAGACTGCCTTTGATGAAATCAAGAGATATTTGCTAGAACCTCCAATTTTAATGCCACCAGTTGATGGAAGACCCTTGATTATGTATTTAACAGTATTAGACAACTCAATGGGGTGTGTATTGGGGCAACATGACGAGTCTGGTCGAAAAGAGCAGGCAATATACTACCTTAGCAAAAAGTTTACCGACTGTGAAACAAGATACTCACTGCTCGAGAAAACTTGCTGCGCTTTGGCATGGGCTGCTCGCCGACTAAGACAGTATATGTTGACCCATACTACCTTGTTGATTTCGAAGATGGATCCAATCAAGTACATATTTGAGAAAACTGCTCTCTCCGGAAGAATTGCAAGATGGCAAATGATCTTGACGGAATATGATATACAGTATACCACTCAGAAGGCCATTAAGGGGAGTGTTGTTGCTGATCATTTGGCTCATCAAGCAGTAGATGATTACCAGTCAATGAATTTTGAGTTCCCTGATGAAGACATTATGTCTGTTACCAAAGAACCTGGACAATATGACGGACCTGAACAAGGATCCCGATGGACTATGGTTTTTTATGGTGCCTCCAATGCACATGGTAATGGTGTTGGTGTTGTGATTAGTTCCCCTGAAGGTTGTCATACCCCGATTACTGCCAAACTTTGTTTCTATTGTACCAATAACATGGCTGAGTATGAGGCATGTATCATGGGTATGCAAGTTGCTATTGATATGAAGATTCAGTTCCTTGAGAATTATGAAGGATGCAGGCTTGGATGAAGATGAGTGGATTCAGACTCGACTTGACCAGATAAATTTGATTGATGAGAAAAGGTTAGCAGCAGTTTGTCATGGCCAGATGTACCAGAAACGGATGATCAAAGCTTTTAACAAGAAGGTTAAGCCAAAGGTATATCAGGCTGGTGACTTGGTAATCAAGCGTATCATATTACCACAGGGTGATCCTAGGGGCAAGTGGACTCCAACATATGAGGGACCATTTGTAGTCAAGACAGTGTTCTCAGGAGGTGCCATGATACTGACTACAATGGATGGTGAAGACTTCCCACAACCTGTAAACGCAGACATAGTTAAAAAATACTACGCATAAAAAGAGACCCGCTAGGTTGACAGGCCTAGGCAAAAATAAGGGCATCCCGGCAAACCAAAAGGGTTTGGGCAAAAATTAGGGATATATATATATAAAAAGATGTACACCCGGCAAGTCGAAAACCTGAAAAGGCGGCTTGGGCAAAAAAGGGTATCCCGGTGGATTGAAAACCTGAAAGGGCAATCCAGGCAAAAGTTAGGGATTAAAGCGTATGACTATGTCTCGTTTGGATCACTCATGAAACTGCAACCAGTTGTACTACTTACTCAAGCTCAAACAGATAAAGCTCAATCCAATCGTTTCCGTCTCAACAGCAAGAAGATGAGATACTTGAGTGGCAATAGTAGAATTGAAACTCAATAGGATTATTTCCCACATAGCTGATTCTTTTTGTAAAGCTTCATGACAAAATTCTCTTACTAGGGTTTATGTCTCCTTGTACAAACTTACCCGTGTATGGGTCACTTTTGATATAAATAAATTCCATCTTTTGAATCCAGATTCACTTTTACCCTATTTACATAAGCGAAACGTCCATTGGTTGTGTTTGAATGTATGTATGCCTTTGAATATGATTGATGTTTACCAGAAACGCATGTATGCTTTTAATATGATTGATGTTTACCAGAAATGCATGAAAATGCAGTAATAGTATTTACTAAGGACGAACGAGGGAAGGATTTCAACGAAGCTTCGCCGGTTCATCTTTACAAGACAGTTACAAACCATCAGTAGGACTAATCCATTTTCACAAAGTCTAATCTCCCCTGGAATTTATATCCATCTCTTTTATCCTCATACGGATATACGGGAAATTACTTTCCAATAAGGGCACGATGAACGAAGACGGGATGTTATACTTATCCTACTATCAAACGAAAACGAAGGTTATCTATACCCTACTATCCCCAACAACGGGAGGTTATCTATACCTTGTTATCCCCAACAACGGGAGGTTATCTATACCTTGTTATCCCCAGCAGACGGAGGGTTATATATTCTTCAACAACGAATCGGGATTTATTTTCCTTGGCCAGCAGTTGTTATACAAGGATATCCAGACACTTCCAGCAGTGTCATAGCATACATACATCATTTACATCATACCATAACATATATGTCTATAGTACATTACCTAAGTGCATCATGTCATACATGCATACATAAAGCATAAACTAATGTTGTTATACAGAATGCTACCTTGTTTTCAGGTTAATTATCCAACAAACAATCTTATGATCTTTGGGACTGCTTTATTGTAACCTCAGGGTTACTTTATCCTCCTGATGAGCTTCTTATTACTTTGGGACTGCTTTATTGTAACCTCAGGGTTATTTTATCCTCCTGATAGCCTCTCATGACTTCAAGACTGCTTTAGAGCTACTGATTGCTCTATCCTCCTGAAATCATCCTATTACTTCAAGACTGCTTTAGAGCTATTCATTGCTCTATCCTCATGAGGTCATATTACTACTTCAAGACTGCTTTAGAGCTATTCATTGCTCTATCCTCCTGAAGCCATCTAATTATTTCAAGACTGCTTTAGAGTTATCCATTGCTCTATCCTCCTGAAATTACATTATTATTTCAAGACTGCTTTAGAGCTATCCATTGCTCTATCCTCCTGAAATCATTACTTCAAGACTGCTTTAGAGCTATTGATTGCTCTATCCTCCTAAAGACATATCACAAGACTGCTTTAGAGCTGTTGATTGCTCTATCCTACTGAAGCCATTCTATTACTTCAAGACTGCTTTAGAGCTATTGATTGCTCTATCCTCCTGAAGCCATTATTACTTCAAGACTGCTTTAGAGCTATTGATTGCTCTATCCTCCTGAGGTCAGATTTATCACTTCAAGACTGCTTTAGGGTTATCATTATTGATTGCTCTATCCTCATGAAGACATGCTGTTACATCAGTATTACTCCAGACTCCTGACAGTTCTCATTATACTACTGAAGAACTCCCCCCTAGTGGCATCTTTAAGCCCACTCAATCATATTCAACTAGCCATCTGTATCACTCTAGTGCACTGGTGAGTGCAAATTTTTGGGCTTTTGTGTTCAATCCCCTTCAACCTTCCAGGTTACGACTGGCAAATATACCAATCTAACCCCTCAGGTTTCAGAAAATTGAACAGGGGCACATACGTTTGATAGTAGGTAACACGTGTCTTTTGGGTCAGACACCTTTTCTTAGGCTGCCATATGTCTGGTAGTAGGTGATCTCTCCTTTCAAGTTTATTACCTTTTCTTAGGCTATCATATGTTTGATAGTAGGTAATACATCTTGTTTTGGTTATTACCTTTTCTTAGGCTATCATATGTTTGATAGTAGGTAATACACCTTTCTTGTGGTCAAACACCTTTTCTTAGGCTGCCATACGTTTGGTAGTAGGTGATCTCTCCTTTTGGTTATTACCTTTTCTTAGGCTATCATACATTTGATAGTAGGTAATACACCGTGTTTTGGCTGTTTCCTTTTCTTAGGCCATCATTGGACTGATAGTAGGTAGCATGCGTTTCTTTGTTGCAACCAGACACTTTTGCTTAGGCTACCGTGCGTTGGTAGTAGGTTATCCTTTACATTTCGGGATTCCTCGCCATTGTTCAAGCTACTGTACTTTTGGTGGTATCATATTATATCTTATTCTTTGGAGATTCCCCAATGCTGGTTGTTTCCCTTCAGCATGTTGTCTCATTTCGTTGAGCCCGTTCTTTAGATGTCGTGTCTTTTTTTGTCTCCCATGTGGCACCATTCCTCCACAAGACCTTTGTTTGGCATTTCATATCATTGAACATCATATGCATTTGGCGGCATCTTAGGGCCATAAATTCGTGCAATGTTTGTATTTAAGTCCCTTCTATCACGCCGAGACGGAGATTTCGATCTCCATATCTCCGGATAGAAGAAACATAAATAGGGGCATCTGTCACACCCAAATTTTTGACCATAAGATCTCGTCTCCTTGTTTTTCTTGCTTGTTTTATTTTACTTTTTATATGTATGTTTATCGCGACTAACCCATTTGTGTAAGTACATGTTTCAGGCATAGGCTCTCATAATCACGCACTTGGATTCTAAGGGTCCTACAACTTTTTCATTAGTTCACCCTCCTCCAATTTTCTCAGAAGTTTTCATGCTTTTCAGGAAAATTAGGATTTTCGTCCGTTGGTGTTGGATATGGACTGGTTATGGATTCCATGGCAATTCAAAGAAGAAGAGGAAAATGACGGAAGTAGTTGAGAGAACGAAGACGGAGAAAGAGAGGGGTTGCGAAGAGGCGAGGAGAAGGAATCGTGAAGAAACCAGGGAGAAGAAATGAAAACGGCGGAAGATAGAAGATTTGGGAATCTAGGGTTTCTGTTATTTCTATTTTATATTATTGTAATCAAATGCACGCACACACACGGTTATGGCCCTACACCCTCATGATCCAATTGATCCACGTGATCCAATCGATCGTCCACACTGCACAGCCACACCGTACACCCTCTCCAATGTACCGTACCGAATCCCACGCTTCCACCTCTAATTAACCATTATTAATCTACCGTTAATCCACTTAACCTCTAATTAATAACTAATTATTGTTTTTTAATCTGCTTCTAATTAACTTAATCATGAGCTTAATTACTAATTTAATTAAGAAACCTTTTTTAAAATCTTAATAATTGGTTTTATTTAAAATAAACTATTAAACCTAATTTTATTTAATTCAACTTTTTTAAATAATCTATCTATTTTATTAAATTAACTTCCTTTTTATCAAATAACTCTTTAATTAATCTAATAACAATTTAATCACCCTTTCTTTTTATTATTTCACCAACTTAATATCTATTATTCATGTTCTTGATAATAAAACTTTTCTAACCAAAACCAATTTATTTAATAATCTTTACCCAATTGAAATTATTTTCTATCACACCAATTAATTTATAGCCCATTTAAATTCATTAAAATGTAATTCATCTAATCTATAATCTAATTAAAAAGGGTCTAATTTAATTTCTCATAAAACCAATTCATCCAATCTAATATAATTTCAATAAAAATATGATTTTCCTTAGAATCAATTCGACCTCCCTCTAATAATCAACATCGTAAATTAACTAATCGTGCATGCCTCCATTCCTCGCACCGACTTTCATTCACGTATCCACTTTCACTCACTCGTGCACCTTAGCGCTTTCATGCGTCTGTGTATGGATTTATTTATCTGTCTTTATTTTCCACAATTTATCATTACCGCATCTACTTTACCGCATTGTATAGCGTCCAAAGGAAGAATCTGCGCATAACCTAAACAATTGTGCGTATGCATCTCATTTGCATCATTCTCCCCATTGATCCTTGATCCAATTCAAGTCGATCTTCTAAGTTTAGATCCTACCCCATAAGGCGGACCTTTTATCTTTACAACTTAGACAAACCCATTCAACAACTCAATTCAAACTATTCAAACATATTAGAGAATAAGATGTTAATCATCTTAAGCGAGATAAAACTTCTACCCCATAAAAATTCAATCAATACGTAGGGACTTTGCCTTAGGAGAGATAGAGGCGTACTTGTTGACAATCCGAGTACTTGAGCCCTTCTCTTAAGACGATGCAAAGACTATTTTCCTACAAAGTTGTGGTGATTAAATCAAGTAATCTCCCTTAAAATGACAACTCATCTTTTCAACTAAAATCAATCAATCAACTACTCTTATCCCGTAGGAACTTTGACCACAGTCAAAGAACTCCTCAAACCCTTTAGGGGAACTACAGATACTCTGATTCCATTCCCGTCAGGATATGTAGGCACAAGATGCGATATCTTGTCGAGTATACTTAGAAATAAACCCCCTAGGTATCTCATCCTTAAGAAGATAACCCTTAGCAATAGACATGATAAAACAAGAGGTTCCTGTAGAGTACTATAGAAACTTAGGATGCTAGCACCTTCCCTAAGTTTAACCAACCCCCGAACCTATAACTCTCTAACCTTTGCATTTGCATTGCATTGTGGGTAATTCGATCTTTTTCCCTTCCTTTGGACAAATTAAAGTTCGGTTGCAAATGAATTAAGATTCAAGCTAATCAATGTCTTGACATCCAAATTTCACCGCGACACTAAGGAAGTCGAGGGACATCTATTTATCGAGTAAGCTGCTGTCGAAACAGCTTCTGCCCAAAACACCTTCTTCAATCCAGCTCTAACCAACATGTATCTAACCCTTTCAAGGATTGTTCGATTGAATCTCTCAGCTAAGCCATTTTGTTGAGGAGTACCTGCTACAGTCATGTGCCTTGCAACCCCAGACTCAACACAATAACTGTTGAACGCTTCGTTGCAGAATTCAAGGCCATTGTTGGTTCTCAACCTCTTAACCTTTCTGCCAGTTTGAGTTTCAACCAGAATCTTCCAACTTTTTAAATTCTCAAAAGTTTCATCCTTCGTCTTCTGAATGAATACCCATAGTTTTCTGGAATAGTCATCAACAATGGATAGAAAATACCTTGCACCTGAGTGTGAAGGATTCCTTGCAGGCCCCCAAAGATCAGCATGAATGTAATCCAGGGATCCATGTATTCTTTTCTTGCCTTTGTTAAACTTTGCCCTACAGGATTTACCAAATACACAAGGTTCACAAAATTCCAACTTTTCGACTTTGTCACCTCCTAGCAGGTTCTGCTTCCCCAATTCGACCAGGCCTCTTTCGTTGACATGGCCCAATCTCATGTGCCATAATTATGTCTTCGACATAAGTTTCGTGGATGCAACATTTGTCGAACCACTTACAACCTCAGCCTCAAGGGTATACAAGCCTTGTTTCTTCACGCCTCTCAAGACTTCGTTCGACCCCTTCATGTCTCTTAGGATACTTTTCTCTCCTTGAAAAACGTATCCTTTTCTGTTGAATTCACCAAGAGAAATCAAATTTCTCTTCAAGTCAGGTACGTACCTGACTTCAGTCAATAACCTTATTGACTCATCATGGAGCTTGAATCTCACATATCCAATACCTGCAATTTTGCAAGACTTTTTGTTTCCCAGCAGCACAGATCCACCATCTTGATCACATACCTCCTCGAACAATTCTCTATTTGGAGTCATGTGCCAAACGCAACCTGAATCCATAATCCACTCTTTCCTCGAGTCGCCACTTGAAACCATAGGAACATCAGATAAGTCGAAGTCATCTTGAACAATGGTTGCATTGCCATTACCTCCATGATCTTTCAGGCGTTCAGGGCACACCTTTCTTATGTGACCCTCCTTTTTATAGTGATAACATCAAATACTAGATGTTTCGCCACAATAAGACTTCTGTTGACTTTTACCTTTCTTCTTGTCGAACTTACCATCCCTTCGCAAGAATTTTCCCTTAACGGCCAAACCTTCGCCCACCGTCGAAGGTTTATACTCCTTTCGTTCATTCAAGTCCTTAGAGTATAAAGCTTATTGAACTTCTTCAAAGTTCAGGGACTCCCTTCCATACAAGAGAGTTTCTTTGAAGTGAGCATGTGATCTGGGCAAAGCACATAGCAGCAACAGTGCTTGATCTTCATCGTCGATCTTCACATCAATATTTTCAAGATCAAGAATCAACTTGTTGAACATATCCAACTGCTCAGCCAACACTTTGTCTTCACTCATCTTGAATGAATATAAAGCTTGCTTCAGGTAGAGTCGATTCACCAGAGATTTGGTCATGTACAAACTTTCAAGTTTCACCCATAATCCCGATGATGTAGTCTCCTTTGATACCTGTCAAAGAACCTTATCACCAAGGCTCAACAATATTGCATTGTGGGCTTTCTCGATCATGGCCGTATTTTCTTTTGCCGTTAACGTAGCGTCCTTGGCCGCCTCACCCTTCAACGCTTCCAAACAACCCTGTATAAACAAGTCCTCAACGCACAACATAAGCGACCCCACAAATTGATTCACAAAATCAATAAAATCAGCAACTCACACAGCAAATTATCCCATAACACACGATTTGTGGAGCATCCAAAAATCAAACTCGCGGCCATTATATGACACAACCAAAATATGCAGAAAAATGACAATTGGTTTTCCAAAATCTTTCCACCGTTCTCCTTATAAATACCATGCCTTTCTCACCTCACTAAAAAAAGGTTCTTTGGAACCACGATATCCCTGCGAAAACTTCAACCCAATTTTCATCTTATACCCTCGTTTTCCTTTTCAAACCTTCATTGTTCCTCACTTCCCCAAATTGAAACCCACCAACAAATTCATAAACCAAATTGAACGTAGAAGATCCAAAACCACACAAAAGGAGATGAAGCGGAAATTTGAAACCAAAACCAAATCATGAAGCCATGAATCGAGATTGAGATTTAGAATGTAAACCTTAACCGAAACGAGAATCAATAGCGAAGAAGAGAGTGAGACCAAGACCGCGTGAGAAAGGGTGGAAAGAAGTCATCGACTCGTGCTATGTTGGTTGTGTGCCCTTAACTTTTGCTTTAATTCCTTGATCGTGTTGGATTCACAGAACATACTGAGGTTGTTGTTGTTCTCTACCATTCGTTTGGACATGGATTGGTTTTTTTTTTATGTCTTACCTGGCTTGGTTTAGAGGCTGTCATGGTGTATCGGGCTGTAAGGCCCAAGTTGCATCTAACTTCTTCTTTTTTGTTATTATTGTGTTGCCATGAGGATGATGGGCTCAAGGCCCATATGATTCCTCCATCCACCTTTCACACCCCCCCCC
This sequence comes from Lathyrus sativus, assembly GCA_963859935.3. Lineage (NCBI taxonomy): Eukaryota > Viridiplantae > Streptophyta > Magnoliopsida > Fabales > Fabaceae > Lathyrus > Lathyrus sativus. Next base: position 645,108,947 of record OZ012741.1, read on the forward strand.
CCCCAATTTTCTGGGCACACCCTCTCTTCCTTTTTATGTTTTGTTAGATTTTTTAGAGTTTCTTAATATGAAATCTTCTTTAGTTTTTTGTTAAAATTTTTGCTAAATTCCTTTACTAAATAGTTTGACATTTGTTTTTACTATTATTAAATCACTATTGATTTTATTTTGTATATTTTTACCTTATTTTCCTCTTGGATTTTATTTTCAATTTCATCTTGGGTAGATGAAGAAATAAAAAAATCACCACTAGTCAAATTGTTGATAAATGGTGATTAATTTGAGACCACTTCCCTTTTCTCTTTTCATTTTCTTCTCCATCTTTTTCATCTCGATTTTATTTTCATTTTTTGATCGATGAAGTCTTTGGATTTGTAAACGTCAATTTATCGAAGTCGATAACCTTCATTATGTCAAATATGTGGAAAATAACCATTGGGGTCATTTCTATACTTTGGGATCATTTCTTCGATTAATCGACACGAGCTTATGATTAAGACGAGATCATTTGCTTTTCGTCCGTGCGACATGATTAAATTGGAGAATGATCCTCAATATTATTTCTCTATCTTGTTTTTAGCACAGACGCATGACCTCCTATAGCTTGATCTTCGTTATAAATCGAGCTACGACGGTTTAGCGCTACATTTCGTCCCGATTCAATTCACAAATCAACTAACGACTAACTTTTACTTTCCATCAACATATTCTTGCTTTACTTTCAGTTAAATATACAATTGCTTTATTTTCAGTCATTATATCTCGATTATATTATCTTAATCATATACTTGTTAATATTTATCTTGACTATATTATTGTGGATATTATCTTGATTATATTGTTATATATCTTGTCATATTATTCATAATTGTTCATATTCATATTCATATTATTCATCTCCAATTCATATTCTATTCTAAAACACTTAAGAATGATCAAAACAATAAAAACTTAAATTGGTGGACTACTATCGTTTCTCACAACCTAATCCTTGATTCTTCGTCAAGCTGGTTCCATTTTCAATCAAGCTCTCGACTCGTCGTCGAGCCATTTTCAAACCCATTTCCATTCCACCACGTTTTTACATGCAAATATAAGTTGAACCCTTGATCCAACGTCAAGTGGTATTTTAAAACCAAGTTGTAAGTCGAGTTCCTTTTGCCTCGCAGTCCACCTCTTTTAGCAACCTATTCGATTCAACCTTTTATTTGAATATTTTTCTTAAAACAAATAAGGAAAGAAGAAGATTCTTGGAGTCTAGCATTCCTTGAATCTTTGAACGAATAGCTCTCGAGACACACGCTTTGGGTTGTCGTTCATTCACCATTTCGTCTTAAAACATCTAATCTCTATTCAAACATATTTTGCAATCAAACTTACAAAAGAAGGATATTCTTGGAATCTAGCATTCCTTGAATCTCCGAATGAATAACTCTCGAGGCACACCACTTGAGTTGTTGTTTATTCGCTCAAAGAGAGTATAGTGACGTCTTTGCTTGGTCATACGAAGATATGCCCGGACTTGATACTGACATCGTGGTCCACCACTTGCCGCTGCGAGAAGATTGTCCTCCCGTTAAGCAGAAGCTTAGGAGGACGCGACCAGATATGGCCGTTAAGATCAAAGAAGAAGTGCAAAAGCAGCTTGATGTTGGCTTCTTAGCGGTCACCACTTACCCTCCGTGGGTCGCCAACATAGTGCCTGTACCGAAGAAGGACGGTAAGGTGTGAATGTGCATCGATTATCAGGATTTGAATAGGGCGAGCCCTAAAGATGATTTCCCGCTGCCTCATATTGATGTGTTGGTCGACAATACAGCCCAGTTCTCCGTATTTTCGTTCATGGATGGCTTCTCCGGTTACAATCAGATCAAGATGGCGCCGGAGGACATGGAGAAAACTACGTTTATTACGCCTTGGGGAACGTTTTGCTACAAGGTAATGCCTTTCAGTCTGAAGAATGCAGGGGCCACTTACCAACGAGCAATGGTTACTTTGTTTCATGACATGATTCATCATGAGATTGAAGTCTATGTTGATGACATGATTGCGAAGTCCCAAACGGAGGAAGGACATCTAGTCAATTTGCTAAAGCTTTTTGAGAGGCTTAGGAAGTTCAGGTTGAGGCTGAATCCTAACAAGTGTACTTTCGGAGTACGGTCCGGAAAGTTACTGGGGTTTATCGTAAGTGAAAGAGGCATTGAGGTTGATCCTGCGAAGATTAAAGCGATATAAGAAATGCCAGTGCCAAAAACAGAAAAATAAGTTCGTGGTTTCCTGGGCAGAATAAACTACATTGCAAGGTTTATTTCTCAGCTCACGGCCACGTGTGAACCGATGTTCAAGCTGCTGAAAAAAGATCAAGCGATTATCTGGAACGAGGATTGCCAAAAGGCATTTGATAAGATAAAACAGTATCTGCAGGAACCTCCAATCTTGATACCCCCAGTGGCCGGATGACAACTAATCATGTACTTGACAGTTCTTGAGAATAGTATGGGTGTGTTCTCGGTCAGCATGACGAGACGGGCAGAAAGGAGCATGCCATTTATTATTTGAGTAAAAAGTTCACAGACTGTGAATCTCGTTACTCGATGCTGGAGAAGACGTGTTGTGCACTAGCCTGGGCTGCCAAACGTTTACGACAGTACATGCTCAATCACACCACCATGCTAATTTCGAAGATGGATCCGATCAAGTACGTCTTCGAGAAGCAAGCGCTTTCGGGCAGGATTCCCAGATGGCAAATGGTGTTGACGGAATATGATATTCAGTACGTTTCCAGAAGGCCATCAAGGGAAGCGTATTGTCTGAATACCTGGCCGATCAGCCGATCGAGGATTACCAGCCGATGAAATTTGAATTCCCTGATGAGGATATCATGTTTCTCAAAGCTAAGGATTGTGATGAACCGTTGCCCGACGAGGGTCCGGATAGGAAATCCCAATGGAAATTGATATTTGACGGGGCGGTTAACTCTTATGGAAGTGGCATTGGGGCGATCATCACGACTCCCCACGGATCCCACATCCCGTTTACTGCGAGACTGACGTTTCCAATCACCAATAATGAAGCGGAGTACGAAGCATGCATCATGGGTCTAGAAGAAGCAATTGATTTGAGAATCAAGAACCTAGACGTATACGGTGACTCAGCGCTTGTGATCAACCAGATTAAAGGGGAGTGGGAGACTCGTCAATCGAATTTGGTGCCGTACATGAACTATGCCAGAAGGCTACTTCCGTTCTTTGATTGAGTGGAACTCCATCATGTGCCCAGGGCTGAAAATCAAATGGCTGATGCCTTAGCCACGTTGGCTTCAATGTATAAAGTCAATTTTTGGAATGAAGCTCCAAGAATTGTCCTTTCTCGTCTTGATAGACCTGCATTCGTCTTTGCGATCGAGGAAGCCGCTGACGGCAAGCCATGGTTCCATGATATCCAGACCTTCCTTATGACTAAGGAGTATCCTGCGGGAGCGTCAACCCAGGATAAAAAGACTCTGAGGAGGCTATCTGGAAATTTTTATCTCAACCCTGATGGAGTTTTGTATAAAAGAAACTACGATCTCGTGCTACTCAGATGTGTAGATGAGAAAGAAGCGAGTATGCTCATGGAAGAAGTCCATGAAGGCACATTTGGTACGCACGCCAGCGGGCATGCTATGACAAGAAAGATCCTGAGAGCAGGATATTACTGGCTGACGATGGAATCGGATTGCTTTAAATTCGCGAAGAGATGTCATAAATGCCAGATTTATGCTGATAAAGTTCATCAGCCTGATGGACGAGAAGAGATTAGCATCGATTGCGCATGGTCGTCTGTACCAAAGCCGAATGAAGAAAGCTTATGATAAGAAGGTGCGTCCTAGAAGCTTTCAGACGGGTGATCTCGTCCTGAAGAAGATTCTTCCTCCACACTCCGATCATCGGGGCAAGTGGACTCCCAATTACGAAGGTCCGTATGTCGTCAGCAAGGTCTTTTCGGGAGGAGCTTTGTTGTTATCCACGATGGATGGCGAAGATTTTGCATCCCCGGTGAACGCGGACGCAGTAAAAAAATACTTTGCTTAAAAATGACCCGCTGGAAAGAAAAAGAATATCCAGGCAAAAATGGGGCATCCCGGCGAACCATAAAAAAGGAAAAAGGTTCGGGCAAAAATTAGGGATATAAAAGAAAAGAATGTACACCCGCAAAGTCGAAAACCCGGATGGGCGACTTTGGCAAAAAAGGGTATCCCGGTGAATCGAAAACCCGGAAGGGCGATTCAGGTAAAAGTTAGGGATTTGAAAAAGCAAATGACTGCGTTCCGCGTGTGGACTTTCATTGTTTAGTGGTTTGGAAGACCTGAGGGACGTTTATCTGAATCAATCTCTTCTGAAGCTGAAGCGTCGGAGAAGTATCGAAGTCGAGTGGGTCATAGAGGGATCAACTCATGGTGTTCGTCTACGCCTCGTTGCCGACATTTGTGTATATACTGATGTATATTTATGTTTTATATTTGCGCGGCTTCCTCATTCCAGGAGCTTGCATCTGTTGTAAAACATTTTTACCCATTCAGGGGTTCGTTATCAATAAAATGTATACTATTCAGCAATTCTGTTTGTCTGTTTAGCCTTACCTGTTTTGTTTGCGAAAAAGAACACCGATGTTTTTGCTAAAATGCGCATACATAAACTTACTGGCCTAGGCCACTAATTGTTGAAACAATGAATTACTTGAACATTGTCACAAGATGATAACCTTGATAGGTCCCTGTGAGAAGGGTATCTTGTCTGTTTGTTTGTGTTGATACAGGTGTAGCATATTCCAGGCAGTACGCCGCATGCGTCCCCAAGTAGGATGATTCCTTCTTCTCCAGCAAAGTTCAGCAGCCTCTCCCTGCAGAGTCTGAGCATGAAATTGAAAGCATTGATATGTTTTCCCCAGGCAGAGAAGATTCTCTCCCCAATCAGATGTATCCCGAAGGGTCGTCCTCTCCCTAGCTGAGTCACATACTAAAGTGTGCAGCAATTGATAGTTCCAGACTGAAGTCTTCAGCAGAATTGAAATTCCCCACAGAGTCGTACTCTCCCCCGTAGGCAGGACGATTCCTTCTCCCCCAGCCGAGTTTGCAAAACCCCAAGAGAGCCGAGTCCTTGGAAGGCGTTTGGGCCATGAGTGGTTTTCCCCAGTAGAGTGTCAAATAGCTGATGCTGTGTTTCCCCACCGGAATCGTTACCTCTAGGGGAGTAGTCGCGAAGGCCACGCAGTTTATTTCTGCGACTGACATCGCTTTCCTCAGCAGGTCTGGATTCTCGTAGAGCTTCGTTCTCCTGCAGCAGTCGACTGAAGTTTGCTTCCCCATGCGGAGTCCGATTGAGATTGGCGTGACCTTTTCTCTGTGGCAGGATGATTCCTTCCCCCACCAGAGTGGTTCTTTCTCCTTGACAGGAGGATCCTCCCTTCAACATTTATTTTGCTGACGGGATCGCAACAATTTGCATGATTGCATAGCATTTACCCAAAACGCGTAGCATTTCCACCGTGTTGAGCATTGTGCCGTTGTCAAAGCGTACGCATATGAAGCATGAGCTAGGTCGTTACCGTTCTTGTTTTGCAGGTGTTCCTCCGCAGAGTCGCTTGCTCAAGATGATTCTTGAATCCCCAGCAAAAGTTGTTTGCCCAAGATGATTCTTGAATTCTCCCCAGCAAAGTCGTTTGCTCAAGATGATTCTTAAAATCTCCTATGAAGTCGCCAGAAAGGGTTGCTCAAGTTGACGCTTAGAGTCCCCGGCAGAATGTTTGCTCAGGATGATTCCTGAAATCTCCAGCAGGGTTATTGGTTCAGGATGGTTCTTGGAGTCCCGGCGGAGTTATTGGTTCAAGATGATTCTTGATTTCCTCAGAAGAGATGATTCACCCAGAATGATTTCTGGACCCCGAAGCAGAGTGACTTGATAGTTCTCCAGAATCCCCAGTGGAGATGTGTCATCCCCAGCAGGTTTCTAAACAACGAAGTTGAAACTTCCCTCGAAGACTTGATGATTGAAGTCCAACCGTATTGACGAAGTAGTTCTCTCAGCTGATACGGAGTGCCTGACGGCAGAAGTTTGGATATCCCCAATTGGTTCATGATTGACCGAGAATCCTATTCCCAACTTAGTGATGAAGTTCGACTGACGCCCAAAAACTTCTGTGAATGCCTGATGGCATGATTAACTTGATTGTTGACCTGACGAGTCCTGAGGAATCTTGATGCCTGACGGCATGATCGACCATGTATCACCGGTTACCGTGTGACCAATTCCCCAGCCAGTTGTTGTGCAGCTAATATTTCAGTTTTCGAAGATTTGTTCCCATCAGAGTACCGTGTACTTGTGCAGTTGGCAAATTTCCGGGTTTGTTGGTATTCAACCGTCTTTTACCTTGATTGGTTGAGAGCCATTCGCTTCTCACCCAGTCAGGTTCAAGCCGTTTGAATAGGGGCAGATGTTGCACCCCAAAATTTTCCCAACTTTTCTTTACCTAGCTTATGTTTCATTTCATTCACATTAGCATTATCATTTGCACTTCATTGACATGTATGCAGGAGATCAAGAGGTATGATTACCAATAAAGGGCTACACAAGACTTTGAAGCTAGCTGGGAGGCTTATTCAGGTGTTCAAGGGTTTCTATCCTTGTCAGAGAAGTTAAAAGATCCTCAGAGAGAATGGTTGAAACCAAGAGTGTGTGCCTCCTAGCTTGAGAGTTGTGGGAAGTCATCAGATGATTCTGAAGCCATGAAGTTAGACTTGAGGTCTTGAGAGAGCTCATGAGAAGTGTTGAAGATCACTTTGAAGCCTAGACAGGTCATTATGCAAGTTTAAGAAGCCTCAGCCATGAGTGGTGCAGTTAGGGTTTGATTGGGTCAACCCTAGGTCAACTGATGATTTGAACAAGGTTGAGACCTAATCCAAGAGCCATGTGATCATGGATTGATTCTTTAGGATGTTATAAGGATGATTCCAAGGTTAACTCATCATTATTGAAGAGTTTGAGAAGTTTCAAGCTAGGGTTTCTAAGGCTTGACAGTGTAAAATCCCCTAGTTTGACCCCTATCTTCAAGGCAGTTTAGCTCAGGATGTGATTGTCATCTCATCTCACCCCCAACATGAATGTTGTAGATCATGAGCTTAGCTTTAATTTTAGTGCTAGAAGTCCTTGATAGGATTTGTAGAACTCAAGTTACGACTTTGACAAGTTACAGGTCATCTGAGGTATGTGAATTTGGGGGCTTGAAAGTTACCCAACTTGCATCAAACTTTTGCCCAAGAAGGATGATTCCTATGAACTCTTGGTCAACATGAATGTTGTTCCTTATCCTCTTAGATTTCTATAGAATACTAGAAGTCCTTGATAGGATTTGTAGAACTCAAGTTATGGCTTTGACAAGTCAAGGGTATTTTGGTCATTTGGAGATTACAGGTCATTTCAAGCATAAGGCCATAACTCCTATTTCCAAGCTTCAAATGGGAAAATGTTCAACATCAAACTTGTTCAAAATGATGTTTTAAGGCTAGTAAAGAGGTCATGAGATGTTGGAAGTGCTTGTAGCTCAAAGTTGCAAAAATGACCTAAAATAAGGGTATAAGTTAAATAAACCAAAGTTGGAAATTGATATTTTCAATCTACACATCCAAACCAAGGCATGTAATATACCATTTTGACTCTAAAAAACATTTTAAGAACATTGGTTTAGCCACATTTTTTATTTGAGGTCTAATTTGTGGACTTGCTTTGAAAAGTAGTTACTTGCATATTAAGTAACATTTGCAAAACACATGAGAGATCAATACACAAGCTTCCAAGGCCTTGTAACACATCTAATATCTCATTTGGAGAGATTTTGGGATCATAACAAGCTGCTGCAACAAGTGAAACCATAATTGGGGTGAGTATGGCATGAGATGGTATTTTGGATGACATGAGAAATTCAACATCTCCTTGGATGATTCCAGAAGGTTCTAGAGAGGTCCAACATCATCTATATATTGATTAGAAGGGGTTCAAATGCAGGGTTGGTGAGAATTGAGGGAGAGAAGAGAGTTTGCAACTTCACATTGTTCATTGCAACTTGAATTCTGTTTCAGCATTCCACACCATTTTGATCTTTTCTTTTGATCCTAACAACTTTCTTGAATGTGTGTGAGTGTTTCCATAGCAAATCCCAAGCAAATCCATGGATGAATCGTGTATGAGCAATTGAATTTCAGCACCTGCAAGTCACCATCGGGTTTCAAGTTTCAGGAGTTTTCAACCAGTTCTATTGCATACAGAAGCAAGGAAAGGGTCCATTGATCGTGTTTGGAAGATTGGAGAGCTTGATTTGAAGGTTTAGTGCATCTGTTCATCAAGAATTTTCAGGTTAGTAACTTTCTTCCTCCAGCATGAATTAGGTAGAATCAAGATGAATTAGGGTGTTAGATGCATTGTAGAACAATGTAGGAATGATTTCAGACCATTAATTTGAGAATTAGTGACCAATTTAGGATGTTACCATTTTCGGTTGAGAATTGGTTATGGCGAATCTTGAGGTTTCAGAGAGAATAAAGGGCATGAACGAATTCGTGAGGGAATTTGGGACATGTTTCATTAAGGGATCGTGGCCTATGGTGGACTCTATGTTGAACTAGGGTTGTGGAACGATGACCGAAGAACCACCGGTGGTGGCCGGAGCTGCGCACGAGTTTCAGAGGTTTGAATTGGAGAAGATGACTTGATAGCCATCAGATCTTGGTTGGACTTTGACTGAAGGCATGATCCAACAGCCACGTATTCATTTCAATTTGTGAAGGACTCTGAATCACATTGCAACGCTGCGTTTCATTTAATCAGTGGTTTTGGGCTTAAGTTCAAATTGTTATCCCCACCCCCTGATGGCCCAATTGTCATAATGAACTGAGCGTGTTTACTATCTGCACCATGGTTTTAATAAACATGTAATAATGTTGCGCGTATTGTGTTAGCTAGTTGTAAGTCTTCTATGAATAGAATTAGGCCAAGATTCCTTCTCTGTCAACATTCTCGTTGGTGACAAATATTAACTATCTTAAGAAAACATGCTTTTTTAAACAATAAGGATCAGAAGAAAAAAAGCATAAAGATATTATAAGAATATATAAGTAATCAAAGAGTGAGATCAAAACACACATGTTCAAATGAGCGAGTTAGTTATATGAGTAAGAATATTTGAATAGCAAACCACATATTCAGATTGTTAATCTGAAAAGCAAACAAGAAAACTGCATATTTAGATTGCTAATATGTTATTCTTTTCAACAGAGGACCCACATATTTAGATTGCTAATCTATTATTCTTTTCCACAGAGGACCGTGTCATTCTATGTACATTTAATGAGGAATTAAAGTATATAGTTCTAAAAGTATATAGTTCTTAACTAGAATTATAGATGGATCTTGATGTTAAGAAGAATTGACAATTTACTAAACTATGTAAGGATCAAGAAATGCAACTCAATTTGATATAAGAATTTGAAGGGGCTGCGTGGACGCAGGCCCCCACTGCAACAAATATGATGTAGGTTCCACCACTTGGGTAGACCATAGGATAGCAGCCCTCCTATGTGCAATGGAGGTCACTCTCCTAGGCCATGGTCCTTCATGATCAACCATTGACCCCATCCAGGTAAGTATGTTGCAATGACGGTATTCAAGTTCTTTTATACTATTTCTTATCTCAATACATTCCACCTTCTTTCGATGCGGGGCTCAACTACTTGTAGTAATAGGAAATGTATACTCCACCCTGTACTGCTTTTTATTTTTTCACTAGAAAGCAACCGACTTCAAGCATGACAGGTTTCCTTTGGCTTTTATTATTGAATTGGATATTTTCTTCCTTATTACTTTTAGATGAATTGAAAACTGGTATTTGAACATTAAATTTAAGAAAAATATTTGGATGAATTTTAACTAACCTATTCATGTGTTTAATACTGAGTTCTTTCACCAGATACTTGGATGAAAACTGACTACCCTATCCTACGCCGCTGCATCATCACAAAACTATGTAGACATTAACTTTATCTTGTATAACATTCTAAAAGGGTAGGCTTCAATTTATTCCAAATCAATTGATAGTTCACTAATATTTTAACTAATAATTCACCAATTTCTTGCCCCTGAATTCTGCAGTAATTAACTTCACAATGTAGGAATCACGTTTAGAAAAGTAAAAAAGAATTAATATAGTTAGAGGACCTTAAATTTGAACTAGGTTTGGTGGGGCAGGCCAGGCTATTGCAATAGTGCAACGCGAAAGCTGACACTTGAGAGACCCAATAGCAAGCTATTGAAGCGGACTCTCCCCCTCAAGAAATTAATTTAATATCGTGTGGACCATTGGCCCACATATCAGATATTAAACTGATAAGAATAGATACTACACTTGATCTTAGCCAAAAGGCCGAGAAAGGTATGAGTTGAATTGCATGCTAATTGTGTGTTTTATATCTGACATCCTTTCTGCTTTTTTGTCATCTTAGAGATGTGGGACTTTAATACTAATTTGGAGTGACTCACTCTCTACATAATCCCTGCAACATCAAAATTACACCCATGATCTTAACTATAAACATTTTAGTTAAGTTGTTTATTTGAACGGAGTCTTATTTGGCTAAAGTTGAGCTTATGATTATGGATTTTGATATTGAATTAAAATTTTGGTGATGAATCACCGCATTGAATATGTATGACTTTTGTACTTCGAGACCAATGATATCGTATAACGCTTAAAAGTAATTGGAGGCCTCTATGGTTGTGTAATTTGATGGTACATTAAAAATCTGGTGATGAATACATCTTTTGAATATGACTATAGTACTTCAAAACAATATATGCATATGACAAAACAATAGTAATAGCAAAATTTTGAACATACGCGATGGTGTTTCTAGTACTCATGCATTTTTGAAGTGCCTGCCATGTGCTTGAATTTTTTGGCCTACCATGTTCATTCTAACCAGCAAATTGTTTACATTTAGGGAAATACCTGATATTAAGAACAAAGTGAAAGGGTTTCCTAGGTCGTTTTTAGATCTAAGCATATCATCATTTGCTAAGGTGATATATATGAAAATGATATCAACTTTCTGCTTGCACCTTATTTGATTCTTTATGTTAGAGCCAATCCACTACAAATAAATGTTACATCTAGACAAATATAAATTGTTGGTGTTGTGATTTTGCTGTGATCCGTAATATTATGGAAAAATACAAGCAACAATAACTGTTGTTGTAATTCCGTTGTGGAAATTTATATAGTTTATATATTAAAACTACAATTGTGGATTGGAGACAACAATTTAAAACTATAGCTATAATTAGTTAACATGTAATAATGTTGCGTGTATTGTGTTAGCTAGTTATAAGTCTTTTATGAGTAGAATTAGGCGAAGATTCCTTCTCTGTCAACATTCTTGTTGGTGACAAACATTAACTATCTTAAGAAAACATGTTTGTTTAAACAATAAGGATCAGAAGAAAAAAAGCATAAAGATATTATAAGAATATATAAGTAATCAAAGAGTGAGATCAAAACACATATGTTCAACTGAGCGAGTTAGTTATATGAGTAAGAATATTTGAATAGCAAACCACATATTTAGATTGTTAATCTGAAAAGCAAACTAGATTGCTAATATGTTATTTTCAACAGAGGACCCACATATTTAGATTGCTAATCTATTATTCTTTTCAAGATTGCTAATCTATTATTCTTTTCAACAGAGGACCGTGTCATTCTATGTACATTTAATGAGGAATTAAAGTATATAGTTCTAAAAGTATATAGTTAATCAACAGAGGACCGTGTCATTCTATGTACATTTAATGAGGAATTAAAGTATATAGTTCTAAAAGTATATAGTTAATGGTAGATGGATCTTGATGTTAAGAAGAGCTGACAATTTACTAAACTATGTAAGGATCAAGAAATGCAACTTTACTAAACTATGTAAGGATCAAGAAATGCAACTCAATTTGATATAAGCATTGGAGGGGGCTGCGCGGACGCAGGCCCCCACTGCAACAAATTATGATGTAGGTTCCACCACTTGGGTAGACCTTAGGATATCACCCCTCCTAAGTGCGATGGAGGTCACTCTCCTAGGCCATGGTCCTTCATGATCAACCATTGACCCCATCCAGGTAAGTATGTTGCAATGACGGTATTCAAGTCCTTTTATACTGTTTCATATCTCAATATATTCCACATTCTTTCGATGTGGGGCTCAACTACTTGTAGTAATAGGAAATGTATATCCCACCCTCTACTGCTTTTTATTTTTTCACTGGAAAGCGACCGACTTCAAGCATGACAGGTTTCCTTTGGCTTTTATTATTGAATTGGATATTTTCTTACTTTTTACTTTTAGATGAATTGAAAACTTGTATTTGAACATCAAATTTAAGAAAAAGATTTGGATGAATTTTAACTAACCTACTCATGTGTTTAATACTGAGATCTTTCACCAGATACCTGGATGAATACTGACTACCCTATCCTACACCGCTGCATCATCGTAAAACTGTGTAGACATTAACTCCATCTTGTATAACATTCTAAAAGGATAGGCTTCAATTTATTCCAAATCAACTGATAGTTCACTAATATTTTAACTAATCATTCACCAATTTCTTGCCCCTGAATTCTGCATTAATTTACTTCACAACATAGGAATCAAGTTTAGAAAATTAAAAAAGCATTAATATAGTTAGAGGACCTTAAATTTGAACTAGGTTTGGTGGGGCAGGCCAGGCTATTGCAATAGTGCAACGCGAAAGCTGACACTTGAGAAAACCCAATAGCAAGCTATTGAAGCGGACTCTCCCCCTCAAGAAATTAATTTAATATCGTGTGGACCATTGGCCCACATATCAGATATTAAACTGATAAGAACAGATACTACACTTGATCTTAGCCAAAAGGCCGAGAAAGGTATGAGTTGAATTGCATACTAATTGTGTGTTTTATATCTGACATCCTTTCTGCTTTTTTGTTATCTTAGAGTTGTGGGACTTTAATACTAATTTGGAGTGACTCACTCTCAATATAATCCCTGACACATCAAAATTACACCCATGATCTTAACTATAAACATTTTAATTAAGCTGTTTATTTGAACGGAGTCTTATTTGTCTAAAGTTGAGCTTATAATTATGGATTTTGATATTGCATTAAAATTTTGGTGATGAATCACCGCATTGAATATGTATGACTTTTGTACTTCGAGAGCAATGATATCGTATAATGCTTAAAAGTAATTGGAGGCCTCTATGGTTGTGTAATTTGATGGTACATTAAAAATCTGGTGATGAATACATCTTTTGAATATGAATATAGTACTCCAAAACAATATATGCATATGACAAAGCAATAGTAATAGTAAAATGTTGAACATCTGAGATGGTGTTTCTAGTACTCATGCATTTTTGAAGTGCCTGCCATGTGCTTGAATTTTTCGGCCTGCCATGTTCATTCTAGCCAGCAAATTGTTTACATTTAGGGAAATACCTTATCTAAAGAACAAAGTGAAAGAGTTTCCTAGGTGGTTTTTAGATCTAAGCATATCATCATTTGCTAAGGTGATCCATATGAAAATGATATCAACTTTCTGATTGCACCTTTTTTGATTCTTTATGTTAGACCCAATGCACTGCAAATAAATGTAAAATCTAGACAAATATAAATTGTTGGTATTGTGATTTTGCTGTGATCCGTAATATTATGGAAAAATACAAGCAACAATAACTGTTGTTGTAACTCCGTTGTGGAAATTTATATGGTTTATATATTAAAACTACAATTGTGGATTGGAGACAACAATTTAAAACTATAGCTATAATTAATAAACATGTAATAATGTTGCGTGTATTGTGTTAGCTAGTTGTAAGTCTTCTATGAGTAGAATTAGGCCAAGATTCCTTCTCTGTCAACATTCTTGTTGGTGACAAACATTAACTATCTTAAGAAAACATGTTTGTTTAAACAATAAGGATCAGAAGAAAAAAAAGCATAAAGATATTATAAGAATATATAAGTAATCAAAGAGTGAGATCAAAACACACATGTTCAACTGAGCGAGTTCGTTATATGGGTAAGAATATTTGAATAGCAAACCACATATTTAGATCTTTAATCTGAAAAGCAAACACGCAAACCGCATATTTAGATTGCTAATCTATTATTCTTTTCAAAAGAGGACTGTGTCTATGTACTTTTAATGGGGAATTTATTTATATTGCTAATCTATTATTTTTTTCAAAAGAGGACTGTGTCTATGTACTTTTAATGGGGAATTAAAGTTAAAGAGGATTGTGTCTATGTACTTTTAATGGGGAATTTATTTAGATTGCTAATCTATTATTAATGGGGAATTTATTTAGATTGCTAATCTATTATTCTTTTCAAAAGAGGACTGTGTCTATGTACTTTTAATGGGGATTTAGATTGCTAATCTATTATTCTTTTCAAAAGAGGACTGTGTCTATGTACTTTTAATGGGGAATTAAAGTATATAGTTCTAAAAGTATATAGTTCTTAACTAGAATTATAGATGGATCTTGATGTTAAGAAGAGTTGACAATTTACAATTTACTAAACTATGTAAGGATCAAGAAATGCAACTCAATTTCAGCATTAGAGGGGGCTGCACGGACGCAGGCCCCCACTGCAACAAATTATGTAGGTTCCACCACTTGGGTAGACCTTAGGATAGCACCCCTCCTAAGTGCAATGGAGGTCACTCTCCTAGGCCATGGTCCTTCATGATCAACCATTGACCCCATCCAGGTAAGTATGTTGCAATGACGGCATTCAAGTTCTTTTATACTATTTCATATCTCAATACATTCCACCTTCTTTCGATGTGGGGCTAAACTACTTGTAGTAATAGGAAATGTATATCCCACCCTCTACTGCTTTTTATTTTTTCACTGGAAAGCGACTGACTTCAAGCATGACAGGTTTCCTTTGGCTTTTATTATTGAATTGGATATTTTCTTCCTTTTTACTTTTAAATGAATTGAAAACTGGTATTTGAACATCAAATTTAAGAAAAAGATTTAGATGAACTTTAACTAACCTACTAATGTGTTTAATACTGAGATCTTTCACCAGATACCTGGATGAATACTCACTACCCTATCCTACACCGCTGCATCATCATAAAACTGTGTAGACAATAACTCTATCTTGTATAACATTCTAAAATGGTAGGCTTCAATTTATTCCAAATCAATTGATAGTTCACTAATATTTTAAGTAATAAATCACCAATTTCTTGCCCCTGAATTCTGCAGTAATTAACTTCACAATGTAGGAATCAAGTTTAGAAAAGTAAAAAAGCATTAATATAGTTTGAGGACCTTAAATTT
This sequence comes from Lathyrus sativus, assembly GCA_963859935.3. NCBI lineage: Eukaryota > Viridiplantae > Streptophyta > Magnoliopsida > Fabales > Fabaceae > Lathyrus > Lathyrus sativus. The sequence goes on from OZ012741.1 coordinate 645,124,366, forward strand.
GAACTAGGTTTAGCGGGGCAGGCCTGGCAATTGCAATAGTGCAACGCGAAAGCTGACACTTGAGAGACCCAATAGCAAGCTATTGAAGCGGACTCTTCCCCTCAAGAAATTAATTTAATATCGTGTGGACCATTGGCCCACATATCAGATATTAAACTGATAAGAACAGATACTACACTTGATCTTAGCCAAAAGGCCGAGAAAGGTATGAGTTGAACTGCATGCTAATTGTGTGTTTTATATCTGACATCCTTTCTGCTTTTTTGTTATCTTAGAGATGTGGGACTTTAATACTAATTTGGAGTGACTCACTCTCTACATAATCCCTGCAACATCAAAATTACACCCATGATCTTAACTATAAACATTTTAATTAAGTTGTTTATTTGAACAGAGTCTTATTTGGCTAAAGTTGAGCTTATGATTATGGATTTTGATATTGCATTAAAATTTTTGTGATGAATCACCGCATTGAATATGTATGACTTTTGTACTTCGAGACCAATGATATCGTATAATGTTAAAAGTAATTGGAGGCCTCTAGTGTTGTGTAATTTTATGGTACATTAAAAATCTAGCGATGAATACATCTTTTGAATATGACTATAGTACTTCAAAACAATATATGCATATGACAAAGCAATAGTAATAGAAAAATGTTGAACATCCGAGATGGTGTTTTTAGTACTCATGCATTTTTGAAGTGCCTGCCATGTGCTTGAATTTTTTGGCCTGCCATGTTCATTCTAGCCAGCAAATTGTTAACATTTAGGAATAACTTATCTAAAGAACAACGTGAAAGAGTTTCCTAGGTGGTTTTTAGATCTAAGCATATCATCATTTGCTAAGGTGATCCATATGAAAATGATATCAACTTTCTGATTGCACCTTATTTAATTCTTTATGTTAGACCCAATCCACTGCAAATAAAAGTAACATCTAGACAAATATAAATTGTTGGTGTTGTGATTTTGCTGTGATCCGTAATATTATGGAAAAATACAAGCAACAATAACTGTTGTTGTATTTCCGTTGTGGAAATTTATATAGTTTATATATTAAAACTACAATTGTGGATAGGAGACAACAATTTAAAACTATAGCTATAATTAATAAACATGTAATAATGTTGCATGTATTGTGTTAGCTAGTAGAATTAGGCCAAGATTCCTTCTCTGTCAACATTCTTGTTGGTGATAAATATTAACTATCTTAAGAAAACATGTTTGTTTAAACAATAAGGATCAGAAGAAAAAAAACATAAAGATATTATAAGAATATATAAGTAATCAAAGAGTGAGATCAAAACACACATGTTTAACTGACCGAGTTAGTTATATGAGTAAGAATATTTGAATAGCAAACCACATATTTAGATTGTTAATCTGAAAAGCAAACACGCAAACCGCATATTTAGATTGCTAATATGTTATTCTTTTCAACAGAGGACCCACATATTTAGATTGCTAATTCTATGTACATTTAATGAGGAATTAAAGTATATAGTTCTAAAAGTATATAGTTCTTAACTAGAATTATAGATGTTAGATTGCTAATATGTTATTCTTTTCAACAGAGGACCCACATATTTAGATTGCTAATTCTATGTACATTTAATGAGGAATTAAAGTATATAGTTCTAAAAGTATATAGTTCTTAACTAGAATTATAGATGGATCTTGATGTTAAGAAGAGTTGACAATTTACCCACATATTTATGTACATTTAATGAGGAATTAAAGTATATAGTTCTAAAAGTATATAGTTCTTAACTAGAATTATAGATGGATCTTGATGTTAAGAAGAGTTGACAATTTACTAAACTATGTGGGCTGCGCGGACGCAGGCCCCCACTGCAACAAATTATGATGTAGGTTCCACCATTATGATGTAGGTTCCACCACTTGGGTAGACCTTAGGATAGCACCCCTCCTAAGTGAAATGGAGGTCACTCTCCTAGGCCATGGTCCTTCATGATCAACCATTGACCTCATCCAGGTAAGTATGTTGCAATGACGGCATTCAAGTTCTTTTATACTATTTCATATCTCAATACATTCCACCTTCTTTCGATGTGGGGCTCAACTACTTGTAGTAATAGGAAATGTATATCCCACCCTCTACTGCTTTTTATTTTTTCACTGGAAAGCGACTGACTTCAAGCATGATAGGTTTCCTTTGGCTTTTATTATTGAATTGGATATTTTCTTCTTTTTTACTTTTAGATGAATTGAAAACTGGTATTTGAACATCAAATTTAAGAAAAAGATTTGAATGAATTTTAACTAACCTACTCGTGTGTTTAATACTGAGACCTTTCACCAGATACCTGGATGAATACTAACTACCCTATCCTACACCGCTGCATCATCATAAAACTATGTAGACATTAACTCTATCTTGTATAACATTCTAAAAGGGTAGGCTTCAATTTATTCCAAATCAATTGATAGTTCACTAATATTTTAAGTAATAATTCACCAATTTCTTGCCCCTGAATTCTGCAGTAATTAACTTCACAATGTAGGAATCAAGTTTAGAAAAGTAAAAAAGCATTAATATAGTTTGAGGACCTTAAATTTGAACTAGGTTTGCTGGGGCAGGCCTGGCTATTGCAATAGTGCAACGCGAAAGCTGACACTTGAGAGACCTAACAGCAAGCTATTGAAGCGGACTCTCCCCCTCAAGAAATTAATTTAATATCGTGTGGACGATTGGCCCACATATCAGATATTAAACTGATAAGAACAGATACTACACTTGATCTTAGCCAAAAGGCCGAGAAAGGTATGAGTTGAATTGCATGCTAATATTGTGTTTTATATCTGACATCCTTTCTGCTTTTTTGTTATCTTTGAGATGTGGGACTTTAATACTAATTTGGAGTGACTCACTCTCAACATAATCCCTGACACATCAAAATTACACCCATAATCTTAACTATAAACATTTTAATTAAGTTGTTTATTTGAACGAAGTCTTATTTGGCTAAAGTTGAGCTTATGATTATGGATTTTGATATTGCATTAAAATTTTTGTGATGAATCACCGCATTGAATATGTATGACTTTTGTACTTCGAGACCAATGATATCGTATAATGTTAAAAGTAATTTGAGGCCTCTAGTGTTGTGTAATTTATTGGTACATTAAAAATCTGGCGATCAATACATCTTTTGAATATGACTATAGTACTTCAAAACAATATATGCATATGACAAAGCAATAGTAATAGAAAAATGTTGAACATCCGAGATGGTGTTTCTAGTACTCATGCATTTTTGAAGTGCCTGCCATGTGCTTGAATTTTTTGGCCTGCCATGTTCATTCTAGCCAGCAAATTGTTTACATTTAGGGAAATAACTTATCTAAAGAACAAAGTGAAAGAGTTTCATAGGTGGTTTTTAGATCTAAGCATATCATCATTTGCTAAGGTGATCAATATGAAAATGATATCAACTTTCTGATTGCACCTTATTTGATTCTTTATGTTAGACCCAATCCACTGCAAATAAATGTAACATCTAGACAAATATAAATTGTTGGTGTTGTGATTTTGCTGTGATCCGTAATATTATGGAAAAATACAAGCAACAATAACTGTTGTTGTATTTCCGTTGTGGAAATTTATATAGTTTATATATTAAAACTACAATTGTGGATTGGAGACAACAATTTAAAACTATAGCTATAATTAATAAACATGTAATAATGTTGCATTTATTGTGTTAGCTAGTTGTAAGTCTTCTATGAGTAGAATTAGGCCAAGATTCCTTCTCTGTCAACATTCTTGTTGGTGACAAATATTAACTATCTTAAGAAAACATGTTTGTTTAAACAATAAGGATCAGAAGAAAAAAAAACATAAAGATATTATAAGAATATATAAGTAATCAAAGAGTGAGATCAAAACACACATGTTTAACTGAGCGAGTTAGTTATATGAGTAAGAAGCAAACCGCATATTTAAATTGCTAATATGTTATTCTTTTCAACAGAGGACCCACATATTTAGATTGCTAATCTATTATTCTTTTCAAAAGAGGACCGTGTCATTCTATGTAAATTTAATGAGGAATTAAAGTATATAGTTCTAAAAGAGCGAGTTAGTTATATGAGTAAGAAGCAAACCGCATATTTAAATTGCTAATATGTTATTTTTTGCTAATATGTTATTTTTTTCAACAGAGGACCCACATATTTAGATTGCTAATCTATTATTCTTTTCAAAAGAGGACCGTGTCTTTCAAAAGAGGACCGTGTCATTCTATGTAAATTTAATGAGGAATTAAAGTATATAGTTCTAAAGTATATAGTTCTAAAAGTATATAGTTCTTAACTAGAATTATAGATGGATCTTGATGTTAAGAAGAGTTGACAATTTACTAAAAGTATATAGTTCTTAACTAGAATTATAGATGGATCTTGATGTTAAGAAGAGTTGACAATTTACTAAACTATGTAAGGATCAAGAAATGCAAGACCTTAGGATAGCACCCCTCCTAAGTGCAATGGAGGTCACTCTCCTAGGCCATGGTCCTTCATGATCAACCATTGACCCCATCCAGGTAAGTATGTTGCAATGACGGCATTCAAGTTCTTTTATACTATTTCATATCTCAATACATTCCACCTTCTTTCGATGTGGGGCTCAACTACTTGTAGTAATAGGAAATGTATATCCCACCCTCTACTGCTTTTTATTTTTTCACTGGAAAGCGACCGACTTCAAGCATGACAGGTTTCCTTTGGCTTTTATTATTGAATTGGATATTTTCTTCCTTTTTACTTTTAGATGAATTGAAAACTGGTATTTGAACATCAAATTTAAGAAAAAAATTTGGATGAATTTTAACTAACCTACTCATGTGTTTAATACTGAGACCTTTCACCAGATACCTGGATGAATACTGACTACCCTATCCTACACCGCTGCATCATCATAAAACTATGTAGACATTAACTCTATCTTGTATAACATTCTAAAAGGGTAGGCTTCAATTTATTCCAAATCAATTGATAGTTCACTAATATTTTAAGTAATAATTCACCAATTTCTTGCCCCTGAATTCTGCAGTAATTAACTTCACAATGTAGGAATCAAGTTTAGAAAAGTAAAAAAGCATTAATATAGTTTGAGGACCTTAAATTTGAACTAGGTTTGGTGGGGCAGGCCTGGCTATTGCAATAGTGCAACGCGAAAGCTGACACTTGAGAGACCTAATAGCAAGCTATTGAAGCGGACTCTCCCCCTCAAGAAATTAATTTAATATCGTGTGGACCATTGGCCCACATATCAGATATTAAACTGATAAGAACAGATACTACACTTGATCTTAACCAAAAGGCCGAGAAAGGTATGAGTTGAATTGCATGCTAATTGTGTGTTTTACATCTGACATCCTTTCTGCTTTTTTGTTATCTTAGAGATGTGGGACTTTAATACTAATTTGGAGTGACTCACTCTCTACATAATCCCTGCAACATCAAAATTACACCCATGATCTTAACTATAAACATTTTAATTAAGTTGTTTATTTGAACGGAGTCTTATTTGGCTTAAGTTGAGCTTATGATTATGGATTTTGATATTGCATTAAAATTTTTGTGATGAATCACCGCATATAATATGTATGACTTTTGTACTTCGAGACTAATGATATCGTATAATGTTAAATGTAATTTGAGGCCTCTAGTGTTGTTAAATTTGATGGTACATTAAAAATATGGCGATGAATACATCTTTTGAATATGACTATAGTACTTCAAAACAATATATGCATATGACAAAGCAATAGTAATAGAAAAATGTTGAACATCCGAGATGGTGTTTCTAGTACTCATGCATTTTTGAAGTGCCTGCCATGTGCTTGAATTTTTTGGCCTGCCATGTTCATTCTAGCCAGCAAATTGTTTATATTTAGGGAAATAACTTATCTAAAGAACAACGTGAAAGAGTTTCCTAGGTGGTTTTTAGATCTAAGCATATCATCATTTGCTTAGGTGATCCATATGAAAATGATATCAACTTTCTGATTGCACCTTATTTGATTCTTTATGTTAGACCCAATCCACTGCAAATAAAAGTAACATCTAGACAAATATAAATTGTTGGTGTTGTGATTTTGCTGTGATCCGTAATATTATGGAAAAATACAAGCAACAATAATTGTTGTTGTATTTCCGTTGTGGAAATTTATATAGTTTATATATTAAAACTACAATTGTGGATTGGAGACAACAATTTAAAACTATAGCTATAATTAATAAACATGTAATAATGTTGCATGTATTGTGTTAGCTAGTTGTAAGTCTTCTATGAGTAGAATTAGGCCAAGATTCCTTCTCTGTCAACATTCTTGTTGGTGACAAATATTAACTATCTTAAGAAAACATGTTTGTTTAAACAATAAGGATTAGAAGAAAAAAAAACATAAAGATATTATAAGAATATATAAGTAAGAAAGAGTGAGATCAAAACACACATGTTTAACTGAGCGAGTTAGATATATGAGTAAGAATATTTGAATAGCAAACCATATATTTAGATTGTTAATCTGAAAAGCAAACACGCAAACCGCATATTTAGATTGCTAATATGTTATTCTTTACCGCATATTTAGATTGCTAATATGTTATTCTTTTCAACAGAGGACCCACATATTTAGATTGCTAATCTATTATTCTTTGCCCACATATTTAGATTGCTAATCTATTATTCTTTTCAAAACATATTTAGATTGCTAATCTATTATTCTTTTCAAAAGAGGACTGTGTCATTCTATGTACATTTAATGAGGAATTAAAGTATATAGTTATAAAAGTATATAGTTCAGTAATGAGGAATTAAAGTATATAGTTATAAAAGTATATAGTTCAGTATATAGTTCTTAACTAGAATTATAGATGGATCTTGATGTTAAGAAGAGTTGACAATTTACTAAACTATGTAAGGATCAAGAAATGCAACTCAATTTTATATAAGCATTGGAGGGGGCTGCGCGGACGCAGGCCCCCACTGCAACAAATTATGATGTAGGTTCCACCACTTGGGTAGACCTTAGGATAGCACCCCTCCTAAGTGCAATGGAGGTCACTCTCCTAGGCCATGGTCCTTCATGATCAACCATTGACCCCATCCAGGTAAGTATGTTGCAATGACGGCATTCAAGTTCTTTTATACTATTTCATATCTCAATACATTCCACCTTCTTTCGATGTGGGGCTCAACTACTTGTAGTAATAGGAAATGTATATCCCACCCTCTACTGCTTTTTATTTTTTCACTGGAAAGCGACCGACTTCAAGCATGACAGGTTTCCTTTGGCTTTTATTATTGAATTGGATATTTTCTTCCTTATTACTTTTAGATGAATTGAAAACTGGTATTTGAACATCAAATTTAAGAAAAAGATTTGGATGAATTTTAACCACCCTATTCATGTGTTTAATACTGAGATCTTTTACCAGATAGCTGGATGAATTTTGACTACCATATCCTACACCGCTGCATCATCATAAAACTATGTAGACATTAACTCCATCTTGTATAACATTCTAAAAGGGTAGGCTTCAATTTATTCCAAATCAATTGATAGTTCACTAATATTTTAACTAATAATTCACAAATTTCTTGCCCCTGAATTCTGCATTAATTAACATCACAACGTAGGAATCAAATTTAGAAAATTAAAAAAGCATTAATATAGTTAGAGGACCTTAACTTTGAACTAGGTTTGGTGGGGCAGGCCAGGCTATTGCAATAGTGCAACGCAAAAGCTGACACTTGAGAAAACCCAATAGCAAGCTATAGAAGCGGACTCTCCCCCTCAAGAAATTAATTTAATATCGTGTGGACCATTGGCCCACATATCAGATATTAAACTGATAAGAACAGATACTACACTTGATCTTAGCCAAAAGGTCGAGAAAGGTATGAGTTGAATTGCATGCTAATTGTGTGTTTTATATCTGACATCCTTTCTGCTTTTTTGTTATCTTAGAGATGTGGGACTTTAATACTAATTTGAAGTGACTCACTCTCTACATAATCCCTGCAACATCAAAATTACACCCATGATCTTAACTATAAACATTTTAATTAAGTTGTTTATTTGAACGGAGTCTTATTTGGCTAAAGTTGAGCTTATGATTATGGATTTTGATATTGCATTAAAATTTTTGTGATGAATCACCGCATTGAATATGTATGACTTTTGTACTTCGAGACCAATGATATCGTATAATGCTTAAAAGTAATTGGAGGCCTCTATGGTTGTGTAATTTGATGGTACATTAAATATCCGGCGATGAATACATCTTTTGAATATGACTATAGTACTTCAAAATAGTATATGCATATGACAAAGCAATTGTAATAGCAAAATGTTGAACATCCGAGATGGTGTTTCTAGTACTCATGCATTTTTGAAGTGCCTGCCATGTGCTTGAATTTTTTGGTCTGCCATGTTCATTCTAGCCAGCAAATTGTTTACATTTAGGGAAATACCTTATCTAAAGAACAACGTGAAAGAGTTTCCTAGGTGATTTTTAGATCTAAGAATATCATCATTTGCTAAGGTGATCCATATGAAAATGATATCAACTTTCTGATTGCACCTTATTTGATTCTTTATGTTAGACCCAATCCACTGCAAATAAATGTAACATCTAGACAAATATAAATTGTTGGTGTTGTGATTTTGCTGTTATCCGTAATATTATGGAAAAATACAAGCAACAATAACTGTTGTTGTAATTCCGTTGTGGAAATTAATATAGTTTGTATATTAAAACTACAATTGTGGATTGGAGACAACAATTTAAAACTATAGCTATAACTAATAAACACGTAATAATGTTGCGTGTATTGTGTTAGCTAGTTGTAAGTCTTCTATGAGTAGAATTAGGCCAAGATTCCTTCTCTGTTAACATTCTTGTTGGTGACAAATATTAACTATCTTAAGAAAACATGCTTGTTTAAACAATAAGGATAAGAATAAAAAAAGCATAAAGATATTATAAGAATATATAAGTAATCAAATAGTGAGATCAAAACACACATGTTCAACTGAGCGAGTTAGTTATATGAGTAAAAATATTTGAATAGAAAACCACATATTTAGATTGTTATTCTGACAAGCAAACAACATATTTAGATATCTAACAACAGAGGACCCACATATTTAGATTGCTAATCTATTATTCTTTTCAACAGAGGACCGTGTCTTTTTATGTACATTTAATGAGGAATTAAAGTATATATTTCTTAAAGTATATATTTCTTAACTAGAATTATATATGGATCTTGATGTTAAAAGAGTGACAATAAGAATTGGAGGGAGTTGCGCGGACACAGGCCCCCACTGCAACAAATTATGATGTAGGTTCCGCGGACACAGGCCCCCACTGCAACAAATTATGATGTAGGTTCCACCACTTGGGTAGACCTTAGGATAGCACCCCTCCTAAGTGCAATGGAGGTCACTCTCCTAGGCCATGGTCCTTCATGATCAACCATCGACCCCATCCAGGTAAGTATGTTGCAATGACGGCATTCAAGTTCTCTTATACTATTTCTTATCTCAATACATTCCACCTTCTTTCGATGCGGGTCTCAACTATTTGTAGTAATAGGAAATGTATATCCCACCCTCTACTACTTTTAGATGAAATGAAAACTGGTATTTGACCATCAAATTTAAGAAAAAGATTTGGATGAATTTTAACTAACCTATTCATGTGTTTAACACTGAGATCTTTCACCAGATACCTGGATGAATACTGACTACCCTATCCTACATCGCTGTATCATCATAAAATTATGTATACATTAACTCTATCTTGTATAACATTCTAAAAGGGTAGGATTCAATTTATTCCAAATCAATTGATAGTTCACTAATATTTTAACTAATAATTCACCAATTTCTTGCCCCTGAATTCTGCAGTAGTTAACTTCACCCTTAAATTTGAACTAGGTTTGGTGGGGCAGGCCAGGCTATTGCAATAGTGCAACGTGAAAGCTGACACTTGAGAGACCCAATAGCAAGCTATTGAAGCGGACCTTCCCCCTCAAGAAATTAATTTAATATCATGTGGACCATTGGCCCACATATCAGATATTAAACTGATAAGAACAGATACTACACTTGATCTTAGCCAAAAGGCCGAGAAAGGTATGAGTTGAATTGCATGCTAATTGTGTGTTTTATATCTGACATCCTTTCTGCTTTTTTTTTATCTTAGAGATGTGGGACTTTAATACTAATTTTGAGTGACTCACTCTCTACATAATCCCTGCAACATCAAAATTACACCCATGATCTTAACTATAAACATTTTAATTTAGTTGTTTATTTGAACGGAGTCTTATTTGGCTAAAGTTGACCTTATGATTATGGATTTTGATATTGCATTAAAATTTTGGTGATGAATCACCGCATTGAATATGTATGACTTTTATACTTTGAGACCAATGATATCGTGTAATGCTTAAAAGTAATTGGAGGCCTCTATGGTTGTGTAATTTGATGGTACATTAAAAATCTGGTGATGAATACATCTTTTAAAATATGACTATAGTACTTCAAAACAATATATGCATATGACAAAGCAATAATAATAGCAAAATGTTGAACATCCGAGGTGGTGTTTCTAGTACTCATGCATTTTTGAAGTGCCTGCCATGTGCTTGAATTTTTTGGCCTGCCATGTTCATTCTAGCCAGCAAATTGTTTACATTTAGGGAAATACCTTATCTAAAGAACAAAGTGAAAGAATTTTCCTAGGTCGTTATTAGATCTAAGCATATCATCATTTGCTAAGGTGATCCATATGAAAATGAGATCAACTTTCTGATTGCACCTTATTTGATTCTTTATGTTAGACCCAATCTACTGCAAATAAATGTTACATCTAGACAAATATAAATTGTTGGTGTTGTGATTTTGCTGTGATCCATAATATTATGGAAAAATACAAGCAACAATACTGTTGTTGTAATTCCGTTGTGGAAATTTATATAGTTTAAAGATATTATAAGAATATATAAGTAATCAAAGAGTGAGATCAAAACACACATGTTCAACTGAGCAACTTAGTTATATGAGTAAGATTATTTGAATAGAAAACCACATATTTAGATTGTTAATCTGAAAAGAAAATAAGCAAACCGCATATTTAGATTGCTAATATGTTATTCTTTTCAACAGAGGACCCACATATTTAGATTGCTAATCTTTTATTCTTTTCAACAGAGGATCGTGTCATTCTATGTACATTTAATGAGGAATTAAAGTATATAGTTCTGTCATTCTATGTACATTTAATGAGGAATTAAAGTATATAGTTCTAAAAGTATATAGTTCTTAACTAGAATTATAGATGGATCTTGATGTTCAGAAGAGTTGACAATTTACTAAACTATGTAAGGATCAAGAAATGCAACTCAAATTGATATAAGAATTGGAGGGGACGCAGCCCCCACTGTAACAAATTATGATGTAGGTTCCACCGCTTGGGTAGACCTTAAGATAGCACCCCTCCTAAGTGCAATAGAGGTCACTCTCCTAGGCCATGGTCCTTCATGATCAACCGTTGACCCCATCCAGGTAAGTATGTTGCAATGACGGTATTCAAGTTCTTTTATACTATTTCTTATCTCAATACATTCCACCTTCTTTCGATGTGGGGCTCAACTACTTGTAGTAATAGGAAATGTATATCCCACCCTCTACTGCTTTTTATTTTTTCACTGGAAAGCGACCGACTTCAAGCATGACAGGTTTCCTTTGGCTTTTATTATTGAATTCGATATTTTCTTCCTTATTACTTTTAGATGAATTTTAAATTGGTATTTGAACATCAAATTTATGAAAAAGATTTGGATGAATTTTAACTAACCTATTCATGTGTTTAATACTGAGATCATTCACCAGATACCTGGATGAATACTGACTACCCTATCCTACATCGTTGCATCATCATAAAACTATGTAGACATTAACTCTATCTTGTATAACATTCTAAAAGGGTAGGCTTTAATTTATTCCAAATCAATTGATAGTTCACTAATATTTTAACTAATAATTCATTAATTTCTTGCCCCTGTATTCTGCAGTAGTTAACTTCACAATGTAGGAATCAAGTTTAGAAAAGTAAAAAAGCATTAATATAGTTAGATTACCTTAAATTTGAACTAGGTTGGTGGGGCAGGCCAGGCTATTGCAATAGTGCAACGCGAAAGCTGACACTTGAGAGACCCAATAGCAAGCTATTGAAGCGGACTCTCCCGCTCAAGAAATTAATTTAATATCGTGTGGACCATTGGCCCACATATCAGATAATAGACTGATAAGAACAGATACTACACTTGATCTTAGCCAGAAGGCCGAGAAAGGTATGAGTTGAATTAGATGTTAATTGTGTGTTTTATATCTGACATCCTTTCTACTTTTTTGTTATCTTAGAGATGTGGGACTTTAATACTAATTTGGAGTGACTCACTGTCTACATAATCCCTGCAACATCCAAATTACACCCATGATCTTAACTATAAACATTTTAATTAAGTTGTTTATTTGAACGGAGTCTTATTTGGCTAAAGTTGACCTTATGATTATGGATTTTGATATTGCATTAAAATTTTGGTGATGAATCACCGCATTGAATATGTATGACTTTTGTACTTCAAGACCAATGATATCGTATAATGCTTAAAAGTAATTGGAGGCCTCTATGGTTGTGTAATTTGATGGTACATTAAAAATCTGGTGATGAATACATCTTTTAAAATATGACTATAGTGTTAGACTATGGCACGGATCTAGAAGGGGGGTTGAATAGATCCCCAATTAAAATTTGAGTCGGCGCTACCAATTTAAAATTGGTTTTAAAAAGGTTTTAAGTGCGGAAGCGGCCGAGGAAAAATATAGTCTAAAACGAACGGTTATTGGAAAACCGGATATACGTAAGCCTTTGGATTAATGACAATTTGGAAAAATAGAATCACAACACTAATTCCACTTATCAATTATTTACTTCAGTTGTAAGGATTCCTAGTTCCAATGATTCAAAATCAAGCCAAAACTAGATACACAAGTAAGATAATTTTGGTTCAAGCAATATGTCAAACACTTGGTGTGCAAAAACACTCCAAGTGATATTTATGTTGAGTAAGTGATTTCAACCAGCCTAGTACAATGTCTTGTTGTACTTTGGAGTTAAAAACAGAGTTTTAACCTCTTACTCAATTGATATCACAATTTTGACAATAGAGCTTACACAAAAATTACTTATTTTGAGCTATAACGTAAATGCTGAAAATAGAGAAGACAAGTAATTTGGTGAGGCAGTTCCCCCGTCGTCCTCGCTTTGGGGTACGTCTGCCCTCAATTCTAAAACTAGAATTGAGATATATTTTTATAGATATCACCTGTTTGAATGAACAGTTTATACAAGGATTGAGCAGCAAATATACAACAGAAATCTCAATGTGTTGAAAGTTGCCTTCACTCCTTGCCCTTTGATTCAAGCTGAATCAAGTGCTTCGATTTGTGTTGATGGACCTCCGACTCCAGCCACCTTATTGAATAACACGTTGTTGTTCAAACCTTTGGATCCGGCTGATCTCAACAACACCAAATCGAACCCGAGATCTTCCCTTCAACATCACTGAATCCGCTACTAGACTTGTGAAGACCACCTCTTCACAATCACCTTCGCTCGATTGATCGTTGATGAAGAATCTCGTCCAAAAACCCCCAATGGTTTTATTCAAGAAAGAACCTGTCACAATCTTCAACCCGAGCTTGATTCTCCAATCTAAGCCTCGAACCTTATCACCTTGAATCTCTCACAAATGCATTTCAAAAATGATTGTGTGTAGTTGAAATGTTGTGAGATGTTGAAGATGAATATGATGAATCTTGGACACCTATTTCACTCTTTCTTGTTTTTGAACACATGAATCAAAAGAATATCAAATGTTAGTAGACACAAGTGTTTAAACAAGTATATATAGTGCTAACATAATTCAGGACATAACAGTATTTCAAATATGAGAGGGAAGTATTTTAAAACAGATTTTCCGCGCGAACGGTCGACCATAACAGGTCTGTGCGTCGACGCATGGCCTATGCTGTTTTGGAATTCTGGAAATTTCATCAGTGTGCGTCGACCATATAGTAGGCGTGCGCTGACCCGTTGAAATCTATTTCCTTTGTGCGCCGACCCTATGGTCGACCCATGCCTTTACGCGGTGACCCGCTGGAATGTTGTTCCTTCATGCGCTGACCCTATGGTCGACGCATGCTTTGTGCGCTGACTGGTTTAGACTTTTTCTGATGCATACGCCGACCCTATGGTCGACCCATGTCCTGCAAGCCTGCAAAAATTCATTAGTTTGAAGTCTTTCATACCTTTGGTCATGATTGCATTTTGTCAACACATAATATATTCATTTCAGAAGTTTTAAGCAAAGCGTAAAAGGATATGGTGGGTGATACGTTGCATCTGGTTTAGTAGATCTGGAATTCATAATTTCCAATCTATCCAGGGAATTTGTCATCATCGAAACCTGCATTAACCAATGTCTTGCAGACTTGTGTGATATGTGGCGATTTGCCTCCACAATCTCCCCCTTTTTGATGATGGCAACCTGTATACAACTAAAACACCACATATGCAATGTATATACACAAGTATAAACAATCTCCCCCTTTCTTTTGTACTATAAGGCTGTAGAACAGACAGCCATCAAATGTTGTTAATATCCTGAACTGTTAATATCCTGACTTGGCTTTGGTGTTTGCTTGCTACATTGTCTTCTCCCCCTTTGACACCATCAAAAAGAGAAGAAGAACGCATCAATTAACAGAGAACATACACTAGGTGATAGTTAATTATCAAACTTCACACATAAGCATGATAATGAACAAAAATATCTTGAATTAATAGATAATGACGAAAACATGTAACGAAAGTTCAGGCACACATAATACAAAAAAATGAAAAGTACACAGACGAAAACACATAAGCAAATATGAAATATGCAACTATGAATCTAATATCCGCGGCCCCGTCCTCGGCCTCTCCCTCGGTATGCAGCATCTGGATTGTGGTAAGGATCCGAGAAGTCCATAAAGGATTCTACGGACATGTTGAGATGACTAAGAGAGTTGGTGATTTCCCAATCTTGTTGCTCATGTGATTCAACCAGATATTCAATACGGGCGTCCATCCGAGTAGAAAATGAATTGAACCTTTCATTTTGGGCATGGAGCTCAGCTCTAATCTGCTTCATTTGAGTGTCTTGACGCCTCATGAAGTTTTGTTGTTCTAACTGCATTGACTGCATCATATTAATGACTTCAGAGTTGTCCGAAGGCGGAGGAGGTGATGAGTGCTGAGAGGGTTGATAGTCTTGAGGGTAGCCGTGATATGGGTCATAGAATCTACCCAGGGTAGTCCACCCTGTATATTGCCAATCGCCCCATCCTTGATTTGTAGAATCGCCTTCTTGTTCTTCTGATGGATATGAATACTGGACCCAATCGGTATTTGTAGTCGTATCTTGGACTGGAGATTGATGATAATCTTGAGTCCCATAGATAGGTTCTTGTATCTCTGCATCTGTGTCATCTTCTGAATCGTCGTCTTCACCTTCCTCTTCACTTTCTTCTTCACCTTGTTCTTCACTTTCTTCTTCACCCTGCTCTTCACTTTCTTCTTCATCAAAACGGTTACGAGGCACCGGAGAAATATTGGCCCGTCGAACAAATCTGTATGAACGTCGTTCAGCACACCAAAAATACCCCATCATTGCAAGGGTTTTGGTGCTAAATTCTTTATCCGAGGGGACTGAGACACACAGAAATGTTGGGTATACAACATTCGCAGCAGCAAGAATTTCTGAAATGAATGACCCATAGGCTAAAGCAGTGCCTCTACTTGAGTCTCTCAGAGCAAACATTCGGCTAGCAATATAGTATGGCCAGTTTATTTTGATCCTGTTTTGCAGTATATAGATGAGATGTACCTCAGCTTGTTCGACACGAGACAGCCCACCCTTTTTAGGTCGTAGTATACGAGCGACGATCCACTGAAGGATGCGCTCCCCTGTATTGAGTTTCCCGGCTGTGACCGATCGAGGAAAAGCATCGTTGTTGACAATTGCATCTGGATAGGGTCGTTTGAGCATGCCATTCAGAGCGCTCTTAAATTCATAACCCGACACCGTACGAGTGTCAGTTACCTCATGAAGAGGTGGTGCATCAGCATCAACAGTCATATCAAAATATTTGTTCCATACTTCAGAATTTATATTAACCAGTCTATTTCCTACAGAAGTGTGAAAGTGATGATCTTGAAAGTTACCTCGCAAATTTGTGTAAAACACCCTGACCAAATCCTCACTGTACTTTGTATTACACTCCAAGAAATTGACGAACCCTTGGAAGTCCAACAGGGACAGAATTCGGGTGAGATGCAAGCGCTCACTTGTTGCATGGTAGAAAGCATGATGTGGAACTATGGCCCTTTTGCTGAGACTTTTGTTGAAGTTTTCAACAGCAGGAGGATGAACAAGTGAAACAGCAGTAACAGGAACTGAAGCAGAGGATGAAGAGGCTCTTGATCTCTTACCGGTAGTTTTGCGGAGAGAGGAAGCCATTGATGATGATTTTTGGAGGAGTTTGTAAGGATGAACTTTGAACTTTGAAGAGAGTGATTGGGAATAATGTTGGAGAAGAAGAAGACTTAGGTCTTTAATAGAGAGAGGTTTTAGGGTATTTGGGAAGAGGGAGGAGACAAGAGGACATACTAGGTGTCTAGATGCAATTTACAAGATGAATGTCATATCAAAACATCATAAGAGTTGTCTGCACATTAAATGTAGGGGAGTGGGAACTTGGAACGTTTTTCAAAAGAGAAAAATTCTGGATTTTTAAGCGAGCCGTCGACCATAGCCCCTGCATGCGTCGACGCATACTGTACAGTTTTTGATAATTTTGAAAGTTTACAGCATGCGTCGACCATTGTCCTGTTTAGGTCGACTCAAACCTTCAAAAAACTCAAAATTTTCAGTTTTATGTTATGCAGAATTTCACACTTTCCTATTTATCATGCTTATTCATCTTTTCAAAATATGACTTGCATTCAACACACATAGTATCAACCAGCAATAGTCATATACATATATAAGTACCATGATTGTAGAACGATATAGTTATTTTCAAGTCATGAATGTTAAGAGAGAGAGAAGAAAAAGAAGGAGAAAGGAGCAATATCACCTCTATACCAACCACTCTTGTTAATCACAGATTTGTACTTGCAACAAACTCAAAAAAAATTGTTAGTGGTACAAAAACATAGTTGTAAATATATTAAATTTGAACGTAGTAATTGTTAAACCCGATCAGAAATATCGAGAATACCAAGTTCTCGACGGATATGAAAGAAGGGCTCATTGGCTAGCGGCTTTGTGAAAATGTCCGCTAGTTGGTTTTTAGTATCAACGTGTTCAAAGACAATGTCACCCTTCTCTGCATGGTCCCTAAGAAAATGGTGTCGAATTTCTATGTGTTTGGTACGCGAGTGTAACACCGGATTCTTGGTAAGATTTATAGCATTGGTGTTGTCACAAAATATTGGAACACGTTCTAGTTTCAAATTGAAGTCCAATAGTTATTGTTTAAGCCATAAGACTTACGCACAACAACTACCGGCGGCTACGTATTCCGCTTCGGCGGTTGACAGAGCAACAGACACTTGTTTCTTGCTGTGCCAACTAACCAAGGAATTTGAAAATAAGTGACACGTACCACTGGTGCTTTTCCTATCCGATTTGCAACTGGCAAAATCAGAATCGGAGAAGCCTACCAATGAACAATCATTACCCTTAGAATACCACAATCCATACTTCGGAGTACCAGATAGGTATCGAAGTATGCGTTTGACAGATTTTAGGTGGGATTCCTTAGGACATGATTGGTATCTGGCGCACATACACACGCTAAATATAATGTCGGGACGCGAAGCAGTAAGATAGAGAAGCGAGCCAATCATACCTCTGTACCTTTTTACCTCAACATCTTTGCCACTTTCATCTTTACTCATATTTGCACATGTTGGCATAGGGGTGTCTATGGCTTTTGCATTTGCCATGTCAAATCTCTTGAGAAGATCCAAACAATATTTTGTTTGGCTCACGAATGTTCCTTCCTTCAGTTGCTTGATTTGTAACCCGAGAAAATATGTGAGTTCACTCATCATACTCATCTCGAATTCACCCTGCATAAGCTTAGCAAACTCTCTTACGAGATTCATGTTAGTGGATCCAAATATGATATCATCAACATAAATTTGTACAAGAATTAAGTGTTTTCCTTGACGTTTAATGAAGAGAGTAGTATCAACCTTTCCTCTTGAGTAGCCTTGATCAAGTAAGAATTTGCTTAGTCTCTCATACCAAGCTCTAGGAGCTTGTTTGAGACCGTACAAAGCTCTTTTCAGTTTATAGACATGATCAGGATACTCATGAGACTCAAAACCAGGTGGTTGAGCAACATAGACTTCTTCATTTATAAACCCGTTAAGGAACACACTTTTGACGTCCATTTGAAATAACTTAAAATCTTTCGCACACGCGAAAGCAAGTAGAAGGCGTATAGCCTCGAGTCGGGCAATCGGCGCATAAGTTTCCTCATAGTCGATGCCTTCCTCTTGGTTATACCCTTGCGCGACTAAACACGCTTTGTTGCGAGTTATTACTCCGTTCTCGTCCAATTTATTTCTAAACACCCATCGGGTGCCGATTACTCGATGACCTCGTGGAGGAGGGACAAGGCCCCAAACCTCATTTCTAGTAAACTGATTCAGTTCCTCCTGCATTGACAAATACCAATGTTCATCGAGTAGGGCTTCCTTAGGGTTTTTAGGTTCCATCTGTGACACGAAAGCGAAGTGATAACAGAAATTACTTAGCTTAGCTCGAGTTGTTACACCCTTTGTGATGTCTCCAATAATGTTTTCAATTGGATGGTCTTTAGATGACTTCCACTCTTGAGGAAGATCGTCGTTTGAAGGCGGATGAACTTCCTCTGTTGCATCACGGTGTGCATCCTTATCCTCCTCAATTTTGGCTTTGTCAGGTTGATCAATCCCCGTCTCGCCACTTTTGAGTATGTCTTCAGTGGATGTACCTGCACCATGAACAACACTATCCTTTCCGACATTTCTCGGGTAGGACTCATCAAAGGTAACATGCACAGATTCTTCTACAGCAAGTAATCGTTTATTATATATTCTATATGCTTTACTCGAGTGAGAGTATCCGAGAAAGATACCTTCATCGGCTTTGGAATCAAATTTGCCCAAGTTTTCCTTTCCATTGTTTAATACAAAGCATTTGCATCCAAACACGTGCAAGTGAGAAACATTCGGCTTTCGCCCTTTTAAATGTTCATACGGTGTTTTGTTTAGAATGGGGTGAATAAGCACCCTATTCAAAACATAGCACGCCGTACTAATGGCGTCGGCCCAAAAATATTTAGGTAAACCACTTTCGTTAATCATTGTTCTTCCCAATTCTTCTAAAATACGGTTTTTGCGCTCCACACCCCCGTTTTGTTGAGGGGTGCGTGGAGCGAAGAAGTTATGATTTATACCATGGTTACCGCAATATTCTTCAAATAAGTGATTTTCAAACTCACCTCCGTGGTCGCTCCTAATGGACACTATGTTTGTATTTAACTTATTTTGGGAAAGCTTAGCAAACTTTTCAAACGCGGCGAATGTATCACTCTTACTTACTAAGAAGATGGTCCAACAAAACCTAGAAAAGTCGTCCACTATTACGAACCCGTAATAGTTTCCTCCTAGACGGCCCAAACAAGTCCATGTGTAGAAGTTCAAGAGGTCTCGTTGTTGAAATTATCTTTTTGGACTTAAATGAGATCCTCGTTTGCTTCCCTTTTTGACAAGCATCACAAAGGTGATCCTTGGTGAACTTTATTTTGGGAAGTCCTAAGACTAGGTCTTTTGAGACTACCTTATTGAGTAAGTCAAAATTAACATGCGCTAAACGCCTATGCCATAGCCATGAGTCTTCACTCATAGTTATGAGGCATTTTTCGCTTGTTAATGATACTTCATTTAAGTCAAGCATATATACATTGTTTACTCTAAAACCATTAAACATATTCTTCTTATCATTTTCATGCACAATTTTGCAACAATCTTTTGAAAAGGATACATTGTATCCTTTGTCGCACAATTGGCTAATGCTAAGCAGGTTATGTTTAAGGTTTTCGACAAGCAATACGTCAGAAATCATAGTAGAGGCGGGATTACCTACACTACCTTTACCTAGTATTGCTCCGCGGTTGTTATCACCATAAGTTACATACCCTTTCTTCTTAGCCACAAAGTCTATGAATAAGGATATGTCTCCAGACATGTGTCTTGAGCACCCACTATCGAGAACCCATCTTCTCTCGGTGGTCTCGACACATTTCACCTGTCAAAACATAATTAGCACAAGGAGGTACCCAATGGCATATTGGGTCCTAATAGGTTAGCGACAAAATGGTTGCGTTTGGGCAACCATTGGTAGATGCCTTTAGGAACAAGAAATCTCCTAAACCGGCATTTACCAATGGAGTGGCCTTTCTTGCAACAATATAAGCAAGCAAAATCAACTTTAGAGACACTTTCACTTGCTTGATCCCTAATTACATATGCATATTTTTGGTATGGGTTAATCATACTTTTTCTAAAATCCTTTTTATCAATAGAAAATGTAACTTTAGGCTCAAGTGCCTTGTTTAGTTTGGCCTTGAGGTTTCTAACCTCACCTTGCCAAATATGACAAGTATCACACCCGAAGTTGAAAGGATTTCTATTGTCTTTACAATCCGATTCATTGCCTTTCACAATGGAAGCCTTAAGGTCCTCTAATTTCTTTTCGGACTCTTTAACTTTGTGCTCTAAATACGTAAAAAAATTCTTATTAGAAGCAAGTTTCTTGAAGGCTTCAACTGCTTCATTGTGTAAGGCAATAATTCGGTTTGTAATTCTGAATGCGACATATTTGAGGACTTATCATATTTAGAGTGACGTACCTGTTTTTTCTTATTTTTCTGATTGGCGGAGAGGCATAGATTCACGGACTCTTCTTCATCACTAGAACTTTCATCAGAGGAGGAAGAGTCGCTGTCACTTTCCTACGCTATGTACGCTCTCCTAGGCTTTGATGATTTCTTGTGTGACTTTGATGATTCCTTGTCCTTTCCCTTTTTATTCATCGGACAGTCCGGTTTGTAGTGACCGGGCTTTCCACACCTGTAGCACGTCCCTCTAGTCTTTTTACCTTTCGAGTCATCATCCTTGCAGTACCTTGATTGTTTCCGGAAGTTTACCAAGTTCTTCTCGGAATGTTGGATGTCGTTCTTTCTCACGTAACGGTTATACCGTTTAACAAACAACCCCATATCTTCGCTTTTATCCTCTTCTTCGTCGCTTGAGGAATAATCACTTTGCTCTTTTGCTTGAGACTTCGAGGAGGAAGTCTTGAGAGTTATTGATTTCTTTTCACTCACCTTCGTTTTGTCTTTCTTTTCCATCTTTTCGCGTTGGTATAAGCTCAAGAGTACCTGTTCATGCTCTTGTAGTTTTCCAAACAATGTTGTTAAATCTAATAAGGTAAGATCATGTGCTTCTTTGATGGCGGTCACTTTAGGCTGCCATTCCCTGTTAAGACATCTTAAGATCTTATTAGTAGCAATATCATTGGAAACATGCCTACCTAATGAATGTAAACGATTGATGAGATGAGTAAATCTCTTTTGCATGCCAGCAATGGTTTCCCCTTGCTCCATGAAAAAGAGATTGAACTCTTGTGTTAATGTATTGATTCTAGCCAACTTAACATCGTTTGTCCCCTCATGGGCTATTTGTAGTGAATCCCACATGGCCTTAGCGGTAGTACAATGGGATACACGATAGTATTCATCTACACCTAATGAGGAGATTAAGATGTTTTTAGCTTTCCAATCATAATTGTATTTTTTCTCATTGTCATCGGTCCATTGTGCTTCAAGCTTTGGCACAACTACGTTATCCGCATTGGTCATAGTAATTTCTATTGGACCATTAAGGATAATGTTCCATATTTTTCTGTCTATCGAGTTTATATGTACACGCATACAGTATTTCCAATAACTATAATTTTCACCGTTGAAAACGGGAGCCCTATTGTACGCCCCTTTTGGTTTGTTAGCCATTTTCTATCTACGTTGTATTTGAAGCACCGAATAACCAGGCTCTGATACCACTTGTTAGACTATGGAACGGATCTAGAAGGGGGGGTTGAATAGATCCCCAATTAAAATTTGAGTCGGCGCTACCAATTTAAAATTGGTTTTAAAAAGGTTTTAAGTGCGGAAGCGGCCGAGGAAAAATATAGTCTAAAACGAACGGTTATTGGAAAACCGGATATACGTAAGCCTTTGGATTAATGACAATTTGGAAAAATAGAATCACAACACTAATTCCACTTATCAATTATTTACTTCAGTTGTAAGGATTCCTAGTTCCAATGATTCAAAATCAAGCCAAAACTAGATACACAAGTAAGATAATTTTGGTTCAAGCAATGTGTCAAACACTTGGTGTGCGAAAACACTCCAAGTGATATTTATGTTGAGTAAGTGATTTCAACCAGCCTAGTACAATGTCTTGTTGTACTTTGGAGTAAAAAACAGAGTTTTAACCTCTTACTCAATTGATATCACAATTTTGACAATAGAGCTTACACAAAAATTACTTATTTTGAGCTATAACGTAAATGCTGAAAATAGAGAAGACAAGTAATTTGGTGAGGCAGTTCCCCCGTCGTCCTCGCTTCGGGGTACGTCTGCCCTCAATTCTAAAACTAGAATTGAGATATATTTTATAGATATCACCTGTTTGAATGAACAGTTTATACAAGGATTGAGCAACAAATATACAACAGAAATCTCAATGTGTTGAAAGTTGCCTTCACTCCTTGCCCCTTGATTCAAGCTGAATAAAGTTCTTCGATTTGTGTTGATGGACCTCCGACTCCAGCCACCTTATTGAATAACATGTTGTTTTTCAAACCTTTGGCTCCGACTGATCTCAACAGCACCAAATCGAACCCGAGATCTTCCCTTCAAAATCACCGAATCTGCTACTAGACTTGTGAAGACCACCTCTTCACAATCACCTTCCTCGATTGATCGTTGATGAAGAATCTCGTCCAAAAACCCCCAAAATTCGAACCAATCTTGGAGGGTAAAACCCCAATGGTTTTATTCAAGAAAGAACCTGTCACAATCTTCAACCCGAGCTTTATTCACCAATCTAAGCCTCGAACCTTATCACCTTGAATCTCTCACAAGTGCATTTCAAAAATGATTATGTGTAGTTGAAATGTTGTGAGATGTTGAAGATGAATATGATGAATCTTGGACACCTATTTCACTCTTTCTTGTTTTTGAACACATGAATCAAAAGAATATCAAATGTTAGTAGACACAAGTGTTTAAACAAGTATATATAGTGCTAACATAATTCAGGACATAACAGTATTTCAAATATGAGAGGGAAGTATTTTAAAACAGATTTTCCGCGCGAACGGTCGACCATAACAGGTCTGTGCGTCGACGCATGGCCTGTGCTGTTTTGGAATTCTGGAAATTTCATCAGTGTGCGTCGACCATATAGTCGGCGTGCACTGACCCGTTGAAATCTATTTCTTTTGTGCGCCGACCCTATGGTCGACCCATGCCTTTACGCGCTGACCCGCTGGAATGTTGTTCCTTCATGCGCTGACCCTATGGTCGACGCATGCTTTATGCGCTGACTGGTTTAGACTTTTTCTGATGCATACGCCGACCCTATGGTCGACCCATGTCCTGCAAGCCTGCAAAAATTCATTAGTTTGAAGTCTTTCATGCCTTTGGTCATGATTGCATTTTGTCAACACATAATATATTCATTTCAGAAGTTTTAAGCAAAGCGTAAAAGGATATGGTGGGTGATACGTTGCATCTGGTTTAGTAGATCTGGAATTCATAATTTCCAATCTATCCAGGGAATTTGTCATCATCGAAACCTGCATTAACCAACTTCTTGCAGACTTGTGTGATATGTGGCGATTTGCCTCCACATATAGTACTTCAAAACAATATATGCATATGACAAAGCAATAGTAATAGAAAAATGTTGAACATCTGAGGCGGTGTTTCTAGTACTCATGCATTTTTGAAGTGCCTGCCATGTGCTTGAATTTTTTGGCCTGCCATGTTCATTCTAGCCAGCAAATTGTTTACATTTAGGGAAATACCTTATCTAAAGAACAAAGTGAAAAAAATTTCCTAGGTCGTTTTTAGATATAAGCATATCATCATTTGCTAAGGTGATCCATATGAAAATGAGATCAACTTTCTGATTGCACCTTATTTGATTCTTTATGTTAGAGCCAATACACTGCAAATAAATGTTACATCTAGAAAAATATAAATTGTTGGTGTTGTGATTTTGCTGTGATCCATAATATTATGGAAAAATACAAGCAACAATATCTGTTGTTGTAATTCCGTTGTGGAAATTTAGATAGTTTATATATTAAAACTACAATTGTGGATTGGACACAACAATTTAAAACTATAGCTATAATTAATAAACATGTAATAATGTTGCGTGTATTGTGTTAGCTAGTTGTAAGTCTTTTATGAGTAGAATTAGGCCAAGATTCCTTCTCTGTCAACATTCTTGTTGGTGACAAATATTAACTATCTTAAGAAAACATGCTTGTTTAAACAATAAGGATCAAAAGAAAAAAAGCATAAAGATATTATAAGAATATATAAGTAATCAAAGAGTGAGATCAAAACGTATGCTTTATGCGCTGACTGGTTTAGACTTTTTCTGATGCATACGCCGACCCTATGGTCGACCCATGTCCTGCAAGCCTGCAAAAATTCATTAGTTTGAAGTCTTTCATGCCTTTGGTCATGATTGCATTTTGTCAACACATAATATATTCATTTCAGAAGTTTTAAGCAAAGCGTAAAAGGATATGGTGGGTGATACGTTGCATCTGGTTTAGTAGATCTGGAATTCATAATTTCCAATCTATCCAGGGAATTTGTCATCATCGAAACCTGCATTAACCAACTTCTTGCAGACTTGTGTGATATGTGGCGATTTGCCTCCACATATAGTACTTCAAAACAATATATGCATATGACAAAGCAATAGTAATAGAAAAATGTTGAACATCTGAGGCGGTGTTTCTAGTACTCATGCATTTTTGAAGTGCCTGCCATGTGCTTGAATTTTTTGGCCTGCCATGTTCATTCTAGCCAGCAAATTGTTTACATTTAGGGAAATACCTTATCTAAAGAACAAAGTGAAAAAAATTTCCTAGGTCGTTTTTAGATATAAGCATATCATCATTTGCTAAGGTGATCCATATGAAAATGAGATCAACTTTCTGATTGCACCTTATTTGATTCTTTATGTTAGAGCCAATACACTGCAAATAAATGTTACATCTAGAAAAATATAAATTGTTGGTGTTGTGATTTTGCTGTGATCCATAATATTATGGAAAAATACAAGCAACAATAACTGTTGTTGTAATTCCGTTGTGGAAATTTAGATAGTTTATATATTAAAACTACAATTGTGGATTGGACACAACAATTTAAAACTATAGCTATAATTAATAAACATGTAATAATGTTGCGTGTATTGTGTTAGCTAGTTGTAAGTCTTTTATGAGTAGAATTAGGCCAAGATTCCTTCTCTGTCAACATTCTTGTTGGTGACAAATATTAACTATCTTAAGAAAACATGCTTGTTTAAACAATAAGGATCAAAAGAAAAAAAGCATAAAGATATTATAAGAATATATAAGTAATCAAAGAGTGAGATCAAAACACACATGTTCAACTGAGCGAGTTAGTTATATGAGTAAGAATATTTGAATAGCAAACCACATATTTAGATTGTTAATCTGAAAAGCAAACAAGCAAACCGCATATTTAGATTGCTAATATGTTATTCTTTTCAACAGAGGACCCACATATTTAGATTGCTAATCTTTTATTCTTTTCAACAGAGGACCGTGTCATTCTATGTACATTTAATGAGGAATTAAAGTATAAAGTTCTAAAAGTATATAGTTCTTAACTAGAACTATATACAATTTACTAAACTATGTAAGGATCAAGAAATGCAACTCAATTTGATATAAGAATTGGAGGGGGCTGCGCGGACGCAGGCCCCTACTGCAACAAATTATGATGTAGGTTCCACCAGGTTCCACCACTTGGGTAGACCTTAGGATAGCACCCCTCCTAAGTGCAATGGAGCTCACTCTCCTAGGCCATGGTCCTTCATGATCAACCATTGACCCCATCCAGGTAAGTATTTTGCAATGACGGTATTCAAGTTCTTTTATACTATTTCTTATCTCAATACATTCCACCTTCTTTTGATGTGGTGCTCAATTACTTGTAGTAATAGGAAATGTATATCCCACCCTCTACTGCTTTTTATTTTTTCACTGGAAAGCGACCGACTTCAAGCATGACAGGTTTCCTTTGGCTTTTATTATTGAATTTGATATTTTCTTCCTTATTACTTTTAGATGAATTGAAAACTGGTATTTGAACATCAAATTTAAGAAAAAGATTTGGATGAATTTTAACTAACCTATTCATGTGTTTAATACTGAGATCTTTCACCAGATACCTGGATGAATACTGACTACCCTATCCTACACCGCTGCATCATCATAAAACTATGTAGACATTAACTCTATCTGGTATAACATTCTAAAAGGGTAGGATTTAATTTATTCCGAATCAATTGATAGTTCACTAATATTTTAACTAATAATTCACCAATTTCTTGCCCCTGTATTCTGCAGTAATTAACTTCACAATGCAGGAATCAAGTTTAGAAAAGTAAAAAAGCATTAATATAGTTAGAGGACCTTAAATTTGAACTAGGTTTGGTGGGGCAGGCCATGCTATTGCAATAGTGCAACGCGAAAGCTGACACATGAGAGACCCAATAGCAAGCTATTGAAGCGGACTCACCCCCTCAAGAAATTAATTTAATATCATGTGGACCATTGGCCCACATATCAGATATTAAACTGATAAGAACAGATACTACACTTGATCTTAGCCAAAAGGCCGAGAAAGGTATGAGTTGAATTCCATGCTAATTGTGTGTTTTATATATGACATCCTTTTTGCTTTTTTGTTATCTTAGAGATGTGGGACTTTAATACTAATTTTGAGTGACTCACTCTCTACATAATCCCTGCAACATCAAAATTACACCCATGATCTTAACTATAAACATTTTAATTAAGTTGTTTATTTGAACGAAGTCTTATTTTGCTAAAGTTGACCTTATGATTATGGATTTTGATATTGCATTAAAATTTTGGTGATGAATCACCGCATTGAATATGTATGACTTTTGTACTTCGAGACCGATGATATCGTATAATGCTTAAAAGTAATTGGAGGCCTCTATGGTTGTGTAATTTGATGGTACATTAAAAATTTGGTGATGAATACATCTTTTAAAATATGACTATAGTACTTCAAAACAATATATGCATCTGACAAAGCATTAGTGTTGCGTTGAAATTTGGATGTCAAGCTATTGATTAACTTGAATCTTAATTCATTTACAACCTGTCTTTGATTTATCCGAAGGAAAGGTTAAAGAAAGGAAAAACCTAAAGGGGAGAGATCTAAGGTTCGGGGGTTGGTTAAGATTAGGGAAGGTATTAGCACCCTAAACTTCCGTAGTACTCTACGGGAACCTTTTGTTTATTTTTTTTATTTGTTTCATTTTTTGCTTTAAGGGTATGTACAAAGGATTAAGGGTTTAAAAGACCTAAGGGGTTAATTCTAAGTTTACTCGGCAAGACGTCGCATCTTGTGCCTACATATCCTTACGGGAATGGAACCAGAGTAATTGTAGTTCCCCTCAAAAGGGAGGTTAGAGACTTCTTGACTGTGGTCAAGGTCTCAAGGGGAATAAACACATCTTAAGGACACGCTTACATGGAGTCTTAAACTCCGATCTCTATGTTATAAATTGTTAAGTGCATTAGGGTTAGGTTAGGGATTCCGCGGCGGGAAACCCTAAAATGAGTGCGGCGACTCTTTGACCTAAAGCTAGGGGTAGTTTTGTAATTTTGTCCACGGCGAGACATTTGTGAAAAGCTAGGGTTTGTAAGGGTTTGAAGTTTTGAGGACTATTGGCGTGGCGGCCAAACGGCTAGACCTAATCCTTCGGAGGGATAAAACTGTAAAAAATGTGAAAATATAACAAATCATTATATGGAGGAATAATTAAGGTACAGAAATAAGAAAAGTAATAAAGGCAGAGGGTATAAAGAAACAAAGAAACATTTCTGAAAACATGAAGAATATGAAAATATGTAATGACACTTAGAATGAAGTGAGGGAGGAAAATAGTGTGGGGTTGTGGCCACCACAAGCACATCTCAACCTCGAGCATGCACATGAAATGCCAAAAGAAAGAAAAGTAATAAAAGGGTACATAAAATGACACGACAAACATCAAACATCAGGAGTTCCTTACGAAAAGGTTTTAATTTTTTAATATTTTAATTATAAAAAAAAAGTTTTAATTTTTTAATATTTTAATTATAAAAAAAAGGTTTTAATTTTTTAATAAAAAATATTTAAGTTAAAATTATAAAAAAAATTAAGTTTAAATTATAAAAAAAAGTTTTGGGGGGAAAAGTCTTTTCAGTTTTTTTAGAACAAAAAAGGCTTTTCATCCCAAAAAAAGGCTTTTCAGTTTTTTGGGAAAAGGCTTTTCAGTTTTTAAAAAAGGTCTTACTAAAAAAAAGGTTTTAATAATAAATAAAAAAAAAGGTTTTGATTTTAAAAAAGGGTTTTGTTAAAAAAAGGTTTTGATATTAAAATCTACGGACCTAAATACACATGGAGATTAACATGGCAAAATATGCACATAAATATGAAAAAGCAAAAGGTTTAGTAATTTAACGGACCTAAACACATTAACATGGCAAAATATGCACATAAACATGAAAAGGCAAAAGATTTAGTAATTTAACCTACGAAGCGGAGGTTTGCTTCGATAAATGTGAAAAAGGTTTGAATAAGGGAACACTGGAAAGCTCCAATCCTTCTGACGAGTTGTGGGAACGACCGCCTTTCTTCTCTGGGGATCTCCTTTGTTTCTCCTTTTCTCTCTCCTCTTTTCTGAAGAAAACCTTCTGACCCCCTTTTCAACAAAGCAACACATGTATATATAGGGAACAAATTAGGGTTAACACCAAATTGTCAATAATGTCCCTAAAGCCCATTTTAAAGCCCAAACTAAATAATTAGTTAAGAAAAAAAAATAAAATTTAAATAATTTAAAATAATTAAAATAAACTTAAAATAAAAACTAATAATCCTATTGATTCCTAAAATCAAAAATATTATAAAAAGAACAAAAAATTTTCAATATTTTTTTATTTTATGATTTTTTGGATATTTTTATGAATAATTTAGAAAAAAGTGAAAAAAAATAATATTTTTAAAAAATGATTTAATTAAAATACGAAAATAATAATTAAATAATAATAAAAAACTATTTTTGTTATTTTTTAATGAAAGATAGAAAAATTTAGAGTAAAAATAATAAAAAAACAAAAAAGTGACAAAGGTGAGATTCGAACTCTCAACCTCTCACACTCACAACTCCTTACACATGTCCTCTTGCCAATTATGCCATTTTTACTTTTTAGAAAAAAAATGCATGTCATATGATATTTACCTGCAAAAAGTCAAACGACTACACAAATTTGTTAGTAATAGATTAAATGCAATAAAAATGCAATGAAATGCGACGACAAATCTTAGGGCAAAATTTGGGGTATTACAGTTGCCCTTATTTAAATAACTTCACCGGGTGATTCGAGCAACGGAGACTCGAGAAATCATGGTGGAGGGATTTAAATACAGATAACCGAAATTTTTTGCCTTTAGACGCAGTGCTATGCAATGATATGGACAAAACAAAACGAACTATAATGCTAAATATGATATGAATCTGATATGATGCGTATGATGAAAATGACAAATGCACGGATACAAACGAAACAACGTCACAGGGGACAACCCATCGAGGAATTGCACTAGGGAAGAAGACATGTCATATCTGGAAGAACGTCGGATAGACACGACACAGAATTGTTGATAGGTGCCAAGTAAATTAGAAATTGTCCGCAAGGTAAGACGCGAGTAAAACACGAGCTCAGGAGAAAAACGCAAATGAGGATAAAACACCCATGATGCCAAGTAAATAAATTTTGCCCACAAGGTAAGACGCGAGTAAAACACGACCTCAGGGAGAAAAAAAAAGTAAATGGGGGTAAAACACCATGATGTTAGGTAAACCCAGGAATATCTGGTAAACGGGGAATAAAACACCCGGGATAAAGGTACATGGGGGATAAAACACCCAAGGATAGAAGGTAAGTGGGGAGTAAAGCACCCAAGATAGAAATGTAAATGGGGAATAAAGCACCCAAGATAGAAATGTAAATGGGGAGTAAAGCACCCAGGATAGAAATGTAAATGGGGAGTAAAGCACCCAGGATAGAAATGTAAATGGGGAGTAAAGCACCCAAGATAAAAATGTAAATGGGGAGTAAAGCACCCAAGATAAAAATGTAAATGGGGAGTAAAGCACCCAAGATAAAAATGTAAATGGGGAGTAAAGCACCCAAGATAGAGAGGTAAATGGGGAATAAAGCACCCAAGATAGAAATGTAAATGGGGAGTAAAGCACCCAAGATAGAAATGTAAATGGGGAATAAAGCACCCAAGATATGCACATGTATAGGAATTATGCTATGAGATATGATCAAATGCAAATGCAGACATCGACGACAAGGCTCGACTCTTTCGGTGAGATGACAAAACTGGAGGACTGATTCCTCAACACGGAGATCACTGTCATTCTGTTAAACTGTATCAAGTTGATAATCACTGTAGGAATGATGAATAACTGCTTAGGGATTATGCAAGTAAACTGCCCCAGGTCAAATGAACTGATAATTGCTTCAGCTGTCTGATTCGTGGAATCGACTGTTTTGCTGTATCCTCGGAGGGCTTGCCCCAGTCTGGGTCTTGAACAATTCTCTGGATAAACCAAATCTGAGAAGATATTTCCTTGAACAAATCTTGAACTAATTCTTTGACAGGATGTAAAAAGGAACTTGCCCCTGATAAGATCACTTGACCAAGTTTCTCATTGTTTGAAAATTCCTTAGAGGAAAGCCAGTTTGCAAACAAAAATATTCCTACAAACATGGTAATGCAAAGTTCATGCAACTTTTGAAATCAAAATTATTTTTGAAAGATGGAAAATACATGAGTCGTTAGTCAGAACACAACGGTTCAAGACGCTCAAAGTTTAAAACAAAGGTGTACTGCCAAAATAAATGATTCACAAAGATCTTTAGGAGTCAGGTTACACAACCTTGCTGTAGTATACTTTCAAAATAACCTTGCTTCAATTAGGTCTTTTGAGGGTTGTAATGTGGCCTGGTTCACGGTTTATGAAACAAAAGATAAAAGCTCAAAATTTATTTGTACCCACCCAATCTACGTGATGATCTTCAGTCCTATGCTCAGTTAACTCATACTATGCATTCAGGTTCCCATAAGTTAGGGATTTCATTGATCGTAGCAATGATGACTCAGAAGTCAAAGGGACCTATGAAAAGGCAGCCACTACTCCCCTATAACATTTGATTGTTTTGACATTGAGGATTTTCAAGATAAGGATTTAAAAATCTCTTTGTATTATCCCTAAATTTTGCCTGAACTGTTTATTTTAGAGTTTACAGTCAGCGGGATGCCCCAGTTTTGCCTAAGTCTCCTTCATAGGTTTTGACTTAGCGGGCTTCTTTTGCTTTTTTTATATTTTTTTTTTGTGTGAAGGAAAGTGACTGTTTGATTTTAATGATTACGGTGAACCATCATCGACCTTTTGATTAGAAAACATCTTCGACACTTGTTTGACGTGTGCGAAGGAAAATTTGTTAATGAAAGGTGTATCGTATGAACACACAACCAAGTTAACTGAGAACTACCCATCCCAAGGTTAAAATTGTGGGTTTTTTGTAACGAAAGAAACTCCAACTTCTAGGCTCGAAGGGGGTAACGAGGGATTAACTTCCTTATTTCTCCAGTGTTTGGGAATTGAAACAATGCCTTACATCGTCAACAAGGTTTAATTGAAAGCATACTGACAGCAATTATGGGTATAACATTTTTCGTCATCCTCCCTCCAATCTTAGCATATCAAAATTTTGGACAAGAAGTAAACATTTGAAAAATAAAGCATAAAGATGAAAATAAATGGACGGAAATGAATTGAATCAAAAGTCGCAATGCTTATTTCATTAATGAAAGTACAAACATAATTGAAAGCAAACAACTTAAACAAAATAAGGAAAATGCAAACAACGAGAAAAAAAAGGCCCAATGACAAAGCTTCAATTCTGATGTGTTGGCAAGGGATCTGTCTGGACGCTCGGACGACTATCCGTAAAATCAAGTATTCCGGCTCTAATCAGTTCACGCACCTTAGCTTTCAATGCAAAACAATGCTCCAAGTCGTGTCCTAAGGCACCCTCATGAAAAGCACACTTTAGATCAGCCTTAAATCCAACTGGAGGATTAAGAGGAGGTGGTAAAGCCTTTGTAGTGATCAGCCCTTGTCGAACTAAGTCAGGATATAGCTCTGTGTAAGTCATGAGAATAGGATCAAAGTGACTCCTGTTCCGTTTCTGGTCTGACATTTGTGTCGAGGAATCAGCTTGACGACTCAAAGGTACACTAGAAGACGATAGGACCAAGAAGGAGAAACTGGGGGATAAATGCAATGCAAAAATGTGATGCTAATGCCATGCAATGGTTTCAAGAATTTCAACGGTCGATTGCGAATATTGCCTTTTAAGAAAGTTGGAAAAATTTTAGACTTTAAAAAGTAAGGCTTTTCGAATTTGCAAAGGACTGCTGAATTCCTTGAAACTAGAAATGATATGATGCTTTATGGATGCGAAGCACAAATACATATAAGCAAACAAAGGTCCTAAGTTAGAGGAACAGTGAATGGAGTTAAGGTCTACCCTTCCCAAAGAGGTATGTACTATAGGTTGATTGTACCTGCAGAACAAGGGTTCTAAATCAGTGCCCAAAGTCATCAGTCCATCTTTCGGATATTATCGACTTCCCGACTGACTCGAGGGTCGATAATATTCTCAAGAGAACCTCTTTTGAGTGTAGCATCGCGTAGCAACCATTGTAGGACTACTCCCACATAGTTCCCGCACTACGTCCTATATAAGGCCAAGATGGTGTAAAGGTACTATGGTTCCCAGTATCACAGACTCCAATCGATAACGGTAAAAGTTTTCACGACTACACTCGATCAACCGAACCATTTTCGAAAGTGTCTCAACTGAGCGGTGATTCTCGATTTAGCTTAGTCGGGACTCACTCCCTATAAGCCTCGTCGAATATATCGCCATCCTATAATAATGTCACTCAATTCCGGGTGTAGGACTTATCTCACCACAAAGTAAATCCCGAGAAGGTACCCTGAACAACATATACAAATGAGCAAAATATTAATGAAACAAATATATAAAGAAAAATAAACAAGATAGGGATAACCCTCAAAAATTAAGACTCCCCAGTGAAGTCGCCATCTTGTGTTGCGGTGAAATTTGGATGTCAAACTATTGATTAACTTGAATCTTAATTCATTTACAACCGGTCTTTGATTTATCCGAAGGAAAGGTTAAAGAAAGGAAAAACCTAAAGGGGAGAGATCTAAGGTTCGGGGGTTGGTTAAGATTAGGGAAGGTATTAGCACCCTAAACTTTCGTAGTACTCTACGGGAACCTTTTGTTTATTTTTTTTATTTGTTTCATTTTTTGCTTTAAGGGTATGTACAAAGGATTAAGGGTTTAAAAGACCTAAGGGGTTAATTCTAAGTTTACTCGGCAAGACGTCGCATCTTGTGCCTACATATCCTTACGGGAATGGAATCAGAGTAATTGTAGTTCCCCTCAAAAGGGAGGTTAGAGACTTCTTGACTGTGGTCAAGGTCTCAAGGGGAATAAACGCATCTTAAGGACACGCTTACATGGAGTCTTAAACTCCGATCTCTATGTTATAAATTGTTAAGTGCATTAGGGTTAGGTTAGGGATTCCGCGGCGGGAAACCCTAAAATGAGTGCGGCGACTCTTTGACCTAAAGCTAGGGGTAGTTTTGTAATTTTGTCCACGGCGAGACATTTGTGAAAAGCTAGGGTTTGTAAGGGTTTGAAGTTTTGAGGACTATTGGCGTGGCGGCCAAACGGCTAGACCTAATCCTTCGGAGGGATAAAATTGTAAAAAATGTGAAAATATAACAAATCATTATATGGAGGAATAATTAAGGTACAGAAATAAGAAAAGTAATAAAGGCAGAGGGTATAAAGAAACAAAGAAACATTTCTGAAAACATGAAGAATATGAAAATATGTAATGACACTTAGAATGAAGTGAGGGAGGAAAATAGTGTGGGGCTGTGGCCACCACAAGCACATCTCAACCTCGAGCATGCACATGAAATGCCAAAAGAAAGAAAAGTAATAAAAGGGTACATAAAATGACACGACAAACATCAAACATCAGGAGTTCCTTACGAAAAGGTTTTAATTTTTTAATATTTTAATTATAAAAAAAATGTTTTAATTTTTTAATATTTTAATTATAAAAAAAAAGGTTTTAATTTTTTAATAAAAAATATTTAAGTTAAAATTATAAAAAAAATTAAGTTTAAATTATAAAAAAAAGTTTTTGGGGGAAAAGTCTTTTCAGTTTTTTTAGAACAAAAAAGGCTTTTCATCCCAAAAAAAGGCTTTTCAGTTTTTTGGGAAAAGGCTTTTCAGTTTTTAAAAAAGGTCTTACTAAAAAAAAGGTTTTAATAATAAATAAAAAAAAGGGTTTTGATTTTAAAAAAGGGTTTTGTTAAAAAAAAGGTTTTGATATTAAAATCTACGGACCTAAATACACATGGAGATTGACATGGCAAAATATGCACATAAATATGAAAAAGCAAAAGGATTAGTAATTTAACGGACCTAAACACATTAACATGGCAAAATATGCACATAAACATGAAAAGGCAAAAGATTTGCTTCGATAAATGTGAAAAAGGTTTGAATAAGGGAACACTGGAGAGCTCCAATCCTTCTGACGAGTTGTGGGAACGACCGCCTTTCTTCTCTGGGGATCTCCTTTGTTTCTCCCTTTCTCTCTCCTCTTTTCTGAAGAAAACCTTCTGACCCCCTTTTCAACAAAGCAACACATGTATATATAGGGAACAAATTAGGGTTAACACCAAATTGTCAATAATGTCCCTAAAGCCCATTTTAAAGCCCAAACTAAATAATTAGTTAAGAAAAAAAAATAAAATTTAAATAATTTAAAATAATTAAAATAAACTTAAAATAAAAACTAATAATCCTATTGATTCCTAAAATCAAAAATATTATAAAAAGAACAAAATTTTTTCAATATTTTTTTATTTTATGATTTTTTGGATATTTTTATGAATAATTTAGAAAAAAGTGAAAAAAAATAATATTTTTAAAAAATGATTTAATTAAAATACGAAAATAATAATTAAATAATAATAAAAAACTATTTTTGTTATTTTTTAATGAAAGATAGAAAAATTTAGAGTAAAAATAATAAAAAAACAAAAAAGTGACAAAGGTGAGATTTGAACTCTCAACCTCTCACACTCACAACTCCTTACACATGTCCTCTTGCCAATTATGCCATTTTTACTTTTTAGAAAAAAAATGCATGTCATATGATATTTACCTGCAAAAAGTCAAACAACTACATAAATTTGTTAGTAATTGATTAAATGCAATAAAAATGCAATGAAATGCGACGACAAATCTTAGGGCAAAATTTGGGGTATTACAATTAGTAATAGCAAAATGTTGAACATCCGAGGTGGTGTTTCTAGTACTCATGCATTTTTGAAGTGTCTGCCATGTGCTTGAATTTTTTGGCCTGCCATGTTCATTCTAGCCAGCAAATTGTTTACATTTAGGGAAATACCTTATCTAAAGAACAAAGTGAAAGAATTTTCCTAGGTCGTTTTTAGATCTAAGCATATCATCATTTGCTAAGGTGATCCATATGAAAATGAGAACAACTTTATGATTGCACCTTATTTGATTCTTTATGTTAGAGCCAATCCACTGTAAATAAATGTTACATCTAGACAAATATAAATTGTTGGTGTTGTGATTTTGTTGTGATCCGTAATATTATGGTAAAATACAAGCAACAATAACTGTTGTTGTAATTCTGTTGTGGAAATTTCTATAGTTTATATATTACAAATACAACTATGGATTGGATACAACAATTTAAAACTATAGCTATAATTAATAGACATGTAATAATGTTGCGTGTACTGTGTTAGCTAGTTGTAAGTCTTCTATGAGTAGAATTAGGCCAAGATTCCTTCTATGTCAACATTCTTTTGGTGACAAATACTAACTATCTTAAGCAAACATGCTTGTTTAAAGAATAAGGATCAGAAGAAAATAAGCATAAAGATATTATAAGAATATATAAGTAATCAAAGAGTGAGATCAAAACACACATGTTCAACTGAGCGAGTTAGTTATGAGTAAGACTATTTGAAAAGCAAACCACATATTTAGATTGCTAATCTGAAAAGAAAACAAGCAAACCGCATATTTAGATTTCTAATATGTTATTCTTTTAAACATAGGACCCAGATATTTAGAATGCTAATCTATTATTCTTTTCAACAGAGGACTGTGTCATTCTATGTACATTTAATGAGGAATTAAAGTATATAGTTCTAAAAGTATATATTTCTTAACTAGAATTATAGATGGATCTTGATGTTAAGAAGAGTTGACAATTTACTAAACTATGGAAGGATCAAGAAATGCAACTCAGGACTGTGTCATTCTATGTACATTTAATGAGGAATTAAAGTATATAGTTCTAAAAGTATATATTTCTTAACTAGAATTATAGATGGATCTTGATGTTAAGAAGAGTTGACAATTTACTAAACTATGGAAGGATCAAGAAATGCAACTCAATAGTTGACAATTTACTAAACTATGGAAGGATCAAGAAATGCAACTCAATTTTATATAAGAAATGGAGGGGGGCTGCGCGGAAGGAAGCCCCGACTGCAACAAATTATGATGTAGGTTCTTGCAATGGAGGTCACTCTCCTAGGCCATGGTCCTTCATGATCAACCATTGACCCCATCCAGGTAAGTATGTTGCTATGACGGTATTCAAGTTCTTTTATACTCTTTCTTATCTCAATACATTCCGCCTTCTTTCGATGTGGGGCTCAACTACTTGTAGTAATAGGAAATGTATATCCCACCGTCTACTGCTTTTTATTTTTTCACTAGAAAGCGACCGTCTTCAAGCATGACAGGTTTCCTATGGCTTTTATTATTGAATTTGTTATTTTCTTCCTTATTACTTTTAGATTAATTAAAAATTAGAATTTTAACATCAAATTTAAGAAAAAGATTTGGATGTATTTTAACTACCCTATTCATATGTTTAATACTGAGATCTTTCACTAGATAGCTGGATGAACACTGACTACCCTATCCTATACACCGCTGTATCATCATAAGACTATGTAGACATTAACTCCAGCTTGTATAACAATCTAAAAGGCTAGGCTTCAATTGACTCCAAATCAGTTGATAGTTCACTAATATTTTAACTAATAATTCACGAATTTCTTGCCCCTGAATTATGCAAAAATAAACTTAATAATGTAGGAATCAAGTTTAGAAAAGTAAAAAAGCATTAATATAGTTAGAGGACCTTAAATTTGAACTAGGTTTGGTGGGGCAGGCCAGGCTATTGCAATAGTGCAACTTAATGAGGAATTAAAGTATATAGTTCTAAAAGTATATAGTTCTTAACTAGAATTATAGATGGATCTTGATGTTAAGAAGAGTTGACACTTTACTAAACTATGTAAGGATCAAGAAATGCAACTCAATTTGATATAAGAATTGGAGGGGGCTGCGCGGACGCAGGCCCCCACTGCAACAAATTATGATGTAGGTTCCACCACTTGGGTAGACGTTAGGATAGCACCCCTCCTAAGTGCAATGGAGGTCACTCTCCTAGGCCATGGTCCTTCATGATAAACCATTGACCCCATCCAGGTAAGTATGTTGCAATGGCGGTATTCAAGTTCTTTTATACTCTTTCTTATCTCAATACATTCCACCTTCTTTCGATGTGGGGCTCAACTACTTGTAGTAATAGGAAATGTATATCCCACCCTCTACTGCTTTTTATTTTTTCACTGGAAAGCGACCGACTTCAAGCATGACAGGTTTCCTCTGGCTTTTATTATTGAATTGGATATTTTCTTCCTTATTACTTTTAGATGAATTTAAAACTGGTGTTTGCACATCAAATTTAAGAAAAAGATTTGGATGAATTTTAACTACCCTATTCATGTGTTTAATATTGAGATCTTTTACCAGATAGCTGGATGAATACTAACTACCCTATCCTACACCGTTGTATCATCATAAGACTATGTAGACATTAACTCCAACTTGTATAACAATCTAAAAGGGTAGGCTTCAATTGATTCCAAATCAATTGATAGTTCACTAATATTTTAACTAATAATTCACCAATTTCTTACCCCTGAATTCTGCAGTAATAAACTTAACGATGTAGGAATAAATTTTAGAAAAGTAAGAAAGCATTAATATAGTTAGAGGACCTTAAATTTGAACTAGGTTTGGTGGGGCAGGCCAGGCTATTGCAATTGTGAAACGCAAAAGCTGACACTTGAGAGACCCAATAGCAAGCTATTGAAGCGGACTCTCCCCCTCAAGAAATTAATTTAATATCGTGTGGACCATTGGCCCACATATCAGATATTAAACTGATAAGAACAGATACTACACTTGATCTTAGCCAAAAGGCCAAGAAAGGTATGTGTTTATTTGCATGCTAATTGTGTGTTTTATATCTGACATCCTTTCTTCTTTTTTGTTATCTTAGAGATGTGGGACTTTAATGCTAATTTGGAGTGACTCACTCTCTACATAATGCCTACAACATCAAAATTACACCCAAGCTCTTAACTATAAGCCTTTTAATTAAGTTGTTTATTTGAACGGGGTCTTATTTGGCTAAAGTTGAGCTTATGATTATGGATTTTGATATTGCATTAAAATTTTGGTGATGAATCACCGCATTGAATATGTATGACTTTTGTACTTCGAGACCAATGATATCGTATAATGCTTAAAAGTAATTGGAGGCCTCTATGGTTGTGTAATTTGATGGTACATTAAAAATCTGGTGATGATTACATCTTTTAAATATGACTATAGTACTTCAAAACAATATATGTGAAATTCTAGGGACCCAAAAGTGGATGTTATCACGGATGTTATGACATCCACTATAATACATACTACAAAACTTAATGACAAATTGTAAATGAAAACAGTAAATAACACAAGTAATTATTTACCCAGTTCAGTGCAAACCACACCTACATCTGGGGGCTACCAAGCCAGGGAGGAAATTCACTATTAGTAGAATTAATTCAGATTCAAACAACCAGGTTGCACTCTTCACTTAAGACCTACCCAATGACACTTCAGCCTAACACTACACCTGAGTTACCAACTCACTCCTCCTTTATCCCAGCAGTGATATCAACCAAATCAAAGTTACAAATAAAATTGAAGACACACTTCAAACACACCTTGATCTTGCTACACAGCTTTGATCAAGTGACACAGCACTCTTGCTTAAAAGCTTAGAGTGACACACTTAATAGACAGCTTAAGAACTCTAGACCAATGCAATCATACAGCAGATAATTGCTTGGTTTACAAGTATTCCTAAGACACACAAATACACGTGAAGAACAGAATTCTTCACTCACAAATACACCTTCTCTAAAACCATGTTAAGAACTGTCTTCAAATAGGATTGCTACTTCTGTATATATAGGCAGTATACAGTCCTTGGTCCTTCGTGCAGAAGTTAGATTTACCCAAGATAAACCTCTCTTCATGAAACTGCGCACGTCCAATTAAGTCAGGGGCATTCCATGTTATCCTCAGCAATGCCTGATATGTCGCCTGAGATAACTAGGCTTCCTAAAATGTTT
Organism: Lathyrus sativus; assembly: GCA_963859935.3. NCBI lineage: Eukaryota > Viridiplantae > Streptophyta > Magnoliopsida > Fabales > Fabaceae > Lathyrus > Lathyrus sativus. The sequence goes on from OZ012741.1 coordinate 645,164,730, forward strand.
CCTGAAGTATAGCCTGAGCTAATACCAGAAACTAAAACCTGCACGCCCTGATGTCATACGCTTGATGTCGTAACATTCAACATGACATCCAACATACTTGACTCTTAGCTATTCAAACTTACCCTGCAGAACACCCTTCATGTATGTCATAACATCAGTTATGACATTCACACATACTTCAATGTTTTGCCACAAAATTCAGCCAATCAAAAGCATCTACAAACTCCCCCTTTGGCAAATTTTTGGCTAAAACATTCTGTTACCATATCAGAGATCACAAGCAGTAGAAATCATACCATATATGTAGGAAAGCTACTAGCTAATAACATACACAGCTATATTACCATATCAGAGTCATCTTCACACCCTAAGAACTACCTGCTAGTCCATACTACAGGTATCACAATAATCTGTGAATCATCTTGTGACACTCCCCCTCAACTGATGCACAGCACATCAGTGCAAACACAACCTGCACAACCTGCACTCACACATATTTATCCAGACTGCTCTGGATTATGGACGTCAGGACTTTTAGGATGACATCCTGAAGAACACAATCACATGTTAGCCTAGACTACATATGTCACAACTTTCTGTGAAACATCATGTGCTGCTCCCCCTAAAGAGATGCACAGCCACACACATTCTGCAAACACACTACAGACACACACACTACTAGCAGTTGTTGCACCCCAAAATTTGCCTAACCTTTTTTTCACCTAGCTTGTGTTTCATTGCATTCATTTTAGCATTTCCATTTGCATAGCATTTACATGTGTGCAGGAGATCAAGAGGTATGATTACCAACAAAGGGCTACACAAAGCTATGAAGCTATCTAAGAATCCTTATTCAGGTGTTCAAGGGTTGATATCCTTATTAGAGAAGCCAGAGTTCCTCAGAGAGAGGATTGAATGCAAGTGTGTACATCTCCTAACTTGAGGGTTATGGGAAGTTATTCAAATGATTCTGAATCCATGGGAGTTGGACTTGAGACCTTGAGAAAGCTCAGGAGAAGTGTTGGAGATCATTTTGAAGCCTAGACAGGTCATCATGCAAAGGATAAGAAACTACTACCAAGATTGGTGTAACTAGGGTTTCATCTGGTCAACCCTAGGTTAACTGATGATTTGAAGAAGGTTGAGACCTAATTCCAAGGCCATGCGATCATGGATTGAGGTATTAAGATTCCCAAGGGATGATTCTAAGGTCAACTCATCATGAATCAAGAGTGTGAGGAGTTCCTAGGCTAGGGTTGTTATGCTTGACAGTGTAAAATCCCCTGGTTTAGTGCCTAACTTCAAGACCACATAACTCAAGATGTGATCTTCATCTTGTTGCACCCTAAAATTTGCTCAACCTTATTCACTTGGTTTATGTTTCAATATCATTAGCATTTGCATATAGAGTCATGTACATAGTCTAATCATCTGCATAGCATAAGCATAGCAAGTCATTCAACAGGGGACCAAGCATTATTCTCCTCTCTAGGGGCCTATCAAGAGGTTATTATCCTGATTCAATCTCATTCAAGTCATCATAAAGAGTTGGGAAGCTATCAAGTCAATGGATCAAGCAGTTCATTTATCTCCTAAATGAGTGTATCTGGGGATCAGTAAGGAAAGTATGAGCTGTGAATTGAAGGCATGAGGAGTATCTAGACATCTTGGAGGATTTAGAAAGTCATTTGGAGAAGGAAATGAGTCATTGATGTGTTCACAAGTATTGCAGTTGAAGACAGTCAACTAGGGTTTCATCTGGGTCAACCCTGGGTCAACCTTAGGTCAAAGGATTGTTTGAAAGGCGTTGAGGGCTATTGAGGAGATGTGGGGTTTATCATTTGACATGGAGAATAAGGATATGTTGTTATGCTAAGAAGAAATCAAGAGAAATCAAGGAGAAGAGGAGGTTCTAAATTAGGGTTTCTATGTAAAATCCCCTAGTTTAGGTCAAATTTCCAAGCAAGATAAGTCAAAATGCAAGCTTCAAATGGATCCTTGGCCAACATGGAACTTATAGAGGATCTCAAGACCTTTAATTTGAGTGGTGGAAGACATCAAGGAGATTTATAGAACTCAAGTTATGGTCCTTACAAGTTACAGGTCATCTGAGGTATCTGAACTTTTGTCTGTGAAAGTGACTTGACTTCCAAGCTACTTTTACCCCTCAAGGAGATTTCAAATGAATTTCTGGTCAACATAAGAATTGTTCCTCATTGTCTTAGATTTCTAGAATGGTATAGTATGCCTTCATATGATTTGTGGAACTCTACTTATGGTCTTGGCAAGCAAAGGGTATTTTGGTCATCTGAGAATTACAGGTCATTTTAACCTATGCCCAAAACTCATACAAGGAAGCTTCAAATGGAAAACTTTACAACATCAAACTTGTTCCAAATGACATTTTGAGTCTATAAAAGTGACCATGAGAGATTGGAAAGATTCATAGCACAAGGTTTCAAAATTGTTGGATTTAATGAATAAAAAATGGACTTAAAAATGAGATTTTTCATATCTTGGACAAATGAAGCAAAATTATAGGTCATTTTGAATGGGAAGATCATTTTAAAGACATTGGATAAAGTATAATTTTGAGCTTAGTTCACATTTTGGGAGTTATCCATGGTTTCTTGTAATGGAAGATACATAAACCAAATCCAAGGGAATTTGTGCAAGGGAAGCTTCTCCAAGTTTCTAGGAGGTTCTAACCTCATGTATATATTGATATGAGATGGTTCATGCCATGGTTGGTGATTGCATTTTCTCAAAACCCCAAGTTTCATTCAATTTCTCCATTTTGCAAAAGTATCACAAACTCTCTCAAATCTCCATCAATTCTCACACTTTTTGATCTGAGCTTCATCACCATCATCCATAGGTCACAATTCTCATAAGAATTTGGTTGAATTGAGCAAGAGTAGTGCTATACAAGTTTCATCATTCAAGGTGCAAGAAATTGGAATCACATGATACAAGAAGTTTGAGCCAAGATCTTTGCATACAGAATCAAAGTGGTAGTGTGTGGATCAGTTTCAAGTCCCTGCAAGCATTGATTCAAGGGTTTCCATAGCTGTATCTCCATTTTAAACCAGGTTGGTATATCTGCTCGATTTGCATAGTTTAGTCAGCATGATAGGGTTTTGTTAGCTTAGACTGGTTAAGTTAGGTTAGATGATGATTTCCACAGAGTTTGGAGAGGTTTAATGGAGTTTGATCATGGTGCACAAATTTTGTTAAGGTTCATAACACATGGAATATAGCATGATAATTCTCTTTATATGGCTTGGAATGACCAGTATGAGGTGTAGATTAGGTTAGGATAAGTTTTGGCAAGAATTGAAGCATTTGATAGCAGGTGTTAATGGTGGATTTCATCTGTTACACCTATCGGGTCTGGAGCTTGGATGAGTTTTAGAAGGATCTAACACCATGGTTGTATAGAGGGTGAGGAGGAGAGTGTTTTTTGTCTTTGGATCGTGTTGTTTCAGGGAGTGAGTATGGAGAACGAAGGACTGGAAAATCTATGCATGGAAGTTGGAATTCAGAAACCCTAGAGTTCATTTGGGGACGATGATGGCCATCCGTTGGATCATCCATTTGACTTTGACTCTGAGCCCAATCGTGTGGCTGTGGTTTGAAGAAAAAACGGAAACCCTGGGCATCAAAACGCCCCGTTTCATTTAAGTGTTCTGAGTGGGCTCAGACTTTACTTGCTTTTGACACCCCTCCCAGCGCAGGCCCAAGGATTTTAACTGGTTTCTTTACTATCTGCACCGTTTGCGTTTTTTTAATTTTTTGTTTAAATTCTGAAGCACGCTGGGCCTAGTGATTCTTGATATTCACACCTCCCAGCTGGTGGCCCACCTGAGATTACAACTGCGCGCATTGGCTTTTCATACCCCCTCCTTCTATTTCTTTATATTTTCATTTTAATTTCTTTTTTCATTTTTATGCATTTTCTAAAAATCATAATAAATCATAAAAACCATATTTTTTGATGGTTCTTTTTGCATAATTTTCTTTAAAGAGTCTAGAAAATTATAAAAAAATAAAAATTGCATTTTACTTTTATTTGATATTTTTCCCATATTTTCCAAATAAATAGCATTTTAAGTAGTTTAATTTCATACATGAATTTGTTAATTTTGGTTCTAATAGTTGCTTTAATATTTTTTGCCCATTCTTTTTAGGTTGATTAATAGACATTGTTAGCTTGTATATGAAATTTAGTTCATATTTTTAGGACTTGATTTTAGGGGTTTAGTTTAGGTGTGAATAACATGAATAAAATTAGGGTTTTAAATCAACTTAGGTGAGATAGTTTAATTCTTTTAGGAAAGTTTCATTTGATTTTTGGGGTATGGACTATAGGGGTGATGGGTATAGGATACATCCCCTTAGAAATCACTAGGATTCCCCTACTTCTATTAGTATATGCTGCTATATTTGATTGATTGGTGTGGTGTGCCCTCTGGGGATTATTGATTTGTCTGTGTGGGTATTGGGATTGTCTGGGGATTGGGGGAGCTGAAGACTTGTGACGATGAAGCCATTAGAGATCCAGAGACTGAAGGCCAACTTCCAGAGTGGATGAGGAGATTCTTGCTAGCAGCTGTTGAGGAGATTAGGGTTTAGGAGCTAGGCAGAGCTCTAGATTAGAAAGCTTATTTCTCAAACATGGAATGCCTTGTCTGCATCCATCCTTTCTCTATGATTCAAAGTCTCTTTCAAATATCCACCTCCTTCCTTTGGAAGGACCAGTGAATGTATTTGAAAGATAGAACTTTTGAGAGGAAACTGTCTGTTTAATGTTAACAGTTGATGAACCACCCTTGGTAGGTAATTGACTGTCTAACATTCAGTCACTTCATCTGGTTGACTGATGTTTCTCCTGGAGTTTGGTGACTTGAAGAAAAGCCATTGCAGATGGAAGACTGATGATGAAGACATTGCTTAAAGGTTGTGGAGATGAAGATGCTGCTTGCCTGAAGCTTATAGCTGTCTGGAGATGACTTGAAGACTGGTGTGATGCAGAGCTGCTGTGGCTGTTTATTTTTGCTGTATTTCATTTCTGATGTATTGATTGGTTTTCCTGACTGTATTGTTTGCTGTTACCCTGTTGGGTTGAAAGTGAAGTCTGTTCACTTTCGCCTATTGTTTTCCAGGTTCGAGGTTGAGTGGGACTCCCTTGCCTCGCTTGTACTGCTGCATCCATGCATTTTACTGCTTTATTATATATATGCTATTGTTTCTGTTTCCGTTTATCCCTTAGGATCTCTGTTTCTCTCTGCGCAAGAGAGGAGCATGATAGACATTAGGTCTTAACCCATGCATGATAACATTAGGTTAGTTTGATTCCCTTTGCAACCGTAGGTTAGAGTTCTGTCTCTTCTTTCTCAAAACAAATAGAAAAACACCATAAAGATTTCAAACACAATAAAAGACGCTTCTTTCGTAAAAGAATGTGAACTCATCAAGACGTCATTTTTGTCCGCCGGGACTGTTAATCAGAAAAACCTTTTTCAGAAGGAATAAAATCAACCAAGACAGACTTGTGTCGTGCGTAGCCTGAACTACGTTTGCTCTGATCTTCCATGCAGTGTGGAAGTATGTAGGCATAGGATGCGATATCCTAGCGAGCAACCTTCCCCTCCTTTCCCGTAGGTAGGCGAACTACGTTGACTCTGATTTCTCGTTCCAGACGAGAATACGTAGGCATAAAGTGCGATACTTTGCCGAGTCATTTTATTTTTCTTTAACCCCCGACCTGTAGTTTAGATAGAATAACAATCCATACCCGAAAACAAGCGTGGATCCCGTCGAGTACGACGGACGTGAGGGGTGCTAATACCTTCCCCTTGCGTAACCGACTCCCGAATCCAGGTTTTGGTTGCGACGACCATACCTTTCCCGTGTTGTGCGAGGTTTACTCTGAGTGTTTCCTTTCCCTCCTGTGGGATAAATAACGCACGGTGGCGACTCTTCTGGTCAGCCGGCGCCGATTTTCGCAGTAGCAACAGCTGGCGACTCTGCTGGGGACCCAACGTCCCCTGGCTGCTAAGGATTGCGATGGTTCCTTATGCATTTGGGATCCAACGTCCCTTAAGAGAGTCAATCCTAACGCTTGTTTTCCCGTCGAGGATTTTGTATGGATTTATATTTCTGACCTTTATTTTCAGCATTGTATATATTGATTATTATTGCTGTATTGGGTTGTGATGGGTGGTTCTATGATTGAGAGATAAGTCGGACCTGGGCTTGAGTGCACCTAGAATTAGAGTAGAAAGTAGTGGGCGCGTGCCGGCTTTGCTTGCATTAGTGTCTCATGAAATCTACACTCGGACGAGGTTCTTCTGGTTGGCTTCTTTTTCTACCCTTTGGGTCGAAGGGGTTGTTGGTCAGCTGAATTGTCGACTCCGGGAACCGATCATTTGGAAGTTGGCTAAGTGAGGCCTCTTCAGGATTTGATGATGCCACTCCTTCTGGGAATCGTATCATCAACCCTGAAAGTCTGTGACGCCAACGACCGCATAGGATGCCGTACCTTGTCAGTTACTAGGACATCCACCTGTGAGAGGGTTTGGGGTTATGCAGGTAACTAGACCTTCAAACTACCGGTTTGTTTCTTGATTAGAGATCCCGGGTATTTATGGAGAGTTATGAGGTCTGTCAGAGACCATTTGGATGTGTTCTGAGGTCTGTCAGAGACCAGGTGGAGATGTGACTATGAGGTCTATCAGAGACCAGTTGGAGTTATGGTTTGAGGTCTGTCAGAGACCATTGTTGGAGCTTTGTTTTAGGTCTATCTGAGACCAGGGTTGAGGGCTTCTATTGAGTCTATCTGAGACTTCTTGATATGGTTCAGGCTATTCAGCTACGGCAGTTGGTCCCTGTTGCATGTTACTTGCATTACATTGTTTGCATACCCATTATCATTGAATCCCATTAACGTGTGTCTGTGCTGCAGGTGCATTTGCATATCCTCCGATTCTAGTGCCCAGACTTCTGAGTATTGACTATGGCCGGTTTGAGGAAAACAGTCGCGTATAAGCTGCCTTCACCTGATATTACTTCTTTGCTTGGTCTGATATCTCTTGCTGATGAGGAGGTTAGGAGAAGTTTCAGAATGAATCATGGGAGGTTACTGAGATTAGTCTGCAAACCTACTGCTGATGAGATGAACGGGCTATACACCTTGATGCAGTTCTATGATCCCGCATTGAGATGTTTTACGTTTACTGACTTCATTCTAGGGCCTACCATTGAGGAGTATGTGGAGTTTACTGAGCTACCCGTGCAGAACAAGGTTCCATTTATTCATTCTGCTGCTGAGCCCAAGTTGGAGGACTTAGCCAAAGCCTTGCATATGGACGCTGCAGAACTGCTACTGACTTCTTGGCTTGGGGTTTCAGGTTTCTCTCTTGATTTCTTGGTTGGCAAAGCTCAGGAGTATGCCAAGAGCGGATGTTGGGTGGTTTTCAATGCTATTTTGGCTCTCTGCATTTATAGGATTGTGTTGTTCCCTAACTTGCCCAACTTTGTAGACTTGGACGCTTTCCATCTATTTGCTGCCGGCAATCCAGTGCCAACATTGATCGGAGACTTCTACCACTCCTTGCACTACAAGAATGAGAATAGAAGGGGAAAGGTTATTTACTGCTATGCTCCTTTGTTGAATATGTGGTTCAAGAGTCATCTTCCCATGAAGGGGTCTTTTGTGGAAAGTGCAACCACCGCTAGCTGGTCAGAGCGCCTGATGATGCTATCTTCCGAAGACGTCGAATGGTTTGATAGAGATCTGCTGGGATCCGAGCTTATCTTCAGTTGTTCTGGGTACCCTAATGTCCCACTGATAGGAAGAAAAGGGTGTATCAACTACAACCCATCGTTGTTGGTCCGTCAGTTCGGATATGCGCTAAAGAACCCACCAAAGGAGGAAGAAGTACAGGAATCTCTGTACTTTACCGGTGATTTGAAGGGGGAGTTATTAGCCAAGTTGCAGCATGCCTGGACGCGCATTAACCGAAGAGGGAAGCCGTTGTTAGGGAAGAATGACTGTCAGGCCTATGCACCTTACAGGGTTTGGATCCAGGAGATAGCCAGTCAGTTGCGGATGCCGTTTCCAGATGCGCCAGTTCTTGTTCCCATCCCGGTAGCAGAGCCAACTACTGTTTCTAGGGAGGCCTACGAGCAAGTTGTGAAAGAAAAAGAAGCCTTGATGAAGATCAACGAAGGGTTAGAGCAAGAGCTAGCCCAGATGCGCAGTGAGAAAAACAAGGTCGTCCATGCTTTCCAACAGCAGATTGAGCTAATGAACAGATTAGGGGGTGAGTTGACTGAGGAGAGGAAGAAGCGCGAACGTCTGGGGCAAGAGTTCAGAAGCTCCCACGACATGCTGGAATCCAAAAAGAAAGCACTTGACATCGCTCACCGAGAGATCTCTTCTTGCAATAAGACTTGGAATGCTACGCTCACCAACAATAAGAAGAGGGAAGATAAGTTGAAGCAGCAAATCTCCGACCTCGAAGAGCAGTTGAAGTCCAGCATCAAGAAGTGTGAAGAAGAAGTGATGACCCGGTACAGTCTCCAGAATGCGCTAAACAAGGCCATCAAAGGCAGAGATGAAGTTGTGTCGCAGAAGCGTAAACTAGAAGATCGCTTCGGAGAGGGGGCATGGGAAGAAACTGCCGAAGACGTGCGGCGTGTTCTTAAGAAAAGGAACCAACTTGTTGAAGGGCTGCTTCCTCGACCCAGTCATCCGGAGACCAAGAAGTTGCTAGAAGAGTACCAGACTTATGGGAGGATTTGATCATTTCATGTAGTAACTTGTATGCTTTATTTGCATATGGCTGACCATCACCAGGATTGTTGGTTGAGGTCATGCCTTCTTGTTGTACTCTCAGTGATGTTGTATTCCGGGCTTATTGATTTCTCAGCAATATATGAGGCTTTCTGTGATCCAGCTCCGATCTTTATATTGCTAGCACTGCCATTGCACTGGCACCTTCACACTAGAATCGGGGAATGAATTTCCCTAATGCACAGACACACATTGCATTGCATTCATATTCATATTGCATTACAGGTTATCTTTGGATGGTGTCTTATTTCCTGCTATGTATCAGGTACTTTTCAGGATTGCAGATCAGCACCCGCACCGCTATTCTACACGCACCAACTGTCGAAGAATCATGGATCAAATGCAGAACGAGATGCAAGATGTGCGCGAGAAGCTCGCTCTCTTTATGCAGACCATGGAAGCTATTGCAAAAGGTCAGGAGAATTTGCAAGCCATGGTCCAACCTCTGTTGGCCCGAAATGCTGGTCACGGTAACGAGGAGCATCAGTCTGTGCGAGTCGATACTGTCCATGGAGATGGCACTCCCACGCCAGTGGCTCCACCTGTAGTCAATATACCTGCTGCTAATGTCAACAACGCTACCGCTGCTGGGAACGGTAACGTCGGAGTTGGGAACGAGGCTGCTGTCCATAACGTTGGGCTTGGTGATGTCAACTTGGGTGATAATATGGGAGGCAACGACTTTGGCAATACTGGATTCAGATTCAATGATCAGGGATTCGATAACGCTGGGAAATATGGTTTCAATGCTCAAGGCTTTGGGCAAGGTGATTACGGTGTGGCCAATCAGGGCTACGGAGGTTTTGGAAACGGAAACGGCGCTGGGTTGATGGCTTTTGGGCCTGCTGGAGGTATTCAGGGATACGGCAACAGAGGCCGAGGTCCGGGGATGAATCAGATCAGGGCTGGACGTAATAATGGATATGATGGGTATGGAGCTGCGAATGGTATGTGGCAAGAGGATCAGCAGGAGGACGCTTTCTCCGGCGGAGGTTTCGAAGGGCCGATGGATGACTCCCAGAAGATCAGAATGCTAGAAGAGCAGATGAGGGGGGTCCTGAACCAAAGTGACGTGGGCTTGGACATGGCAACAATGGGTCTGGTACCCGGCTTGAGGGTGCCAATCAAATTCAAAGCTCCTACGTTTGATAAGTATAAAGGGGACACATGTCCGAAAGTGCACGTACGGGCTTATTACAGAAAGATGTTTGCATACTCAACTGATGAAAGAATGCTAATGCATTTCTTTCAAGATAGTTTGTCAGGACCTTCCCTAGAGTGGTATATGGGGTTGGAGCCAACCAATATCAAGACATGGAAGCAATTGGCAGAGGCATTTGTAGCTCACTACAAGTATAACAGCGACTTGGCGCCCAATCGGGTCCAATTGGCAGGGTTGTCGCAGAAGAAGGGGGAGAGCTTTAAAGAGTACGCGCAAAGGTGGCGCGATATGGCTGCCAGGGTCCGTCCTCCTGTAGAAGACAAGGAAATGAATGACATGTTCGTCGGCACATTCACAGGCTTGTTTCATGACATGTTGTTTCATACATCTCTGGCCAGTTTTTCAGACTTAATTCTGATGGGAGAAAAGATTGAACGTAACATTAAGCAAGGAAAGTTCCAAGTCAAGGAATCAACTGCATCTGGCAGTAATAGGAAGGCTTTTGGTGGGCGCCGTCAGGGCGAGGCAAGCGCAGTATTTGGAGGCCGAGGCAGAGGTCGGAACCAATATCATCAGCCGCAGCAGGTGGCGAGTGTTACTATCCCATATCAGCAACAACCACTTCAACAACAACAACAGTCTCAGCAGCAGCCAATGCATCAGCAGTAACAGCCTCAGCAGGGTGCGCAGCAGGCTCAGCGAAGATTCCAGAGTGGTAAACCAAGAAGAGTGTTTGAGAAGCCTCCCTCAACCTACGCAGATTTGTTGCAGACATTGTTGGGTCTGAACCTGGTAGAGAAGAGAACTCTGGCACCGATAACAGGAACTCCCCCGTATGGTTATGATGCAAGCAGGCACTGTGAGTTTCATTCTGGGGCTCCGGGCCACGATATAGAGGGTTGCCACGCCTTTAAGCACGTTGTGCAGGATCTTTTGGACAATAAGACTATCAATTTCGGAACGGCAGGTCTGTAATACCCCAAATTTTACCCTTTCTTTTTTTTTTTATTTTAAATTCTTATTAACTTAATAAATTAACCTTTTTTTTAAATCTTGTTTTTTTTAACTAATAATAATTTAATTAACCTTTTTTATAACTTTACTAATGTTTTTTTATTAACTTTTTTTTTTCTATTTAGTTTATTTATTTAAGTCATTTTAAGCTCTTCTTACTAACTTTTAGGATTTAGATTAAAATTTAACTTTTTTTCTTTTCTTTAAAGAGTAAATTTTTTATAACCTTTTTTAAATTAATTTCTAACACTTTTTTTTTTTAATCAAATTCTAATACTTTTTTTTAAATAAAAATCTAATACTTTTTTTTAAAAATTAAATCTTTTTTTTCTAACTTTTTTAAAGTTAAATATTTTTTTCTAACTTTTTTTAAAACTAAATCTTTTTTTTCTAACTTTTTTAAAAGTTAAATATTTTTTTTTCTAACTTTTTTTAAAAACTAAATCTTTTTTTTCTAACTTTTTTAAAAGTTAAATATTTTTTTTCTAACTTTTTTTAAAAACTAAATCTTTTTTTTCTAACTTTTTTAAAGTTAAATATTTTTTTCTAACTTCTTTTTAAAATTAAATCTTTTTTCTAACTTTTATAAAGTTAAATCTTTTTTTCTAACTTTTTTAAAAAAAATTAAATCTTTTTTCTAACTTTTTTAAAATTAAATCTTTTTTTTTCTAACTATTTTAAAAATTAAATCTCACCTTTGTCACTTTTTTTGTTCTTTATTATTTTTACTCTAAATTTTTCTATCTTTCATTAAAAAATAACAAAAATAGTTTTTTATTATTATTTAATTATTATTTTCGTATTTTAATTAAATCATTTTTTAAAATATTATTTTTTTCACTTTTTTCTAAATTATTCATAAAAATATCCAAAAAAAATCATAAAATAAAATATATTGAAAAAAATTTTGTTCTTTTTATAATATTTTTGATTTTAGGAATCAATAGGATTATTAGTTTTATTTTTAGTTTATTTTAATTATTTTAATTTTATTTTTTCTCTTAACTAATTATTTAGTTTGGGCTTTAAAATGGGCTTTAGGGACATTATTGACAATTTGGTGTTAACCCTAATTTGTTCCCTATATATACATGTGTTGCTTTGTTGAAAAGGGGGTCAGAAGGTTTTCTTCAGAAAAGAGGAGAGAGAGGGAGAAACAAAGGAGATCCCCAGAGGAGAAAGGCGGTCGTTCCCACAACTCTTAAGAAGGATTGGAGTTCTCCAGTGTTCCCTTATTCAAACCTTTTTCACATTTACCGAAGCAAACCTCCGCTTCGTAGGTTAAATTACTAAACCTTTTGCCTTTTCATGTTTATGTGCATATTTTGCCATGTTAATGTGTTTAGGTCCGTTAAATTACTAAATCCTTTGCATTTTTCATATTTATTTGCATCATTGCCATGTTAACCTTCATTGTTGTTTAGATCCGTAGATTTTGATATGTATGAACCATGATTGTGTCGTATAGGATTGTTTGCATGTCCATTAATTGTCTGTTTGCATTTGCAATTCTATTGTTATTTTTTTTATCAAAACATTTTTTCCCAAAAAAAACCTTTTTTGTTCCCGTAAACATTTTTTTCCCAAAAAAAAACCTTTTTTGTTCCCGTAAACATTTTTTTCTAAAAAAAACCTTTTTGTTCCCAAAAACATTTTTTTTTTATATATAATTTAAACTTAACATTTTTTTTATAATTTAAACTTAAATTTTTTTAACTAAGTAATTCCATTTTAAAATTAAAACCTTTTTTTATATATATAATTAAAATATTAAAAAAAATTAAAACATTTTTTTACATAATTAAAATATTAAAAAATTAAAACCTTTTCGTAAGGAACTCCTTTGCCGTGTCATTTTGTGTACCTTTTATTTTCTTTATTCCTGCATTTCATTTGCATGCTTGAGGTTGAGATGTGCTTGTGGTGGCCACATCCCCACACTATTTTCCTCCCTCACTTCATTCTAAGTGTCATTACATATTTTCATATTCTTCATGTTTTCAAAAATGTTTCTTTGTTTCTTTATACCCTCTGCCTTTATTACTTTTCATATTTCTGTACCTTAATTATTCCTCCATATAATGATTTGTCATATTTTCACACATTTTTTACAGTTTTATCCTTCCAAAGGATTAAGTCCAGCCTTTTGGCCGCCGAGTCAATAGCCTTACCCCTTTAATGGATCAAACCCTGTTTTCACAAATGCCTCGCCGCAGGCAAGATTACAATTTTACCCCTAGCATTAGGTCAAAGAGCCGCCGCGCTCATTTTAGGGTTTCCCGCCGCGGAATCCCTAATTTAACCCTAATTACAACTTAACAATTCAACGTAGAGATTTGGAGTTTCTACACTCCACGTAAGCGTGTCCTTAAGATGCGTTTATTCCCCTTGAGACCTTGACCACAGTCAAGAAGTTTCTAACCTCCCTATTGAGGGGAACTACGATTACTCTGATTCCACTCCCGTAAGGATACGTAGGCACAAGATGCGATGTCTTGCCGAGTAAACTTAGAATTAACCCCTTAGGTCTCTTTTCTCACTTGTAATCCTTATGTACATATACCTTAAGCAAATAAATAAAGCAAATAGTAAACATCTGAACAAAAGGTTCCTGTAGAGTACTACAGAAGTTTAGGGTGCTAATACCTTCCCTAAATTTAACCAACCCCCGAACCCTAGATCTTTCCCCGCATTGTGTTTACGATGCAAAATAGGTTTTCCCTCTTTTGACCTTTTCCTTCGGATAAATCAAAGAGCGGTTGTGAATTGAATTGCGATTCAAACTCATTAATAGTTTGTGATCCTATTTCCACCGCAACAGAAAATGGCGACTTCACTGGGGAGCTCCTAACTTTTGAGGGTTATCCCTAACCTGTTCATATTTATTACTATCTGTGTTATTATTCATTTGCATGTATATATTTGCGCTTTGATTGTGGGACTGTTCCTTGTGCTGTGAGATAGGTCCTAACCCGGATCTAGTGTACCTTAGGTAAATGGCAATAGACCAAGGAAACTGTACGACGTATATCGATACGGTTGATCTGGTGGCCATGGTTAGTGCGACTTCTTGGTTGGTGCTTATATTCCTTAAGTCAAGTTGAGGATAATATTGAGGCTGCCATATGTTGTCAACGCACTAACTGACTTTTAGAACCCTAGTTAACTCATCTTGGCCTTTAGAAAGTAGTGAGGTAACCGGCTTTGGTGCAGACTAAAGTTGGTTGACACTCGATACTACGCTCATTGAGATCTTAAACTTGGAGGGTTTTGGTTGGCAAGTAAGTTGCCTTCTGAACAACCATCCTTGTGAAGGATCAATGATATTGAGATCCCTTAGAACCTGGTTACTTTGTAGGACAGGATGAACCATCTGACTTCAGGGGAGGGTACTTGCCTTTGAACCTCATGCAAGCCTATAACCTAGGACTTTGTGTGTTTTCATGCATTGCATCCATAAAGCATCTCATTGCATTGTATTCCATGGAGCTCAAACATCATTTATGGATATCGCGGGATACCATAAATAAAAAAAAATATATATAAAATGAAAAAACAAGGAAAAGATTTCCTTGGTACCCCACGGCATTAGTAAATGTTTTGAATTCCATGAAATCTTCATTTACATTCACATTTTAGCATCATACTTTTGCATTACATGTGTCTCCCGATTTCTCACACTCGGTTCTCTCACCTTCCAGTTTCGTCACCCTGAGTTCTCGGCACCAATACAACACCAGAGCTCAAACTCGGAAAAGAATGGAGGATCAGGCAAAAGAGATTGATCGCCTTAGCAATGAACTCGAAGACCTTCGAGGGGGTATGGGGCGTATGATGGAATTGTTATGTGTCATGAATGCTAAGATGGATACCCAGCCCACTGTTGTTTCTGAGATTACCGGCGTTACTGTGGACCCTCCACCAAGTGTGACCGTAGCAAGGGACCCACCTTATGGTCTTGCTCCGGGTTTTGTGCCTCCTCAAGCCACTGTTCCGATTAATCAACCTGTTCAGCAAGCCGTGCCTTTGTTTTCTGAAGTTTCTAGGGGGGCTCCTATCTTTGCACCACCTGTTGTACACACTCGTGCGCAACCGTACTTCAATGAGACAGCTTTTGATAATCTTGATGAGAATGTTGAGGGTTATGAGAAACATGATAAGCTTCGTGAGGAAGTAAACACTATCGTCCAGAGATTGAAAAAGGTAGAGGGTGATCAAATTTTTGGGACTGCTGCAAGGGATGTTTGTTTGGTTTCAGGTTTGGTTATTCCCCCAAAGTTCAAAACTCCGAACTTCGATCGTTATGAAGGTGCCACCTGTCCTAAGAGTCATCTGATCATGTATTATCGCAAAATGGCTGCCCATGTTGAGAATGATAAACTGATGATTCATTGCTTCCAAGATAGTTTGAAGGGTGCTTCCTCCAAGTGGTATTAACTTTAGACCAGTCTCGCATTAAGAGTTTCCAGGATTTATCTGACGCTTTCATCAAACACTACAAGTACAATATGGATCTGGCTCCTGACAGAAGACAGTTGTTGAGTATGTCGCAAAAGAATTCTGAGTCATTCAAAGAGTATGCTCAAAGGTGGAGAGAAACTGCTTCGCAGGTAGAACCTCCTTTGACCGAGAAAGAGTTAGCTGATTGGTTTGTCGACACAGTCCGTCCAGAATTTTACGAGAGAATGGTGGGTAGTGTGACTTCAAATTTCTCCGACATCGTTGCTGTGGGTGTCAAGATTGAATTGGGTATGAAGAGTGGTAAAATGACAAATAATCATGGCGCTTCTAAGGATCAGCCGAAGAAACCTCCTTATAGCTCCCAGAAAAAGAAGGAGAGTGAGACTAATGCTATATCCTCTGGTAAACCAAGGGAACGCTTTTATCGGCATCTGCAAGGTTATGCTCAACCTCAAGGGTACCCGGTCCAATATGCTCAACAACCCTATGTGGCAGCTATTACACCTTCTTTCAATCAACAGGTTCCCATGTATCAACCTATGCAACAACCTCCTGTTTATCCGCCTCCTGTCAACTACCTACAGGCACCCAATACTCCTGCTCCTCAACAGCCAAAGAGTCCGGCTCCTCGCCAGAATATGCCAAACAGAAGAACGTATAAACCTTGTCCGCCGATCCCGATGACTTTTACTGAGTTATACCCCCACTTGGTACAACAAGGTCTGATTATCACCCGTGCTTTGGGTCCTCCGTCTAATCCGTTACCTGCAAGTTACAACGCTACCGCTCATTGTTTATTTCATGAGGGTGCGCCCGGCCATGATCTAGAGAATTGCTATGCTCTTAAGAAAGTTGTCAGAGATTTGCTAGAAACGAAGAAGTTGTCTTTTGGCGATGCTCAGCTGAAGATCGAGACTCCTTTCGGGGTTCCTCACTCGTCAAGTGCAAATTCTGCAAAGCATGCTACGCCTATCAGCCGAATCCAGTCATTATTCAAAGGCCTAGCCCGCTTCATTTCAGTAACCCTCAAGGTGATATGACCAGGATCAACAAAGGATCTGGGAAATTTATTTTGAAGCAACGACTGAAAACTGTTGAAGATGTGACCAGCATAACTGGGGTAAGCCATGACGACTCACAGTGATCATGAACCAGACGTCCTTTCCATTGAGGCTCCGCCAAAGGAAACTGTTACTCTTGAATGCAAGATTTCATAAACATTTAGAAGGATTTTTCCGACAGTTCATTTGTTTATTTATATGTATTTCTCTTCGATTAATCATATTTAGCATGCACGAACTTGTTTATCTTTGATTAATTAATGCAACGCATATGTTTGTCTTGAATAAATCCATTCGTTTCACTCATTCAAAATATATTTTTCATAAATTATAATGCCAACTTTACCCGATCTCTTGTTCAGATGGAGAATTGGGAGGAGGATGACGAACCTAAAACGTCAGATTTCTTGTCGTATGCTTTCGATTGAAACCCGCTGATGATGTAAGGCATTGTTTCAAATCCCAAACACTGGAGATATAAGGATGTTAACCCCTAGTCAACCCTTTGAGCCTTGAAGTAGGAGTTTTTCTTTCTTTTAAAGAACCTTCATCCTAACCTGGTGCAGGGTAGGTTTCAGTTAAACCGATCGAGCGCTTAGACTCTTAAAAAGGAAGAGCAAACCTTCGAGAATTTATCCTTAGCATCTTAAGAAGTCCAATACAATGACTATCCCTCGGTTACCTAAGGAGTGGGGCAGTCACGAGCCTTTCAAAAGATTTACACGACTTGTGCATAAAAGAATATTCAAAAAAAAATAAGAGCCCGCTAAGTCAAAACCTATGAAGGAGACTTAGGCAAAACTGGGGCATCCCGCTGGACTCCAAAGTCAGATCAAAAGACGTTGTCCAGGCAAAAGTTAGGGAATAAGAACAACAAACCAGTAGTTTTTTATAATCCCTATTAAAGAACAAGGTCGTGTGATAGAAACGCCAAAAGAAATAGGTGAGTGACTGCCATGTCCAAAGCCTTGATAAGTTCTCGACCATAGCAAATCCGCTTGAGATATGAGCGTTCGTATCCGATTAACTGAATTAGGATTGGAGAACATCACGAAGAATGGGTGGGTACAAATATAACTTTGAGCCTTTATCTTTTGTTTCTCAAACCGTGAACCGAGCCACGATACAACCTTTAAAAGACCTAATTGAAGTGGGACTTCGGTTGAAAGCATACTTGACAAGATCACGTTTCCTGACTCCTACGAGCTATGCTCAGAAAAAATTCATGTTGGCATTATAATTAAAACTTATATCCGGACTAGTGATTTCGGTCACAAGTTGTTGCGATATCTTTTTTTCAAAACAAAACTTCAAGACAAATATATGTGTACATTGACAAGCTCAGGATAGGCATTTCAGGCATGACAACTTTGCTTGATATCTTAGAGATTTACATATGAACATAACCCGTGGAACTTGAAGATCCTACTGAACAGGGGCAGGCAGTTTCCCAATTCGCTTACCAACGCGAGTCTGACGTTCTTAAGAGCTATTTACCAAAGATTTCGTCGTAACACGATTAATTTGTGCCAGTTACGTCGAGACCTGACAAATCTCTCAAAGAGTTTGAGAACAATGGGGCAACCGGACTCGGTGTTCTCTATAGAATCCTCTTGAGATGACCCTACCTCGCAACGCAAGTATCCTGGGGCACCATGTTTTTGAAGAAACAAATGGCGGCTACTATAAGGTCCTGCAAGATCAAAACCATGGGATTTCACAATTTTTTCATGCACCCGATGGATTTTACTCACAGCGGCCTTCATACCCCAGTAAGCCTCAGTGTTGCAACAGGTTCCTAAACCATTGCTCTGATTTAGTCCCCAGCGAGACTCTAAGCTGACAATACTTTGGATGGAGCCAGTGGTCCCTAAGGCATCAGAGATTTCACTGACATGCTCCCAGTGACAGTCCCCAGCGAGACTATAAGCTGACAACTTTTTTTTTGGGTAACTCGAAAGTGTCCCTCAGGTTTTCTTCTCCCCATAAGAAGGCGTGATACTGTACACCACAAGCAGATTACCTTCCCTCAGAGAATTCAGAACTTTAAAACCAGATTTGGTTCTACCATTGATCTCTCTTACCCATGATTGACGTATTGGTTGCAGAGAACGCAGGGTATTTCCGTCGAGATGTTTATTTCATCTCTCGTCCCGTCTCTAGTCAGTTTCGTCAGCATACACAGGGGCATAAGCATCACATGCCTATTTCATTACACATTCATTACATATTACATATTCATTACATATTCATTACATACTCATTACATACTCATTTCATAACATCTTGCATACATAAACATTAACATACATAGACATTAACATACATAGACATTAACATACATTCACATTAACATATGCATCAACATATGCGTTAGCATTCACAGGTTCATCGTGTCTCCATCATTGGTCGTTACCGCCAAGTAACTGGGGTTTGCCCATTCTCTCCAAATAGATTGTCAGCCATAAGCATAAAATACTTACTTGTTTCCAGTTTCCCCACAGAGCTCGATCCTCGTGGATGACGGTTACTTCAGCTATCTTTCCTCACCAGGATAAGATATTTACCCTTCGAGTTCATTCCCTCGATGGAGTCTTGATTACCAGTCTTCTTTCTAGCTCGATCCTAGATTGAATCTCAGTCTTGTCGGTCGTCAAGCCCAACCGGACGTGCATTTATTTTGCACCATCTAAGATTTTCACCATACCATGACAGATACGCGACTATCTCGCTTGAGAAGTTTATCACCGTACCCGGACGTGCATTTATTTTGCACTATCTTTCAAGAAAATCAACTACAATCCTTTACAGATACACGCCAGCTCACGCCTGGAAAATATATCAGTACAACACTTTACGATCCTACATATTACAACCCTTTACACTTTACATTTTACAGCATCAACATACAACATTTCTCACCTAAGAAACCGATCCTATCTTCGTTATGACTCGCAGCAAATGGCCATCTCCATGGAGCAGTTGGGCTTCCATTTACCTGTCGTCTTGAAGTATGGGAGGTTTGAACCAAATCGTATTCAGGAGAGCACGATCTTGAAGTACGGGGAGGTTTGAGCGGAATCATATTCAGGAGAGCACGATTCTGAATTATGAAGAAGTTCATTTACCCTTTAGTAAAATTCATTTACAACCAAATCATATTCAGGAGAGCACGATTCTGAAATATGAGTATATTCAGTCAACCAGTTTCATATTCAGGAGAGCACGATTCTGAAGTATGGAAAAATTCATTTACAACCAAATCATATTCAGGAGAGCACGATTCTGAAGTATGAGTATATTCAGTTTCATATTCAGGAGAGCACGATTCTGAGTTATGAAGAAGTTCATTTATCCTTTAGTAAAAGAAGGAACGGAATCATATTCAGGAGAGCACGATTCTGAGTTATGAGGAAGTTCAGTTGGCCGTTTTTCAGGAGAGCACGATTCTGAAGAATGAAGAAATTTCAGGAACCGAATCATATTCAGGAGAGCACGATTCTGAGTTATGAGGAAGTTCGATTACCCAGTTTCATATTCAGGAGAGCACGATTCTGAAATATGAGTATATTCAGTCATCCAGTTTCATATTCAGGAGAGCACGATCCTGAAGTATGAGGAAGTTCAGTTTACCCTTTTCATGTTCAGGAGAGCACGATTCTGAAGCATGAAGAAGTTTATTTATCCTTCAGTAAGAGAAGAATCAGAATCGTATTCCAGGCGCCGACCTTAAATGCGAGAAGATTTATTTATCAGATAAGCAGCAGCCTCTTTATTTGAGTGCTTATCCATTTTTTGCACATAAGTCCCTTCCAACGATAAGTGACAGTTCTCCCTCGAGAAGCTTATCAGGGCAATTCCCATCAAAGTCCATTTATTTTGGCATACAGTCGGTCTTTACCCTGTATATTTGCTACGGAGTGCCGGAAAGTCCGTTTGATCCTGTCACGAGGGGTAGTTTACAGAAGCTTGGATGTTATTCCTTGCTCAATGCTCCAGCATTCTGTAATCGATCTTACAATCGTACGTGATCCAGTTTTATTTTTAGATTCCCCAGTGGAGGCCGTCTCATAGGTACCATCTCCATTCGAGGATCTCGTTCCTTTTCTAAAAGTGACAATTGGTCATTCGCACCAGTTGACTATCATTTTTAGAATTCCCCAGTGATGTACTGTGTCTCAGCGCGTCATTTTCCCCAGTGTGTTTCTTCTCGTGGCGTCTGTCTCGGTGTCGTCACGTTTCGTCAGCATTTTCGCATTCATTATTCCAGCATACGCATCATATCATAGTCATGGCATCATCTGCATTAAGTCGTTCCAGTTTTGTCCATAGCATTGCATATCGTCGCATATAAGGGCAAAATTTTCGGTTATCTATATTTAAATCTCTCCACCACGATTCCACGAGTCTCTGTCACTCAAATCGTCCGGTGTAGCCATTTAAATAGGGACAACTGTAATACCCCAAATTTTACCCTTTCTTTTTTTTTTATTTTAAATTCTTATTAACTTAATAAATTAACCTTTTTTTTAAATCTTGTTTTTTTTTAACTAATAATAATTTAATTAACCTTTTTTATAACTTTACTAATGTTTTTTTATTAACTTTTTTTTTTCTATTTAGTTTATTTATTTAAGTCATTTTAAGCTCTTCTTACTAACTTTTAGGATTTAGATTAAAATTTAACTTTTTTTCTTTTCTTTAAAGAGTAAATTTTTTATAACCTTTTTTAAATTAATTTCTAACACTTTTTTTTTTTAATCAAATTCTAATACTTTTTTTTAAATAAAAATCTAATACTTTTTTTTTAAAAATTAAATCTTTTTTTTCTAACTTTTTTAAAGTTAAATATTTTTTTCTAACTTTTTTTAAAACTAAATCTTTTTTTTCTAACTTTTTTAAAAGTTAAATATTTTTTTTTCTAACTTTTTTTAAAAACT
Organism: Lathyrus sativus; assembly: GCA_963859935.3. Lineage (NCBI taxonomy): Eukaryota > Viridiplantae > Streptophyta > Magnoliopsida > Fabales > Fabaceae > Lathyrus > Lathyrus sativus. The sequence goes on from OZ012741.1 coordinate 645,186,228, forward strand.
AAATCTTTTTTTTCTAACTTTTTTAAAAGTTAAATATTTTTTTTCTAACTTTTTTTAAAAACTAAATCTTTTTTTTCTAACTTTTTTAAAGTTAAATATTTTTTTCTAACTTCTTTTTAAAATTAAATCTTTTTTCTAACTTTTATAAAGTTAAATCTTTTTTTCTAACTTTTTTTAAAAAAATTAAATCTTTTTTCTAACTTTTTTAAAATTAAATCTTTTTTTTTCTAACTATTTTAAAAATTAAATCTCACCTTTGTCACTTTTTTTGTTCTTTATTATTTTTACTCTAAATTTTTCTATCTTTCATTAAAAAATAACAAAAATAGTTTTTTATTATTATTTAATTATTATTTTCGTATTTTAATTAAATCATTTTTTAAAATATTATTTTTTTCACTTTTTTCTAAATTATTCATAAAAATATCCAAAAAAAATCATAAAATAAAATATATTGAAAAAAATTTTGTTCTTTTTATAATATTTTTGATTTTAGGAATCAATAGGATTATTAGTTTTATTTTTAGTTTATTTTAATTATTTTAATTTTATTTTTTCTCTTAACTAATTATTTAGTTTGGACTTTAAAATGGGCTTTAGGGACATTATTGACAATTTGGTGTTAACCCTAATTTGTTCCCTATATATACATGTGTTGCTTTGTTGAAAAGGGGGTCAGAAGGTTTTCTTCAGAAAAGAGGAGAGAGAGGGAGAAACAAAGGAGATCCCCAGAGGAGAAAGGCGGTCGTTCCCACAACTCTTAAGAAGGATTGGAGCTCTCCAGTGTTCCCTTATTCAAACCTTTTTCACATTTACCGAAGCAAACCTCCGCTTCGTAGGTTAAATTACTAAACCTTTTGCCTTTTCATGTTTATGTGCATATTTTGCCATGTTAATGTGTTTAGGTCCGTTAAATTACTAAATCCTTTGCATTTTTCATATTTATTTGCATCCTTGCCATGTTAACCTTCATTGTTGTTTAGATCCGTAGATTTTGATATGTATGAACCATGATTGTGTCGTATAGGATTGTTTGCATGTCCATTAATTGTCTGTTTGCATTTGCAATTCTATTGTTATTTTTTTTATCAAAACATTTTTTCCCAAAAAAAACCTTTTTTGTTCCCGTAAACATTTTTTTCCCAAAAAAAAACCTTTTTTGTTCCCGTAAACATTTTTTTCTAAAAAAAACCTTTTTGTTCCCAAAAACATTTTTTTTTATATATAATTTAAACTTAACATTTTTTTTATAATTTAAACTTAAATTTTTTTAACTAAGTAATTCCATTTTAAAATTAAAACCTTTTTTTATATATATAATTAAAATATTAAAAAAAATTAAAACATTTTTTTACATAATTAAAATATTAAAAAATTAAAACCTTTTCGTAAGGAACTCCTTTGCCGTGTCATTTTGTGTACCTTTTATTTTCTTTATTCCTGCATTTCATTTGCATGCTTGAGGTTGAGATGTGCTTGTGGTGGCCACATCCCCACACTATTTTCCTCCCTCACTTCATTCTAAGTGTCATTACATATTTTCATATTCTTCATGTTTTCAAAAATGTTTCTTTGTTTCTTTATACCCTCTGCCTTTATTACTTTTCATATTTCTGTACCTTAATTATTCCTCCATATAATGATTTGTCATATTTTCACACATTTTTTACAGTTTTATCCTTCCAAAGGATTAGGTCCAGCCTTTTGGCCGCCGAGTCAATAGCCTTACCCCTTTAATGGATCAAACCCTGTTTTCACAAATGCCTCGCCGCAGGCAAGATTACAATTTTACCCCTAGCATTAGGTCAAAGAGCCGCCGCGCTCATTTTAGGGTTTCCCGCCGCGGAATCCCTAATTTAACCCTAATTACAACTTAACAATTCAACGTAGAGATTTGGAGTTTCTACACTCCACGTAAGCGTGTCCTTAAGATGCGTTTATTCCCCTTGAGACCTTGACCACAGTCAAGAAGTTTCTAACCTCCCTATTGAGGGGAACTACGATTACTCTGATTCCACTCCCGTAAGGATACGTAGGCACAAGATGCGATGTCTTGCCGAGTAAACTTAGAATTAACCCCTTAGGTCTCTTTTCTCACTTGTAATCCTTATGTACATATACCTTAAGCAAATAAATAAAGCAAATAGTAAACATCTGAACAAAAGGTTCCTGTAGAGTACTACAGAAGTTTAGGGTGCTAATACCTTCCCTAAATTTAACCAACCCCCGAACCCTAGATCTTTCCCCGCATTGTGTTTACGATGCAAAATAGGTTTTCCCTCTTTTGACCTTTTCCTTCGGATAAATCAAAGAGCGGTTGTGAATTGAATTGCGATTCAAACTCATTAATAGTTTGTGATCCTATTTCCACCGCAACAAGGTCCAAATATAGTGCAGAAACCCATGCCTAATCATGGGGCAAACGCCATTTTGACTGAGGAAGGGTTGAATCTGATTATGAATGTCGACGATTTAAAGACGCCGCTGAGAGAGATAAAAAGCAGACTGTTACAGGGGGGCGTTTTTCCAGGATGTGACGAGTATTGCTTAGAATGCTGGACCCTAGCTGGAGGGTGTGATGATTTGAAGAAAGGCATTCAGGCTCTAATTGATGGAGGCACATTGCAGTTTGACCGAGCAGCGACCGAAGAGCCTGCAGGGGCAGTAGCAGATGATCAGAGTGATGTGGCCACTGTAACGATTCCTCGAAAGACAATCACTATTGCAGCACGTCCAGCGACCACCGATCACCATAACTAAGGCCGGACCGATCCCGTACGAGAACACAAAAGCAGTCCCATGGTCATATGGGTTGGAAGTATATTGTGACGGGATAAAGATTGATGTTGATAAGCAGCCAGCCGAGACCGTCGACAACGTTGTTGGTTCAGGAGGTATGACAAGGAGTGGTAGGATCTTTATATCACCTGAAGTGGAGGCCAAAAGACTAGCGAAAGGAAAGGGGAAAATGGTTGAGAATGTCCCAGTGCAAGCAAGCGACAAAGAATCGGCATCGAAAGACGTAGAAGAGTTCATGCGCTTGATTCGAAAAAGTGATTATAAGATTGTAGAGCATCTGCAACAGACGCCGTCCAAGATATCTATTTTGTCATTGCTCTTGTGTTCGGAAGCTCACAGAAATGCTTTGTTGAAAGTCCTGGATACTTCCTTCGTACCCCAAGACGTCTCCGTGAATCAGCTGGAAGGAGTGTTGGCACATGTGAATGCAGGCCACAGCTTGGGCTTTACCGACTTCGATTTGACCCCGAAAGGGAGAGATCATAATATGACGCTGCACATATCTGTCGAGTGTAGAGGATCAGTAATGTCACATGTATTGGTCGACATTGGATCGTCTCTGAATGTGATGCCCAAGAAAGCGATGATGAAGCTGGATGTCAGAGGAATCTTGTGCACGCCCAGTGACCTGGTAGTCAGAGCGTTTGATGGCACGCGAAGAACAGTCTTTGGATCGATAACATTGCCCCTGCAAGTAGGGTCGGAGGTGTTTGCAACTGAGTTTTATATCATGGATATACAGCCTGCCTATAGCTGCCTACTCGGAAGACCCTGGATCCATGGGGCTAGGGCAGTCACGTCTACCCTGCATCAGAAGTTGAAATATATGGTCGGAGACAGCGTAGTCACCGTATGTGGAGAAGAAGACATCCTGGTCAGCCATCTGTCGTCATTTAAATATGTGGAGGTCGACAGAGAGATCCACGAAACACCCTGCCAGGCATTTGAAGGGTTGCGCGTCAAGGACAAAGGTCCCGGGCCGAGCAAAGTGCTAGAGATAGCCGTCTCATCGTATAAAGAAGCTCAAGCTCTAGTGGAGGCCGGAGAAGCAAAGGGCTGGGGCAAAGTGCTGGATATCCCTGTGAAGATAGACCGGTTCGGGCTGGGATACCAATCGTCGTCGTCAACACCCGTTGTGGGAGCACCCCGTTTCAGAGGGCCAATAACCATCTCGGCCAGTGGAGTATGTCATGAAACTATCAACGCTGCTTCGGAGTCTGACGAAGGAGACAGCGACTGCGATATGGAGGCCTGGATTCAGCCAAGCACGCCAGGACAGGGACTGTGCAACTGGTCTATTCAGGAGCTTGTTCCTGTGACTCTTAAACAGTAATGCTTTGCTTTATTAATTGTTGAATAATCTGATGTCTTGCCCAGGGCATCAGGATTTGCACAGGGCTGTGTTGTTATGAACATTGCGTGTTAATCATTAAATAAATGGCGTTTTTCATGTGCAAATACTGTAATCTCTGTCTTTCTTGTTTATATTTTTCAATAAAATGGCAACGTGGTTATTCGCTTTATACGCATTTTGAAGCATTTAACCATTCCTTTTGCAGGATAACATTTTCAGATGACATTCTTGAACCACCTATGACTCGTCCCGACTTCGAGCACCCGGTATTTCAGGCCGAAGAAGAGGTTATCGAAGATAGCGACGTTCCCGAAGAATTGTCTTGGTTGGTGAAACAAGAAGAGCGTGTCATTCTGCCTCACGAAGAGGTCATCGAAATTATCAACCTGGGGTCGGAAGGGGTCGAGAAGAATATTCGTATCGGAGCCGCGCTGCAGAGCGATATCAAGCGAAGACTGGGTGAAATGCTCCGAGAGTATAGTGATGTATTCGCTTGGTCGTATGAAGATATGACAGGGCTCGATACAGATATGGTTGTGCACCGCCTGCCACTGAAAGAAGAATGCCCGCCCGTCAAACAAAAGCTTCGCAGAACTCGACCAGATATGGCAGTGAAGATCAAAGAGGAAGTTCAAAAACAGTGGGACGCTGGTTTCCTGGCTGTGACAAAATATCCCTCATGGGTTGCTAATATCGTACCTGTGCCAAAGAAAGATGGCAAGGTTCGAATGTGCGTGGATTATAGAGATTTGAATAAAGCAAGTCCAAAAGACGATTTTCCACTTCCTCATATTGACGTGCTAGTTGATAATACTGCTCAATACTCCGTATTCTCCTTCATGGATGGCTTTTCAGGCTATAATCAGATTAAAATGGCGCCAGAGGATATGGAGAAGACTACTTTCATAACGCCTTGGGGAACATTTTGCTACAAAGTGATGCCCTTCGGCTTGAAAAATGCTGGGGCAACATATCAACATGCGATGATGACTCTTTTCCATGATATGATGCATAAAGAGATCGAAGTTTATGTTGACGATATGATTGCCAAATCCCAGACGGAGGAAGAGCATCTGGTGAATCTGCTGAAGTTATTTAAGAGGCTTAGGAAGTTCAGGCTGAGACTGAACCCTAACAAATGCACCTTCGGGGTGAGATCGGGTAAACTGCTGGGGTTTATCGTAAGCGAAAGAGGAATAGAGGTCGATCCTGCTAAAATAAAGGCAATTCAAGAAATGCCGACGCCTAAAACAGAGAAAGAGGTGCGCGGGTTTTTAGGGAGGTTGAACTACATCGCTCGGTTCATATCTCATCTAACGGCCATGTGTGAACCATTATTCAAGCTGTTGAAGAAAGATCAAGCTGTAACGTGGAACGAAAATTGTCAAAAGGCGTTCGACAAGATAAAGCAGTATTTGCAGGAGCCTCCTATCTTGATACCCCCAGTGGCAGGGAGACCCTTGATCATGTATTTGACGGTTCTTGAGGGAAGCATGGGTTGTGTTCTCGGTCAACACGACGAGACAGGAAGAAAAGAGCATGCGATCTACTACTTGAGTAAGAAATTTACAGATTGTGAATCTCGATACTCAATGCTTGAGAAAACTTGTTGCGCGCTAGCCTGGGCCGCCAAGCGTCTGAGGCAATACATGCTGAATCATACAACCATGCTCATCTCGAAGATGGATCCTATCAAATATGTATTCGAAAAGCAGGCACTATCAGGGAGAATTGCCCGTTGGCAGATGGTCTTGACTGAATACGACATCCAATACGTCTCGCAAAAGGCTATAAAGGGGAGTGTGTTGTCTGAGTACTTGGCTGAGCAGCCTATTGAGGATTACCAATCGATGAGGTTTGATTTTCCTGACGAGGATATCATGTACCTAAAGATGAAAGATTGTGAAGAGCCGTTGCCAGACGAAGGGCCAGAAGTGGGTTCCAAATGGAAGATGATATTTGACGGAGCTGTGAACGCTTACGGTAGCGGAATAGGGGCAATCATCACTACTCCACACGGGTCGCACATCCCGTTTACTGCTCGATTGACCTTTGCAGTTACCAATAATGAAGCCGAATACGAAGCTTGTATTATGGGGCTCGAAGAAGCCATTGATTTGCGAATCAAGAATCTGGACGTATACGGAGACTCGGCTCTGGTAGTGAATAAGATAAAAGGGGAATGGGAGACACGTCAGCCCAATTTGATACATTACATGAATTATGCGAGGAGATTGTTGCCTTTCTTCGACAAAGTTGAATTGCATCACGTACCGCGGGCAGAGAATCAAATGGCTGACGCCCTCGCCACTTTGTCTTCCATGTACAAAGTCAACTTCTGGAACGATGCTCCCCGAATCATTATCTCTCGGCTTGACAGATCAGCTTACGTATTTGCTATTGACGAGGCATCCGATGACAAACCGTGGTATTTTGATATCCTTAATTTCCTGAAGAATAAAGAGTATCCGGCTGGGGCATCCAGTCAAGATCAGAAGACTCTCAGGAGATTAGCGGGTAATTTCTATTTGAATCCGGATGGCGTCTTATACAGAAGAAACCACGACCTGGTGCTGTTGCGTTGTGTAGACGAAAGAGAGGCAAAGCTGCTCATGGAGGAAATACACGAAGGTACCTTTGGTACGCATGCTGGTGGGCATGCTATGACGAGAAAGCTGCTACGGGCAGGTTATTTTTAGCTGACTATGGAGACTGACTGCTTCAAGTTTGCGAGGAAGTGCCACAAGTGCCAAATCTATGCTGATAAGATTCATGTGCCTCCGAGTCCTCTGAATGTAATGTCATCGCCATGGCCATTCTCGATGTGGGGAATCGATATGATTGGAAAGATCGAGCCGACAGCTTCTAACGGGCATCGGTTCATTCTAGTAGCAATCGATTATTTCACCAAGTGGGTAGAAGCGGCGTCTTATGCAAACGTAACTAAGCAAGTGGTGGCCAGATTCATCAAGAGAGATATCATTTGCCGATATGGGATCCCCGAGCGGATAATCACGGACAACGGTTTGAACCTGAACAACAAAATGATGAAGGAGCTCTGTCAGAATTTCAAGATCGAACATCACAACTCCTCCCCTTACCGACCCAAGATGAATGGCGCTGTCGAAGCGGCCAATAAAAATATCAAGAAGATCGTTCAGAAAATAGTGGTGACCTATAAGGATTGGCACGAGATGCTACCCTTCGCATTGCACGGTTATCGTACGACGGTACGCACATCAACCGGGGCAACTCCGTTCTCGTTAGTATACGGAATGGAAGCGGTATTACCATTAGAAGTTGAGATCCCTTCTCTGAGGGTATTGTGAGACGTTCAGTTAGACGAGGCAGAATGGGTGAAAGACAGGTTGAATCAATTGAGTTTGATGGACGAGAAGAGGCTAGCTTCTCTAGCATACGGTCGTCTGTACCAGAGCCGAATGAAGAAAGCGTATGACAAGAAGATACATCCGCGGAGCTTTCAGACGGGCGACCTTGTGCTGAAAAGGATTCTCCCGCCGCAAGCAGATCACAGGGGCAAGTGGGCCCCCAACTACGAAGGGCCATACGTTGTCAGGAAAGTCTTTTCAGGAGGAGCGTTGTTGTTGTCCACCATGGACGGTGAAGACTTCACGTCACCTGTGAATTCGGACGCAGTTAAAAAATACTTTGCTTAAAATTGACCCGCTGGACAGAAAAAAGAGAGTCCAGGCAAAAATGGGGCATCCTGGCGAACCAAAAATAGAATGAAAGGTTCGGGCAAAAGTTAGGGATAAAAATGAAAAAATGTACACCCGCGAAGTTGAAAACCTACACTGGGCGGCTTCGGCAAAAAGGGGTATCCCGGTGAACTGAAAACCCGTAAAGGGCGGTTCACGCAAAAGTTAGGGATTTGAAAAGCAAATGACTGCGGTCCGAATTTGATACCACATTTGAGCATCAGTACGGGAGAATACCTGAGGGGTCGATTATCAGATACAACCGCTTCAGAAGTAGGGATACCGGGGAAACATTAGAGTCGGATGAGTCATAGGAGGATCAGTTCGTGGTGTTCGTCTGCATCCCGTTGCCGACATGTGTACAAAATTTAATTTGTCAAAATATTTATGCTTCTTGTGCATACTTGTGCATTTGCTTTGCGTAGCTTCCTCTTTTCAGGAGTTACATCCCGTGTACAAAAATTCCGCCCATTCAGGGGCCCAATCAATAAAATATGTTATTCAGTATTTGATGCTGGTTCTTTTACTGTTTTGTGCATGATAAAACGCCTAGGTTTATTTAAACTAGCCTGTGTATAACATCACTGGCCCTTGCCAACGATTGCTAAAGCTTTGAATTAACTGAAAATAACGTCACCAACCTGAATCGATTTGGGTTGCATAGGCTTGTTTTGTCTTGTTTGTGTTGTTGCAGGTTTCATAGCCGTACGAGGAAGATGATCAAAAGATTGCGATAATGAAAGACTTGACCCTCACGCAGGTCATGCACGTGCCTCCTGAAGAAGGATCGAATTCCCTAGCCAGTTGTAGCCTATCCAGTAGGCATGCTCCAGTAAAGCCATTTATCCTCAGCAAAGTTTGGACGATTCCCAGATTGAAGGCTGTAGTCGGACAGTGCATCTCAAGCAGAGTGGTTTAGCCGCAGAAGATTAATGTTTGTGAGCTGTATTCAGACAGTTTACCTTCCCCCGCAGGGTCATTTACTCTCCCCTAGTGGAGTTAGTTAATTTTCCAGCCCCAGTGGAGTTCTCTTTTCAGCAAGTATTTTCATTCCCCCCATGGGAATTCGAAGATTGAGACTATCCCCGGCAGAGTTGGTGTGGCGAGTCCTGGCATTTATTTTGCCGGAATACCGTGTGATACCCGTTCATTTTCCAGCAGAAGTTCAATCATACCAGGCGCATCTGCCATTCTCCAGCAGAATTATATTCCCAGCAGGGTGTCACGTCAACGAGGTGTTTGATTTAAGTTCCCCAATTTCCCAGCTGAGTCGACTTCCCTCTTCCGGCATTTATTTTGCCGGAATAATTCTATATCATATGGCTATCCCCAGCGGAGTCGGCATTGTCTTCAGCATTTATTTTGCTGAAGCAGTTCTTGTATCTCAGCAGTTCGAGTCTGCATTTGCATTGGCATATAGTGTCATACTTGCGTCCACCAAATAAAGCGTGGCATTTCCATGTCAAATGGAACATTGCATCATTGAAACATAGACTAGGTTGGCTAACCGTTGGTTTCAGGTATTGTTCTCTTGCAGGTAGAGAGAGCTTTTGCTCAGATGAATCAATAGCCATTCAGGATCTCGACGTGAGACATTTGACGAAGTGTCAGCTTTGGCATTACTCCCCACATAGCCAGCAGGATAAGTTTCTCTTTGTCCCCAAGCAGAGTTACTTATTTCCCCGCCAGGTTTCTTGTTGGAGTTTCTATAGTCCGACCAGCGGATTGTTTTCTTCGAAGTTGTTGTTACGTCAGCATTAACAGGTTTCATGAACCGACATTTCAGAGGTCACCGCCAGTTATCAGAACAGGCATCTAGTGGTTTGGTTTTCAAATATCCCCAGTAGAGTCAGCCTCAAAGTGCTGTAACGTCAGTGATAAGAAGTTGGCGGACCAATGGAAGGATGAGTCCTAACGTGGACAGTTTTATTGATAAATTTTCTTCGTGCTAGAGAAGTGGGAGTCCTAACGTGGACAGATTTATTTCCCCGGATTGATGGGAGGTGCTAGTCCTAACGTGGGCGTGTTCGATTTTTCAGAATTGTTGGAATATGGAGTCCTAACGTGGACATTTCTTCCAGGTGACGATATGTGTCAGTCCTAACGTGGATAGCTTCGAGTTCTCGGTATTGATCGAGTGTGGAGTCCTGGCGTGGACAAAGTTGGTTACTCTTCGTGTGGGTGTCCTGACGTGGGCCATTTATTCCCAGCAGATAGCTTTATTCGTGGTGATGAAATGTGCGTCCTGACGTGGACAAGTCTGTAGTTCTTTGTGATGACAAGATACGAGAGTCCTGACGTGGACAGATTTATCCTTCTTCGTGTTGTTGGCAGAGTGTGTGTCCTGACGTGGACGAGTTTTATGTCCTCAGCAAGTCAAAGACGCACAAGTCCTGACGTGGGCAAGTTTATTTCTTCAGCAGGTTGAGATATGGGTCCTAACGTGGGCAGGTTTTATTGTCTTAGTAAGTCAAGAGGCGAGTCCTGACGTGGACAAATCAAGACGAAACGTGAGTCCTGACGTGGACAGGTTTATTCCTTGCGTGGAAAGAGAATTTGTCTCCTTACGTTGAAAGATTTAGTCCTGACGTGGACAGAACAAGTTATTCCTAACGTGGAAAGATTGTGGTGGAAGGTTTGTATTCCTTACGTGGAAAGAAGATGGTTTCCTTACGTAGAAAGAGATTGATTCCTTGCGTGGAAGGTTTAGTCCTGACGTGGACAGATTGAGAAAAGAGATTGTGATTCCCTACGTGGAACGAAAGTTATTCCTTACGTGGAAAGTGTGGTCCGGAAGCAAGTCTATTCCTTACGTGGAAAGCTTAGGGTCCTTACGCGGACATATCGAGATTGATTCCTTACGGGGAAAGATGAGGATTCCTTACGTGGAAAGATGTAGTCCTTACGTGGACGTATCAAGTTGTATTCCTTACGTGGAAAGATTGGGGTTCCTTACGTGGAAAAGTTTAGTCCTGACGCGGACAGTCCTTACGCAGAAAGACAGAGGCCTTACGCGGACGTATCAAGATTGATTCCTGACATGGAGGGAAAGAGATCATTCCTTACGTGGAAGGGTTTAGTCCTGACGTGGACAGATTCAAAAGAAGACGTATTCCTTACGTGGAAGAGTTTGACGAAGTAGAAGTTCATTCCTTACGTGGAAAGATGAGTCCTAATATGGCCGGTGTTATTCCTAACATGGAACGGTTATTCCTTACGAGGAAAGACGAGTAACCCCCAGCACGGTCGCTACGAGATTAGTGGGTGTCGTAACAGTCAGGTTCAGCTGACGAGTGAAATAATCCCCAAGCAGAGGCGCAGTTTATTTCTGCGGTTGGCAAATTTTCTGGGTTCTTAGTATTCAACCGTCTCGTACCGCGAATGTCTGAAGGCTCCGGGCTCTTCACTCAATCAGGTCCAAGTCGCTTGAATAGGGGCAGCTGTTGCACCCTAAAATTTGCTCAACCTTATTCACTTGGTTTATGTTTCAATATCATTAGCATTTGCATATAGAGTCATGTACATAGTCTAATCATCTGCATAGCATAAGCATAGCAAGTCATTCAACAGGGGACCAAGCATTATTCTCCTCTCTAGGGGCCTATCAAGAGGTTATTATCCTGATTCAATCTCATTCAAGTCATCAGAAAGAGTTGGGAAGCTATCAAGTCAATGGATCAAGCAGTTCATCTATCTCCTAAATGAGTGTATCTGGGGATCAGTAAGGAAAGTATGAGCTGTGAATTGAAGGCATGAGGAGTATCTAGACATCTTGGAGGATTTAGAAAGTCATTTGGAGAAGGAAATGAGTCATTGATGTGTTCACAAGTATTGCAATTGAAGACAGTCAACTAGGGTTTCATCTGGGTCAACCCTGGGTCAACCTTAGGTCAAAGGATTGTTTGAAAGGAATTGAGGGCTATTGAGGAGATGTGGGGTTTATCATTTGACATGGAGAATAAGGATATGTTGTTATGCTAAGAAGAAATCAAGAGAAATCAAGGAGAAGAGGAGGTTCTAAATTAGGGTTTCTATGTAAAATCCCCTAGTTTAGGTCAAATTTCCAAGCAAGATAAGTCAAAATTAAAGCTTCAAATGGATCCTTGGCCACCATGGAACTTGTAGAGGATCTCAAGACCTTTAATTTGAGTGGTGGAAGACATCAAGGAGATTTATAGAACTCAAGTTATGGTCCTTACAAGTTACAGGTCATCTGAGGTATCTGAACTTTTGTCTGTGAAAGTGACTTGACTTCCAAGCTACTTTTACCCCTCAAGAAGATTTCAAATGAATTTCTGGTCAACATAAGAATTGTTCCTCATTGTCTTAGATTTCTAGAATGGTATAGTATGCCTTCATATGATTTGTGGAACTCTACTTATGGTCTTGGCAAGCAAAGGGTATTTTGGTCATCTGAGAATTACAGGTCATTTTAACCTATGCCCAAAACTCATACAAGGAAGCTTCAAATGGAAAACTTTACAACATCAAACTTGTTACAAATGACATTTTGAGTCTATAAAAGTGACCATGAGAGATTGGAAAGATTCATAGCACAAGGTTTCAAAATTGTTGGATTTAATGAATAAAAAATGGACTTAAAAATGAGATTTTTCATATCTTGGTCAAATGAAGCAAAATTATAGGTCATTTTGAATGGGAAGATCATTTTAAAGACATTTGCTAAAGTATAATTTTGAGCTTAGTTCACATTTTGGGAGTTATCCATGGTTGCTTGTAATGGAAGATACATAAACCAAATCCAAGGGAATTTGTGCAAGGGAAGCTTCTCCAAGTTTCTAGGAGGTTCTAACCTCATGTATATATTGATATGAGATGGTTCATGCCATGGTTGGTGATTGCATTTTCTCAAAACCCCAAGTTTCATTCAATTTCTCCATTTTGCAAAAGTATCACAAACTCTCTCAAATCTCCATCAATTCTCACACTTCTTGATCTGAGCTTCATCACCATCATCCATAGGTCACAATTCTCATAAGAATTTGGTTGAATTGAGCAAGAGTAGTGCTATACAAGTTTCATCATTCAAGGTGCAAGAAATTGGAATCACATGATACAAGAAGTTTGAGCCAAGATCTTTGCATACAGAATCAAAGTGGTAGTGTGTGGATCAGTTTCAAGTCCCTGCAAGCATTGATTCAAGGGTTTCCATAATTGTATCTCCATTTTAAACCAGGTTGGTATCTCTGCTCGATTTGCATAGTTTAGTCAGCATGATAGGGTTTTGTTAGCTTAGACTGGTTAAGTTAGGTTAGATGATGATTTCCACAGAGTTTGGAGAGGTTTAATGGAGTTTGATCATGGTGCACAAATTCTGTTAAGGTTCATAACACATGGAATATAGCATGATAATTCTCTTTATATGGCTTGGAATGACCAGTATGAGGTGTAGATTAGGTTAGGATAAGTTTTGGCAAGAATTGAAGCATTTGATAGTGGCGCTTGCGCGAAAATAAGGTGCCGGCATGACAGAAGAGTCGCCACCTTTCGTTATTTATCCCTCAGAGCGGGAAAGGAAACGATCGGAAAAACCTGACGAAAAAGGGTAAGACAAGGTCGTCGCAACCATTGTCTGGGTTCGGGAGTCGGTTACGCAAGGGGAAGGTATTAGCACCCCTCACGTCCGTCGTACTCGACGGGATCCTCGCTTGTTTGTTTACTTGGACGGGTTGGTTATAATCTATCTACCTATCGAGGCTGGCTGAAAAAGAAAAGAAAAATGACTCGGCAAAGCGTCGCGCTTTATGCCTACGTATTCTCATCAGAGAATGAGAAATCAGAGTCAACGTAGTTCGGCTAACTACGGGTTATGGGGGAAGGTTGCTCGCTAGGACGTCGCATCCTATGCCTACGTACTTTCATCTGGTATGAAAGATCAGAGCAAACGTAGTTCGGGAAACTACAGGAAAAAGCTCAACTAGGAGGGAGACTATCAAGTCCTACTGTTATCATGCATAGGTTTCAACCTAAAAGTCTATCATCAAATCCTCATCAGAGGAAATGAGAGTCCTAAGGGATCATGTCAATGATACACAAAAACAGACAAAAACATCAGCTTTAACAGTAAAATGCATGCAATGCAAGTGAGGGAGGAAATGTGTGTGGGGCTTCAACCTCCACAAGCTCATCTCAATCTCAAGCCAGTCATGAAATAACAGCAATCATACTGAAATAAACAACATGCTATCAAGCAATGAACAGATAGAAGGAATGAAGTACCATCAGGCCAACAACACACATGAGAAAGAATCATCTATTCTCTAACCCTAATCCTAATCACAGGATCTAAACAAATCTAAGCAAAGCTCTCAAGCACAACCCTAAACAGGAGAAATCATTCCCAGCCTTCAAGCTTCAGAACAAGCTTACCAAAGAAAGGGAGCTAAGCAAGCAGACTCATAGTGTCTTCCTCAGGAAAGCACTAAGAGGTGGATACTCAGGAGTCATACCCTATGTGGCTCAACCACTGTGATCAGTTTACATTCCTCCTCAGGAGAAATTAAACTCACAAGCAGGCTCCGACATCACTGGATATTTAGGAAACCCTATCTGAACTAGTGGAACTAAGTGAATAGACTCATAGGACCTTCCTCAGGAAAGTACTAGGAGGCTTCCACTTAGGAGTTGTATCCCATGTGGCTCAACAACATGTGATCAGTTTACATTCCTCCTCAGGAGAAATTAAACTCACAAGTTGGCTCCAACATCATTGGATACTTGAGAAATCCTAGATAAACTAGTGGAACTAAATGAACAAACTCATAGGACCTTCCTCAGGAAAGTACTAGGAGGTTTCCACTTAGGAGTTGTATCCCATGTGGCTCAACAACAAGTGATCAGTTTACATTCCTCCTCAGGAGAAATTAAACTCACAAGTTGGCTCCAACATCATTGGATACTTAAGAAAGAGGTGAGAAGGAAGGATGAAAGTTATTCATGGTGCCTTCCTCAGGAGAGTACCATGAACTTCCTTCAAACTTCAGGATCTCAAACCTCACCAACAGGGCATCAGCCAAGCTCTGGGTCTCTGCATCTTGATCTACAAGCTTCCCTTCATGATGATCTCCATCAATATCCTCAAGGCAACACAAGCCCTTCAGCAAATTCCTCAGAATGAACCCCACAGATGAACAGATAACCCACTGAACAGATCACATCATCAGGCAACTTCAGAAAATACCTAAAAATACTAAACTAATGGGGAAAAATCTAACCATTATTCACAAGGGTCCTCAACACCTACTCACAACATCTATAAAGGTTTCTACCTAAAAATCAAGATAAAACTTGCTCAAAGAAAATGATTCATCACCTAAACACCATTCTAAACCCTAATCAGGACACCCTAAGTCTACCCTAATTAAACTAACCAAGATTAAATCTAAAAAATCTAGAAAAAATCCTATGGGGAAGTATGACTCATCAACTAATTGCACAAAAAGGAATGGGTAAAAAAGATTAAAGGAAAGTACTAAAACAATTCCTACAAAATCACATACCAAATTAAACATACTTAAAAAGCTATTCAATTGGAAAATCTATTAAAAATATTAAACCTAAAAATAAAATCTCAATTTTATTTTTATAATTTTCTACTCATTTTAATCTACTCAGGAAAAAAAGAAGAAATTAAAAAACATTTTTTATCTATTTTTAATGCATTTTACAAAACAGAGAAATATAAGAAGAAAAATAAAACAATTTAATTGAATTAAAGGGAGGGGGGGCTGAAAAGCAAACCAAACTAGTTCAATTAACTGGGCCAAACAAAAAGGGGGGGGGCGAATAGAAACTGAAGCCCAGCACCGGTCTTTAATGAAACGACCGCGTTTCATTTAGAATTCAAATCTTCCCTCCAATCTCAGACGCGATCACGGCCATTGGATCTAAGGAATTAGTCAATCTTTAGACTTGATCCAACGGCTCTCCACTCGTCTTCTCCAAATAGATTAGGGTTTGCAGAACCCTCACTCCATGCACACAAAATCGAGCTCCTCTAGCTCCCTCTACACGCCACGGCTTGCCATGATTCCAAAACAAGAAATCACCTACTAAATGCCTAGAACACAATGGTACGAGCAGCTTCTCTTGATTCGCCCTAGATCGTTCTAACAGAATCCTTGAACACCTTGGCACCACCATATTCAACTGTTATCAAACTTCAGCAAACTCAAAACTAAAGGTCTACAGATGCACTACACGTTATGCTAGTTATCATGCACTAATTCTTGATGATTAGAACTACCAATCTACACAGTTCTTGCAAGTCAAAGATTTCTGGTCCTGCCATGGAACCTCATGGAACATGCTATAACTCTCAGGGATGGATCCTCTACCCTAACACATTAATCCTATGGCTATAAAACTAATTGGAGCTCAATAATTTAGGAGATATAGGGTGAAGAAAAACCTGTCAAGAAGTTAATGGTGAGATGATGTTGAGCACGATTCAAGCCTTGGAATTCACTCACAATGGTCCTTCAATGGAGATATGCCTTCTGTTTGCACTTGTATGGAAGGAGGTGGCTTGTGGTGGAAGAAAACTTGGATTGCTTCAACTTGAAGAAATGGCTTCAATGGCTATCTCTCCTTCTCTCTCCTCTGACTTGGCTCAAGTTTCACCAACCTCTAACACTCCTTGATGCATTCTTTTTATAACAATTGATGGATGCTTCTAGATTCATCTAGAATGATGTGGAAAGTTCATGAAAGTTCCATGATATGCCATGTTGGATTATCTCATCTCATATGCCATGCCTTGTTATTTGGCCTCAAAATGTCCTTATGTGAGATATTGAGAAGGGATGAGTGAAAAACTAGGGCATTCTTGGCTTGTGTAGGGTTTTTCAACATTGCCTTCTTATGCATGTAAGAAATTTCCAAAGGAACTTCATTTTTAAAGCCTCAAATGAAAATTCTACTTAAACCAATCTTCTCAAAATGGTTTTTCCAATCAAAATGATATATTGGATGACCTATTTTGGATTTGTGGATCTCCCAAATCACTTTTCAATTTCAACTTTTCAAAGTTATAAGTCATTTTTAGTTCATTTTTGACCAATCATGGAATCTTGTGCTATGAGCTTTTTCAACAATTTGTGACCTTCTTTCTAGACTTAAAATCACATTTTGAGCAACTTTCATGTTTTAAGTTTTTCCATTTGAGGCTTGGAAATAGGAGTTTTAGGCATTGGCTAAAATGACCTATAACTGACAAATGACCAAAATGCCCTTGCCTTGTTCAAACCATAACTTGAGTTCCACAAATCCAATCAAGGACTTCTACCACTCAAATTAAAGCTAAGAAGATCCTCTTCAACATTCATGTTGACCAAGAAACCATAGGAATCAACCTACTAGGGCAAAAGTTGTCTGCAAGTTGGGTGACTTTCAAGGACCCAGATTCACACACCTCTGCTGACCTGTAATTTGTCAAAACCATAACTTGAGCTCTGTAACTCCTATCAAGGACTTCCACCACTCAAATTAAAGCTTAGAACAAGCTCTACAACATTCATGTTGTGGGGAAGATGAGATATCAATCACATCTAGAGCTAAAACTGTCTGGAAGATAGGGATCAAATTAGGGTTTTTCCACTGACAATCCTCAGAAACCCTAACTCAAAACTTCTCAAACTCCTCAATCATGATGAGTTGGTCTAGGAATCATCTTTATAACATCTCTATGCATCATTCCATGATCTCATGGCCCTTGGATTAAGTCTCAACCTTCTCCAAATCTTCAGCTATCCTAGGGTTGACCCAGTCAAAACCCTAATTCCACCATTCATGGTTGAATCTTCTGAATTCTTGCATAATGACCTTTCTGGGCTTCATGATGGCTATCAAGGCATCTCATAGACTTTCTCAAAACATCAAGTTCTTTCTCAAAGTCTCAGAATCATCTGAGGGGCACCCACAACTTTCAAACTGTGAAGCACACAACCCTGGTTTCAACCAATTCCTCTGAGAATCTCTTGAACTGTCTGATGAAGATATCAACTTTCAAACACTCAATGGATGAATAAATGTTGGTCAAATTTTGGGGTGCAACAGCTGCCCCTATTCAAACGGCTTGAACCTGACTGGGTGAGAAGCGAACGGCTCTCAACCAATCAAGGTACGAGACGGTTGAATACCGGTAAACCCGAAAATTTGCCAACTGCACAAGCACACGGTACTCTGTGGGGAACAAATCTTCGAACACTGCAACACTAGCTGCTCAACAACTAGCTGGAGAGATACTGATCTGACATCGCCGCCGGAAACAAACATCATTCTGAGAGACACTCGACATCACCGTCGTACCAACATCATCTCCGCTGGGGATTTAAAGAGTCTGACATTGCCGTCAAACAAACATCCAACTTTGCCATCGAACACCAACACTGAACAACTCCGACCTGGGGTTCACCCCTGGTAAATGGAACAAAAGGTACACTTGCGTATTTGAAACTACTCTACTGGGAATGAGAGACTTAACCGAGCACACTCTGATCTGGGGTTCACCCTCAGAACCATGACGAACATCGGAATACTGCTGCACACTGCCTGCCGTTGAACTTCAACATTAAAGATATATGAAACCCTGGCCCCTGGCCACTTCCAACTTCAGCTAGAAAACAATCTTCAAGTATTTCTGAATATGAATGAAACCCTGGCCCCTGGCCACTCCAGATCCGCTGGAGAATCTTCAAGTATCTTTGAAGATAGATGAAACCCTGCCCGTCGGCTATTCCAGCTTCAGCTAGAAAGAACATCCTTGGCCTTCAAGGATATAAACTTTGCCCGTCGGCAACTCTGCAGGAGGTATCTTCGACTTCAGTCTGAAGAAATGGTCCTTGACCTTCAAGGATACATGGATATGCCTTCAGGCAACTCCGCCTCTGCTATAGAGCATCCGAGACTTCAGTCAGGGATATACTTCGGCCTTCAGTCCGAAAAATGAATCCTAGGACATTCATGACCTTGGGGATAACCTTGCCCTTAGGCACCTTCGCTTCAGCTTAGGAAATCTGTGACTTCAGTCAGAGAAATGGTGTCCTGAGCCATTCATGACTCTACGGGGATTCAACACTTTGCCTTCAGGCAAAACTCCGCTTCAGCTGGAGAAACATCTTTGACTTCAGTCAGAAGAAAAACTATTCACTTGATCGCAATCAATCATCTCTTCAGGACAACTGACTTGGTCTTCAGACTCACACGAATCGCTCTGTTGTATCTACAACCCTGGAACCTTGTCTTCATCCACCCGTTGATTCTTCAACACGGAAATCTGGACTCACCGGAACCTTCTGATATCGCCTTCGGGCGCTTTACGAAATCCATCCTCAGATTAGACATCGTTGCTGGAGGAACATCTTCGACTTCAATCGGAAGACGTATCATTCACTTGATCGCACTCAATCATCACCTCAGGATAACTGACCTGGTCTTCAGACCCACGCGAATCACTCTGTCGTATCTACAACTCCGGAACCTTGTCTTCAGCCACCCGTTGATTCTTCAACACGGAAATATGGACTCACCGGAACCTTCTGATATCGCCTTCGGGCGCTTTACGAAATCCATCCTCAGATTAGACATCGTTGCTGGAGGAACATCTTCGACTTCAATCGGAAGACGTATCATTCACTTGATCGCACTCAATCATCACCTCAGGATAACTGACCTGGTCTTCAGACCCACGCGAATCACTCTGTCGTATCTACAACTCCGGAACCTTGTCTTCAGCCACCCGTTGATTCTTCAACACGGAAATCTGGACTCACCGGAACCTTCTGATATCGCCTTCGGGCGCTTTACGAAATCCATCCTCAGATTAGACATCGTTGCTGGAGGAACATCTTCGACTTCAATCGGAAGACGTATCATTCACTTGATCGCACTCAATCATCACCTCAGGATAACTGACCTGGTCTTCAGACCCACGCGAATCACTCTGTCGTATCTACAACTCCGGAACCTTGTCTTCAGCCACCCGTTGATTCATCCACACGGAAATCTGGCTTCACAGGAACCTTCTGATATCGCCTTCTGGCGCTTATGAAATCCATCTTCAGATTAGACATCGTTTGTTGGAGCAGACATATCACGCTGCTATTCTCTTGACATCCTGTCAAGTCGTTGCTAAATAAAAGCAAACACGCCGGGTCACCAGACATAATCACCAAGTTAACAATTCTGTTGAGGAGAGAGGAATGAGGGTTCACCCAAATAATCCTGACGACTCACTGGGGAAAAGGAAGAAGGGTTCACCCAAACAACCTTGTAGACTTTGCTGCAGAAAGACGAAAGAGTTCACTCAAACGACTTCAACAACTACTGGGGAATAACGACAGGGTTCACTCAGACGATTCCTACCAACTTTACTAGGGAGCAAGTACTTCTGCACGGGGAAAGCGATAAATGCTCTGAACGGCTTTCTGGGGGGGAACGACCCTTCTAGGGAACATAGCCTTCGGGCTACAAGACACTCATGTCATTCAGTCCTCAAACTTGCGGGATAAACAAACTTCAGCTTGCTGGACAATCCTCCAGGATCCGCTTAGGGAAACATTCCATCTGCCAATCATGACTGTGCTTGGCTGGGGACATCAATCTACCTGCCTGCTGCTGGGGAAATGCCAACCACCTGCTGGGGAAAAGACCTCCACTCTGTTGGGGGTTCCAGAAATCACCTTGAACAAACAACTCCGGCGGGCGCTTCCAAGGATCATCCTGAATTGATAACCTTTCTGGAGACTTTATTCTGCTGGGTACTTCCAGGAATCTTCCTGGGAAACTCTTGTTGCGGACGCTACCGGGGAGCTCAAGTATCATACTAGGCGAACAACTCGGGGAACTGTACTGAGGTCTTAGGAGTCATCTTAAGCAAATGGCCCTGCTGAGGGATTTGAGAATCATCTCGAACTGAAGACTTCGCTGGGGATCTCAAAAATCATCTTGAGCGAGCGACTGCGGGGATCACACCGGGGTCTTTAGAATCATCTAAGAAAACAACCTTGCTGGGAAGAGCATCAAGAATCGTCCTGAGCAACCGGTCTTTCGGTAGTACACCTGTACAATAAGGATGATAATGACCTAGGTCATGCTTATGATGCGTATGCTTCTGCACTATGCCCCACACGGCGGGAATGATATGTATTTATGCTAAGTGTCATGCAATCATGCACAATGCTATGCAGCGTCAGATGCTATGCAGTGTTAAATGCCATGTAGTCATGCACAATGCTATGCAATCATGCACCATGATGCGATCCTGTCAGCAAAATAAATGCCGCGGGGTAAATCCTCCTGTCAAGGAGAGAAAATCACTCAGGTAGAGGAGTCATCCTGCTGAGGAGAATGTGAACATGCCAATATCAATCAGGCTCTGTCTGGGGAATTGATCTTCCGTTGACTGCTGCAGGGGAAACAACTTCAGCTGACTGCGGCAGGGGATGAAGCTCTACGAGAACTTGGATCTGCTGATATCAATCGCGAGAATGAACTGTGCGGCCGTCTCGGCTACTCTTCTGAGGATGACCACTCTGTGGGGAAACAACTTCAGCTGCTCCACACTCCGCTGGGGAAAAACCAATCATGATCTGATCAACTTCCAAGGATTCGGATCTCTTGGACATCTGCAAACTCGGCTGAGGAAGGAGAAATCATTCTGCTTTGCTGGATAGGGTACGACTCTGGGGGAATACAACATCAGCTGCCCCACGCTTTGCTGGGGAAAATTGATCATGACCTGATCAACTTCCAAGGATTCTGCTTTTCTGCGGACTTGGCCGGGGAGAGAAATCATTCTACTTTACTGGAGAGCACGACTCTGATGGGGAAATTCGATTCCACTGGGGAAGAAAGGAATCATCCGACTTCGGGGGAGAGTACAACTCTGCAGGGGCATACAACATCAGTTGTTCCAACACTCTACTGGGGAAGATGGAATCATCGAACTTCAGGAGAGAGCCTGACTCTGGTGAGGGAATCTCAACTCCGCTGGAGACTTCAGTCTGGCACCATCAGTTACTGCATACTTCGGTATACGACTAGCTTCCTGCGAAACCTGCACTTGTGACCCGGTGCGGGGGAGAATCCTGCTTCAGCGACTTTACTGAGGGAAAACACGAGCTTCAGCTTCCGAGCATTTCTATGAACTCTGCACTTGTGACCCGGTGCGGGGGGGAAAAACGACGTCATGCTTCAGCGCTTGACTCAGCCGATGGGGTGACATTCCTTCAGGACGCGTCTGCTTGGGGGAAGCGAATCACCTCTACCTGGGGAAGACATATCAATGCTCATCATTCTGATTCTGATTCTACGGAGGAGAGACTACTGAACTCTGCTGGAGAAGGAGGACTCGCTCCGCTTCGGGGATATCAATCCTGGTCTACTGAGGGCAATCTAGACCCTAATCTGATGAGGGGTAAACGCCATCTCAATCTGCTGCAGTCTCCAACTGTACCGGGGGAACAACCTCAAACCGTACATCTCTGCGGAGAAACAATCCTGATTCAACAATGCCAACACAGGGAATACAGGCTACCAATCACGGAGTCAAGTAACAGGTTATGCTGTAGGACAGCAACCCAAATGACCGCAAGGCTTCTTCAGAAGGCTCTGGCTTTGGCGGGGTAATGACACGATTCCCCGATACTCAATTCTTGCTAGGGTGAACAAACTTATTTGAACAACTTGCCCCAGTGCATTTCAACTTGCCCCACTCCGACCTTTGGGAATAATTCGTTCTGAGCCGAAAACAATTGGCAACAAGAAAATCTTCAGAGGGCTTGCCCCAGCATCTGCACAACGGGAGGATTCATCCTCAACTGATCAACTCTCAGCCTGGTTAGCTTCAATATCTCTGAAGTAGTTTGTCCCTGAACGAGCGATGAGCGACTCAACATGCTCTGATCGAATACTGGAGGGATCTGCCCTTAAATCGCAAGAATTCTTGGATAACTGCCCCTGATTGGGTCTCGAGAAGATCCACTTCCGGCCAACTGCTTCTTGCATGAACTGCCCCATAATCAACTGATGCTCCGGGACTTGTCCTCAGACAAACTGGTTCCAAACTCACAGGAAGTCATTGCCCCAGATTCACAGGGCTTCAAAGCATGCTATTCTGATCCAGACCTCTGGCGATTCAGTCCTGATTGACTATTCCTTGCTGAAGTTCCTTCGTATCAGCTACTAACCTGCAACTAAAATTGTTTATTCACGAATAGTAATTTTAATGCAGTGTTCATGCAAATTTCGAAAAAATGCTGTACTGTCACTCATTTACGTGTCATGCTAGTGAGTGACGAATGAACTCAAAGAGTCCAAACGTAGTGCTGATGCGATCAGTGAAAAATGCAATAAGGATATGATTAGCAAATCATGAAGGAGTCAGGTTACTCAACCTTATCGTGATGCGCTCTCGGAATAAACCCTGCCTCAATTAGGTCTTTTAAGGGTTGTATCGTGGTCGGGTTCACGGTTCGCGAAACAAAGGATATTTGGCTCAAATTATGATTTGTACCCACCCCTTCTACGTGATGTTCTCCGATCCTAAAGTTCAGTTAACTTGGGTCGAGCGTTCGCCTCTTCGAGAGGTACGTTGATCATTGGGAACAACTGGTTAGAGAATTCACAAGGTGTTTTGGAGTGACAGTTACTCCTTTTCGTTTTCGGTGTCTGCATCTACACGACTTTGTCCTTGTTCGAGGATTTTTCTTTTTTACATCCTTTCTTTTTCATTCTTTTGTTTTGATTCCCTAATTTTTGCCTGGACTGACTCCTTTTGAGTTCTTTTCAATTTTCTTTCTGAAGTCCAGCGGGATGCCCTGATTTTTGCCTAAGTATTTGCTTTCTAGCTTCTCTTTTTTACTTAGCGGGCTTTCTTATTTCTTTTTTTCCTTGGAACAAGTCGTGCGACACGGGTTGTCTTGATTGCTCCGAAAGGATTGTAACTGTCTCACTCCTGATTGGTGAGGTTTAACCATTGTGGTTGATGAGGTACGACCTCTGGAGAGGAATATGATGTGATTGGTCCTCGAAGGACAACACTCCTCTATAAGACTTGAACGCTCGATCAAGCTAACTGACAACTACCCTGCCCCGGGTTAAGATGCGAGGGTTTAAAAATTCCGAAGGAAACTCCTACTTCTCGGCTCGAAGTGGTTAACAAGGGATTCTCTTCCTTATCTCTCCGGTGTTTAGGGATTTGAAACAATGCCTTGTACGTCATCGGCAAAGTTTTATCTGAAAGCAATACGATCATCGGCTATGCGTATTCAGTTTCATCATCCTCCCTCCGCTCATTGCTAATCATAGTAAGAAATCGGAGTAAATAAAATGCAAGTGCCAGTGCAATGCAGTAAATGAGTGACAACGACATAACTAATTCAGAAGAAATGCATAGTCACTTTATTAACATTACCATTCGAAACATACAATGTTTACAGCAAGTAGTAACTAACAGAAAAGAAACTACAAATGCAAAATGGTAAAAAGTCCGAGGACTGCCAATGCTGAGGACGTCTGCCTGTCTGGATCACTGGCTCCTGGAAACAACCCTCTGAATCTGTGAGCTCAGGCAGCTGATAGGTCGTTACGCACAACCAAGACTCCCTCTGGAAAGGAAATACACCCTTGGTCGATCAATTGCTGCACCTTCGCCTGGAAAGCCTTGCAATCTTCAGTTGAATGCCCCAGAGATCCACCATGGTAGCCACACTGAGCATGAGGATCGTACCCTGGAGTGTAAGGCTCAAGCACGGGCTTGAGAGCTTTCGGTTCCACCAAGGAATTCTGAACCAACAGCGGAAGAATCTGGCTATACGGCACAGGCACTGGATGGGGAGAAGCATTCCTTCGTTCCACGAGGTTGCGAGGTCTCTTGTGATCCTGGGGCTGGTATTCCTTCCGCCCAGGAGTGACGGTCTCTCGTTTAGGAGCTTGCGTCCTTGAGCTCGATCCAGGTAGGAACTGCGAGCGAGGCGATTCAGTCACCAGAGGTCGCGGGACATATTCCAGATCTTTCTCAGCTTCAGGCAAAGGAGTGGAATCATCCACCTCTCCTGCAGGGTAGGGGATAAACTTTCCCGATGCTCTCATGCCGCCCGGCACAAGCCTAATTGTCCTCGAGTCGATCAGGTCCTGAATCTTATTCCGGAGAGCCTTACATGTTTCAACATGGTGCCCCGGCGCTCCTGAGTGGAAATCACAACGCACGCTTAGATCAACGTCTGATGACCCCTCATCTGGTGGATTTAAGGTCCGAAGCTTGAGAACACGGTTCTGAACCAACAGCGGCAGCAGCTGGGCATAACTCACAGGTAGTGGGTCTACAGCTCTATCAAGTAGCTTCTTCTTCTGACCATAACCTTCAGGGTTATTCTGAGCTGCTCGGCGTGGCTGATGACGAGACAGGCCTCGAGCTTCATGCTGTGTAGAGGGTCTATGAGGTCCACTTGGCTTCAGCACAGGTGGCACTGACGGTAACGGGGGAAGCACTCTGGTCTCCTCCTTGGGTGCTTGACCATTCTCCTTATTTAGCATGCTTCTCACTACTCCCATGAGAAAGCTCAGCTGATTCTGCAGCTGCTGATTCTCCTCTCTGAGCACTTGCTGGTCCAGACGCACTGCCTGTATGTCATTCATGACCTGCCCCAGCTGGCTTTGGATTTTCTCTAGTTCAGCTTGTATCTGCTCCATTAGTCTAAGCTGCCAGATTCTGAGTCAAACCTGCAAACACAAAGGTTAGAAGACAAGTCCTGGCTTCTGCCATGCAAGATGAATTATGGGTGTCTGTACGTTCAGGAGATCACCCCTGATTCTGGTGTCAACGTGCCAACATAGTGTCAATGCAGTGATAAGACTGGATCCATTCATGGAAGAAAATATCTCATATTGCTCGGGACACCAGGATCAGGGTACGAAACACGCCTGCAGCACAGACACATGCTAATGGAATGCAAAAATGGATATGCAAACTAATGCAAAATGCAGTCATGCAATAATATATCCCGGTGGCTGCTGTGGAGATTCGATGTCAACAGTCGCTGATGAGAAGGAAACCCCGGTGTAAACCCACTGATCTGATCTGTTGTGAATAACCATCTGGTAGGATCGAGATCAAAATTCTGCTCTGACAAGAACGAAGGCCTGATAATAAAGACCCCGGATGCAAGATCAAGGAATATCTGTTGGAGAAGTCTTCAGACCCCAAATCACAAATCTGCCCTCTCAAGAACAAATACACGGCTGCTGATGAGATCTTCAAACCTCACTCAAAACCTGCCCTATCAAGAACAAGATAACAACTGCTGACGAGATCCTCAGACCTCACTCAAAAATCTGCCCCATCCAGAACAAACCTCTGATAATAATACACTGATCAAAGCCTGCTCTATCAAGAACAGACAAACACCCGATGATAAAATCCTCTGATCAAACCCTTGCTCTATCAAGAACAAATCTTCAACTGAGAACCCAACATAGCTGATTCACTGTCAAGAAAACCAGGTAGTCTGGAGGTCAAAGTTTCCTGCAATATCCCAACCCACTCACAGGTATGATGGACCTAATTCACGGACAAAGGTACGGCATCCTATGCGGCTGTCAGCGTCACAAACATTCATGAGTGACAATACGATTCCCAGAAGGAGTGGCATCATCAAGTCATGAAGAGGCCTCTCTTAGCTGACTTCCAAATGATCGGTCCCCAGAGTCGACAATCCTCACGTCTGGACTCCCCTCAGGTCCTCAGGACCGGAAAGGAGCACCTCTGCAAGAATCTCGTCTGAGCGCAGATTTTCGTAGGGAACTGTGCCTGCTCAACAGACAGGTTCGTCTACTACTTCTCCACAACTATATCTAGGTGTGTACTCAAGCCCAGGTCCGGCTTTTCACTCACAGTAACATCCCTCTCCCACAGCAGCACAGATAATCATATCAAGCTGGAAATAAAATGCGGGAAATAAAATGCGGGAAGCAAAGAATGCGAGAAGTAAAGATGCGATAAATAAACGCAACCCAACAAGCAAACACACAAACGATAGGATTGACTCGCGCAGGGGATGGGAAACGGCCCCAGCATAAGGGATGGGAAAAGTCCCTAGATGCTGTGTCCCCAGCAGAGTCGCCAGCTGCTGGGGACGGTCCCAGACAGCTAGGAAGGAAATCCAAGGCGAGACTCGCATAGGGAAATACCAGCAGTCCCCAGCAGAGTCGCCAGCTGGCGCTTGCGCGAAAATAAGGTGCCGGCATGACAGAAGAGTCACCACCTTTCGTTATTTATCCCTCAGAGCGGGAAAGGAAACGATCGGAAAAACCTGACGAAAAAGGGTAAGACAAGGTCGTCGCAACCATTGTCTGGGTTCGGGAGTCGGTTACGCAAGGGGAAGGTATTAGCACCCCTCACGTCCGTCGTACTCGACGGGATCCTCGCTTGTTTGTTTACTTGGACGGGTTGGTTATAATCTATCTACCTATCGAGGCTGGCTGAAAAAGAAAAGAAAAATGACTCGGCAAAGCGTCGCGCTTTATGCCTACGTATTCTCATCAGAGAATGAGAAATCAGAGTCAACGTAGTTCGGCTAACTACGGGTTATGGGGGAAGGTTGCTCGCTAGGACGTCGCATCCTATGCCTACGTACTTTCATCTGGTATGAAAGATCAGAGCAAACGTAGTTCGGGAAACTACAGGAAAAAGCTCAACTAGGAGGGAGACTATCAAGTCCTACTGTTATCATGCATAGGTTTCAACCTAAAAGTCTATCATCAAATCCTCATCAGAGGAAATGAGAGTCCTAAGGGATCATGTCAATGATACACAAAAACAGACAAAAACATCAGCTTTAACAGTAAAATGCATGCAATGCAAGTGAGGGAGGAAATGTGTGTGGGGCTTCAACCTCCACAAGCTCATCTCAATCTCAAGCCAGTCATGAAATAACAGCAATCATACTGAAATAAACAACATGCTATCAAGCAATGAACAGATAGAAGGAATGAAGTACCATCAGGCCAACAACACACATGAGAAAGAATCATCTATTCTCTAACCCTAATCCTAATCACAGGATCTAAACAAATCTAAGCAAAGCTCTCAAGCACAACCCTAAACAGGAGAAATCATTCCCAGCCTTCAAGCTTCAGAACAAGCTTACCAAAGAAAGGGAGCTAAGCAAGCAGACTCATAGTGTCTTCCTCAGGAAAGCACTAAGAGGTGGATACTCAGGAGTCATACCCTATGTGGCTCAACCACTGTGATCAGTTTACATTCCTCCTCAGGAGAAATTAAACTCACAAGCAGGCTCCGACATCACTGGATATTTAGGAAACCCTATCTGAACTAGTGGAACTAAGTGAATAGACTCATAGGACCTTCCTCAGGAAAGTACTAGGAGGCTTCCACTTAGGAGTTGTATCCCATGTGGCTCAACAACATGTGATCAGTTTACATTCCTCCTCAGGAGAAATTAAACTCACAAGTTGGCTCCAACATCATTGGATACTTGAGAAATCCTAGATAAACTAGTGGAACTAAATGAACAAACTCATAGGACCTTCCTCAGGAAAGTACTAGGAGGTTTCCACTTAGGAGTTGTATCCCATGTGGCTCAACAACAAGTGATCAGTTTACATTCCTCCTCAGGAGAAATTAAACTCACAAGTTGGCTCCAACATCATTGGATACTTAAGAAAGAGGTGAGAAGGAAGGATGAAAGTTATTCATGGTGCCTTCCTCAGGAGAGTACCATGAACTTCCTTCAAACTTCAGGATCTCAAACCTCACCAACAGGGCATCAGCCAAGCTCTGGGTCTCTGCATCTTGATCTACAAGCTTCCCTTCATGATGATCTCCATCAATATCCTCAAGGCAACACAAGCCCTTCAGCAAATTCCTCAGAATGAACCCCACAGATGAACAGATAACCCACTGAACAGATCACATCATCAGGCAACTTCAGAAAATACCTAAAAATACTAAACTAATGGGGAAAAATCTAACCATTATTCACAAGGGTCCTCAACACCTACTCACAACATCTATAAAGGTTTCTACCTAAAAATCAAGATAAAACTTGCTCAAAGAAAATGATTCATCACCTAAACACCATTCTAAACCCTAATCAGGACACCCTAAGTCTACCCTAATTAAACTAACCAAGATTAAATCTAAAAAATCTAGAAAAAATCCTATGGGGAAGTATGACTCATCAACTAATTGCACAAAAAGGAATGGGTAAAAAAGATTAAAGGAAAGTACTAAAACAATTCCTACAAAATCACATACCAAATTAAACATACTTAAAAAGCTATTCAATTGGAAAATCTATTAAAAATATTAAACCTAAAAATAAAATCTCAATTTTATTTTTATAATTTTCTACTCATTTTAATCTACTCAGGAAAAAAAGAAGAAATTAAAAAACATTTTTTATCTATTTTTAATGCATTTTACAAAACAGAGAAATATAAGAAGAAAAATAAAACAATTTAATTGAATTAAAGGGAGGGGGGGCTGAAAAGCAAACCAAACTAGTTCAATTAACTGGGCCAAACAAAAAGGGGGGGGGGGGCGAATAGAAACTGAAGCCCAGCACCGGTCTTTAATGAAACGACCGCGTTTCATTTAGAATTCAAATCTTCCCTCCAATCTCAGACGCGATCACGGCCATTGGATCTAAGGAATTAGTCAATCTTTAGACTTGATCCAACAGCTCTCCACTCGTCTTCTCCAAATAGATTAGGGTTTGCAGAACCCTCACTCCATGCACACAAAATCGAGCTCCTCTAGCTCCCTCTACACGCCACGGCTTGCCATGATTCCAAAACAAGAAATCACCTACTAAATGCCTAGAACACAATGGTACGAGCAGCTTCTCTTGATTCGCCCTAGATCGTTCTAACAGAATGCTTGAACACCTTGGCACCACCATATTCAACTGTTATCAAACTTCAGCAAACTCAAAACTAAAGGTCTACAGATGCACTACACGTTATGCTAGTTATCATGCACTAATTCTTGATGATTAGAACTACCAATCTACACAGTTCTTGCAAGTCAAAGATTTCTGGTCCTGCCATGGAACCTCATGGAACATGCTATAACTCTCAGGGATGGATCCTCTACCCTAACACATTAATCCTATGGCTATAAAACTAATTGGAGCTCAATAATTTAGGAGATATAGGGTGAAGAAAAACCTGTCAAGAAGTTAATGGTGAGATGATGTTGAGCACGATTCAAGCCTTGGAATTCACTCACAATGGTCCTTCAATGGAGATATGCCTTCTGTTTGCACTTGTATGGAAGGAGGTGGCTTGTGGTGGAAGAAAACTTGGATTGCTTCAACTTGAAGAAATGGCTTCAATGGCTATCTCTCCTTCTCTCTCCTCTGACTTGGCTCAAGTTTCACCAACCTCTAACACTCCTTGATGCATTCTTTTTATAACAATTGATGGATGCTTCTAGATTCATCTAGAATGATGTGGAAAGTTCATGAAAGTTCCATGATATGCCATGTTGGATTATCTCATCTCATATGCCATGCCTTGTTATTTGGCCTCAAAATGTCCTTATGTGAGATATTGAGAAGGGATGAGTGAAAAACTAGGGCATTCTTGGCTTGTGTAGGGTTTTTCAACATTGCCTTCTTATGCAAGTAAGAAATTTCCAAAGGAACTTCATTTTTAAAGCCTGAAATGAAAATTCTACTTAAACCAATCTTCTCAAAATGGTTTTTCAAATCAAAATGATATATTGGATGACCTATTTTGGATTTGTGGATCTCCCAAATCACTTTTCAATTTCAACTTTTCAAAGTTATAAGTCATTTTTAGTTCATTTTTGACCAATCATGGAATCTTGTGCTATGAGCTTTTTCAACAATTTGTGACCTTCTTTCTAGACTTAAAATCACATTTTGAGCAACTTTCATGTTTTAAGTTTTTCCATTTGAGGCTTGGAAATAGGAGTTTTAGGCATTGGCTAAAATGACCTATAACTGACAAATGACCAAAATGCCCTTGCCTTGTTCAAACCATAACTTGAGTTCCACAAATCCAATCAAGGACTTCTACCACTCAAATTAAAGCTAAGAAGATCCTCTTCAACATTCATGTTGACCAAGAAACCATAGGAATCAACCTACTAGGGCAAAAGTTGTCTGCAAGTTGGGTGACTTTCAAGGACCCAGATTCACACACCTCTGCTGACCTGTAATTTGTCAAAACCATAACTTGAGCTCTGTAACTCCTATCAAGGACTTCCACCACTCAAATTAAAGCTTAGAACAAGCTCTACAACATTCATGTTGTGGGGAAGATGAGATATCAATCACATCTAGAGCTAAAACTGTCTGGAAGATAGGGATCAAATTAGGGTTTTTCCACTGACAATCCTCAGAAACCCTAACTCAAAACTTCTCAAACTCCTCAATCATGATGAGTTGGTCTAGGAATCATCTTTATAACATCTCTATGCATCATTCCATGATCTCATGGCCCTTGGATTAAGTCTCAACCTTCTCCAAATCTTCAGCTATCCTAGGGTTGACCCAGTCAAAACCCTAATTCCACCATTCATGGTTGAATCTTCTGAATTCTTGCATAATGACCTTTCTGGGCTTCATGATGGCTATCAAGACATCTCATAGACTTTCTCAAAACATCAAGTTCTTTCTCAAAGTCTCAGAATCATCTGAGGGGCACCCACAACTTTCAAACTGTGAAGCACACAACCCTGGTTTCAACCAATTCCTCTGAGAATCTCTTGAACTGTCTGATGAAGATATCAACTTTCAAACACTCAATGGATGAATAAATGTTGGTCAAATTTTGGGGTGCAACAGATAGCAGGTGTTAATGGTGGATTTCATCTGTTACACCTATCGGGTCTGGAGCTTGGATGAGTTTTAGAAGGATCTAACACCATGGTTGTATAGAGGGTGAGGAGGAGAGTGTTTTTTGTCTTTGGATCGTGTTGTTTCATGGAGTGAGTAAGGAGAACGAAGGACTGGAAAATCTATGCATGGAAGTTGGAATTCAGAAACCCTAGAGTTCATTTGGGGACGATGATGGCCATCCGTTGGATCATCCATTTGACTTTGACTCTGAGCCCAATCGTGTGGCTGTGGTTTGAAGAAAAAACGGAGGGAAACCCTGGGCATCAAAACGCCCCGTTTCATTTAAGTGTTCTGAGTGGGCTCAGACTTTACTTGCTTTTGACACCCCTCCCAGCGCAGGCCCAAGGATTTTAACTGGTTTCTTTACTATCTGCACCGTTTGCGTTTTTTTAATTTTTTGTTTAAATTCTGAAGCACGATGGGCCTAGTGATTCTTGATATTCACACCTCCCAGCTGGTGGCCCACCTGAGATTACAACTGCGCGCATTGGCTTTTCATACCCCCTCCTTCTATTTCTTTATATTTTCATTTTAATTTCTTTTTTCATTTTTATGCATTTTCTAAAAATCATAATAAATCATAAAAACCATATTTTTTGATGGTTCTTTTTGCATAATTTTCTTTAAAGAGTCTAGAAAATTATAAAAAAATAAAAATTGCATTTTACTTTTATTTGATATTTTTCCCATATTTTCCAAATAAATAGCATTTTAAGTAGTTTAATTTCATACATGAATTTGTTAATTTTGGTTCTAATAGTTGCTTTAATATTTTTTGCCCATTCTTTTTAGGTTGATTAATAGACATTGTTAGCTTGTATATGCAATTTAGTTCATATTTTTAGGACTTGATTTTAGGGGTTTAGTTTAGGTGTGAACAACATGAATAAAATTAGGGTTTTAAATCAACTTAGGTGAGATAGTTTAATTCTTTTAGGAAAGTTTCATTTGATTTTTGGGGTATGGACTATAGGGGTGATGGGTATAGGATAGATCCCCTTAGAAATCACTAGGATTCCCCTACTGCTATTAGTATATGCTGCTATATTTGATTGATTGGTGTGGTGTGCCCTCTGGGGATTATTGATTTGTCTGTGTGGGTATTGGGATTGTCTGGGGATTGGGGGAGCTGAAGACTTGTGATGATGAAGCCATTAGAGATCCAGAGACTGAAGGCCAACTTCCAGAGTGGATGAGGAGATTCTTGCTAGCAGCTGTTGAGGAGATTAGGGTTTAGGAGCTAGGCAGAACTCTAGATTAGAAAGCTTGTTTCTCAAACATGGAATGCCTTGTCTGCATCCATCCTTTCTCTATGATTCAAAGTCTCTTTCAAATATCCACCTCCTTCCTTTGGAAGGACCAGTGAATGTATTTGAAAGATAGAACTTTTGAGAGGAAACTGTCTGTTTAATGTTAACAGTTGATGAACCACCCTTGGTAGGTAATTGACTGTCTAACATTCAGTCACTTCATCTGGTTGACTGATGTTTCTCCTGGAGTTTGGGGACTTGAAGAAAAGCCATTGCAGATGGAAGACTGATGATGAAGACCTTGCTTAAAGGCTGTGGAGATGAAGATGCTGCTTGCCTGAAGCTTATAGCTGTCTGGAGATGACTTGAAGACTGGTGTGATGCAGAGCTGCTGTGGCTGTTTATTTTTGCTGTATTTCATTTCTGATGTATTGATTGGTTTTCCTGACTGTATTGTTTGTTGTTACCCTGTTGGGTTGAAAGTGAAGTCTGTTCACTTTCGCCTATTGTTTTCCAGGTTCGAGGTTGAGTGGGACTCCCTTGCCTCGCTTGTACTGCTGCATCCATGCATTTTACTGCTTTATTATATATATATGCTATTGTTTCTGTTTCCGTTTATCCCTTAGGATCTCTGTTTCTCTCTGCGCAAGAGAGGAGCATGATAGACATTAGGTCTTAACCCATGCATGATAACATTAGGTTAGTTTGATTCCCTTTGCAACTGTAGGTTAGAGTTATGTCTCTTCTTTCTCAAAACAAATAGAAAAACACCATAAAGATTTCAAACACAATAAAAGACGCTTCTTTCGTAAAAGAACGTGAACTCATCAAGACGTCATTTTTGTCCGCCGGGACTGTTAATCAGAAAAACCTTTTTCAGAAGGAATAAAATCAACCAAGACAGACTTGTGTCGTGCGTAGCCTGAACTACGTTTGCTCTGATCTTCCATGCAGTGTGGAAGTACGTAGGCATAGGATGCGATATCCTAGCGAGCAACCTTCCCCTCCTTTCCCGTAGGTAGGAGAACTACGTTGACTCTGATTTTTCGTTCCAGACGAGAATACGTAGGCATAAAGTGCGATACTTTGCCGAGTCATTTTATTTTTCTTTAACCCCCGACCTGTAGTTTAGATAGAATAACAATCCATACCCGAAAACAAGCGTGGATCCCGTCGAGTACGACGGACGTGAGGGGTGCTAATACCTTCCCCTTGCGTAACCTACTCCCGAATCCAGGTTTTGGTTGCGTCGACCATACCTTTCCCGTGTTGTGCGAGGTTTACTCTGAGCGTTTTCTTTCCCTCCTGTGGGATAAATAACGCACGGTGGCGACTCTTCTGGTCAGCCGACGCCGATTTTCGCAGTAGCGACACATCTCACCTTGATCCCAACATGATTTTTGTAGAGCATGAGCATAGCTTTAATTTGAGTACTAGAAGTCCTTGATAGGGTTTATAGAACTCAAGTTATGAGTCAAACGAGTTACAGGTCATCAGAGGAATGTGAATTTGGAGCTTGAAAGTCAACCAACTTGCATTACATTTTTGACCTAGAAAGATGATTCTCGTGAACTTTTGGCCAACATGAATGTTGTTCCTTATCTTCTTAGCTTTCTAGAAAGTACTAGAAGTCCATGATTGGATTTGTAGAACTCAAGTTATGAGCTTTACAAGATAAGGGTATTTTGGGAATTTGGAATTACAGGTCATCCTTGGTTATGGGTCAATTTCATCAACTTAGACATCTCAAATGGGTTTTTGATCAACTTGAAAGTTGTTCAAAATGGTGTTATTTGTCTAACCATGACCCAAAGATTCATTGATATGGATTGAGTTGAGAAGTGTATGAAGGAAATTTGAAAAAAGGATAATTAAAAGGCATAAAAAGTGAAAAATCCATTTTAATTCATTTTTGTGCAAAACTTCACAAGTTTGTGCATTTTTTGACTGCCAAAGGCATTTGGAGAGGATTGGCAATTTCAAATTTTTGGTTTGAGTCATAATTCATGGACATTTCAAAGGTTACTTAGAATTGAAGTAACATAACTTATGTGCACCATTGGATGAAATCAAACCTTCAATTTAATCCCTTCACATCCAAGGAATGTTATGCATGCCATTTGAGTGAAAATTGAGCTGAAACAGAGTGGGAATCACGGATGCCATAGTTGCACATTGAAGAAAAAATTGAAATTTGGATTGATCAAATTGGGCTTCCATTGGGCCTGGGAAGTATCCAAAACAATCATATATAAGCTCAAGGTCCATTTCAGATCATTTTTGGTTGGCATTTGGTGAAGAAAACAGTTATTGTAGTTGGAGTTTTGGAGCTCAAACGGTTTTGGAGTTTGAGGAAGAATCAAGAGCTTCTGAGTATCAATAATCACTCAGCAAGCTTCAGTGAACAAATCTGCACACTTTGGCATCAAGATTCGCACGCGAACACCTCCAATTTCAAGCTTCTATTCAGGTTTTTATCCTTCAAAATTTCTCTTGATTTAGGTCTGTTTAGAATGAATTTGGCATGTGGTTAGGTTATAGATATGACCTAGATCATTTTAGGATCAGAATTATGGAGTTTTGTGATGATTTGTGATTGGATGACATTTCTATTGAGCATCGTATATGGATGATTCTTGAGAGTTAGGATGAATTGAATAGATCAGAGTGATCTATGAGAGGTGAGGAAGAGTTCTATGGAGAGAATTTGGAGTTTGATGACACTTGTTGAGTTGGTAATTTTTCTGTTCATCATCGTGTTTGATCATTCATGAAAAATCAGTGAGAATGGAATGGATCTTGATGTTCAGTGTGGAGAGACGAGTAGATTCATGTATTTTTCATTAAGTTTAGTTGAGTTTGGAACTAGAGCATGATTGCTCTCGCCGGAGAAGACGGTGGAGCTCTTCTTCGGGCACCACGAGTTGACTTTCCCCCTTTTTTCAGTTCAAATTGGAGAAGATGATGGAGAACCGTTGGATCTGTTTGAGATATTTGACTAGGTCTTAGCATCCAATGTACGAGATTCAGTTTGATTAGGTCTTCGTGAGGTGGCACATCCTGGAGCCTCAGATCATCTTACTTTTCCATTGAATGGATATGATTAGAACGTACCGTGTACCTCAGTCAACTGAACCATACCATGTCCATGGCCAAAATGCACCGTTTTATTAAATGAGGTGGCACGCGCTGAGCCTTAGGATCTGTTGACTAGTAGTGTGATCTTGTGGTCCTGATATTTTCTGAGTTCTTTTATTTCTTTTATTCATTTTCTATTTTTTTTAAATTGTCTTGATAGATTTTAATTCATATTAATTAGAATAATGATCATAAAATTATGGCAAAAATATGTGGGTGATCCTTGTTTAATTTCTGATTTTTCCATGCTTTTGGATTCTATTTTGGTGTTGTTTTCAATTTAATGTCCAGTTTTCTATTTTCATTAATTCATTTAATTTGGCATTTTGGACTTGTTGCTTGCTGATTTTATTACTAATTCATGCTTTAGAATTTGGTGTTGATATTTTGCTGGCTGGTAGTAGACATATTGATGAGATCATAGGATTTTTGTGGTGATTTTTAGGTAATTCTAAGCATAGTTTTGAACTAGGTTTTTAGAGCTTTCCCCACTTGAGCTTTCACTTGACAACTTTTGGTTTAGAATTTCATTAGTGCCCTTAAACATTGATTTAAGCTCTGGATTTTTTACCATAGGTTCCCAATACTTTTAGGATCACTTAGAAAATTTTATAGATTTTTAGGATTTGATTTACTATTTTAGTTATATTTTACATCTAGGATGTTTGTAGGATGCCTCTAGCATAGTATCTCCCATAGTTGAACTTCAAAAGTGACCTTTAGTTCATGGTAAGTTTCCAAATCTTTTCTGATGGTTTAGTAGACATGTTGATGCCTCTGTAGATTGAATCTTAGGGTTTAATTTAGTGCATTAGTTCCCTTTAGAGAGTTGCTTTTAGAGCTTGAGGAATTAGGGTTTTTTAGAGCCTTTAGGAGTTTCTTCCTTTTTCATAATTGTGGTTTGCTTTGGTTTGCATTCCATTTCCTATCCAATGATGCAAGGTTCCTTTGTGGGAGCCTAGTCCCTCCTTTGGAACGACTAAAGGCCTACCACAAAAGGTAAAACCTTTGAGGATACCAATCTTAGATGAGTGGTTGAGTGCCATGATGGATTCCCTTGGTTTCCATCATGCTTCCCCTCATCATGCAATAATCTTTGTGTTAATTCATATCATCCCTTGATGGAGCAAGTTGAAGCTTGAAGATTAAGTCCTTATTCCCTTCTCTCCTGATGGATAGCTTGGACAGATAACTTGGACCAGAAGACAGACTGTCAGACTGCTGAAGTGTTGTTGTGTTGCTCTGCTGTGTTTGCTGTTTAACTGTATTTGTGTGACTGTTTATTTGGTGTGTTGCATTAGAATAGGCTTTCGTGTAGTTGATTCTAGGCCTAAGTTCATTGAAAGGTTGAGCTTGTCTCCCTTTGCTTATCTGCATGAGAGGTTGAGTCTGTCTCCCTCTGCTTGCCTGTTACTGTTTGGTTTTGCTTGTTGGCTGAAGGTTGAGTTTGTCTCCCTTGCCTGTGTTTTGTGTTGCTTTTTCTTGGTTGCTCTAGAGGTTGAGTGAGTCTCCCTCTGCTTGTACTGTTGCATCGCACGTGTATCTTTATTGTTTATCTGTTTTACTGATGTTTAGTTGATGCTTTATCTGTTGTATGTTTCCCATTGACATGATCCCCTAAGATTCTCACTTCCTTTGATAAGGAAGTGATGTTTAGACTTTAGGCTGAAGCCTTTGCATGATAACGTCTAGGAGTTCCCGGTTTCAAACCTCAACCATAGGATGAATCCTTGGCATGACAACATTAGGACTTGACAGTTTCCCCTTAGTTGTGTCCCTTCTCCTTCTCATCTTCAAACAAATCAAAATACAGTAATAAAGGTTAATTGATATCGTGCGTTACGAGCCTTAAGCTACATAGGAAATGGTTGTTGGAGGGTTTCCTTCCAATGATCAGGATGCTTAGTATGGTACCATTTGGGTGACATGTGACGCATTCACTCCTAGGTCATAGTCTCTAATGCGATATTAGTTGCAAACATCCATAAAAAACACTTCTTCCGGAAAAGACAGAAAACAAACTTCAAACCTCTTTTTTGCCCCGTGGGCCCTTTAATCAAGGAAAACTTTTCTAAAGAAAAGAGTGTCGTTAACTCTCAGTTCTACCGCAAACGGTAACGCACGAGTCTCTGACGAGCAAGTTGCATACACCAAACTGTTGGGACTGTTTGTTAACCCTACTCGGAAAAAACAGATGAATCTGAACCCCCGTAATCCGTAGTATCCCGAACTATGTAAGCTCTGATCTCTCATATCTGTTGAGAGTACGTAGGCACAATACTGACGTATTGGCGAGCCACCTTCCCTCACCCGTAGTTAGCCGAACTACGTTGACTCTGATTTCTCGTTCTCTGACGAGAATACGTAGGCACGAAGCTGCGAAGCTTTGCCGAGTCATTTTCTCTTCTTTTTAGACCAGCCTTGATAGGTAGATAGTAAAACCAACCCGTCAGATAAACACAACAAGCATGGATCCCGTTGAGTACAACGGACATGAGGGGTGCTAATACCTTCCCCTTGCGTAACCGACTCCCGAACCCATACATGGTTGCGATGACCTTGTCTTATACCTTTTCGTCAGGTTTTTCCGATCGTTTCCTTTCCCTTTCTGTGGGATAAATAACGAAAGGTGGCGACTCTTCTGTTTTGTCGACACCTTATTTTCGCAGTAGCGACAACAACTATAATACTACTAGGTCCCATCAAGGAACACACACATCTTAGCAACTTCAACCAACACTCACACAATTCTAACATACATTCCTGCACATATTAGGAACTCACACATCAGCAACAACATCCTATTATCACACCTGCAAACATGCATAGTAGCAAACATGTTCTCTTTAAACATGCATATTAGCAGCAACACTTGTAGCACACTTAGAGCAGCAACAACAACCAAGTCTTCCACCTGTGAGGGACACACATCTAGCCCTGTTGTTACTACCACTTCTCCCCCTTTTTAGCCATAAATTAGTATAGATCAAGATAAGTATGGAAGCACAGATGTTAGGGGTTATTACAACATAAAACTCACGAAGAGCAACACAAATATTTCATGCTGTCACAATAAAAACAAAATATAAGTAAGGAAACAAAAAAATTAGTCACACCAGCAGCATACCAGCATCAGCCCAAGAAAATAGTCACACCAGCAGCAGTTCATCATCAGCCTAAGCAAACCAGCAGCACCCCATCATCCTGAGCCACACATCAGTCTACCAACACATTAATCTTCCTCCTCTTCAGCAGAACTGGAACTAACCTCCTCTACATCTTTATCACTTGCCTCCTCAGAACTGGCAATAGCTTCCTCTGATGCAGCATCCTGGCCATCATCCTCCCTTGAACCATCATCTTTTCTCTCCTCATCTGTGTCAGTGAATTCATAATCTTCATCTTGCTCAAGAGACCTGATCAATCTTTCAAGATTCTGCTTCCTTGTATCCAACCCCTTGCAAGTTTCTTTGAGCATTGCAATAACCTCAGCTTTTCTTGTCTTGGAACTTTCCTTGGATGTTTCTGCAGATGTCATGGCAATATCAGGAACATGAGTTCCTTGAAACAGCTTGTGATGGAAGGACAAAGGGTTTTCTCTCTTGCTTGCAGAATCATTTTCTTTGAGAATATTGGGATACTGATTTAAGATTATTCCACAGATAAGAGAAGGAAATGCATTGGGGCCTTTTATACTATAGCTGCCTGCATGCTTCATGGTCTGATCAAAAATATAGGTCCCATAGTCAAATTTGGTTTTGGTTCCAACAGCATAGATAAACTTCCCAAGGATAGTTGCCACAGTTGACTTATGATTTGTGGGCACCCAATTAGCAGCACCAATCTTGTGTAACATAGCATACTTGACACACAGTTTGCTGGCAACTAGCTTTCCTTTTGATGGCCAACTTTTTACCTGGTTGGCTGTTATCACCTGACACACTTTGTTGTCAAGAACAGCTATATCAGGTTGTACTCCATCTGATCTTCCCAGATAGTTGTTGATGGTTGTTGAAGAAAAAGTGACACATTTCCCTCTTACATAAACCTTGCCAAACTCATTTTATTTCCTATCAGCACATTCTTCTGACAGGTTAACTATGAATTCTTTGACAAGTAACTCATAGCAGTGTGAGAATTGAGTGATTGTTTTTATTAAACCAGCATCATGAATAAGATTCATGATCTCTTTATTTTCAAGAGCATTCTAAGCAAGGTATCTCTCCAAAGCCAACCTCTTTTGATACACATATTTCCATCTATTGACACTAGATGGATAATGGAAGGAGATGTTGTCAATATGGACATCTGGAACACTAGCAGCCAGTTTGCTAGTTGTGGGTCTCTTCTTTGGTTGGATGCCAGTGACATCACAAGCAACATCTGATTCAGAGTCTGATTCAGAACTAGTTTGGGCCTTCCTCTTCTTTGGAACTACCTTGCTCCAAGCTTTGGTAGGGCCAACCTGAGTTCTCTTTGTCCCAACTTTCTTTGTAGAAGTGTTTTGCACAACAGCCTTCTTCCCTTTCCTAGTCATGAGCCTTTTGGCTATGCTAGGGTTGATTGTGGCTATCAGATCATTGTCTGAATACTCATCAAGGTTCACTACATCAACATTGTCCTTCTGAGCCTCATTAGCATCATTTTTATCACTTTGCATGTGATCACTGTTATTTTTAGAGGCTTGACCCTTGTCATTTTCCTTTTGAGAGGTCGTTTCCAAGGTTTCAACATCGTGAGTGACATCAACTTGTTCATCCAGATGGGTAGAAGAACCCTCAGTGTTAGGGGGAATGGGTATTCTTGGCACATCATGTGGCTCACTCAGAACCCTGGATACCAAATTGGCAATGGTGTTGTGGATTTGCCTAGCTTCTTCCCCATTGATATCATCATTAGGAATGGAGGTTGAAGAGTGAGGAGCCTGACCTATGACTAGGTCTTTAGGTCTTCTTGCATGTGAAGATCGTGGTTTCTTCACCATCAGTCCTTCTAGGGTTAGTATTCGTAGAGGAGCTACCACAAAAACCTCGTTAGGGTTGCTAGAATCAGTTCTAGCATCAGCATCTGCATCAGCGATGATGTTCATCTTTTTGGAAGGGGGAGATTTTGGATGTTGAGACATTTTTGGAGACTTTGATCGCGAGAGATAGGGTTTTTTGTGCTTGTTGGAAGAGGTATGGAAGATGAAGAGTTTGTATGGGCACCAAATGTAGTAAGCGTCTTGTGTGTATGTGCTAGAGGGGTAATATTGCACAAGAGGAGGGAACTCAATATTTTGACCAATCAGCAGATGACTAGTTTTCAAAATATAATTCCCAGTTATCATTAATTGCTATAATCTCTAATAAAGGCAGGTCCTCAACTTGCTTTGTGAATTTTCAAATTGAGTAGCCTTGAGACATCTTGTAACCATGTCAGCACTATGTAGATCAGTGTTTCCAAGCTTCACATGAACCTTTCCAAATTGATGCCTGTTATCCCTATGTCTGATTCTTTTAGACTGAACTGAGTTCATATTGATCTTACTCTTAATGTCACAATACAAAGTCATGACATCCTGAGTGACATTGCTTCCTTTATGATCACTTGTCATGGACTCCATCAAATTCCAGTATAACAGGTCTAGGTTTCTATGATGTCCATCTTTTGGATGTCCTTTCTTGGCTTGCCTACCAGCCTGACATTTTACACAACCTGTTCTATCATCTGGAGTTAGCTTTGAAGTTCCTCCTATTGATTCCTTAGATATGGTCTTCTTTATCCTTTGAAGATGTCCACCCTTTTTATTCCACAGTTTATCCTCCTTTTCTTCTACGGTAAAGGGACAGATATTCAAGTTACTTTTAGGCTCCCATAAGTAACAATTATTCTTAGCTCTAGACCCTCTCATGACTTCCTCACCTTCTTCATTGGTGACAACACATTTACCCTTAGTAAATTTGACATTGAGACCTTGGTCACAGAGCTGACTGATACTGATAAGATTTATAGTCAGTCCTTTAACCAACATGACATTCTCCAGTTCTGGAACACCAGGACAATCTAGTTTTCCAGCACCTATGACTTCTCCTCTAGCTCCATCACCAAAGGTTACATGGCTTGAGGAATGAGGTTTGATGTTCATCAAAAGGTTCCCTATTCCAGTCATATGTCTAGAACAACCACTGTCAAAGTACCATTCTTCTTTGGTTGGCATCCTAAGAGAGGTATGAGCTACTAGAGCAACCTCATTGGAAACCCATTGTTGTTTCTTGACTTGAGCATCCTTTTTGGGTCTAACTTGATGTTGTTTCTTGGCATGAATACCCTGTTTGGATTTGCCTTGATAAGGGTGACTAGGAAATCCATGTAGCCTAAAGCAGAAAGGTTTAATGTGTCCAAGTCTTCCACAGTAGTAACACCTATACCCTTGGAATTTATTCTTGGTCAGGCTCCTGCTTCTGTTTCTCTGATGTTGTGACATTGGTCGTGACATCCGGTTTGACCTCTGATTCTCAACCTTTGGCTTCTTGGACCCCAAGATGGCTTTCTGTTCACCAACAAATCTGTGTTTTTCTTCTCTATTTCTTTCTTTCTTCTTTCTTTTCCTTCCATTTGTTCTTCTTTTCTTTCTTTGATCCAAATTCTCCACAATCTGCAAGACAAAGTAAATTAACCGCATAATGGAACGTAAATCAAGATAAATTAACAATAGTCACAAATAAATGCATGTAAATCAAGCCAAATAAATGATATGATTTCGTGTTATCAAACACCCCCACACTTAAACCATTGCTTGTCCTCAAGCAATCAACCAACATGGTAAAAAGAAATAAGCATAGTTCGAAACAAAGACGAGACTCTAATAATACGTGGCTGCTAGGCTAATGTTAGATCGACAAGTACTAAATATCAATATCAAGGATACCATAATGACACAATTTCAAAAACTCCTTACTTATGCAAACAAATCTGAATCATGCCATTATAACTCAACCTATATCTCATGCTCTCTTTCACCTCATTTCATTATAGTGCAATCACATTAAGCCTGTTATCCATACACATTCATGGGAAGTAAACCTGTTAGTGACTATGATCTCATTGTTATTTCATTTTTCTCTGCAAATGTTCTTAAGCATCAATTGAACTTAAAGAGTTTGTACCATTGGGTTAAGTGATCGGGTGACGAGCACCTAACATAGAAGGAACATGTCTTTTTATTCATAAATTTTTTTTCTTTCTTAATTTCTCATTTTAACTAGAGATCATACACTTATTTGCATCGGTTGCTTACTTAGTGTGTTTAGGATGGTGCTGACTGCTTAAATAAACTACTTAGGGATTACTAAATGAAACTGGAGCTTTAAGGTTTCGGCATAATGGGTACTCAAATTGATTTTGTATATTTAGGGGGTTAAGGGCGTCAGGACGATATCAATTTTATCGAAACTTTCCCACGTTTTTCTAACATAGCCTGAACAGCCTATATACTCTCAGAGCATCATGTCATGAATCGAAGCAAAAATTTGTTGGAGGTTAAAATTTGGAAATTTTTGAGATTATGGGGAAATTTGAATAACAAGCGAAAACCACGCATAAAGACTTGATAGCACATGCAAAGACTTTGACATGACATTAAAAATAGATAAAATTCCTAAAGTATAAAGTATAAATCAAACTAAAAAGCCATAAAATGAAAGCGAGTTCCTCCCCCACACTTAAACCAAACATTGTCCTCAATGTTTTAGTAAAAGGTGGAAAAGGAAAGATAGAACCTGTATGAATGCTACTGCGTGCTAAACCCTCTTTGATTCTGCTCTTGATATAGCCAAAGCGTAACAAGCGATACATTTCTTTATTTTCTGCAAATTTAAACAAACGAATTAAAATAAAGACCTTGTGGGTTGCCTCCCA
Organism: Lathyrus sativus; assembly: GCA_963859935.3. Lineage (NCBI taxonomy): Eukaryota > Viridiplantae > Streptophyta > Magnoliopsida > Fabales > Fabaceae > Lathyrus > Lathyrus sativus. Next base: position 645,230,299 of record OZ012741.1, read on the forward strand.
CACAATGCTTTGTTTAACATCGATAGCTCGACGGCCAAGGAGTGCAAGTACTCATGGTGGTTCTTTCAAGAATGGTTCCTCGATCGAACTTTGAATAGTCTTTGATTTCCATGGCCACTTATCAAGCCATCTCTCATATCCCTCACCTTTTCTTTTCTTTCTTCTGTAGGGTGGTTCATTGTTTTGAACTCGTGGCGGTGGTTCTGGATCTATCCTGAGTATCAGTTTTTCAAATTTGGACTTATTTATTTAATCCACCACCTCAAAAGGTTATCTTACCCTTTGTTAGGGACCAATTGATATTAATTTTTATCAGTCCCTTTTACCAATTTCTTATTAAAATCACACAATTTTTATCACAATTTTTGTAAACATTTAATTTAAGTTACTTTATTTTGTTCGATTAGATATTTCACTTTTTCTCTAGTTTTTGTAGAATGTACGTCAAGAACAGAATGATCTCCAGAGCAACTCTTGAGGATAAAAGCTTGAAAAAGGAATTGATGAGAAAACACAAACAAAACAAAGCAATTCTGTTTTTAACTGTTCGCGCCGCGACCAACCTTCGAGCCGCAAACTGGGTGAAATCAGCCACATGCAAAGTTGGTGACACATGTCATGTCCTGGGAGAAAAACCATTTTTTGTAGGGTGGCGCCCCATAGCTTATTTATGAAACTTTTCCCTTGCATGTAAGACATAATTATTCCACCTTTTAGTCTTAGCATCTCTTAGGTTTGTAGAATATCTTAGAGAGATTTTGGAAGAGATTTTTCTTGTTCTTGGAGAGTTTTGGCATGCAAGAAGAAATTCTTGAAGAATTTTCTATGGAATCAATGAAGATGATGAGTAGCTAAACTTCTTTCTTGTCAAGCTTGAGGTAGTAGCTATCCTATGTTGTTTATGTAACATTACTATCATTGCATGTAACAAACTACATTTGATATAAGGAATTATATTTTCTCTTTACATTGAAAATTCAGAATTAAATTATTGTTGAGAAAGATAGTTTGATTCTTGACCTAAGATATTTTTCCAAGTAGAGAATAAATTGTAGAGATAGATTTATTCACTACTTTTCTATTGTGTTAAACATTCAAGATTATTATATCAATAGTTAGATGGAGAGATCGTCTAAGGATTTATATAGTAACCATCACAACTTTATTTAGACATAAATATTATTGAGAGGACACTTGAATTTTATCATTGGAGTTTGAATGCATGCATGTGGTATTAAGAACATATAAAGAACAAAGATAGTGAAACTCAATCTTGACAAGACTTCTAAACTCTATTCTAAAATCAATTTTATTGTCTTAATTTTCTTATAAGTAAAAAAGAATACTTTAGTCATAAACAAACAATTCAGACACCTTTTGAACTTACAACAATCGAAATTATAGAACGGCTGTAGTAACACAAATCTCTGTGGATACGATATTAAAAATATTTGCCGGAAATATACTTTTCAACAAATTGGCGCCATTGCCGGGGATTGGTGTCGATATGCATTGCAATAATCCATTGTTCTAAGTTCTTGTTTTTATTTTTATTTCTATCACTCTTGTGTTTCACTTGGTTTGTTAGTTTTGTAGATTCTAGTGCATGCGAGAAAAAGCCACCGAGGAGCAATTTCAATTCAACCCCGAAATTGAAAGAACAATCTGAAGGCTTAATAGCAAGATACGAAGGAGAAAGAAACTAGCTGACGAAAGGAATCGGAGAGAAGAAGCAACAAATTCTGCACTTGCTCAAATTGAAGAGGAAGTTGTAGAAACCGTTGAAGGAAGTATGGGTGACGATGCTCGTACCGAAATGTACGCTAATAGTCCAAGGCGGACAACTCAATTTGCTCGAGGCGGAAGGAATACGGAGATGAAGACCGGAATCCTTCAACTTCTTTATGCAAATCCGTTCACCGGAATGGATCGTGAAGATTCGTACAACCATCTCATCAAATTTTATGAGATTGCGGGTTCTATGGGAGTAGATGAAGCAAGTGAAGAAAACTTATTCAAGAGGATGTTTCCACACTCGTTGGTGGGAAAAGCAAAAGAATGGTACCTTGATCAACCAACAAGAGTGATGACGGATTGGAATTTGTTAGAAGAAAGATTTCTAGAGAGATATTACCCTCAATCCCGATTCATGGAAGCCAAAACGGCTATTTCGGTATTCACACAAGGAAACAACGAGTCTCTAAACGAGGCTTGGGAAAGATTCAAATCCATGTTGAGGAAATGAAAAGGTCATGGTTTTGATGATCTCACACAAATTCACATTTTTCTCAACGGACTCCAAACATCACAAAAGACACTCTTAGAGACTACCGCAGGTGGTTCTCTTATGTCAAAGAATGCGGAGGAAGAAAAAACCATTATTGATCAAATGGCACTCAACGATCGACAAAGTCAACACGACCGTAGTCCTTCACAAAGGAAAGCGGGAGTTCTTGTGTTGAATACCAACGATGCCATACTTGCTCAAAACAAGCTACTTTCTCAACAAGTGGAGCTGCTCACTCAACAAATGTCCAAACTCCCACAACAATTGAAGGAGATTCATGGAACACAAGTTAGACATCAAGTGGCAAGTTGTGAACTTTGTCAAGGAGATCATCCAACCGGATTTTGTCCCCCATTTCAAGAGGAAGTAAGCTATGTCAACAATCAAGGTCAAGGTTACCAAAGATATCCCCCACAACACAACAACACTTTTCAAAGGAACAACCAAGGCTACCAACAATCAAGATTCAACAACCAGAATTTTCAGAAAGAAAATCCATATCAAAGTCCAAACACACAAGTCCAACAATCACAAGGCGGAAGTTCCAAGTTAGAAGATACGCTTGCACAATTCATACAAGCTTCCATGGCAAGTCAAAAAAGCAATGAAGCAGCAATCAAAAACTTAGAGACTCAAGTAGGCCAACTTGCAAAACAATTGGCAGAACAACAAGCAAGTCCATCGTTCTCCGCCAACACTCAAACTAATCCAAGGGAGCATTGTAAAGCAATATTTACAAGAAGCAGTACAGTGGAGGATGATACAAATATCATAGCTGGAAACCAAGAGGAGAAAGTGTTGGAAGCTCAAAATGATGAGGAGAAAAATTTATCTCAGGTCGCGCCGCACCAAGGCTTTGCGCCGCGAACTGTACAAAAACAGAATCATGAGGGTAATGTTCAGAAAGAGTCAAAGTTGAAGAACAAAAGAGGGGAAAAAGGTGTGAGTCATGTTCCAGCCCAACACTTACCTTACCCGCACGCACCATCAAGGAAGGACAATGCAAGGCACTATGCACGGTTTAGGGATATACTCAAGCAACTTCAAATTAGTATTCCATTCACCGAAGCATTAGAACAAATGCCAAAATACGCAAAGTTCTTGAAAGATAGTCTCACAAAAAAGAAGAGGTATACTAAAGATGAAACAGTTTTACTTGATGCACGGTGCAGTGCTATAATTCAAAAAAACATCCCAAGGAAGGAGTCCGATCCGGGCCGAGTAGTTTTACTGGTGACCATTGGAGATACGTACACTGGCAATGGTTTGGTTGATCTAGGATCCAGCATCAATCTAATTCCCTTATCTATTGTCAAAAGGTTAGGGAACATTGAGATGAAGTCTACAATAATGACTCTCCAACTAGCCTACAAGTCCACCACTTCATCATACGGAGTTGCTCAAGATATGCTAGTCAAGGTAGACAAGTTCTTCTTCCCAGTGGATTTTGTGGTAGTAGACATGGATGAGGATCATAATGTTCCTTTAATTCTCGGAAGGCCATTCATGAAGACAGCCCAGATGGTGATTGACATTGATGATGGTCTCATGAAAGTGAGAGTGCAAGATGAAGAAGTAACTTTTAATCTTTTTGAAGCCATGAAGCATCCTAAAGACAAGCACGATTCCTTCCGAATCGATGTAATCAAGGAGGAAATCATTGAAGTTGCAAATCAAGTCCATCTTTCTAGTCCCTTGGAGAGATCTCTTATAGGAGCTTACAACGTCTCAACCGAAAAGGAGGAAAAAGAAATTGCGGAAATTTTGTATGAATTAGGGTCTTGTGGAGAGATCGCCTCTCATGAAGAAAAAATTGAGGATTTGGATGAGAAGAAGAAAGTGGAAGAATCAAAGTTGGAATCGAAAATGCTACCCCCATATTTGAAGTATGTTTTATCCACCCAAGAGGAGCAGACATTGACACAAGTGCTGAAAAAGAATGAAGGGGCAATTGGATGGGTGTTATCGGATTCAAAAAATTTTCAAAATCCTGACCAGTTCGTGCCGCGACCACCCTTCGCTCCGCGAACTGAGAAAAGTGTGCATTCTGTTTTTGATAGTTCGCGCCGCGACCACCCTTCGAGCCGCGAACTGAAGCAGAAAAAAAAATTTCCCCTATTTCTTTTTACTCACTCTCCTCTCACACCAACCATCCTCAAACCCCATTTATCACTCTTTGCTTATGCAAATTGGCCTGAGGGCAGGCCATCTTTTAGGGGGGGGGGGGGGCAGGAAGCAGTAGCCACGCTCCAGGCACGGACCAAGATGCACAGATGGAAGATGTTTTAGGAACTGCGGGAGGTGGTGAAGATGATGAAGAAGAGTGAAGATCTTATGTGGTAGTAGTTATATTTTTTTATGTTATTTTTGTTTTGTTATTTTAATTTCGTTTTTGCATTATGTGCATTGGTGGCTCTAGTTTCACCACTAGACTTGTTGTTGGATGCATTTCTATTTTGTGACTTTAAAATTGTGTGTTTTTAAAAAAAACCTTTGTGGTATACCCCATTTTTTAAAAAAACTTTTTGTTTAATTGTCTTTGTGCTTGAGTGAGTTGAAGGAACCAAGAGGATTGCGACAAACAAGTTGGGAAAATTTGAGTGGTGATGATAAGAACCAGCTGTCGACACTTCAAGGTACACCTTATTTTTATTTTTAGACTTTATATGAATAATTTAATGGTGTGTTACAAATTTGTTATCATAAAATTCCTTGAGTTACATGTTTACTTTGAATCAAATTAGGACCTAACCAATTGTGAGGTAACCTTTCATTATACACTAAAATGCGGGAGACCGACAATTTCTTTTCAACTCATTCTTATCATGCTAAATCATACATTAATCTAATTTTTGAGAAAACATTTTTGAAAAGGATAGAGGCAATCTTTGTTTTTGAGAAAAACCACTTGGCCAAAGAAAGTAAAAACCTTGTGAGGAGTGATCCGTAGTAAAACCCCTTTTGATCCTATAGTAGGATCCATCCAAAGTATAAATTTAAATACCATTGATAATATGGTAAATGGATCCTAAATTCTTTCATTTCAAGTGAACCTAAACCAAAGTTGGTCACATGTTGATTTTTGCCTATGTCTAAGTAGAGAGCTTGATTGCATCAACTATGGTCAAAATGATAAAGTTGGGGAGAAAACATAATACATCACCTTGAAAATATTAGAGCTAACAAAAAAAGAAAAATGAAAAGAAAAAGCTCATGGTGGTGTGTTATAAAAAAAAATAAAAAAAATAAAAATATGAAAATGAAGATTGGTGAATAAAAGGAAATGCTCTCTTAGAATATGCAATCTTTAATTGAGTCATTGTGATCATGCCCTTTCTCTATAACCCGAACCACATTATAACCCTTAAAAGGCCTCTTGATTCTCAAAATTTTCTCATGATTTAGTGTATGTTGTGATAAACGCATGATTTGATTTGATGTTGATTTAATTGTTCAGATGAGTGTAAGAAAACCCTTATGATTATTCATCATCACTATGATATGTGTGTAGTTTTGATTCAATTTGGACATGTATTACTTGGAATTTCTTGGTATAATTTTTGTAGCCAACCATTATTTTTATTCATGTTTTGTCTAATATTGAAAGTAAATGTATCAATAGAGTGTTGTATGCTTTTGAACCATTTGAATATCATCCTCTAACACTTGTTTCATTCCTTACTTTCGTAAATTGGTTTGCTTTAACGAATGACTTTTGTTTAGGGACAAACAAAATGATAAGTTGGAGAGAGTTGTTAGGGACCAATTGATACTAATTTTTATATATTTTTATCGGTCCCTTTTACCAATTTCTTATTAAAATCACACAATTTTTATCACAATTTTTGTAAACATTTAATTTAAGTTATTTTATTTTGTTCGATTAGATATTTCACTTTTTCTCTAGTTTTTGTAGAATGTATGTCAAGAACAGAATGATCTCCAGAGCAACTCTTGAGGATAAAAGCTTGAAAAAGGAATTGATGAGAAAACACAAACAAAACAAAGCAATTCTGTTTTTAACTGTTCGCGCCGCGACCAACCTTCGAGCCGCGAACTGGGTGAAATCAGCCACATGCAAAGTTGGTGACACATGTCATGTCCTGGGAGAAAAACCATTTTTTGTAGGGTGGCGCCCCATAGCTTATTTATGAAACTTTTCCCTTGCATGTAAGACATAATTATTCCACCTTTTAGTCTTAGCATCTCTTAGGTTTGTAGAATATCTTAGAGAGATTTTGGAAGAGATTTTTCTTGTTCTTGGAGAGTTTTGGCATGCAAGAAGAAATTCTTGAAGAATTTTCTATGGAATCAATGAAGATGATGAGTAGCTAAACTTCTTTCTTGTCAAGCTTGAGGTAGTAGCTATCCTATGTTGTTTATGTAACATTACTATCATTGCATGTAACAAACTACATTTGATATAAGGAATTATATTTTCTCTTTACATTGAAAATTCAGAATTAAATTATTGTTGAGAAAGATAGTTTGATTCTTGACCTAAGATATTTTTCCAAGTAGAGAATAAATTGTAGAGATAGATTTATTCACTACTTTTCTATTGTGTTAAACATTCAAGATTATTATATCAATAGTTACATGGAGAGATCGTCTAAGGATTTATATAGTAACCATCACAATTTTATTTAGACATAAATATTATTGAGAGGACACTTGAATTTTATCATTGGAGTTTGAATGCATGCATGTGGTATTAAGAACATATAAAGAACAAAGATAGTGAAACTCAATCTTGACAAGACTTCTAGGAAGGGTCCTAGAGGTGTTAGTGTAAGCAGGGAGGTTTGAATCTCCAAAGTCTCGCTGTGAGCTGCGAGGGAATCGACCATATTGCTCATCTGCTTGAGATTTTCATTAATTTGGAGATGTTGTTTTCTAAAATCTTCATTTTGGAGAGTTTGTGTCTCCATAAAGCGTTCCATCATAGATTCTATCCTGGAGTGAGTAAGCGTCGCATCGAATTCTTCTAGTAATAGTTCGAGGTTGGATGTGTCGAAATCTTGCGGTTCCTCACAATATTGAGAGTCTTCATTGTAGAGGGAATTTGGGTGAGAATGCGTCGAATTGAAATCTTCTAATAATATTTCGAGGTCAGATTTAAGCAGATCTTGTGGTTCCTCGAAATATTGGGGGTGGTAGTTATAAGGGAAATATGGGTTATACATAGTGATTAAGATAAGAGTGCCTTAGTCTATACTATGCAACAACGGAATCACAATATTGATTGTTGGTCCCCGGCAACGGCGCCAAAAACTTGATGCGTCCGCAAGTGCACGGAAATATCGAAGTAATATAAAAGATTTGTCGAACCCACAGAGACCAATGTCAACCTACCGTTATCTATTGTCATGGCGTAAAGCTAAGGCTAATAGAATTTGGGAAGTTAAATGCGAATGAAATTAAATGCAAAGAAAATAAAGATAATTGGTTTAAGGAAAGAGCGGTAAAGGGATATCAGTATGTAATGCTTTAGTTTTCGGGGATTCGACAGATCGTCGGTGCTTTTTAGTCTTTGCAAACACTCTTCAAGAGAAAATACTCGTTTAAAGACCTTTGCCTCACGATGGTTGTTGACTCGGGTTATAATTCTAAGGCGGAATGTACGCTCTCGCAGTCCCATTCGGGGTTAAAACTACTTTTTAAAAACAAATAAATTCTTATTTCTTTTAAAGCGCTATCGCTGTGTTTAAAATCAATGCCTAGTTCTTACTATCCGGTTTGAACCCTAGCTTTCGCGTGTCGGCTCGTGCCTTAATGAATTTCCCACTTTCGTGGTAAAACTACTGTAAATAATTTCCCGCTTTCGCGACGAAGGTTTATTTAGAAGACTTTGATTAGAAACTACGGCCAGAAAGGTGTTTGTAAAAGGGATGGCACCGGTTACTATCGAATCGTCCTACTAATTTATTACATACTGACTTATGCGGTTTAGCTAGACATGGTAATTAATGCAAACGGAAATAAACATAAACAGTAAAATGATAAAACATACATTATGACAGAAAATAAAGTAATAATTCAATTAATAAGAACCTGGAAAGTAGTACTGAAATTGAAGAGTAGTCCTCCACAATGTCGGCAGGATTCTACTTCGGCGAAATAAAATTGCAGAAAAACAATGCTCTGAACTAAAGGGAAAATGGAAAGGAAATAAAAGAAACAAGAAAAATGGCTTCGATATAAATTTTTGGCAGCACTTCGATACGTCGAAGCCTCCCTCCAAATGCTGTGAATCTCAGGCCTATTTATAAGAGATATTTCCTTTCTCAACTTCCAGAGATCATGTATGAGTTATGGGAAAAGTGGGAGTAACTTCCAGTAGTGGGCAGTTAGTGGAGAAAGTGTAGGAGAAAAGGAGGAGAGAGTCGGAAGAAATTAAGTTCGTGCACGCTTCTATTATACTGAACTTGGGGTCGTGATGGTCGTTATGGTCTCATGACGGTCGTGTTGATCGTGACGGCCGTGATGGTCTTGTGACGAACGTGACGGCTGTGACGGTCGTAAGGGGGCTGTGACGACCGTCATGTGCACAAACTCTGTACTCTGCGTTTTTCTTCTCTATTTCTTTCTTTCTTCTTTCTTTTACTTCCATTTGTTCTTCTTTTCTTTCTTTGATCCAAATTCTCCACAATCTACAAGACAAAGTAAATTAACCGCATAATGGAATGTAAATCAAGATAAATTAACAATAGTCACAGATAAATGCATGCAAATTAAGCCAAATAAACGATATGATTTCGTGTTATGACTTGGCTGGGCCTTTCTTCATTTCTTCCTCTTCTGCTGATGTCAGAAGAAGTGTTCTTGTCATTAGGCCTAGACTTGTGATCTATTCTTTTGATCAGTTTGTTAAATTGTCTTCCAAGCAAGGCTATTGCTTCTGACAGATTCTCCTCACTTTCACTATTGTCTTCCTCAGAGTCATCTGCAGTATTTGAGACAAGGGCTATGCTTTTGTTCTTCTTCTCAACCTGATCACACATTCCCATCTCAAAAGTTTGGAGAGAACCAATGAGTTCATCCACTTTCATGTTGCTTATATCCTAAGATTCTTCAATAGCAATGACTTTTATAACACCCATTTTAATTATTTAGTCATTTTATGATAATTTTAATTATTATGTGTGAGTGTGCCCTTTGGTGGGGGTGTGTTGGATGATGATTGGTGGGTGTCCTTGATATGGGAGGATTATTGGTGGTGTTTTGGTGTGGATATAATAATATAATAAATAGTAGTAATATGGTGGCATTATTATTATTATTTTATTATTATTATCATTATTATTAGTAATATTATTAATATGGAGAATATAATATTATTATTAATATGGTTATTATATTATTATGATTATTGGTGAGATAATAATATTGTTATTATTATTATGGTTACTATTATTAATATTTAGTAATATTATATATTATTATTATTATTACTTGGGATTAGTATATATAAAATAAAATAGAGGAATAAGAGGGGGAGTTAGAACGTGAGAAGAAAAAAAGAACGATAGAAGTTAGAAGAACGGGAAAGAGAGCGAAGAACGAAGGAGAAGAGGGAAAGTCAGAATTGGCCAACCTTGGAGGATTTCTTCACCGATCAGATCAATTAACAAGGTAAGGGGGAGAAACTTGATTGGGATGGTATTTACATGTATAGGGTAGTGGGGATTCCTTAACCCCGTAGGAATGTATCGGTGTATGAAGTTTTATGTTGACATGCCTATAATTGTTGATTGATGTTGAGAATTGGTATTTGATAAACCAATGAGGAATTGATATGTGTCGACGTTGATGAATTGTTGTTTTTGGTGAGTTTGGGGTATTGGTTGGGTTTACGGTTTTAGGGAAGTTTTGTGTAATCTTTTTGATGTATCGATAGAATGTTTAAGTGTTGATTATGGAATATGAATTAGGGAGTGATTGGTTGGAATTACGTGCACTATTGATACTGAGAATAAAATGAGGATTAAAGTTGGAATGTTAGGCTTGAATTTGGCTCTGGTAGCACTTCAGAGCAGTAGAAAATTTGGTGGATCGCCGCATTCGCTGGGCTTCGCCTGGCGAGTGTTGGCGAAGCTTCGCCTGGCGAATGAAGGCGAGTATTCGCCTGGCAAACTGTGGCGAGTGATAGTGAATAATTCTGAATTAAATCCCAGACCAAAAGAGTAGGAACTTCGCCTGGCGAATGCCAGCGAAGGTTCGCTACGGGGATTCGCCTGGCGAATGTCCCAGCGAACGTAGCAGAAAAATGTGACTTTTTTTGTGATGTTTGACCTTGAGCTTTGATCTTGTGTGATCCCTTTGGCCATGATGAAGTGATAGAGTGGTGATTGTAGGATTTAATTTGAGTACTTGGTGATAGCAAGTGATCCCTTGATATTTTATTTTAAGTGGATGATTAGTTGGTGTATTCCCGAGTGGTGGGATGTGTTTATACTTGGTGTTAGAATGTGAGATTGCTCACTGTGTGATTTGAATTATATGATGTTGGTGTGTAATATATCTATACCTATATGCATTGACGTATGATGATATGATCAGGAGGATCGTGTGCACTTAGTGTGCCTGAATATAATAGTTATGCATTGGTGTCGTGCATATCATGGTGTTTGGTGGGATGAATCATATCTCAGGAGAAGCGTAAGTGATTCATCCGTACTCCTTGTGGAGAATGGTGGGAGATAGATCATATCTCAGTAGGAGCGTAAGTGATCTGTCGGGGATAGATCATATCTCAGTAGGAGCGTAAGTGATTTGTCCAAGGTTCGATTAAATGAACCAATGAGTCGGTACCGCATGCATGGTGTTGAGTTGCATATTTGCATTATAATATGTTATATTGTAATTTGAACAGTAGGTTCGTGATTGGTGTTGTGGGGTGAATATTGGGGTGTTGGTGTGTTTTACTACCTTGTTTACATGTATTACATTACCAATATATTTTTGATCATGTTTTCTCACCCATTTGTTGTTGTTGTGGTCTGTGCTTCTTCGGAAGTACATATAATCCAGGTACTTAGCTAGCTTGGATTATGGTGTGCCAGTCGAGTCTAGGATGCTCTGATACGTAGCACGGGACTTGGGTGTTTTTATTTGTTTTATGCTGAACTTGTATTTTGTTCCTGTGAATGTATCAAAAACCTTTGTTGGATTTTACTATTTAATATTCCGTTGTATGTGGAGAAAAACCTTTTTATAAGGAAATGTTGGTTTTGCTATGTGATATCCCACTTGGGAAGAAAAACTCTGATGTTTATTTATAATGTTTATTATTTTAATTGTTTTTGGGAAGTGGGGTGTTACAATTGGTATCAGAGCAGGTCCGTCCGTCCGGCCAGTGTTGTTGAGTTGAGTTGAGTCTGTCCTTTAGGATAGAGTTGAGTATCTTTTAACCTGGTGTTGTTATTTTTGAGCAGTATGGCAGGAAGGAACGATGCTGCGTTGGCTGCTGCTATGCAAGCAATGGCGCAGGCGGTTGCTAATCAGAACCAAACTGCAGATGCCCAATTCAGGAGTTTGGCGCAGTTTCGGAGCAACAAGCCGCCGACGTTTGAAGGAGGAATTCTGGATCCTGAAGCTGCACAGAAGTGGCTGAAGGCAATCGAGAAAATCTTCAGGACTATGGATTGTAGTGATGAGCAAAAGGCGAGGTTTGGCACTCACATGCTGGAGGGCGAAGCTGAAGCTTGGTGGGACAACAGTCGCCAAAGATTGGAAGCTGCTGGAACTGCCATTACTTGGGAGGTGGTTCGGAAAGGTTTTCTGGAAAAGTATTTTCCGAAAGATATTCGAAGTGCTAAGGAGATTGAATTCTTAGAGCTGAAGCAGGGTAGTATGACGGTAGCAGAGTATGCTGCTAAGTTTGAAGAGCTGGTGCAGTATTGTCCTCATTATAATATTGATGGGGCAATGACTTCTAAGTGTTTAAAATTTGAGAATGGACTGCGTCCAGAGATTAAGTTGGGGATTTCTTGTCAGAAGATCAGGAGTTATCCCGAGCTGGTTAGCAGGAGCAGAATTTATGATAATGACAACCGGGCAAGGATTGCACACTACAAAGCTGCTAATGACCGTAAGGGTAAGCAGAGGTTCAGTGGTACTCCTTATAGTGTTGTTGCTGATAAGGGAAAGCGTAAAGCTGTTGTTGATAAGAAGCCCAGAGAGGGAAAAACATCTGCTGATGGGAAATGTTTCTGATGCGGTGGCATGGGACACCGTGCTAATGATTGTCCTAATGAAGTAAAGAAGTGTTTTAAGTGTGGGAAGCCAGGTCATGTGATAGCTGATTGCAGAGCTACTATGCCGACCTGTTATAACTGTGGTGAAAAGGGTCACATCAGTACCCATTGTGAGAAGCCGAAGAAGCCTCAGACATCTCCGGCTAGTGGGAAAGTGTTTGCTTTGGCAGGAACTCAAGCTGTCAGTGATGAGCGAGTTATCAAAGGTATTTGTATTATCAATAATATTCCTTTGACTGCTATTATTGATACGGGTGCAACCCACTCGTTTATTTCTGTTGACTGTGTGAAGAGGATAGGATTGGTGTCGTCTACTCTTGAGAGACGAATGACTATTGAGACACCCTCTATTGGCTCAGTGACTACTTCTTTGGTATGCCTGAAGTGTCCGCTGACTATTTTCGATAGAGAATTTGGAGTGGATCTGATTTTTCTACCACTTGGTAATTTGGATGTTATACTGGGTATGAACTGGTTAGAGTTAAACCGAGTCTACATCGATTGTTTTCGGAAGGAATTGTTGTTCCTGACTCCAGAAGGGGAAGCTTTAGCAGATTCTTTGTCTAGTAAAGAATTGAGGACCTTGTTGGAAGATGAAGCTAAAGTGTTTGCTTTATTTGCATCATTATCGGTGGATAGCAAAGTGTCAATGGAGGAATTGGCAGTGGTGAATGAATTTCCGGAAGTGTTTCCTGACGACATTACGGAATTGCCTCCAACGCGAGAAGTGGAATTTAGTATTGATCTTGTTCCTGGTACGAAGCCTATTTCTATGGCGCCGTACAGGATGTCTGCAGTGGAATGGGCTGAGTTGAAGTCTCAGATTGGAGAATTGTTGGATAGAAAGTTTATTAGACCGAGTGTGTCACCGTGGGGAGCTCCAGTGTTATTGGTGAAGAAGAAGGATGGTAGTATGCGTTTGTGCATCGACTACCGTCAGTTGAATAAAGTGACAATTAAGAATAAGTATCCTCTACCAAGGATTGATGATTTGATGGATTAGCTGGTGGGAGCTCGAGTGTTCAGTAAGATCGACTTGAGATCGGGTTACCATCAGATCAGAGTAAAAGAAGGTGATATTCAGAAGACTGCTTTTAGGACTCGATATGGACATTACGAATATGTTGTAATGCCGTTTGGAGTGACTAATGCGCCGGGAGTATTTATGGAGTATATAAACAGAATTTTCCATTCTTATTTGGATTAGTTCATTGTGGTATTTATTGACGATATATTAATTTATTCTAAATCTGATGAAGAACATGCATGACATATGAGGATTGCCTTGCAGGTACTGAAGCAAAATAAGTTGTTTGCTAAACTATCGAAGTGTGACTTTTGGATGAAGTCGGTGAGTTTCTTGGGACATGTAATATCTAGTGATGGCATAGCGGTGGACCCGTCAAAAGTAAGTGCAGTGTTGCAGTGGGAACCACCAAAGACAGCAACGGAGATTAGAAGCTTTTTGGGTTTGGCAGGTTATTACCGCAGATTTATTGAAGGGTTCTCTAACTTGGTGTTGCCATTGACTCAGTTAACGAGGAAGAACCAAGTTTTTGTATGGGATGCTGCTTGTGAAGAAAGCTTTGAAGAGCTGAAGAAGAAATTGATTACGGCACCGGTGTTAGTGTTGCCGACTCCGATGAACCGTTAGTGGTATACTGTGATACGTTTAAGATGGGATTAGGCGGAGTTCTTATGCAGAATGGTAAGGTAGCAGCATATGCTTCACGGCAACTGAGAGTGCATGAGCGAAATTATCCTACTCATGATCTCGAATTAGCTGCGGTTGTTTTTGTGTTGAAAATTTGGAGGCACTATTTATATGGTTCGAGATTTGAAGTGTTTAGTGATCATAAGAGTCTGAGATATCTGTTTGATCAGAAAGAGCTGAATATGAGGCAGAGAAGATGGTTAGAATTTTTGAAGGATTATGACTTCAGTTTGAGTTATCATCCAGGAAAGGCCAATGTAGTGGTGGATGCTTTGAGCAGGAAAACGATTCATATGGCAGCTCTGATGGTGAAAGAAATTGAGTTAATTGAACAGTTCAGAGATTTGAGCATGGTTTGTGAGACTACTGCAGATAGTGTGATGTTGGGTATGTTGCAGGTAAATAATGACTTCTTGGATATGATTAGAGAGAATCATAAGTTGGATGTGAAATTAGTAGATTTGATGCCTGGAGTAGGAAGTGACTCCAATAGTGACTTTAAATCGGATAGTACAGGTGTATTGAGATTTAGAGGCAGGATTTGTGTACCAGATGATGAGGGATTGAAAAAGCTGATTTTGAGTGAAGGACATCGTAGTAATCTGAGTATCCATCTGGGAGCTACGAAAATGTACCATGATTTGAAGAAATTATTTTGGTGGTCTGGTATGAAAAAAGACATTGCTCAATTTGTTTATGCCTGTTTGACGTGTCAAAAGTCGAAGGTGGAACACCAAAGACCTTCGGGATTTATGCAACCATTAGAGATTCCGGTTTGGAAATGGGATTGTATTACTATGGACTTTGTTACAGGTTTGCCGAATACGGCGAGAGGATTTGATGCTATATGGGTGATTATGGATCGATTGACGAAATCTACACACTTTATGCCGATTAATATTAGTTTCCCGTTGACGAAGCTGGTGGAGATTTATATTCGGGTAATTGTAAAGTTACATGGTGTTCCGTCCAGTATTGTGTCGGATAGAGACCCGAGGTTTACTTCAGAATTTTGGAAAAGCTTGCAGGAAGCTTTGGGAACTAATTTGAAGTTGAGTTCAGCTTATCATCCGTAAACTGATGGTCAGTCAGAGAGGACTATTCAGTCGCTTGAGGATTTGCTGAGAGCTTGTGTGTTGGAAAAGGGTGGTGTGTGGGATACTCATTTACCATTGATTGAGTTCACGTACAATAACAGTTACCATTCGAGTATTGGAATGGCACCGTTTGAAGCTTTGTATGGGAGGAGGTGTAGGACTCCTCTGTGTTGGTATGAGACTGGTGAGAATGTGGTGCTTGGACCAGAAATTGTACAGCAGACTACTGAGACAATTCAGATGATTCGTGAGAAAATGAAAGTGTCTCAGAGTAGGCAGAAGAGTTATCATGATAATCGGAGGAAAGAGTTGGAATTCTGTGTAGGTGATCACGTATTCCTAAGAGT
The DNA here is from genome assembly GCA_963859935.3 of Lathyrus sativus. Classification (NCBI taxonomy): domain Eukaryota; kingdom Viridiplantae; phylum Streptophyta; class Magnoliopsida; order Fabales; family Fabaceae; genus Lathyrus; species Lathyrus sativus. Next base: position 645,246,003 of record OZ012741.1, read on the forward strand.
TAATCCGATGACTGGTGTGGGTCGTGCGTTGAAGTCCAAGAAGCTGGATTCTAAGTTTATTGGACCTTATGAGATTTTGCAGAGAATTGGTGATGTGGCTTATAGGGTGGCGTTGCCGCCTGAGTTGTCAAACTTACATGATGTGTTTCATGTGTCACAATTGCGAAAGTATGTTTCTGATCCATCTCATGTGATTCAAAGAGATGATGTTCAGGTTCGGGAGAATCTTAATGTTAAAATGATGCCATTGAGGATCGAGGACCGTAAGATGAAACAGCTCCGAGGGAAGGAGATACCTTTGGTGAAGGTAGCTTGGGGAGGTGCTGCAGGAGGCAGTGTGACCTGGGAGTTGGAAAGTAGGATGCGAGAAGCGTATCCGAAACTATTTCCATCAGGTAATTTTCGAGGACGAAAATAATTAAAGTGGGGGAGAGTTGTAACACCCATTTTAATTATTTAGTCATTTTATGATAATTTTAATTATTATGTGTTGGTGTGCCCTTTGGTGGGGGTGTGTTGGATGATGATTGGTGGGTGTCCCTGATATGGGAGGATTATTGGTGGTGTTTTGGTGTGGATATAATAATATAATAAATAGTAGTAATATGGTGGCATTATTATTATTATTTCATTATTATTATTATTATTAGTAATATTATTAATATGCAGAATATAATATTATTATTAATATGGTTATTATATTATTATGATTATTGGTGAGATAATAATATTGTTATTATTATTATGGTTACTATTATTAATATTTAGTAATATTATATATTATTATTATTATTACTTGGGATTAGTATATATAAAATAAAATAGAGGAATAAGAGGGGGAGTTAGAACGTGAGAAGAAAAAAAGAACGATAGAAGTTAGAAGAACGGGAAAGAGAGCGAAGAACGAAGGAGAAGAGGGAAAGTCAGAATTGGCCAACCTTGGACGATTTCTTCACCGATCAGATGGATTAACAAGGTAAGGGGGGAGAAACTTGATTGGGATGGTATTTACATGTATAGGGTAGTGGGGATTCCTTAACCCCGTAGGAATGTATCGGTGTATGAAGTTTTATGTTGACATGCCTATAATTGTTGATTGATGTTGAGAATTGGTATTTGATAAACCAATGAGGAATTGATATGTGTCGATGTTGATGAATTGTTGTTTTTGGTGAGTTTCGGGTATTGGTTGGGTTTACGGTTTTAGGGAAGTTTTGTGTAATCTTTTTGATGTATCGATAGAATGTTTAAGTGTTGATTCTGGAATATGGATTAGGGAGTGATTGGTTGGAATTACGTGCACTATTGATACTGAGAATAAAATGAGGATTAAAGTTGGAATGTTAGGCTTGAATTTGGCTCTGGTAGCACTTCAGAGCAGTAGAAAATTTGGTGGATCGCAACATTCGCTGGGCTTCGCCTGGCGAGTGTTGGCGAAGCTTCGCCTGGCGAATGAAGGCGAGTATTCTCCTGGAAAACTGTGGCGAGTGATAGCGAATAATTCTGAATTAAATCCTAGACCAAAAGAGAAGGAACTTCGCCTGGCGAATGCCAGCGAAGGTTCGCTACGGGGATTCGCCTGGCGAATGTCCCAGCGAACGTAGCAGAAAATGTGACTTTTTGTGACGTTTGGCCTTGAGCTTTGATCTTGTGTGATCCCTTTGGCCATGATGAAGTGATAGAGTGGTGATTGTAGGATTTAATTGGAGTACTTGGTGATAGTAAGTGATCCCTTGATATTTTATTTTAAGTGGATGATTAGTTGGTGTATTCCCGAGTGGTGGGATGTGTTTATACTTGGTGTTAGAATGTGAGATTGCTCACTGTGTGATTTGAATTATATGATGTTGGTGTGTAATATATCTATACCTATATGCATTGATGTATGATGATATGATCAGGAGGATCGTGTGCACTTAGTGTGCCTGAATATAATAGTTATGCATTGGTGTCGTGCATATCATGGTGTTTGGTGGGATGAATCATATCTCAGGAGGAGCGTAAGTGATTCATCCGTACTCCTTGTGGAGAATGGTGGGAGATAGATCATATCTCAGTAGGAGCGTAAGTGATCTGTCGGGGATAGATCATATCTCAGTAGGAGCATAAGTGATCTGTCCAAGGTTCGATTGAATGAACCAATGAGTCGGTACCGCATGCATGGTGTTGAGTTGCATATTTGCATTATAATATGTTATATTGTAATTTGAACAGTAGGTTCGTGATTGGTGTTGTGGGGTGAATATTAGGGTGTTTGTGTGTTTTACTACCTTGTTTACATGTATTACATTACCAATATATTTTTGATCATGTTTTCTCACCCCTTTGTTGTTGTTGTGGTCTGTGCTTCTTCGGAAGTACAGATAATTCAGGTACTTAGCTAGCTTGGATTATGGTGTGCCAGTCGAGTCTAGGATGCTCTGATACGTAGCACGGGACTTGGGTGTTTTTATATGTTTTATGATGAACTTGTATTTTGTTCCTGTGAACGTATCAAAAACCTTTGTTGGATTTTACTATTTAATATTCCACTGTATGTGGAGAAAAACCTTTTTATAAGGAAATGTTGGTTTTGCTATGTGATATCCCACTTGGGAAGAAAAACTCTGATGTTTATTTATAATGTTTATTATTTTAATTGTTTTTGGGAAGTGAGGTGTTACAACTTTCATGGTAAACCTCTTAGGCAAATATCTTAGAATCTTCCTCACAAGCTTTTCTTCAGACATCTTTTCCCCTAAAGCTCCTGAGGTATTGGCAATCTCAAGAATATTCATGTAGAATGCATGAATAGTCTCATCCTCTTTCATTCTCAGATTTTCAAACTTGGTGGTCAGCATTTGTAATCTTGACATCTTGACTTTAGAGGTTCCCTCATGAGTTGTTTTGAGAGTATCCCAAACCTCTTTGGCCAGTTCACAATGATGCACTAGTCTGAAAATGTTCTTGTCTATACCATTAAATAAGGCATTCAAAGCCTTAGAATTCCCAATAGCCAAGGCCTCTTTCTCTTTGTTCCATTCCTCTTCAGGTATTAACACAGATACTCCATCTTTATCAGTCTTCACTGGATGTTCCCATCCTAAGTTGGCAGCTCTCCATGCCTTGCTGTCTAAAGACTTCAAGAAGGCTATCATTCTAGGTTTCCAGTAGTCATAATTTGATCCATCCAGAATTGGTGGTCTATTTGTGAATCCTATATCCTTGTCCATAGTACCAGAATTTTACTTCCCTAGATCTCACCCAGAAAATAACCGGCAGGGTGCCTGCTCTGATGCCAATTGAAATTCTAGGTACCCAACAGTGGATGTTATCACGGATGTTATGACATCCACTATAACACAGACTACAAAACTTAATGACAAACTGTAAAGGAAAACAGAAAATAACACAAGTAATTGTTTACTCAGTTCAACGCAAACCACACCTACATCTGGGGGCTACCAAGCCAGGGAGGAAATTCACTATTAGTATAATTAATTCAGAGTCAAACAACCAGTTTTCACTCTTCACTTAAGACCTACCCAATGACACTTCAGCCTAACACTAGACCTGAGTTACCAATTCACTCCCCCCTCAATCACAGCAGTGATATCAACCAATTCAAAGTTACAAATAAAATTGAAGACACACTTCAAACACACCTTGATTTTGCTTCACAGCTTTGATCAAGTGACATAGCACTCTTGCTTTAAAGCTTAGAGTGACACACAAATATTCATACAGTAGTGATATCAACTAATGAAATCATACAGCAGATAATTGCTTAGTTTACAAGTATTCCTAAGACACACAAATACACGTGAAGAACATAATTCTTCACTCACAAATACATGTTCTCTAAAACCCTGTCAATAACTATCTTCAAATAGGATTTCTACTTCTGTATATATAGGCAGCATACAGTCCTTGGGCCTTCGTGCAGAAGTTAGGTTTACCCAAGATAAACCTCTCTTCATGAAACTGCGCACGTCCAATTAAATCAGGGGCATTCCATGTTATCCTCAGTGAAATACCCCAAAATTTTCCCTAAGATTTGTCGTTTCATCTTGCACTACATTGCAGGTTGCATCGCATTTAACCAGTCGCTAACAGGTTTGTGTAGCAGGTTTGATCTTGCAGGAAAAATCTCCTTGTACTCATATCATCCGGAGAAGCTATTTAAATAAGGGCAACTGTAGTACCTTAAATTTTGTCCTACCTTTACAGGGTTTCTAGTGCCACTTTATTTTAAATGAATAAAATAGCACAATTGGCAAGAGACTGTGTGTAAGGAGTTGTGAGTGTGAGAGGTTGAGAGTTCGAATCCCACCTTCTTCACTTTTTGTTTTGTTTTTTTTTATTTTTAGTCTAACTTTTCTATTTTCATAAAAAAAAAATAGTTTTTTTATTATTTAATTATTATTTTACAATTTTTATTTAAATTTTTTTAAAAAATATATTATTTTTTCACTTTTTTCCATATTATTCATAAAAACATCCAAAAATCATAAAATTAAAAATATTAGAAAATATTTTATTCTTTTTATAATATTTTTAATGTTTAGTATAAATAAATAGAGTTTTAAGTTAATTTTAATTTGTTTAAATTTTATTTAGTTTTGACTAATTATTTAAGTTTGGCTTTAAAGTGGGCCTTAGGTTAGAGTTAATCCTAATTTGTTACCTATATAAACATGAGTTGCATTTGAGAAAAGGGAAGGAAGAAGAAAAGGAAAAGAGACCGAAAGAGCTGAGGAGGAGTTTTGAAGAAGAGAAGGTTCAGAAGATCAACAAGAATCATCATCACCTTCCTTCATTAAGCATCATCATCAACAAATCCCAACCGCTAATGAGGTGAGCATTTAATTTTGTAAATAACGGAATTCTTGGGTTTCATTTTTCAGGTTTCAGCAAGACAAAGAGGGAGGGATAACAGGAAAAGAAGAAGGAAGGGAAAGGCTTCGAAAATCGCCAATGGCCATGGGAGCCACCGCCGGTTGGGAAGAAGGGAAAAGGTTTTTTCCCAAAACCAAAAAAAAGGGAAAAGGTTTTTTCCCAAACCCTAAAATGAAGGAAAAAGGTTTTTTTCCAAACCCTCAAAACAACACAGCAACACCATCTACCTATCCTCACTCCTTTTATTTCTATTTCTATTTCGTTTTTTTACTATATTATCTTATTATTTCTTTTTTTTAAACTATAATTAGTAATCACATTATATTTTAATTTATTACTAACACTTCTTTTATTTTTAAAACCCCAAGCCAAAATTAAAACTTTTATTTTTGAAAAAAAAACATTTCTTTTTTAATTAAGAACCCTTTTTTTAAGAAGCAATTTTCTTAATCAAAACAAAATTTCAAAAAAATTAAAACATTTTTTTAACATTAAAATTAAAACATATTTTATTACAACAAAAATTAAAAACAAACTCTTCTTCATTTAAAACCTTAAAATTAAAACAGATTTGTTCTTCATCAAAGCATTTTTCTTTAACCAAAATAAAACAAGTTTTTTAAAAAAATATCAAAAATTAAAATAATTTCTCCTTTTAAATGCAAAAATTAATTCTTCCCTTTAAATAAAATTCAAAAACATAAAGTTTTTGATTTAGCCGCTTCATTTTCGTCTAACCCTCATTAGTTTGTTCGTTTCAGCTCCTCAATATTTCATTTGTTCGTACTATTTTTTAGTAAAAGAAGGAGCTGAATCGTAAGCGTTTCCTTAAGAAATGCTTACTCCCCATTGAAACCTTGACCACAGTCAAGAAGTTTCTAACCTCCCTTTCAAGGGGAACTACAATTACTCTGATTCCATTTCCGTCAGGATATGTAGGCACAAGATGAGAATCTTGGCGAGTAAACTTAGGACTAACCCTTAGGTATTTTAGGTCACTCTATCCCTTAGCTCAATATATATTAAAGCAGATTATAAAAATAAAAAAGCATACAATAAACAAAAGGTTCCTGTAGAGTAATACAGAAGTTTAGGATGCTAGTACCTTCCTTAAACTTAACCAACCCTTTACCTAGGTCTCTCCCCGCATTGTGTTTACGATGCAAAATAGGTTTTCCCTCTTTTGACCTTTTCCTTCGAATAAATCAAAGAGCGGTTGTGAATCAAGAATTGTGATTCAAACTAATTAATAGTTTGATATCCTATTTCCACCGCAACACTCAGCAATGCATGATATGTCGCCTGAGATAACTAGGCTTCCTAAAATGTTTCCTGAAGTATAGCCTGAGCTAATACCAGAAACTAAAACCTGCGCGCCTTGATGTCATACGCTTGATGTCATAACATTCAGCATGACATCCAACATACTTGAGTCTTAGCTATTCAAACTTACCCTGCAGAACACCCTTCATGTATGTCATAACATCAGTTATGACATTCACACATACTCCAATGTTTTGCCACAAAATGCAGCCAATCAAAAGCATCTACAATATGCATATTGTAACGCCCATTTTAATTATTTTTTGTTTCAATGTTATTTTACTCACGGATGTGTTTTGGAGAAATGACTTGGAGGATCAAGAACTCATGATATTGGTATGCAGTGATAAAAATGTGATAATTAATAGCAATGTAATATTATTATTAATTATTATCATTATTATTACTAATATTAACATATGAGAAAAATATAATTAAATGGAATTTTGGAAATTAAGTGGATTTTGTGAATTAAAGGAAATAAGAGGATTATTATTATTATTATTATTATTATTATTATTATTATTATTATTATTATTATTATTATTATTATTATTATGAGATATTATATATTATTTGGAAAAGGTGAATTATTGGGATGGGGGTAGCTTTGGTATTTTGGAAAGAGGAGAAGAAGAGAACACGCTTGGAAGAAGGAAAAAAGAGGAAGAACGCGTAGCAGAAGCAAGAAAATGATCGAAGCAAGAGCAAGCTTGAGCAAGAGGAGGCTGGGCTGTAGGATTTTCGTGTGGATTGAGAGGCTTCATCAACATTAGTATCAAATTTGAGGTAAGGGGGGATTGATCGGTTGAATGGGTATTTACATGAATAATTGGTAGAAAGGGGAAAATCCCTAATCCCTATAGATAACGATTGTTTGATGTTGATTGAACTTGCATGTTGTTGTAATTATCGTGTTGGATTGTGTTAATTTCATTGCATGTGGCTGTGAGTGGTTGGGGTTTCCGGGTAATTCGAAGTTATACCGGAAGTCGGTAATTGCGTAGATGTAAGTGTTACCGAGCAGAACTGAGTTGGATGTTATAGTCGGGTAGTGGAACGATTTTCTGGTATGTTGGGGTTTGGCTTGGGAATAGAATCGACTGAGCTCGGAGTGCGTTGCCGACTCTGAGCTGAGAGTTGTTTTCTGCAGAATTCGCGTGCATTCGCTGGGCGAATGGGGGCGAGCCTTCGCCAGGTTTCGCCAGGCGAACTGGGCAGCGAATGCTGCCAGTTGCTTCTGTTTGGCTTTGCTAGGGATTTCGCCGGGCGAGTCCCAGCGAGTGTTCGCTGTGGGGCTTCGCCAGGCGAATGGCAGCGAGCATGACAGCATTTTATAATTTTTTTCTGTTGTGTTGTTCCGTTCTCGCGTGGTTGGACCCTTGTTGGTTGTGAGCGAGTACGTGGTTATTGTGGATCGGTTGAGAGCATAAAGGTGATGTAGAGGGTGTGTGCTTGAATACTCGTTGATACGAACGATTGAACTGAAGTACGCTGTGATGCCTAAAATGGCTATGTATCCTTCGACTAGGAATGAATATGTGTAGATGCGTACGTGAGATGTATGCACAGTGTGCAAAATATGCGGATCAGTAGGATCGTTACACATTGAGTATGTTGTAGTGATGTGTTGTGGTAAGTGGGTCCGTAGGACCGATACGCTTTATATGTGTTGTGATTATGTGTTGTTGTGTGACGATTGGATCGGTAGGATCGGATGCACTTGTGTGCTTAATATGTATGTGATATATGATTGGATCGGTAGGATCGGTATGCCTTATGTGCATAGTGTGTGATATGTTGTGTGCTGGTGATATGGTGTGGGATCCTTGAATTGTGGCATGTGATACCTGAGATATGTGATAGATGTGATATGTGGATTACGTGCAGCGTGTGCGCTATTATTTGTTGCGGTGCATTATGTTATGCATGGCATGTGAAGGGGTTGATCATACTGCTCGGTGGGGCGTATGAAATAAACTCAGGCTCCGAAAAGGAGTGGATGCAGGGGTTGATCATATTGCTCGATGGGGCATATGAGATAGACTCGGGATTCCGTAAGGGAATGTGAAGGGGTTGATCATACTGCTCGGTGGGGCGTATGAAATAAACTCAGGCTCCGAAAAAGAGTGGATGCAGGGGTTGATCATATTGCTCGGTGGGGCGTATGAAATAAACTTAGGCTCCGAAAATGAGTGGATGCAGGGGTTGATCATATTGCTCGGTGGGGCATATGAGATAGACCCGGGATTCTGTAAGGGAATGTGAAGGGGTTGATCATACTGCTCGGTGGGGCGTATGAAATAAACTCAGGCTCCGAAAAGGAGTGGATGCAGGGGTTGATCATATTTCTCGGTGGGGCATATGAGATATACTCGGGATTCCGTAAGGGAATGTGAAGGGGTTGATCATACTGCTCGGTGGGGCGTATGAAATAAACTCAGGCTCCGAAAAGGAGTGGATGCAGGGGTTGATCGTATTGCTCGGTGGGGCATATGAGATATACTCAGTGGGATAGATCGTTGCCTAGGGTGGCTTGAGTGATCTATCCGGGTTCGATGATGAACCGTGAGTCGGTACCGCATTTCATGTGTCGAGTGCATGTGTTGCATGGTGGTTTGTGTGTGTGTTGTGATTGTTGATGATGGGACAATAGGTCCGGGTGTGTGAAATACGAAATAAATGATTTATTGTTTTCTGCCTTTTATTTCATGTATGTTTATACCGTTAATATTTGATCGTGATTCTCACCCCTCTGTTGTTCTTGTGGTATGTGCTTCTTCAGAAGTACAGACAATCTAGGTGTTTAGCTAGCTTGGATTGTTGTGTCGTTGTAGGACATACTCTGATATGTAACACCGGGGCTTTTGGGAGTTTGTTTTCATTTGTTGTTTATGTGTGCCCCCTGTGGCGTATCTGTTCTTTTGTGGGATGTGTGATGATGCTTGATGGATATTTATATATATATATATATATCTTGGGCAGATGGCCGATTTTTGTATATATGATGATGTATATATACATGTTATGTGGTTTATGACAGACTATGTTTATTTTTTCCGCTGCAATATTACTGAAAATTATTTTGAAAAATGATTTGTGGAATTTGGATGGAAATTGTGACATCCCGTTGTGGGAGAAACTCTGATATGTGTTTATTTTAATTGCTTTATTTTATTTTGGGAAACGGGGTGTTACAAGTTGGTATCAGAGCAGGTCGGTCCGTCCGGCCAAGTGTATAATGTGGTTTGTTCCCTTGTATGCGACATGTGTGTGAAAACACTGTCGGTACATGTTTGTTGTTTAACCTTTTTCTGCAGGTGTGAGAATAATTAAAGTGGGGGAGGAGCTCGTGCTTCTCCCGGGTGCTGCAATATGGAGTTGTAACTCGGCGTGTGGTTGAACGCTCTCATAGTTTCGCAAGGATGGTTTATTCCCCATCATGATTTCGGCTGTCTATTGACAAATTGAGGAACTGATCACCCTTAATCTGTTGTTGATAGCAGTTTGGATTGTGTTGGATAGGATGGACGTGTCTTGCAAGCTTAGATGGCATGAGCAGTGAATTGTCTGGAGTTCAGCTGGGTGCTTGGGAATTGTTTGGGCAGGTCGGCTCAGAACAGTGTTGAAGTGTTTGAATTTTTATGGAAATCTTCGAGTTATAATAGAAGTGGGAAAGTTAGCGATTTGCCGATTGATTGTGGTTGTTTGAAGAGTTATCTTGACAAGGTAGTGATTAGCAGTCAGAACGTGAAGTGGAGTTGTGACCGACTCAGTTACGGGAACTGGTCCGAGAGTGAGGACTCCATATGGTATGTTTGTTTGGATGGACAAGGATTGAATCGAGGGAGTAGTTTTGAGACTGGTATCGAGCGTGTGGGTTGTGACGACAGATTGTGAAGCCGAGTATGTACGTGTGGATAGTGACATCTGGTGGATGTTAAAGAAAGTAAGAATGTGGAGTGCAAATTGGTGTAACTCATCCTATAAGTGTTCCAAGAGTTAAGGATGTGTTGAATGGTCTTCTAAGTGTAAAATTGTTGTAGTACGTCAAATTCCGAGATCGCAGCTTTTTACGGAATTGAAATCGGACACTCGGAAGTCAGGTAACGGTTGAAAATGAGATTTCGGACTGTCATGTTCGCCAGACCCTTCGCCTAGCGAGCATGCTAGCGAACAACTCGCTACTATGTTCGCCTGGCGAGGAAGTCCTGGGCAAAGAAAGTTGTTTTGGTGTTTTTGTCGTAACAGGAGAACCGTAACTCGGAATGATGCACGGTTTGAAGCGTTGGAAAGCTAGTCCAAAGATCTAGATGATGTTGAAGTATTTGAATGGAATTAAGTTAATTATTGAAGGACTATTTTTGGATTTTGTTGTAGATGCAGAGCGTGTGGTGTGTGTTTCCGCCATAACTTGCGAGAGGCAGTATCCGTTTGGCATGGGATTTTCCCTACTTGATGGAGCGAGGAAATGGTTCTGTTAACCTATGATATTTTGGTATATTAAAAGAAGATATGGAATCATGTTAAGCATAGGGAACTTAAGTTATCAATGTGAAAGGAAAAGCAGTTTTTATGCCAAGGCGAAGAAGGTTTCAAAGAGTTTCGGAGAGCTGTCAACAACTCGTGTATGGATTGTGCTGAACTCGATAGAATTATTTGTTGTGTTGTGTGAAGCTCTGTTGGTATGGTTGGAAGATGTGTTCAGTGCAACATCAGTGAGTTGCGGTCATGCTTTACGGCAACTTAGAGTACATAAGAGTAATCGTCTGACAAGTAATTTGGAGTTGGCTAATGCTGTGGTTGCGCCAGAGTTGGGGGCTTCAATTGGTTAGTTTGAGATTTTAAATGTTTGGTGACCGCCAGAGCTTGAGGTATCTGTTTAATTTGGATGCGTAGTATATGAGGCAGAGAAAATAATTGAGAACTCTAGAAGGATTATAGTTTTAGATTGAGATTATCATCCGGGAAAGGATAATGTGGTAGCTTATGCTGTAATTTGAAGATCCTTACATATGATGAAGAGGATGATAAAGAGAATTGGGACTGATTAAGCAGTTTTGCGATATGAGTTTGGTTATGAGGAGACTTCTTGTGGAGCTTAGCTTTGTGTATTGGACCTTACTAAGTGATATTCTTGATGAGATTCGATGAGGTCAAAGCGCTGGGCTGAGTTGGTAGACTGGAAGAATTTGAGGAATCAAAAGTTGAAAGGACGATTTTCATATTTATGGAAATGGTATCCTGATATGTAGTGATAAGAGTTTATGTTCTAGATATTATTGAGTGGGATATGAGTGATGAAGTAGATGGGGTATTCACCACGGTACTATAAGGATGTAACCGGATTTGAGGGGATTATTGTGATGGATATAGAGGGGAAGATAAGTGGTTGAGTTTAATTATGCTAGTTAGAATTTCCAGAAGTCGAAGATTGAACATTAGAGACTATGGAGTCTGATGCAGCTGTCGAAATCTTCCAGAGTGGAAATCGGGTAGTAGTTCCGCGAGTTTTGGAGTTGAGTTTTCCGAAGAATTGAGGAATATGTTTTTAATTTTGGATGGGTTAACTGTTCTATGTTGAGGACTATAAGGTGTATATCGATGAAGTTGTGAAGTTGTATGAGATGTCGTCACATATTGTGCCGGATAGGAATCTGAGGTTGCATCGAGGTTTTGGAAGAGTTGGCGGACGCTTTGAGTATCATGTGGAAGTTGAACTTTGCCTTTCATCCGTGTACGGATGGACGGTCAGGGAGGGATGTCCAGTGTTTAGAGGGTTTGTGGAGAGCCTGTGTGTTGGATCGAGATGGATCGTAGAATGGTTAATTATCGTAATTGAGCTACCTAGAATGACGGTTACCATTCTGGTGTCGGAATGGCATTGTGTGAGGACTTGTGCGATAAGAGGAGTAGGACTCCTTGTGTTGGAATGAGTCGAGCGAGAGTGTAGTGTTCGGATCTGAGAATTGGGCAGGAGGCGACTAGGAGGATCAAGAGGATCCAAGAAAAGATATGTTTTGAGAATCACGTCGGTGACCGATGTTGGTCGACTTTTTGGAGTCTCAGAAGCTCGCACCGTGTTCGGTGGTTTATATCAGAGTGGCGCAGCGGAAGCGCGGGAGAAATAGCATGTTAGACCGTTTTGCTACTGTCGCTTGCGATTGGTATGGTGTGTTCCATGTGTCTCCGTTGAGGGAGTATATTAATTCAGATGGATGATGTGCAAGTAAGAAATGATTCGATGGTTGAGGAATTGTTTGTTCGGATTAATGAACGAGAAGCGACTCAGAGAGAAAGAGATAACCTTGGTGAAAGTGGCTTGGGGAGGTGCTGCAGAAGGCAGTGTGACCTGGGGATCCGGAAGCAGGATGCGGGATGCGTATCCGGGATCGTTTCCATCAGGTATTTTCGAGGACGAAAATAATTAAAGTGGGGGAGAGTTGTAACGCCCATTTCAATTATTTTTGGTTTCAGTGTTATTTTACTCACGGATGTGTTTTGGTGAAATGACTTGGAGGATCAAGAACTTATGATATTGGTATGCAGTGATAAAAATGTGATAATTAATAGCAATGTAATATTATTATTAATTATTATCATTATTATTACTAATATTAACATATGAGAAAAATATAATTAAATGGAATTTTGGAAATTAAGTGGATTTTGTGAATTAAAGGAAATAAGAGGATTATTATTATTATTATTATTATTATTATGAGAAATCATATATTATTTGGAAAAGGTGAATTATTGGGATGGGGGGTAACTTTGGTATTTTGGAAAGAGGAGAAGAAGAGAACACGCTTGGAAGAAGGAAAAAGAGGAAGAATGCGTAGCAGAAGCAAGAAAATGATCAAAGCAAGAGCAAGCTTGAGCAAGAGGAGGTTGGGCTGTAGGATTTTCGTGTGGATTGAGAGGCTTCATCAACATTAGCATCGAATTTGAGGTAAGGGGGGATTGATCGGTTGAATGGGTATTTACCTGAATAATTGGTAGAAAGGGGAAAATCCCTAATCCCCATAGATAACGATTGTTCGATGTTGATTGAACTTGCATGTTGCTGTAATTATCGTGTTGGATTGTGTTAATTTCATTGCATGTGGCTGTGAGAGTCGTTTAAGAGCAGTTGGGGTTTCCGGGTAATTCGAAGTTATACCGGAAGTCGGTAATTGCGTAGATGTAAGCGTTACCGAGCAGAACTGAGTTGGATGTTATAGTCGGGTAGTGGAACGATTTTCTGGTATGTTGGGGTTTGGCTTGGGAATAGAATCGGCTGAGCTCGGAGTGTGTTGCCGACTCTGAGCTGAGAGTTGTTTTCTGCAGAATTCGCGTGCATTCACTGGGCGAATGGGGGCGAGCCTTCGCCAGGTTTCGCCAAGCGAATTGGGCAGCGAATGCTGTCTGTTGCTTCTATTTGGCTTCGCTAGGGATTTCTCCGGGAGAGTCCCAGCGAGTGTTCGCTGCGGGGCTTCGCCAGGCGAATGGCAGCGAGCATGACAACATTTTGTAATTTTTTTATGCTGTGCTGTTCCGTTCTCGCGTGGTTGGACCCTTGTTGGTTGTGAGCGAGTACGTGGTTATTGTGGATCGGTTGAGAGCATGAAGGTGATGTAGAGGGCGTGTGCTTGAATACTCATTGATACGAACAATTGAACTGAAGTACACTGTGATGCCTAAAGTGGCTATGTATCCTTCGACTAGGAATGAATATGTGTAGATGCGTACGTGAGATGTATGCACAGTGTGCGAAATATGCGAATCAGTAGGATCGTTACGCATTGAGTATGTTGTAGTGATGTGTTGTGGTAAGTGGGTCCGTAGGACCGATACGCTGTATATGCGTTGTGATTATGTGTTGTTGTGTGACGATTGGATCGGTAGGATCGGATGCACTTGTGTGCTTAATATGTATGTGATATATGATTGGATCGGTAAGATCGGTATGCCTTATGTGCATAATGTGTGATATGTTGTGTGCTGGTGATATGGTGTGGGATCCTTGAATTGTGGCATGTGATACCTGAGATATGTGATAGATGTGATCTGTGGATTACGTGCAGCGTGTGTGCTATTATTTGTTGTGGTGCATTGTATTATGCATGGCATGTGAAGGGGTTGATTATACTGCTCGGTGGGGCGTATGAAATAAACTCAGGCTCCGAAAAGGAGTGGATGCAGGGATTGATCATATTGCTCGGTGGGGCATATGAGATAGACTCGGGATTCCGTAAGGGAATGTGAAGGGGTTGATCATACTTCTCGGTGGGGCGTATGAAATAAACTCAGGCTCCGAAAAGGAGTGGATGCAGAGGTTGATCATATTGCTCGGTGGGGCATATGAGATAGACTCGGGATTCTGTAAGGGAATGTGAAGGGGTTGATCATACTGCTTGGTGGGGCGTATGAAATAAACTCAGGCTCCGAAAAGGAGTGGATGCAGGGGTTGATCATATTGCTCGGTGGGGCATATGAGATAGACTCGGGATTCCGTAAGGGAATGTGAAGGGGTTGATCATACTGCTCGGTGGGGCGTATGAAATAAACTCAGGCTCCGAAAAGGAGTGGATGCAGGGGTTGATCATATTGCTCGGTGGGGCATATGAGATATACTCAGTGGGATAGATCGTTGCCTATGGTGGATCGAGTGATCTATCCGGGTTCGATGATGAACCGTGAGTTGGTACCGTATTTCATGTGTCGAGTGCATGTGTTGCATGGTGGTTTGTGTGTGTGTTGTGATTGTTGATGATGGGACAGTAGGTCCGGGTGTGTGAAATACGAAATAAATGATTTATTGTTTTCTGCCTTTTATTTCATGTATGTTTATACCGTTAATATTTGATCGTGATTCTCACCCCTCTGTTGTTGTTGTGGTTTGTGTTTCTTCAGAAGTACAGACAATCCAGGTGTTTAGCTAGCTTGGATTGTGGCGTCGTTGTAGGACATGCTCTGATACGTAACACCGGGGTTTTTGGGAGTTTGTTGTCATTTGTTGTTTATGTGTGCCCCCTGTGGCGTATCTGTTCTTTTGTGGGATGTGTGATGATGCTTGATGGATATTTATATATATATCTTGGGCAGATGGCCGATTTTTGTATATATGATGATGTATATATACATGTTATGTGGTTTATGACAGACTATGTTTATTTTTTCCGCTGCAATATTACTGAAAATTATTTTGAAAAATGATTTGTGGAATTTGGATGCAAATTGTGACATCCCGTGGTGGGAGAAACTCTGATATGTGTTTATTTTAATTGCTTTATTTTATTTTGGGAAACAGGGTGTTACACATATGACAATGCAATAGTAATAGCAAAATGTTGAACATCAGTGATGTTGTTTCTAGTACTCATGCATTTTTGAAGTGCATGTCATGTGCTTGAATATTTTGCCCTGCCATTTTCATTCTAGCCTGCAAATTTTTTACATTTAGGGAAATACTTCATCTTAAGAACAAAGTGAAATAGTTTCCTAGGTCTTTTTTAGATCTAAGCATATCATCATTTGCTAAGGTGATGCATATGAAAATGATATCAACTTTCTGCTTGCATCTTATTTGATTCTTTATGTTAGAGCCAATCCACTGCAAATAAATGTTACATCTAGACAAATATAAATTGTTGATATTGTGATTTTACTGTGATCCGTAATATTATGGTAAAGTACAAGCAATAATAATTGTTGTTGTACTTCCGTTGTAGAAATTTCTATAGTTTATATATTGCAACTGCAATTGTGGATTGCATACAACAATTTAAAACTATAGCTATCATTACTAGACATGTAATAATGTTGCATGTATTATGTCAGCTAGTTGTAACTCTTCTATGAGTAGAATTAGGCCAAGAATCCTTCTCTGCCAACACTCTTGTTGGTGACAAATATTAACTATCTTAAGAAAACATGCTTGTTTAAAGAATAAGGATCAGAAGAAAAAAAGCATAAAGATTGTATAATAATATATAAGTAATCAAAGAGTGAGATCAAAACACACATGTTCAACTGAGCGAGTTAGTTATATGAGTAAGACTATTTGAAAAGAAAACCACATATTTAGATTGCTAATCTGAAAAGCAAACAAGCAACCCGCATATAAAGTATATAGTTCTAAAAGTATATAGTACTTAACTATAATTAATGTGTGATCTTGATGTTAAGAAGAGTTGACAATTTACTTAACTATGTAAGGACCAAGAAATCAAGAAATGCAACTCAATTTGATATAAGAATTGGAGGCACGGGACCCCACTGAAACAAATTATTATGTAGGTTCCACCACTTGGGTAGACCTTAGGATAGCACCCCTCCTAAGTGCAGAGGTCACTCTCCTAGGCCATGGTCCTTCATGATCAACCATTGACCCCATCCAGGTAAGTATGTTGCAATGACGGTATTCAAGTTCTTTTATACTCTTTCTTATCTCAATACATCCCACCTTCTTTCGATGTGGGGCTCAACTACTTGTAGTAATAGGAAATGTATATCCCATCCTCTACTACTTTTTATTTTTTCACTTGAAAGCAACCGACTTCAAGCATGACAGGTTACCTTTGACTTTTATTATTGAATTGGATATTCTCTTCCTCATTACTTTTAGATGAATTGAAAACTGGTATTTGCACATCAAATTTAAGAAAAAGATTTGGATGAATTTTAACTACCCTATTCATGTGTTTAATACTGAGATCTTTCACCAGATAGCTGGATGAATACCGACTACCCTATCCAACACCGTTGCATCATCATAAAACTATATAGACATTAACTCCAGCTTATATAACATTCTAAAAGGGTAGGCTTCAATTGATTCCAAATCAATTGATAGTTCACTAATATTTTAACTAATAATTCACCAATTTCTTGCCCTTGAATTCGGCAATAATAAACTTAACAATGTAGAAATCAATTTTATAAAAGTAAAAAAGCAATAATATAGTTAGAGGGCCTTAAATTTGAACTAGGTTTGGTGGGGCAGGCCAGGCTATTGCAATAGTGCAATGCAAAAGCTGACACTTGAGAGACCCAATAGCAAGCTATTGAAGCAGACTCTCCCCCTCAAGAAATTAATTTAATATCGTGTGGAGCATTGGCCCACATATCAGATATTAAACTGATAAGAACAGATACTACACTTGATCTTAGCCAAAAGGCCGAGAAAGGTATGAGTTGATTTGCATGCTAATTGTGTATTTTACATCTGACATCCTTTCTTCTTTTTTGTTATCTTATAGATGTGGGACTTTAATACTAATTTGGAGTGACTCACTCTCTACATAATGCCTGCAACATCAAAATTACACCCAAGCTCTTAACTATAAACCTTTTAATTAAGTTGTTTATTTGAACGGAGTCTTATTTGGCTAAAGTTGAGCTTATGATTATGGATTTTTATATTGCATTAAAATTCTTGTGATGAATCACCGCATTGAATATGTATGACTTTTGTACTTCGAGACCAATGACATCATATAATGCTTAAAAGTAATTGGAGGCCTCTATGGTTGTGTAATTTGATGGTACATTAAAAATCTGGTGATGAATACATCTTTTGAATATGACTATAGTACTTCAAAACAACATATGCATATGACAAAGCAATAGTAATAGCAAAATGTTGAACATCCGCGATGCTGTTTCTAGTACTCATGCATTTTTGAAGTGCATGCCATGTGCTTGAATTTGTTGGTCTGCCATGTTCATTCTAGCCAGCAAATTGTTTACATTTTGGGAAATACTTCATCTTAAGAACAAAGTGAAAGAGTTTCGTAGGTCTTTTTTAGATCTAAGCATATCATCATTTGCTAAGGTGATCCATATGAAAATGATATCAACTTTCTGCTTGCACCTTATTTGATTCTTTATGTTAGAGCCAATCCACTGCAAATAAATGTTACATCTAGACAAATATAAATTGTTGATGTTGTGATTTTGCTGTGATGCATAATATTATGGTAAAATACAAGCAACAATAACTATTTTTGTAATTCCGTTGTGGAAATTTCTATAGTTTATATATTACAACTGCAATTATGGATTGCAGACAACAATTTAAAACTATAGCTATCATTACTAGACATGTAATAATGTTGCATGTATTGTGTCTGCTAGTTGTAAGTCTTCTATAAGTAGAATTAGGCCAAGATTCCTTCTCTGCCAACACTCTTGTTGGTGACAAATATTAACTATCTTAAGAAAACATGCTTATCAAATGTGGGCATCTTTCACTCCTTTTTGTCGAGAAAGTGTTCAAAACCGCCCTTGCTTTTGTTGATTTGCAATATTATGTGAAATGATCTTGGTACCTTTAATTTGTTTGTTATTGTGCAGTAATTAGGCATGAAAGAGTAGAAATTGAAAACACAAGAAAGATGACAAAGGAATCCAGAAAGAAAGCAAACAAATGCAAGCTCGCTAGGCGAAGCACTAGCGAGTGAGGTAGCGAAGTGTTCGCTAGGTGAGCACGCAGCGAGCTGCCAGTGAACACTCCCGGACTCTCCCCTCAAGAAATTAATTTAATATCGTGTGGAGCATTGGCCCACATATCAGATATTAAACTGATAAGAACAGATACTACACTTGATCTTAGCCAAAAGGCCGAGAAAGGTATGAGTTGATTTGCATGCTAATTGTGTGTTTTACATCTGACATCCTTTCTTCTTTTTTGTTATCTTATAGATGTGGGACTTTAATACTAATTTAGAGTGACTCACTCTCTACATAATGCCTGCAACATCAAAATTACACCCAAGCTCTTAACTATAAACCTTTTAATTAAGTTGTTTATTTGAATGGAGTCTTATTTGGCTAAAGTTGAGCTTATGATTATGGATTTTGATATTGCATTAAAATTCTGGTGATGAATCACCGCACTGAATATGCATGACTTTTGTACTTCGAGACCAATGATATCGTATAATGCTTAAAAGTAATTGGAGGCCTCTATGGTTGTGTAATTTGATGGTACATTAAAAATCTGGTGATGAATACATCTTTTGAATATGACTATAGTACTTCAAAACAACATATGCATATGACAAAGCAATAGTAATAGCAAAATGTTGAACATTCGTTGTGGAAATTTCTATAGTTTATATATTACAAATACAATTGTAGATTGCAGACAAAAATTTAAAGCTATAGCTATCATTACTAGACATGTAATAATGTTGCATGTATTGTGTCAGCTAGTTGTAAGTCTTCTATGAGTAGAATTGGGCCAAGATTCCTTCTCTGCCAACACTCTTGTTGGTGACAAATATTAACTATCTTAAGAAAACATGTTTGTTTAAAGAATAAGGATCAGAAGAAAAAAAGCATAAAATTTGTATAAGAATATATAAGTAATCAAAGAGAGAGATCAAAACACACATGTCCAACTGAGCGAGTTAGGTATATGAGTAAGACTATTTGAAAAGAAAACCACATATTTAGTTTGCTAATCTGAAAAGCAAACAAGCAAATTGTCGCAGTGAGAATTGAATGTCAAATTATTAATTAACTTGAATCTTAATTTATTAGTTCACCACCGGTCTTTTATTTTTCCAAAGGAAGGGAAAAAGATCGAATTACCCACAATGAAATGCAAATGCAAAAGCTAGAGAGTTTAGGTTCGCGGGTTGGTTAAACTTAGGGAAGGTGCTAGCATCCTAAGTTTCTGTAATACTCTACAAGAACCTCTTGTTTTATTGTGTTTATTGCTAAGGGTTATCTGCTTAAGGACGAAAGACCTAATGGTTTAATTCTAAGTATACTCGCCAAGACATTGCATCTTGTGCCTACATATCCTGACGGGAATGGAATCAGAGTAATTGTAGTTCCCCTAAAAGGTTTCGAGGAACTTTTTTGACTGTTGGTCAAAGTTCCAAAGGGATAAGGTTTGTTGATTGATTGATTCTATGAGAAAAGACGAGTCTTCATCTTAAGAGAGAACACTCGACTTAACCACCACAACTTGTAGGAGATGGTCTTTGCATCGTCTTGAGAAAAGGGTTCAGAAACTCGGATTTCATGGACGAGTATGCCACTATCACTCTCAAGCGGAAAATATCTTATATCTCGATTGTATTATTATGGGGTAGAAGATTTATTTCTCGACTGTCAAGATGACTAACATCTTATTCTTTAATGGGGAGAATAGTTTGAATTGAGTTGAATATGGTTTGTCTATGTTGTAAAAGAAAAAAAAAAGGTCCTCCTTATGGGGTAGGATCTAAGCTTAAGTCGATCAACTTGAAAAGGATCAAGGATCGAGTGGGGAAAATGGTGCAAATGAAATGTGATATGCACAAGTATTAAGTCATGCGCAGGTTCTTCCTTTGGACATTATGCGATGCGATAAAATAAATAACGATAAAATAAACAAATAAATAAATCCATACAACGGATATAAATTCTAAAAACCAACCAAGTGTGGGGTCGTGCAAATTAACAACGGTGTTAGAACGCAAGGGTGATCGGAGTTTGAGATAGAAAGAGATGAGGCGTCGCGTTGATTAAGTTTTAGGCGAATTGATTTTAAGAAAAGGTTGAATTAAATTATAGTCTTAGTGAAAAGTTAGTGAATTAATTCGTAAGAAAATGTTATTAGATTTTGTTTTAGTTTTTTTATTATTCTAGCAAAATTAGATTAGAAATTAGATAGGTGTTTGATAGAAAAGTTTTTTTGATAAATAAAAGTTATAAAAAAAGGTCTAATTAAATAATAAAAAAAGTTTTAATTATTAATCAATGGGTAGATTTTATTAAATAAAAAAGGGTCAAATTAAATTAAAATTAAAAAAAGGATTTTAATTAAGGATATGAACAAAAATGTATATATACTTAATTAACAAAATATTTTATTAAGTTGATGGCAAAGTGCATGAAATTAAATCATGGATTAATGAAATAGGTTAATTAAAAGGGTTGATTTAGATAAAAAAGATTATTAGCTTTATTTATTAAAAAATGGTTGATTAAAATAAATGATTAAATTAAATGGTTTAATTAATTAAATAAAAGTTTAAAGATTAAAACACATTAAGGGCTGATTTTTTTTAAAAGCAAATATTAGTTAAATAATTAAATAAATAAAAAGATTATTTTTAATTAAGCAAGTTAATTAAGAGTTTTGGTGGGTTAATTATTATTTTAAAGATGATTAATGGTTAATTAAAGGGATAACGGGAGGCGCGCGCGATCATATGTGCGTGGGTGCATAGGGCTTCCGTGGGGTTGCGTAGTATGGTGCGTATGATGTGAGATCAGATGTAGATCGACGGTTGCATGTGAGGATCCATGGTAACCACCGTGGACGTGTGTGTGTGTGCATGTGATTATCATTACAAATATTAAAGCAAAAGCCAAAACCCTAAAACTAAGAAACACTCTTCTCTCCTCTCTCATCCAAGCGTCGTCGGCGCCTTTCTCTCTTCTTCTCCTCTCAGATTTCTTTTCTTCTCTCTCCATATTCTTCTGCATGTGACGAACTCCTCTTTTTCTATTGCGTATCTAGACTTCTTATTCTCCGTTTGTTAACCTGAAACAAAATGAAAATCGAACCAAAAAAAAGAGTTGTCAAACTTCCTATCCAAAAATGGAGGATATAAACGGATGGCTCAGTGATGGTGATGTCCGTGACTTTTTCAGCGATGATGAGTTGTTTAGCTCTGAGCTTTGAGTCTCGACGGTGGTTTTTTTTTATCTGCGATGCCTGGGTTGTCGGTGTTTCGTAAACGGCTCATGGGTTTGTGAATCGGAAGTGATTTTTTGTTTGAGGTTTGCGATGATGATTAGAAATAATCTGAGCTTTACGCGATGATGATGTTTCTTAGTCTGAGCTTTTTTTGGGTGCTGGTGATTTTTCGTTTTAAGCTTTGGTTACGATGGATGATCTTCGTGTTCAAATCCGCGATTCTTCTCATTCTTATAGCCGGTTTTTTAAAATTTGTGATAAAGCTCTTTTAAGAGCCTTCCTCTTCTGTTGATACTGTTCGCTGGTGTTTTAATGGTTTCCGGAAATCTTAACTCTTTTCCTTTCTCGTATTGATCTGTTGTTATGTTTTTTTGATGATTTTGGATTTGTAAGTGATGGATTTGGGAAGTTTTCATTATTCTAATAAAACTTGCTCTTTTCGTTGGATCTGTTTTTACGGTTTCGAAACGGATTTGGAATTATTTATCTTTTGTGATTCAATATGGGTGATATCCAATATTCCCGACTTCTTCTTTTACTATTGAATACTGGTCGTTCATTTTGATGTTGAAATCGTCCGATTCGGAAATTTCATTATTTGTTGTTGTTTTTAATGATAATGATTGTCCAGATACTTTGGTGTTGAAAATGGATTCCCGCTGGTTTGGTTTATGCCATCGTGGACTGTTGTTGGATTTTTGCTCATTCTGTCCATATTCTATTTTAGATTCGTTGACTTGGGATGGTAACTGATTTGGAAATTGTACATTTTGACCCATTGAGTTGACTTTTCCGCTTTCTTCTTATTGCCGCTAAAAACTTTAATTGAGAACAGATTCTGCCTTGGTCCAATGTATAATCAATTTAGCTCTTTTTAGAAATAGTGCTCTGTGACCTTGTGGAACTCTTGATAATGATAACGTGTCTTTCGGAAATTATCCAGAGATAGCCTGAGGCACTTAAATTTGATAGAAACAACATCATCCACTTGACATTCCTGCACAAACTTGTTAGTCGCACTAAACATAAATATGGAAATATAAGCCAAATAACGCAAGAAATTCACAAAGGAGGTGGGATCTTAAAGTCAAAAATTAGGGTGTGACACAAACCGCATATTTAGATTGCTAATATGTTATTCTTTTCAACAGAGGACCATGTCATTCCATGTACATTTAATGAGGAATTAAAGTATATAGTTCTAAAAGTATATAGTTCTTAACTAGAATTATAGATGGATCTTGATGTTAAGAAGAGTTGACAATTTACTAAACTATGTAAGGATCAAGAAATGCAACTCAATTTGATATAAGAATTGGAGGGGGCTGCGCGGACGCAGGCCCCCACTGCAACAAATTATGATGTAGGTTCCACCACTTGGGTAGACGTTAGGATAGCACCCCTCCTAAGTGCAATGGAGGTCACTCTCCTAGGCCATGGTCCTTCATGATAAACCATTGACCCCATCCAGGTAAGTATGTTGCAATGGCGGTATTCAAGTTCTTTTATACTCTTTCTTATCTCAATACATTCCACCTTCTTTCGATGTGGGGCTCAACTACTTGTAGTAATAGGAAATGTATATCCCACCCTCTACTAATTTTTATTTTTTCACTTGAAAGCGACCGACTTCAAGCATGACAGGTTTCCTTTGGCTTTTATTATTGAATTGAATATTTTCTTCCTTGTTACTTTTAGATAAAATAAAAACCGGTATTTTCACATCAAATTTTTGGCTTTTATTATTGAATTGAATATTTTCTTCCTTGTTACTTTTAGATAAAATAAAAACTGGTATTTTCACATCAAATTTAAGAAAAATATTTGGATGAATTTTAACTACCTTATTCATGTGTTTAATACTGAGATCTTTCACCAGATAGCTGGATGAATACTGACTACCCTATCCTACACCGCTACATCATCATAAAACTATGTAGACATTAACTCTAGCTTGTATAACATTCTAAAAGGGTAGGCTTTAATTGATTCCAAATCAATTGATAGTTCACTAATATTTTAAATAATATTTCGCCAATTTCTTGCCCTTGAATTCTGCAGTAATAAACTTAACAATGTAGGAATCAAGTTTAGAATAGTAAAAAAGCATTAATATAGTTAAAGGACCTTAAATTTGAACGAGGTTTGGTGGGGCAGGCCAGGCTATTGCAATAGTGCAACGCAAAAGCTGACACTTGAGAGACCCAATAGCAAGCTCTTGAAGCGGACTTTCCCCCTCAAGAAATTAATTTAATATCGTGTGAACCATTGGCCCACATATCAGATATTAAACTGATAAGAACATATACTACACTTGATCTTAGCCAAAAGGCCGAGAAAGGTATGAGTTGATTTGCATGCTAATTGTGTGTTTTATATCTGACATCCTTTCTTCTTTTTTGTCATCTTAGAGATGTGGGACTTTAAAACTAATTTGGAGTGACTCACTCTCTACATAATGCCCGCAACATCAAAATTACAACCAAATTCTTAATTATAAACCTTTTAATTAAGTTGTTTATTTGAACGGAGTCTTATTTGGCTAAAGTTGAGCTTATGATTATGGATTTCGATATTGCATTAAAATTTTGGTGATGAATCACCACATTGAATATGTATGACTTTTGTACTTCGAGACCAATGATATCGTATAATGCTTAAAAGTAACTGGAGGCCTCTATGGTTGTGTAATTTTATGGTACATTACAAATCTGGTGATGAATACATCTTTTGAATATGACTATAGTACTTCAAAACAATATATGCATATGACAAAGCAATAGTAATAGCAAAATGTTGAACATCCGCGATGTTGTTTCTAGTACTCATGCATTTTTGAAGTGCATGCCATGTGCTTGAATTTGTTGGTCTGCCATGTTCATTCTAGCCAGCAAATTGTTTACATTTTGGGAAATACTTCATCTTAAGAACAAAGTGAAAGAGTTTCGTAGGTCTTTTTTAGATCTAAGCATATCATCATTTGCTAAGGTGATCCATATGAAAATGATATCAACTTTTTGCTTGCACCTTATTTGATTCTTTATGTTAGAGCCAATCCACTGCAAATAAATGTTACATCTAGACAAATATAAATTGTTGATGTTGTGATTTTGCTGTGATCCATAATATTATGGTAAAATACAAGCAACAATAACTATTTTTGTAATTCCGTTGTGGAAATTTCTATAGTTTATATATTACAACTGCAATTGTGGATTGCAGACAACAATTTAAAACTATAGCTATCATTACTAGACATGTAATAATGTTGCATGTATTGTGTCAGCTAGTTGTAAGTCTTCTATAAGTAGAATTAGGCCAAGATTCCTTCTCTGCCAACACTTTTGTTGGTGACAAATATTAACTATCTTAAGAAAACATGCTTATCAAATGTGGGTATCTTTCACTCTTTTTTGTCGAGAAAGTGTTCAAAACCGCCCTTGCTTTTGTTGATTTGCAATATTATGTGAAATGATCTTGGTACCTTTAATTTGTTTGTTATTGTGCAGTAATTAGGCATGAAAGAGTAGAAATTGAAGACACAAGAAATATGACAAAGGAATCAAGAAAGAAAGTAAACAAATGCAAGCTCGCTAGGCGAAGCACTAGCGAGTGAGGTAGTGAAGTGTTCGCTAGGTGAGCACGCAGCGAGCTGCCAGTGAACACTCCCAGACTTGGATAGAATCAAAAAGATCAAATTTCATTGTGGCGAGGGAGGTAGCGAATTGCTCGCTAGGCGAAGCACCAGCGAGCAAGTAGCGAACACTTCTAGTGGCAAAAGGACCAAAACTCGCTGTAGAGAGTGAAGCAGTGAAGGACTCGCCTAGCGAAGGAATGTTCGCCTAGCGAGCATCTGCAAATTCATCTGGTTTGATTCCCCAGGACACAGGCTCTTCTAGTGTAACATTTTAGGGTTTGCTAGGCGAACCATTCTGCTCGCCTAGCGAGCATGACAGCTCAGTAACATTTCCTAAGTAGCATGCGCTACTTTTTGTAAAAATATCTTTTTGTTTTGTTTTTGCTTCAGAAGTGATTTTTGTGCCCTAGAACCCCATTCTCTCATTATTCATCATCTCTTGAAAATATTTTCCAAAAAGAAGGTGGATTCCCATCCAATCTCGATTCTTCGACTCGGATGTTGATTAACCTTCTCCTGAAACTTATTGTGCAAGCTATCATGGAAATGAGTGGCTAAATCCCTCTTGTGTCAAGGTTAGATGTAGATGGTCATAAGCTTTGTGTGTATATGGGTTGATCTTTATTTGTAAACTCTTTGATGATTAATATATGGTGAAAACCTTGTTTTATTGATAACTCTTTGTGTTGGTTTATTATTGAAAGGTGTTTTCCAACTCTTTACCTAGGCTTTCATCCATCTATGTTCTTGAGCTAGAGAGAGTTTTGAATGTGTTTGTTCACTAAAATGTCAAACCCAAAAGTTGTCATTTTGATAGATTGTGTGAGAAATCAACAATGGATCAAAATGGGAAAAACCACAATGTGTGTTAGAAATAATCACATTGGGAGGATATTGTGAATGTGTTTATCATCTAATGGAGTTTATGAGTTTTGTTTGATCGAACATATGCATGCAAAGTGATCGTCGAACCCTAACTTTGACAATCTTTCTCAAATTGTAAAACCAAAACTTTTACTGCAATTTCTTACTTTTTATGCAAGCTACCGTAACCAAAAACCGAAACCCCCTTGTTACTATAAGTTAAGAACTTAGCAACTGTCGAACGGCGGTAGTATCACATAATCCCTGAGAACGATAACAAATCTCAATACTCTATCCCTATTCCAACAAAATGGCGCCATTGCTGGGGATTGTAAATTGATATTGCGAGGATCGCAATAGTTGCTGAATTTTTAACTTCTGAATTTTTCACTAGTGCTTGCTAATTTGTTTGGTTTAGTGTGCAGCTTTCATTTTATGCGAGGGCAAGTTCCTGAGGACCAACTTCTTTTTGATCCCGAGATCGAAAGAACCGCAAGGAGACTGAATAGTAGAACGAGATGAAGGAGGCAACAAGCTAGACAATGACAAGAACAAGGAGAAGGTTCTTCTACAACAACACCACCACCTTTCACACCTATCATGGATCCACCACCACCACCGCCCGTTTCCATACCATGTGTCAACAGTCCGAGGAATACTGCTCAGTTTGCCAACCACACGGGAAGGCAAGCCGAGATGAAGATAGGAACTCTTAACTTGTTATACGGAAGTCCATTCACCGGAATGGACCATGAAGACCCCTTTACTTTTCTCACCAAATTTTACGAGATAGCATTGGCGGCCGGAGTTGATCAAGCTCAAGAGCTACCGTTGTTTAAAATACTTTTTCCTCACGCTTTTCTCGGCAAAGCCAAAGATTGGTACTTGGATCAAACACCTGCAGTCATGACGGATTGGAACGTGTTGGAAGAGAAGTTCATTGAAAGGTTTTTCTCCCACAACCGGTTCATGGAATCCAAAACGGCTATCTCTGTGTTTTCGCAAGGAGCCAACGAATCATTGAATGAGGCATGGGAAAGATTTGAATCCATGCTTCGAAAGTGCAAAGGCCATGGTTTTGACGAATTGACGCAAATCCATATTTTCAAAAACGGCCTTCAACCTAATTGCAAGACTTTATTGGATGCTACCTCGGGTGGTTCTTTGTTGTCTAAAAGTGCCGCCGAAGCTACAGATATCATTAACCGTATGGCTCTAAATGACCTCCAAAGCCAAAGTAGAGGCAACACTTTGAAGAAACCAGGAGTGCTTGAACTTGGGACAAACGACGCTATTCTTTCCCAAAATAAACTCATTTCACAACAAGTTGAACTCTTAACTCAACAAATAAAAGAGTTGAAAGAGCCTTCAAAAGCTAAAAAAATAGCTTGTTGTGAGCTTTGCAGGGGCGAACATGATACCGGGTTTTGTCCACCTCCCGGGTTCGAATAGGTGAATTACATGGCGAACCAACGAGACTACCAACCAAGGCAACAACAACAACAACCGTATCAATGACATCCTCAAAATCAACAACAACAACAACAACAACACTTTCAAGGGAATCAAGGGTTCCAACCAAGGGCTAACTATCACCATAACCAAGGTTATAGGGGTGGTACTTCTAGCCGTCAAAATCCTTACCAACCTCAACAACCGTCGGTCGTGACTTCAAAGTTAGAAGAGACATTGACACAATTTATGCAATTGTCGATGGCTAATCAAAAGAGCAACGATGTGGCAATCAAAAATCTCGAAACTCAAGTCGGTCAACTTGCTAAACAACTAGCGGGACAACAATCTGGACCATCTTTTTCGACGAACACGCAAACGAATCCAAAAGAGCATTGTAAAGCGATAACGACGAGAAGTGGAAGGGAGTTGATTAGTGAGAGTGAAAAAAGATATGAGAATAAAAAAAGAGGATGAGAAAAAAGATGAGGAGAAAAAAATAGATGATAGAATTGATGGTGAAGTTGGGGAGTGGAGTGAGGAAGAAGTTGAAAAGAATGAAAAAATGGTTGAAGTTGAAAAGGATGAAAAGAATGGTGAAGTTTAAAATAAAGAAAGTGTGGAAGTTGAAAAAAATAAGAGTGGTGAAGCGAAGGTGGAGGGAGTAAAAAAGAAAAGAGAGAGGAATTCTAGAGTTTCTAAAGGAAAGGAGGTAGTGTGCGCTACTTCAATCCAAAACCTTCTGTATCCGCATGCTGCATCTAAGAGGGAGAATGAACGGAATTACGCCCGGTTCATGGATATATTCAAACAACTTCAAGCGAACATTTTGTTTGTCGAAGCATTGGAGCAAATGCCAAAGTATGTGAAATTCATGAAAGACATACTTACTAAAAAGCGGAGGTACACAGAACCGGAGACAATTGTCCTAGATGCTAGTTGTAGTGCTATCATTCAACGGATGCTTCCGAGAAAAGAGGTTGACCCGGGACGAGTTACTTTGCCGGTTACAATTGGTGATGTCTATATCGAAAAAGGGCTAATTGATTTGGGGTCATGCATTAATCTAATACCCTTGTCTATTGTGAAGAGGCTTGGCAACATTGAAATGAAGGCCATCCTGATGACTTTGCAATTGGCCGATAAGTCGACTACCCATCCTCATGGGTTAGCCCAAGACGTATTGGTCAAAGTTGACAAATTCTTCTTCTCGATTGATTTCATTGTGATTGATATGGAAGAGGATGATGATGCTCTGTTTATTCTTGACCGACCGTTCATGAAAATCGCACGCATGATGATTGACGTTGACGACGGTTTGATGAAAGTAAGGGTCTAAAATGAAGAAGTTACTTTGGATCTATTCGAAGCCATGAAGCATTCAAAGGATAGTCGTGATAGCTTTTGAATTTATGTGATCGAAGAGGCAACTTTTGAAGTTTCTAAACATATTCATGAGATATCTCCTATGGAGTTAGCTCTTGATGACTCCTTTGAAGTTTTCACAATTGAAGAAGAGCAAGCTCTTGATGAATGCCTAAGGGAACTTGATAGTCTAAAAGAGTTACATCTGTGGGAAGTTGAGGAGGAAGTATTGAAGAAGGAGGTTAATGAAGAAAAATCGCCGATTGAATTGAAAATGCTACCTTCTAATTTGAAGTATGCATTCCTCGACGAGACCGAAGCAAAGCCGGTTATCATAAGCAATCTTTTGTCAAAGAATGAAGAATCCCGTTTGATCGATGTTTTGAAAAAGAGTAAAGAAGCCATGGGTTAGACTCTTTCCTATCTCAAAGGAATTAGTCCTTCCTATTGTATGCACAAGATCTTAATGGAAGAGGACTTTAAACCGGTAGCTCAACCTCAACGCCGCTTAAATCCTACTATGAAGGAAGTTGTTAGAAAGGAGGCTGTTAAGTTGTTGGATGCGGGAATGATTTACCCGATTTCGGATAGCCCATGGGTTAGTCCCGTACATGTGGTTCCGAAGAAAGGTGGCATTACCGTGACTCTATGATTGTGTAATTTGATGGTACATTAAAAATCTGGTGATGAATACATATTTTGAATATGACTATAGTATTTCAAATCAATATATGCATAAGACAAAGCAATAGTAATAGAAAAATGTTGAACATTCGCGATGTTGTTTCTAGTACTCGTGCATTTTTGAAGTGCATGCCATGTGCTTGATTTGTTTGGCATGCCATGTTCATTCTAGCCAGCAAATTGTTTACATTTTAGGAAACACTTAATCTTAACATCAAAGTGAAAGCGTTTCCTAGGTCTTTGTTAGATCTAAGCATATCATCATTTGCTAAGGTGATCCATATGCAAATGAAATCAACTTTCTGCTTGCATTTTATTTGATTCTTTATGTTAGAGCCAATCCACTCCAAATAAATCCTACATCTAGACAACTATAAATTGTTGATGTTGTGATTTTGTTGTGATCCGTAATATTATTGTAAAATACAAGCAACAATAAATGTTGTTGTAATTCCGTTGTGGAAATTTCTATAGTTTATATATTACAACTGCAATTGTGGATTGCATGTATTGTGTCAGCTAGTTGTAAGTCTTCTGTGAGTAGAATCAGACCAAGATTCCTTCTCTGCCAACATTCTTGTTGGTGACAAATATTAACTATCTTAAAAAAAACATGCTTGTTTAAAGAATAAGAATCAGAAGAAAAAAAACATAAAGATAGTATAAGAATATATATAAGTAATCAAAGAGTGAGATCAACACACACATGTTCAACTGAGCGAGTTAGTTATATGAGTAAGACAATTTGAAACGCAAACCACATATTTAGATTGCTAATCTGAAAAGCAAACAAGCAAACCGCATATTTAGATTTCTAATCTGTTATTCTTTTCAATAGAGGACCCACATATTTAAATTGCTAATCTGCTATTCTTTTCAATAGAGAACCGTGTCATTCTCTGTACATTTAATAAGGAATTAAAGTATATAGTTCTAGAAATATATAGTTCTTAACTAGAATTATAGATGGATCTGGTTGTTAAGAAGTGTTGATAATTTATTAAACTGTGTAAGGATCAAGAAATTCAAATCAATTTGATATAAGATATGGAGGGGGTTGCGCGGACGCAGGCCCCCACATTATGATGTAGGTTACACCACTTGGGTAGACCTTAGGATAGCACCCCTCCTAAGTGCAATGGAGGTCACTCTCCTAGGCCATGGTCCTTCCCACCCTCTGCTATTTATTTTTTCACTTGAAAGCGACCGACTTCAAGCTTGACAGATTTCCTTTAGCTTTTATTATTGAGTTGGATATTTTCTTTCTTATTACTTTTTAGATAAATTGAAAACTGCTACTTGTGTAACACCCCACTTCCCAACTTAAATAAAATGCGAATAAATCAATTAAATTATCAGAGTTTCCCTTCCAAAAGTGGGATATTACTTTTCACAAAAATTTCCACAAAACATTTCATTAAAAAATTTTCAAAATAAGCAGCGGAAAAGAAATTTGTCATTAATATACGTATATGTACATCATCTCATACATCATGTTCGGCCATCTGCCCAAAATATACAAAACATCATCAAAGAATCCATTAAAACGTGATACGACACGGAGTAAAAACAAAATCATCAGCTAAACAATAAACTCCCCAAAGCCCTGTGTTACGTATCAGAGCATCCCTACGACTCGACTGGCCACTATCTAAGTTGGATACGCACCTGGATTATATGTACTTACGAAGAAGCACATACCACAACAACAACAACAATAAGGGGTGAGAAATCATGATCAAAATATAGCGGTAATAATGTACATGAATTAAAAAGTAGACCACACATAAACACCATTCGTCATACATCAATCCGGACCTACTGTCCCACGCCAACACAGCACACAAACAATGCAACATATGCAACTCGACACAATGATATGCGGTACCGACTCAAACTCAGGATAGATCACATACACTCCATCCGAGTAACGATTTATCCCTACCACGCTCCCCATTTGGAGCACGGGTGAATCACATACGCCTTATCTGAGCAATGATTCAAATCCCGTCCACGCTCCCCATTTGGAGCACGGGTGAATCACATACACTCCATCCGAGCAATGATTCAATCTCGTCCACATGCTATGCAAGACACCAATGCACATAGCAACCACAAGCACGGTGCACACGATCCTACTGATCCATTATCATACATCATGCTATGCACACACCAATGCATCACACCCAACATCAAGCACACAAGGTGCACACGATCCTACTGATCCCATCATTCCAACATCATATATATTACACAACAAATAAACACAAGCACACTAAGTGCACAACAATAATCCAAGCATACAAGGTGCACACGATTCATCCGATCACATCACCCAACATCATACATACATATTGTTCATCAATTAATCATTTTAACTAAAGTCACACGATCCCCCGGATCCCATCACCATACATATATATATTTCACGCCAATGAATTATGTTAATCAAGCTAAATAATAGGGAAATCTACGTTTGAACACCGAGTACGCACGATCCTCCCGATCATCTCACTATGCATCATATACATACATATATATGTATTATCCACCAATTAATTACATCAATTAAATTTCCTATTCCATAATTTCACCTTTCAACACCAAATATACGCTCTTCACCCCTAAACACCATACATGTCTCACAACTCAATCTACTTATTCCAATTAACTTCGATCACTACATAATCTCACCTTTTAGTGTCAAGTATACACTCTTCACCAATAATAACCATATCTATGATGGTCACAACTCAAGGAATACTACAAGACAACAGAACCACCCTCAATTGATTCATGGTTTAGTTACTATTTAATTAAACAATGACTTCCCAAACATATTGGATATAAAAATATTTGGCAACTAAATATATTGTCTATACTATGTTATAGATCTATTTATTAGCTTTCTAACACTTCGAACGGGGACTAAAACCGACTTACGGATTAAAACTTATGGCCAAAATCGTCGGAACAGAAATTTCCAATTTTCAGCTTTTAAACAGCATGCAATCGATTACTGTATTAGTGCAATCGATTGCTTGACCCAATTTTTCATATTTTAGCCACTGTTTTGATGTGCAATCGATTGCTCACTTGGTGCAATCGATTGCTTACTGTAGGTTTTCGAAAAATTATGCAGAAAATGGTATTTTTCACCAACCCTTTCCTCTTTGCTACCAAAATCAATCCCCACATGTTAGGGTATTTACCAAACTCGAAAAATCCACTAAATCATGAGTATTCTATGGGTTTCCTTCCTACATAAACTTCTACTGATTAACTCACTTTCGGCCTAAAACCATAATCTACTCCGAAACACTCAATTCACCCCAACCAACTTCAAATACTCACATGCAATGGTTCTCCATGACAGAATTCAAACAGAAAACAACAATCATACTGATCATCAACATGCAAATCATCATCATCAATCCTATGGGGTTAAGGACTCCCCCCCCCCCCCCAACTACCCTTATTCATGCATTTTACCAATTCCCCATCTATTTTCTCCCCCCTTACCTCGAATACGCAGCTCTGATCAAAGTAAAACTTCCAAAGAAAATCTTATAGCTTTGATCTTCTCCTTCCTCAAGCTTGCTTCCTTCACTCTTGCTCCTCTTAATCGTGCTTCTACCGTGTTCTTCTGTTCTCTCTTTTGATCGTGCTTCTTTCTCTTTTTCCTCTTTTCCCAAATGTCACCCCTGCCCCTAATACCCCAAATTCTCCTTTAATTCCAAATAATTCCAATAATAATAATCCTCATTTCTTTTATTCCAAAATTAGCATTTCCAATAATATTATTAAATATAATAATAATAATAACAATAATAATAGTAACAACACTACTAATTATCATATTATTTTTATTATCAATTATATTATTTTAATATTATAAACCATAGTTTCTCCAACAATTCCCACACAAGCTAAAATAACACTATAAAACTAAAATAATTAAAATGAATGTTACAATTTGCACATCAAATTTAAGAAAAAGATATGGATGAATTTTAACTACATCAATATTGATCAATAATATTTGAACTAGGTTTGATGGGGCAGGCTAGGCTATTGCAATAATACAGCAATTGACTCATATATCAGATATTAAACTAATTAAAACAAATATTACACTTGATTTTGGCCAAAAGGCCGAAAAAGGTACGAGTTGAGTTGCATGTTAATTTTGTGTTTTATATCTGACATCCTTTCTTCTTCTTTGTTATCTTAGAGATGTGGGACTTTAATACTAATTTGGAGTGACTTACTCTCTACATAATGCCTGTAACATCAAAATTACATCCAAGCTCTTAACTATAAACCTTTTAATTAAGTTGTTTATTTGAATGGAATCTTATTTGGCTATGGTTGAGCTTATGATTATGGATTTTGATATTGCATTAAAATTTTGGTGATGAATCACTATATTGAATATGTATGACTTTTATACTTCGAGACCAATGATATCGTATAATAGTTAAAAGTAATTGGAGGCCTCTATGGTTGTGTAATTTGATGGTATATTAAAAATCTGGTGATGAATACATCTTTTAAACATCCGCGACTGTTTCCATTTTTCCCGCAGGAAACAGTAGAAACCGGTCGTAATCCAATTTATGTTGAAACCAACACTTGTTGAATGAAATCATGGAAGCAGATACAAAATGAAATAACATTCAAACCGTACAGTTTAATACATTATGATGTGTAATGGAAAGGATGAAGTTGAATTGGAAGCCCCTTTTCAGGTTCTAGCATAGGATCATACTTGAAGTTCTCATCAGGATTAACTAAATCCCACTTGAATCGTTTCACAATGTTATGCATAAACACGAGTATCCCTAGCCGAGCAAACTCTTGCCCCAGACACATTCTCGGTCCTCCTCCAAATGGAACATATGAATAAGGTATTGGCCCTTCTCCTTCAAATCTTGATGCATCAAATTTTTCAGGATTTGTAAACAGTGTTGGATCCATGTGTGTTGTACGAGTGTTCCAATGCAGCTGTCAAAAACACCACATACACATGATTTATCATAAACACACTTGTTTTCTACGAAGCATGGACATCGGACACAACACCAACACGGACACGTTGACATTGGTAATAATTTTAAAAAATAGATAATTTAAAAGTAATTATAAGAATAGGTGTCGATGTCTGACACTAACACAAACACATTTTTCAGAAGTGTCGGTGCTACATATACATAGTTTGTTTTACTAGAATCTAAATAACGATGCATCACTAACGTACCTTCCAATCAATAGGGATGTTATAATCACCATAGGTCAAATTCTTTATAGCATTTCTGTAAGCACCGTTGACTGGTGGCGACAGCCTCAAAACTTCAGATGCAACATTCCAAGAGTATTTCATTTTTTGAACATCCTCCCATTGTAATAACTCTCCTTCCTCTTTCCCTTGGCTAATTTCAAGTTGTTCTGTTATTTAAAAAAAAAGAACAATTTAAATATTTATCCTAATCAAATTTTTATTAAAAGTTCTCGTGTTTCAACATCAAGTCTGCTGCATTGCACAAAAAGCCAATGTATCAGACTTAAAAGTCGAAACACCTTGAAATGAGTGTTTGAATATTTTTGATAACCTTTCAACACTTGTTCGTAAACCTCAGGCAAATTTCCAAGATACTTCATGATTAATGATATTAATGAACTAGAAGTGTCATGGCCAGCGAAAAGAAGTAGTAACATGTTATCAAGAATCTCCGCTTCACTCATAAACCTTCCACTTGTGTCAGATGTAACAAGTAAATGTGATAAAAGGTCTTGTGTAGGTGATGCTTTCTTTTCTTCTAAGTCCTTTTTCCTTTTCTTCATAATCAATTTAATTTCTTTCTTTATTACATCTGCAGCTTTCATTGCCGTATGAAACCTTGTTCCAGGAAAATTGATGGAGAAGCTAATGACACCTTTGAGAAATTCTTCAAAATATGATAAAAGGTATGATATTTGGATAGGATCTTCCATGCTTAAAAATAAGCAACAAGCCAATTCAAATGTGTATAGCTGTACTATTGGATAGACAACAACCTGTTCCTTCCCTTCAAAAAGTGAAAACTAACAAGTATTAAACTTCTGATCACTATAAAATTATTTGAAAAGTAAAAAATTGCAAAAAAGTAAGAATCAACAGAACCAATCGCGGCCAATCGCGGTTCAACCAGACTAAGGTATAACCAAAATCAAATCTACTAACAAACTAGTTAGTTTCTAATTTAACCGATTGAACTGATCAATTTGTTTTTTTCTTCTCAAAAACTTGGTATTAGCCTTAGTGACCGACTAATCCAAGGGAACTAATCACACCGTCCATTAGCACGGGCCTATTTAAAATCATACATAAATTATTAATAGATTGACCCAACACACAGATTGTTAGCACTAACGAGATTTTAACTTAAAACCTTGAGAGGATCAAACTCTCAGATTCATGGTAATAAATATTGGTGACAAACTTTCTTACCTTTCCAATGTTTGTTGATATGATGCTGAGCAATTCTATCCATTTTTGGCAGGTAATTTCTTAGTGTTTCTGGATTAAGAAAACTCATAAGCAACCTTTTAGTTATCTTTGCTTCATCACCAGCTTCATTAACAAGAGACAACCTTAAGAGCTTCGTAACTGAACTTGGCCACCACAATTGAACATTCTTGTTTTCATTGCTAAACAAGAATTTGTTCCCAGCTGTTCCACAAAACACAGCAATATTCTCTCCAAACAGTGATGTCTTGAAAACCCTTGAGTCATATTTCTTCATTCTCTCTTGTATGAACCTTATTTGCTTCTCCTCAAGATTAGCTTTGAAAAGCTTTAAGGTTTCTCCAATAATAGGTAATCCTAAGGTTCCCTTAGGAAGATTCAGTTTATTGAGTTTGACAATTCTTGTGATGAAATGCAAAATGAGGACAAAAAGTGCCAAAACTGTTGGTAAAACTACGAGTTTAATCATCTCCAAAGAGGGAACAAATAATAGTGGAGGCATAAGATGAATGATAGACAATTATAGATTGTTTTTTTGAAGATTAAAGTTTCAACTGCAACCATCAACATGTATATAGAACAGACCGTTGACATTAAAATGCTAGTTTATAGTGGAATGCACATGTAACACTGACAATGACACACGTTTACTTATTTAGAAGCCATGTTCTTGTTACGCACAATTAGTTCAATTATTGCATTATTTATATTGATTCATGTTCTTATAATGATTTCTTATTTTATGGGTTTTCGGTTAGATATTGAAAATTGTTAATTCCGCGGTACGAGGAAAGAAAATATATTATAAAAATTCAAAAATACTCATTTAATTTTGAAAATGCATCTCTGAACGTATTATTTGTGTTATTGAAATACGTCATAATTGAGTTCCATCCGATATTTTTTCAAAATTTATTTTAGAGATGTATTTCCGAACTAACTCTATCAATTTATTCCGATTTAAACAACTCAATGACATTTTGAAAAATACATTTTCAAATTTGTAAAAATTTAAAAACCTATCACCTTTGCATGTCATGTCGGTCACTTTCAAATGTGCATTTTCCAAACAACATGATTTTTAGTAAAACAGAACCTTGATCAAACACCGCTATCATTTTTCTACGATGTATTGCTAATTCATTTAACCAAAAGTGATAGTTTATATTAGAATGTACATGTCATGACATTGACAAAACAAAATTATTTATTTAGAAGTCATGATCTTGTTAAACATAATTAGTTGAATTATTGCATTACTTATATGGGTTTGTTGTTAGGAAATTTCAAAAATGTCAATGTCATGACATGTACATTCTCAAATCTTTGGTGAAAATTCAAAAATGTCTCTAGAGTTTGGAGATGCATCTTCTGACGCATCAAATTTTTATAAAATTGAACGCAAACGAGTTAATCATCTCTATTATACTTAATTGTAGTCCAGAGTTATATCTCTGAACGTATATTTGGTATATTTTGGAGATGTATGTCCGAAAATGCCACTGATACTTCAAAACAAAAGCAAAGACAGTATGAGAAAGATCTAGAAACCATAACAACTTGACATTAAATTAAAATACTCAACATTACATAGATAACCATTAATATAAATTTAACATTACATATTTTTATAAAGGGTGAAAAGTACTCCACATAATCTTTAAATCTTCATTCGCCTTCAATTCAAAGTTGGTGAACTATATATGCCATTTGCTGTCAAACGAGGGTGAATGATACTCGAACTTGACAACTTTTTAATTTTTTAGATATCGCATGAGAGTATTTAGTTTGGACATCATATCGGAGAGAGTTGTGTCCTCCGTGACCTTAAATTGAAGTGACAGCTTCACGCCATTGAAATACATAAATGCAAGGTGGGGATGTGCATTCATTCTCTCGTTGTGGTGTGTTTTATAGAACATATGGGATGAGAGACACCCTATTTATATAAGTTTTGGATCACTTTGGACCTTAGAAATCTTATTTTGTCATCAAAATATTTTTCGAAGATGCATGTACGGATACACCCTATTTTTTTTTACGAAAAAAAAGTGTTTACGGGTATGCACATCCACAAAGTGCCATGTTGCGTTTTTTTTCTTCTAAAATTAGTATGGAGTGTATCCGGATATGCATATCCGGAATCACCCCTTAACTAGAAACAAAGTAGAAACTATGTAAACATAAACAGAAGATGTAAACCATAAAATTTGTAAACAGAAACAATCGACGTTTACACCATCATTGTCGAATAAGTATTACTTATGTATTAAATCCTATTGAGATTATATCATTGACAATAATACATTCTAAAAAAAGTGTATCGATTACAATCTAAAATGCATAAAAAGTTGAATCATCTCATAAGTCTACTACAAGTTCCTCCTTCAATTTTTCCTTATTTGATTCACTTTCAAGCTCACTCAATTTGGTGAACTCTTCCATCTTTTTGAGAAAGTGACCAAACTAAGTTTATGTCTCTTTTGTGGAATGTGTCGTCCACTCCAATATGTACTTGGTATAAGAAACTTCAATTTCAAATAAACCTCAACAAAATATAACGATTTCGGATGAGTCCAAATCATGTCACAAACAATGCCTTTATCCTCACAAACTCTATCCCTAGAAACATAGTGGTTATCATCTAAAAGCTTCAAAAGTTGTTGCATTTAAGATATTGGACCTTTTTTCGCCATGTTGTTTCGAAAATAAGCATTTTATACCTTTTTGGTATTTGAAACACTTCCAGGTATTTTCTGTTTTGTTGTGAATCTTGTTGTGAATTACGACAAAATTCAATATCAATTTGCCAGGAAAAGAACAATAGCAACCAAAATAAATAGTCTTCAGCATTAATAATTCGTACACATATAATATAACAAAATAAGGCAAGAAAAAACCGAAGGTTTATTTACCTAGTTCGATCAAACGATCTACTATGGGGGAGAGAGCAGCTTTGCAATTCACTATACTCAGAAAGTTATTACAAGAGATTATAGGTGAGTTACAAGAAAATAACCTTCCCCTTCAGGTTCCCAAGAACAACCCTAAAGGCGCCCAAGAACAACCCTATTTTTTACTCAAGTGTTTCTCTACCTCTCCAACTCTCAATATATGAATCACTCAAACCCAAGGTGTAATCCATGGTTTTCTTTATGTATAGCTGAAACACTATGCTATATCTTTAAACACTTGCTCTCCCTTGTTGGTGTAAACTCTAAGATTATCACACACCAAGCATATAAGAGATACATATTTATAATAGCAAATATCCAACAAACAAAGTCTAAAATCACATGGATCCATGGACTGAATAAAAAAAAGCCCGAAAACTTGAAAACATTATTCACTGTACGGACAACACTATTCACCGTAAGGACATCACTATTCATTCGTACGGGGCGGTACTATTCACCGACCGATTTTTTTTCCGACTTTTCATCCGACTTTCGCGGTAAATGCAATCTCCAAAATATGTTTTCTTTCTCTTCATCAACAAAGATTTTAAGGCACATATACAATAATCTCCACCTTGACTTTAAACTGTGTTGATACCAATTTAACAATCGACAACATTGCTGCTCTCTACCAAGTTGAAACTTTAATCAATAACTTTGATCAAATTCAAGCAACCCTTGAATCTTGATCTCGTAACTTGCATCCACTTGTTCCCAATTACCCTTTGCTGCCTAAGTAATTTAACAAACCTACAAGTATGATTTTTCAACCACCCTTGACTCCACCTATTTTCAAATGCCTCCCTGAAGGTTTTTCTTCTTTTATTTTGCAGTCCTTCAGCCACATTAAAAACATATTCTCCAAGGCTAGCATAATCGTCCATTTGAGTTGCTACAATAACCCTCCTTACCTTATCATGAGTAAAATAATAATCAGAGATCTCTGTAACTGTTCCCTCACTACTGCTAGCATCCATAGTAGGAAACTCCACCTCAAACAGAGTTTTCCCTGTTATAGTTTCTCCATTGGTTTTCACTATTCTTCTTCTGAAGAAATTATCTACCAATCAAGTAAGTTGTTTTAACCTCAGCTCTTTCCCAAAAACTCAATAAAAACTCAGTGGTAACATGCATTTTTATCCCTTTATTTATGCAAAATTCATTGTACTCATTTTAAACTTTCTCAAGGCATTCATAATGCCTTAAACTCAAATCCCATAGATCTTCCTTGTCATGAAAGCATTCACTAGTTAACGATGAATGAATAATAACATTTGAACCTTCTAAAATATATAGGCCACATATTTTAGACATTTTAGCAATAATCAATTCATCACGCGAAATCTTCAACACTCCATGTTCAACTCTAGTACAATAGCCTAGATCATCAAACATACTTATAGATAACAAATTTTGCTTGAGTTCTATAACATACCTCACATTGTGAATAAGAAGTTCATTATCATTAAACATTTTAAATCTGACCGTACCAATACCGTGAACCTTGCATGTCTTATTATTACCAAGGCGAACTACTCCACCTTGCACCATATTCAAAGTTTCAAAGTATTCTATTCTTGGACAGATGTGATAAGAGCAACCTGAGTCAACGACCCAACTATCTTCAGTTTCTAAACTCAATACTACTAGTGCTTTGGCATCCTCATAACTTTCCTCACCCAATGCAACTACAGCTTGAAAAGAATCTTCATTGATCTTTCTTTCAGGACAATCCCTTTTAAAGTGACCGATTTTCTGACAATTAAAACATTTTACCTTTGACTTGTCAGACCTCTTTGATTTGGACATCCCTTTACGCTCACCTCCTTCTCTTGACACATTTAAGCCTTCACCATTATCTTCAATCTTCAAATCTTTCGACTTTGAAAATTCTTTGGATTTCACCGCCGTCTGGACTTCATCCAAAGTAATAGTATCTTCCTTACCATAAAGAATGGCATCCTTAAAGTGCTCAAAGGATTTGGGTAATAAACTCAACAGGAGCAAAACCTTGTCCTCATCATCAATCTTCACTTCAATATTCTCAAGATTATCGATAATCTTGTGAAATTCTATGAGTTGTTCAACTATGGATTTGTTCTCCACCATTCAGAATGAATAGAGTTGTTGTTTCAGATACAACCTGTGAGCCAAAAACTTTTTCATATACAATGATTCAAGTTTTGTCCACATAGCAACCGCAGTTTGCTCCCTGGAGACTTTTCTTAGAACTTTATCCCCGAGGCACAAGATAATGGCACTCCTGGCCTTATCCACCATCTCGGACTTTTATACATGTGTAAGCCCTGCAGGCATCAATGCTTCACTCTTCCAAGCATCGATACACTTCTCTTGAATTAAAATTGCTTACATCTTAATTTTCCACAACCCGAAGTCGTTGTTACCAGAAAATTTCTCGATATGTCATCTACTAACCATGGTGCTCACTTGTCAACAATATCTCTTTGCTCCACGCTTACCGCACCACTTGTTGTGAATCTTGTTGCGAATTATGACAAAATTCAATATCAATTTGTCAGGCAAAGAATAATATCAACCAAAATAAATGGTCTGCAGCATTAATAATTCGTACACAGATAATATAACAGAATAAGACAAGAAAAAACTGAAGATTAGTTTACCTAGTTCGATCATACGATCTACTCTGGGGGGAAATAGCAACTCTCTAATTCACTATACTCAGAAAGTTATTACAAGAGATTACTGATGAGTTACAAGAAAATAGCCTTCGCCTTCAGGTTCCCAAGAACAACCTTAAAGGAGCCCAAGAACAACCTTATTTTCTACCCAAGTGTTTCCCTACCTCTCCAACTCTCAATATATGAATCACTTGAACCCAAGGTGTAATCCAAGGTTTTCTTTGTGCATAGTTGAAACCCTATGCTATACCTTTAAACCCTTTCCCTCCCATGTTGGTGTAAACTCTAAGATTGTCACACACCAAGCATATAAGAGATACATATTTATAATAGCAAATATCCAACAAATAAAACCCAAAATCACATGGATCCATGCACCGAATTGAAAAAATCCCAAAAACTCAACAACAATATTCACTGTACGGACAACACTATTCACCATACGGACATCACTATTCATTCGTACGGGCGGTACTATTCACTGACCGATTTTTTTTTTTGACTTTTCGTCCGATTTTCTAAATCTTCTGATTTTTGCGGTAAATGCAATCTCCAAAATATCTTTTCTTTCTCTTCATCAACAAAGATTTCAAGGCACATTTACAACACGTTTTAAATATGCAAGTATGTTTTTCGGCGCCACCCTGATTAAAGACATGTTTGAAACAATTTCCCTATCCTCCGGTTTAAGGCAACATACCATGGGATGACCGGTTAGCTCGGTTTGCAAGGCATGATTATGTATTATCAGAAATCACATTAAATTCCATGTATCATTCACCTTATAATATATGCGCAATTTAAATGGAAACTCACATTTTATCGATCGGTGTCATCACGTTTCAACTTCCGGATCAGTGGAACGTATGTGTCACTTCTCTCGCTTGTCATGGTTGCAAGTGCTTACCTTCTATTTGAACCATTGTCAGACCTTTCGATTATAATGCCAAACCCTAATTTTTTGGCCTCCATGCGGACCCATTAAAGCATATGTTCATGAGCAGTAAACAATTGTTCATTTCTAAAATGTTGACCAACATCTATCTCGACAACAATCGGTTTAGAACCTAATTTAATATCATCATTCACCTCATTTGGTTTAATACCATCCGAAATTACATCATTACTTACAACAACTTTGAGAAACATATTCAGGTACATCATATCTATATGAACCAAAACAGAAAAATGGTTTAAAAAGCTCACGATAGTATGAAAATCTGGAGATGCAAATCCAAAGCATGAAAAGGTAAATTTGGAAATGCACATTCGAACATAAAGTACATTTTTTAAACTCAAGAACAAGATTAATGCAAGCAATGAGGGACGAAATGAGTGAACTTTACCTTAAATTACAGATAGTTTTGCTCCCTTTGATGTGATAAAATACATTAATGATGATTTGAAGTCGAAAAGTTGATTGAGAATGAATTTTTTGTAAAGGTTTTAGGTTATGGAGGTGGTATTGAGTGTGGGAGAGATGATCATGCAAGGTAGTGATATATTCAATTTCCCGCTTGACATTTTTGGATATGCATCTTCGAAAATATCACTGAATGGTTAAATAAACAAGCTCAATGAAATACACATAGTAAATTGGTTCAGGGGTATTTTCGAAAATGCATCTCCGAGTTCACCTCATAAATTTACAGAGATGGAACTCCGGACCAATTTTTGACAAAAAAGGGTGAGTGTTTGATTTACGAAGGATGTATTGATTTAAGGTGCGTCTAGAGATGCATCTCTGGCGCACTTGAGGGTAATTTCAAGTTTTCAATGGTGTGAGCCACACCCTAAAGGTGGGAAAAGAAATTCTCTTGTTATTATTAGTGTATCTCTTATTTGTTATAACAACGGTTCTTTATTCTATGGGCTTTCAGTTAGACCCACATTAAATATTTGAGTCCAATGAGTTGTAATACACAGAGGAAAGTACTTGAGAGCTTTAT
The DNA here is from genome assembly GCA_963859935.3 of Lathyrus sativus. Taxonomy (NCBI): domain Eukaryota; kingdom Viridiplantae; phylum Streptophyta; class Magnoliopsida; order Fabales; family Fabaceae; genus Lathyrus; species Lathyrus sativus. Next base: position 645,289,965 of record OZ012741.1, read on the forward strand.
TCGGCACTCCAACATATTTTAATAATGTCAAAAACACTTATCTCATTTTTTTATCTTTTTTCAAATTCTTGCAAAATTTCTAATGTGTTTTTATCGAATTTTAAAATAAAAAAGAATATATATGATAAAAATGCATAAAAATTAGGTATTAGTCTTTTAAAAATTCAGTAAAAATGCATAAGATGTGTATATTACAAAATGCGCAGAAAATCTTTGCAGGTAATGTATTTCTTGCATAATTTTTTCTACAATCCACAACAAATTCCAGAGGTAAAAAAATCAAACAATAAAAAATTATAAAAAGAGCTTAATACCAATTTTTTAATAAATATTTGGTATGCATTTTTATCATTTTTTTAATAAAGAGGTAAAAATGCATAAAAGTAGATACCATTCTTTTAAAAATCTAATAAAAATATATATATTCCAAAATGCACAAGAAACACATCTCTTGCGGTGTTTTTCTACACCCACAAGTAAAATATTGAACAATTAGAAAATTATTTTTTTTAAATGTTAAATATCATATTCTTTAAAAATATGGTGACACCCCTACATATATTACTCAATTTTTGAAATAAGCGGTAAAAATGCATAAAATTTGGTATTGATCTCTTAAAAGTCTGGTAAGAATGCATTTATACAAAAATCTGCAAGTAACATATTTCATGCATAAATTTTGGTGCAACCCGCAAAAAACTTCGCAGGTAATATTACTTTTTTTTATTAAAAGAGTATTTTCGTCATACTACCCCCACTTATGAGGTGCTTGGATCAACTTGGGGGTACCAGGTAGATTCGTCTAAAACTCAAGGAAAGAAATATACTTTTTCATATTTCATTTAGATTGTTTACATGTATTTCTATTTGAAAATTATGTCTTTGTTAAGGTGTCCATTGGGCAAGGCTTAACACTGTATAAGAAGAATCAAACTTTGATCTTTTATCTCATATTCACGTTTCTTTTTCATCATTCTTGGTCAAATCAAGGTTCTCCACCATAACTACTTTATTACATGTTCTAGACTATGTCTTCCCCAATAGGATTTCCCTTAGCACCCTATCTCCAACCTTGTATTAGTTCCTATGAGATTACACATTATCTTTTCGCATTATCTAATAACCAAAATATTACATTTCTATCATTTTTTGCTTTTCTTTTCTCTCTATTTCCTCTTGTCCTTTTCTCTCTTCATCTTTGTTTTTTCATCTTCAACCTCAAACCCTAATTCCCCTACCACGACATAACACTTGACAATGATAAGTATGTGGGAGAAAATAAAGTAAAACGAAACCTAATTTTATGATGATTATCGTAGACTATTTAACTTTGATTCATACAAAATATAATATATGATGAATATACAAGTTTAAAAGCAGTGATCATATTTGGAGACCACATATTTCCCTTTCCTTTCATAACAAATCACAATATAAGTCCAATATTTCTATTGCTTCTAAATATTATATGCAGATCTCATTGTGTTTAGTTCTATGGGGTAAAGAATTAAAAGGTGAGTAAAACATCCTTAATGCAAATTCAAGTGTTTTTTTTGGAGATGCACCTCCGATCGTATTTAATTTATATATAACATGCGCGGACAGTCTCTCTTCTCCTTCTTCATTTTCTCAAACTGTTATAAACCCTCATTGGAGCTCGTGAGCAACTTTTTTCCAGTCAATTTTTCAAGGAACAACAGTGTCTCTACTTCAATAGTATCAATCCCAACTCACTCTATACTACATTAACGTTTTTTCATCCTCTTCAACACTTTTTTGAGTAAGTTTCTCATTTAACTTTTTTTAATTTTTGATTAATGTATTAGGTAAAATAGTTAGTTTTAAATAAATTAGGTAATAGTCACATTCGAAATAGGTAGATGTTAGAGACATGCAGTATGATTTGGTTGCATTTTGGTTTGTTAGAGCAAGATTGGTTTTTCTACCATTGTTGCAAACACGAGCTTTTTCAGAGATGCATCTTCGAATTAGGTCCTTGTTGGTTCTCAGAGATGCATATCCGAAAATATCTTGATGCATTTTTCTCGTATTTTTCAAGAAAATTGGCTGCAAACAACGACGATAAAATGAAACCCGACTGTAAAACCCAGCATGCGCGTGTTCGACGTGAAAGAGCTAGAATTTAGAATGAGCGGGCCAGATATAGGAGGGGAATTATCCCTAGGCCTCTTGACAAAGAATCATCAAATTCTAGGAGTCGTCTGTCACATGGGTCCTCATCCTAGGGGCACGTCTTCTCTGCTCACATTGACCAGGAGAAAGCTCATGTTGCATATGATGATATCCCTTCACTTGCAGACCCTTACCAGGGAGAGCCCTTTGATACCACCTTACTAATATACTATAGAGATCATGTTGTTAGGCATGTCTGGGGCAGAGAAATATATTTTTTAACGATTTTTATTTATATCTTTTAAACAAATTCCCTACGACTAATATTTTTTTTAACAGGAGCACGATTGTTTGAAGTCTGTCAACCACACCAAAAAGATTTTAAAGCTTTATCAGCCTAAGGATGATTGGTTCCAAAGTGTCATCTGATACTCTTGTCATGCCGACATGTGTTCTTCTGGGTACAAGACCATTAGCCATGGTGTCGCACCCTAATTGTTTACCTTAAGATTCCACCTCCTTCGTTTTTTACATGATGTCTTTATACTTTTATGTGTGTTTATTATGACTAACCAGCTCGTGCAGGTGTATTAAAGTGGATATGACACTTACAATCCAATCCTTCCAGACATGACCATTTGATTCTTATTTAGGTTATGCTTATGGTGAGGTCATCGGTTAGATAACCGATAACAGGTTCAAGGAGATCCTCATGTGGTTTATCAAATCTTGAGCAAAGCTTTATCAAGTTCACAACAAAGTTCACAAGCTGGATTGAACTCAATTCGTTTCATTTGGCCCCGAAGATCAAAAAGGAAGTCTAGTTTGTTGTGTGAAGGGTTGGGTCTTATTTTATCGAAGGGATTTCGTCATATTCAAGCTCGTGATTAACTCCATACAACTCAGGTTGTCGTATATATTGGGAAAATGAAGACTCAGGCTACGCAGAGTTATAACCATTTGATTTCAAAGCTTCCTTTAGCGTGAAAGTGAGTTTGTTCCTTTTACTAATTAGAAAGAGTGGCCTCAAGCTGTGAATTTTGGTTATATTCATCTGGAGGTGGGGGTTTATATAGAGAATTCAAGGAGGATGCGCAACCCGAAGGTTTTTATGGGAAACCATGTTATTGGACCTTTCGAAGTTTTAATTCCACGAGTTAGATTGAACTCGTTTGATTTAATTATGTTTGGATGAGCTTCAGATGTCAATCTTCAGGATGTATTGGATAAGTTTTAGCTGAACTCGACCCACCGAATTTAAGCCTGGAAGGTTCAAGTTCCTCAAGTTTATTTTCATTTTAAGAGCACGTGGTAAATTGTATGACAAAACCCATACGAGATACAAGCTGCTGGAAAATAAGTTCGAGGCCGTTCGCCAAACCGAGTACTTGAATCCACTTTCCAAGTTTTTCATATAGAAAATCAAGTGCAACTAAGTTCATTAACTAATTTCATTAATTCGAGAAGAATCCAAAGAGAACAATAATACAATGATTTTGTCCCCTTTACAAGACCAAGTTGACTAGACTAAGGACTGTTTTGTTTACACAGAACGCAAGCCACTATGGAAGTTTTTTAATTATGCACTGATGGAGTAGAAGCAACTGTTGCTTATGCCGCCGACCTACTAAGAGTTCCCGCAAGACTTGTAAAAGTTGTGACTGATATCATCTTTGGCAACCAGCAGCCGAAGAATTCCTGCAAAATTTAGCATTTGTAGCCGTCATACTTATTCTGGCTGTCGAACAGGTCGTAAGTTATATCTCAGCTTTGGAAACCAAGTTTCACCTTTCCAAGTTCTGCAATGCCCTGCAATTGTACACTATCACATTTAATTAAATTCGTATAAGCAATTAGAAACTGGTTGATCGCGACTTTCTATGTCTAATACAACCTAACTGCAAGTGCACAGTCTATCGCGTAGTAATAATAGATATCGATCCCACAGGGACTCGTAATCAAACTAGTGTTCTCGGGAGTTACTATGTTTAGCTAGGTAGAATATGTTTAAGGGAATAAGATTGTCACTAAAAGGGAACTAAGAATACTATTTAGATTATAAATGATTGAATCGATATGTAGTAATTGTGTTCTTCAGGGATTTGATAAGTTACTGGTGTATGAAATAATTTTCAAAGTTTATTTAAGCAGAAAATGGAGATTTGAAGACTCTCGCCTCACGATGGTTATTGACGCTAATCATAATCCTAAGGGCCAAACGTACACTTTCGTATCCCGTTCGGGGTTAAAATCATTTTTTGGATATCTCTAAGTTCTAATTCATTTTAAAGTGCTTTCGCTGTTATTAAAATGAATGACTAGTGTTTACTATCTGACCTTACCGCAGCTTTCGCTTGTTGGTTCGTATCTTAATTAATTTTCCACTTTCGTGGCAAAACTACTTTTAAATAAGTTCTCGCTTTCGCGACGAAGTTTATTCAGTAAATCAATTCTAAACACTCAGACCATAAATTACTTTTTTGAAAAGAAAGTTTTTCAACCAGTTGTTATCAAATCCCATTCGAATTATTACTACATATCGATTACCTAAGTTTAGCTAGACATGGATTTGGGAAAGATAAAACATAAATAAAAATAATAAATAATGATTTGCATTATAATAAAACTGGAATCGATTGAAATGAGAAACCTGTAAATATTCCAATTGGCCTTTGGGTAGATCCTCCACAGACGTTGGCAGGATTCTGGTCTTTATGCCAAATTGATCGTACAAATGAAAGTAGAAATTACAGAAGAATGAAAATTGGAATACAGGAAAGGTAAAGAGAAACAAATAAGAATATTGCTAGAAAAATAAGCTCTGGAAATAAATCCGGCAGCACTTCGTGGTATGAATGCAGCACACTTTCTGAAGTCCCCTGCTTCCCTTTTTATAGAAGTGGAATCCCAACGGTTATCATTGAAGATGATGGACTTTGAGGCAGATAATTTAGGGAGTAGTGGTCCACTCTGTGGGAATTGGAACTGATTCTTTGACGTGTAATTGGAGTGGGGCATTTTTGCCTGCATGACGGTCGTCACAAGGTGTGACGGTCGTCATGAAGCTGTGACGGTCGTCACATCAGCAAAAACATCTTCCTGCGCTTTTCATTGTGTTTTCACTCCTTTTTCGTCCATATTTCATCCGAGATTGCTTCTTTTCTTCATGTTGCCTTGTTTAGACGTGATCGTTGAATACCTACAAAACATCAGACAAATACACGGAAATAACCCGAAATCGGATTGAAAACGGTTAGACTTTAGTTGAATTATGCATCAAAATATATATACGATTTCGTGTTATCACTGGTAAATTGAGAAGCACTAAGATCCAACCAAACGCCTCACGTTGGTTGACGGTATCGGCATCATCGCATCAAGTTTCCAAGTCTAAAACAAAGTTTTCTGAAAAGAGAATTAAAAGAATGTGATAAAGATGTTTTTGACTGCTTATCATTAAAAATCACTCCTAGGTAACACTCACCCGTTAGAACAGAGCGAGCCCATCATCTGAGATTCGTCTTGGGACTTCAGGTAGCGTCCACGCCGACAACATCACATTTTAAGCTCAATCCACGAGTTGTAGGTGAGACGCAGTGATACTGTTTCTGCATTGCAAGAGAGGAAGAAGCGTCGAGACGTTAATGATAGGTCATCACCGTTTCGTTTGAATTTGAGAGAGCCAACAAACACTGCAATCCCTACATTTTAAACCAATGCAAATCATCAAACAAATTCATAGTATAAAGGAATCAACCTTCTGTTATCTTATTTGATGAAATTGATGGACTTGCACCCGAAAGATCTAGTAAGCAAGAACAAATTCACAACTCCATTGCGTCCATGTTGCTTGCTTTGATGGATGGTTTTGTTTCTCGTGGACAAGTCATTTTAATAGGTGCTACCAACAAGATTGATGCTATTGATGGAGCCTTGCGACGTCTCGGCAGATTTGATCGTGAATTTAACTTTCCCTTTAATTGGTTATGAGGCACATCTTAAGTTGATAATGCAGCACAAGTTTTGTTAAACATAAATAAACAGAGAAGCTACTTATGCGATTGAAGCTACTCCTCCCGATGATCTGCAACAAAATCCGAAGAGAATCATTGAACAACTACAGTTATAGATTCGAGAATAACTTAATATTGTGAGACATGATTACCCCCAGATTGTATCAGATGTTGACAAACAAGTTTCATTGGCACAAACGACCAACCTTCAGTATCAGCTACAAGCAATTTGATCAAACACCACATCCATAGCATCAGTAATCCGCCCAAGACCTCTCAGATTTCCTTCCCTGAGACTATTCAGTGGGTTCATTGAGGGCTTTGAGAATCTGTCACCAAATCTCGATCCTCTAGGTACTTTGCCGCCATAAAGAACTTGATGTTTCATCATCTCCCTAATACCTGCAACAAACAACAACGGTTCATTAAGATTTCGAAAACTTTCCAAAGTTGTTTCAGACGTGTTAAAGACAGGAAATCAATTTGTGTCTCAAATATAATCATCGACAATCAATCCTCATTCATCAAGCATCATTAATAGCTACAATGTTAAAACAAAAAGTTTTCAAACAAATCAATTCAAAAGGGAACAAGATCATAACTATTTCCTAAACAGTTGCCAAACATGTTCACCCAGATTTGGAAAGAACTTTAATAGAGAATCGTTGAGGAAAGGTTTGGTAAAGCTATAAAAGGGGAGCCAAAATCACAACCAACAACAGTCAGAGATAGAAATCCCCAAAATTTCCCAAATCAAACATTGGAATTCGTAAATCGTAAAGAGGGAGAGAAACTTATCCCTTTCTTCGCCAGAAACCCCCCATCGCCGGAAGCCAATCCAAACCCTCAAACTTCCACCACACACGTCGCCGGAGATCTCCACCGTGAGACCACTTTGAAGGATCGTCGAACCCCTTCAAAGCCATCGTCGCTGTCAACCATCGAGGAGCCCCCTGCAAAAATAAGAATCCACTTTAAATCATAAGTATTTGTTAACATTTAATATTTTCATGTTTGATTTGTGTAGGACAGAAGTGAAAAAAGGAAATCATCGAGGAGAGAATCGAAAGAAAGCTGGGAGAGAAGGTTGAAAGAATGGCGATCGAGCGAAGAAGGAGAGCGAGAAGAAGGAGATGGCCATCGGTTAAAGGGGGGATCAATTTGGGAACTAGGGTTTCTTTGTTGCAATTGTTCCATTCTGATGTAATATAATCTAATGTCTGCACCCACACACACACACGATGCACCCTCACGATCATCACCATCCACTCGCCACTTGTTTGCATCACAGGGCCCATATCGCACGCCCACGATAGACCTCTCTCTGCGCCCCACACACGATCCATGCGCCCCACTAACCTTCCATTATCCGTCTAATTAGTTAATTAACCCATTAATCTTAGTATTTAATTAATTAAATAACCTAATAACTGATAATGCAAAATCGTATATATATATTGACGTATAATTCAACTAATATTCGACTGGTTTCAATCCGATTTCGGGTTTCTTCCATGTTATTTGTCTGATATTTTGCAGGTATTTGAAGATCATGTCCAAACAAAGCAATATGAAGAAAAGAAGCAATTACAGATGAAATATGGACGAAAACCAGATGAAAACAACATGAAAAACATAGAATGCGCATTTTGCTGCTGTGACGACCGTCACACATCCATGACGACCGTCACACGGGTGACGACCGTCACACACCATGACGACCGTCATGCAGGCAAAAACGCAAAGCTTCATTTAAACGTGCAAAAACCAGTTCCAAGTCCCAAATAATGGACCACTACTCCCTAATTTTTCTGACTCCAAGTCCACCTTCTTCAAATTACAACCGTTAGCATTTCACTTCTATAAAAGGGGAAGGAGGGGAGCTGAGAAAGGGAGTCGCATTCAGATAACGAAGTGCTGCCCAAATTATTTTCCAGAGCAAATTTAGTTTCAGTCTTGTTGTTTTTGTTTCCTTTCCTTTTTCCTGTATTCCATTTCTACAATATTCATTTGTGCGCTCTATTGGTTTGAAGACACAATCGTGCCGACATCGTTGGGATTTGGCCAAAAGCCAATTGGATACGTTACAGGTTTCATTATTTCGTTAATTGTAACTTTATTTCCCAGCAATATGAATGTTCTAAATTTCTGCTTTTATTTACGCTTTACTTATTCCAAATCCATGTCTACCTAAACCAGAGTAATCGATATGTAATAATAATTTAGACGGGATTTGATAATAACCGGTTAAAACCTTTCTTTTTCAAAAGTTGTTTATGGCCTGAGTGTTTAAACTTATTTCCTGAATAAACGTTCGTCGCGACAGCGGGAACTTATTTAAAAGTAGTTTTGCCACGACAGTGGGAAATTAATTAAGGTACGAACCAACAAGCGACAGCTGCGGCTAAGACCAGATAGTAAACACTAGGCATTTGTTTTAATAACAGCGAAAGCACTTTAAAATAGATTAGAACTTAGAGATTTCCAAAAAGCGATTTTAACCCCGAACGGGATAGCGACAGCATACGTTCCGCCTTAAAGTTGCGACTAGCGTCAACAACCATCGTGAGACGAAGGTCTTTAGATCACTATTTTCTTCTTAAATAAATTCAGAAAAATATGTTATATACCGGTAACTTGTCAAATCCCCGAAGAACATAATTATTGCATATCGATTCGCGTAATTATAATTCAAGTAACGTTTTAGTTCCCTTTAGTGATAGAAATTATTCCCTTAAACAGTATCTACCTAGCTAAACATAGTAACTCCCGAGAACACTAGTTTGATTACGAGTCCTTGTGGGATCGATATCTTTTATTACTACGCGATAGAATGTGCACTTGCAGTTAAGTTGTATTAGACATAGAAAGTCGCGATCAAGTTTTTGGCGCCGTTGCCGGGGACCCGTTTAGTCAATATTGTGACCTTCTGTTACGCCGTATAGACTAGGTTAACTATTTTTATTTTCCCTTTACTAGTTATGTCGATTGTATGCCAAGTAATCGCCCACAAGGCGATATCTTAAAACCTTCAGTCGCAGAACTAGAGCGCTTCTTACATTTAAGAAGTCGCATCATTGAATACCAACAAAAACATAACATTCCCGATCCTCTCACTCACATTCCCAAATCTGAAGAAGAACCAAAGATGGCTGAAGGACCTCAAAACAAACCGCTGAAGGCATACGCTACACCCTCTCAGCTGGAGCCTAGAAGTAGCATTGCTTCCCCAGCTATTACTCGAAACAATTTTGAGCTTAACCGCCATTGCTGTCAGCTGTACAACAAAACCAATTCTCAGGAAATGCAACTAAGGATCCAAACGAACATTTAACGAAGTTTGTACAATACATAGACACAGTGAAAGCAAATGGAGTAACTCCAGACGCAATAAGACTTCGTCTTTTCCCTTTCTCTCTTAGAGACAGAGCGTGAACATGGTTACAATCCTTACCATCCAACTCTGTTACGACGTGGGAACAATTGAAGAACGTCTTCTTAGCGAGATATTTTCCGCCAAGCAAAACTGCTATGCTTAGAGCTCAAATCAACGGATTTCGATAAAAAGATACAGAATCTCTCTACGAAGCATGGGAAAGGTTCAAAGATATGATGAGAACATGTCCTCACCACGGTCTAGAAGATCGGGTGACAATCCATACTTTCTATAATGGGCTTTTATACAACACCAGATTAACGGTAGACGCCGCCGCGGGCGGTGCACTTATGGATAAGCCATACGACGAAGCCTATCAACTAATCAAAAACATGTCTCAGAACCACTGCCAATGGGGAGGTGAACGCATTCCAGCTGAGAAACCCGCAGTGAAAGGTGGGATGTACGAGATCAGCAGCCTTGAAAAGTTCAACGCTAAAGTAGATGCTCTAGCACAGAAAATTGACAATCTGGCCGTTAACCTCACTGCAACCGTCGCTGTCGTAACTCCAAACTGCGAGTTATGCGGAATTGCCACTCATAACGCGCCTGAATGCCCATTGCTGACTGGAATCCCACCAGACCAAGTAAACTATGCTTAAGGAAATCCTTACGCAAATACCTACAACCCAGGTTGGCGAAATCATCCAAACTTTTCTTACAAAAGCGATAATGCATTGCAGATGCCTGCTGCTCCGCCAAGATATCAAAAACCAGCTGCTGCTCAGACTGCACCTAGGAAATCAAACCTCGAGTTGATGATGGAAAAATTCATAGCTACTCAAGCTCAAACAAACAAAGAATTCCTGAATCAAAACATACACACTAGCGAGCAAATTAAACAGCTGACCGGAAAAGTAGACGCTTTAGCCACCCACAACAAAATGCTAGAAACACAGATATCACAAGTGGCTCAACAACAAGCCTCTACTGCCACACCCGCTGGCACATTTCCTGGACAACCCGAACAAAATCCAAAAGGTCAAGCGAATGCTGTCATATTAAGAAGCGGAAAAGAATTGGACGAACCGATCGATCCGAGAACCGAAAACTCAGCCATGCAACAAAAACCAACTGAACAAGCAGAAAAGGAATCCGAGTTAGAGAAGAAGGAAGACAACGAGAAGGAGGATACGCAAGTGAAAAAACGCAAGCACCTCCAGGGCCATATAAACCCCCTATCCCTTATCCTCAAAGATTAATAAACTCCAAAACTTCGGGACAATTTAAGAAATTTGTAGAGCTCCTTAAACAGTTGAATATCACTATTCCTTTTACAGAAGCTATCACTTAAATGCCATCATACGTTAAATTTCTCAAAGAAATCCTGTCAAATAAGAGAAAGATCGAGGATAACGAAACAGTTACACTTACTGCAGAGTGTAGCGCTATTATTCAAAACCGCATGCCTCCTAAATTAAAAGACCCGGGTAGTTTCTCCATACCCTGCGTCATAGGAAAGTTTGTAATAGACAAAGCTCTATGCGATTTAGGAGCCAGTATCAGTGTTATGCCCTTATCTATATGCAAAAAGCTGAATATAGGAGAACTAAGACCAACCAAAATGTCCGTACAATTGGTTGACCGATCAGTAAAATACCCCGTCGGAATACTGGAAAATGTTCCAGTACGCATAGGACAATTCTACATCCCAACCGACTTCATAATCATGGACATCAAAGAGGACTCTGTTACCCCAATTATCCTAGGAAGACCGTTCCTAGCTACAGTCGGAGCTATTATAGACGTGAAGAAAGGAAGGCTAACATTCGAAGTAGGAGAAGAAAAGTTAGAGTTCATTCTCACCAAGTTCTTACAAGCACCAGCCATAGACGATACCTGCTATTTAGTAGATGTAATTGACGAATGCATAAGAGAACTTGAAAATGAAGAGACCACGTATTCAAAAATAATAAAGATTCAAATACCCGATATTTCTGAAGACGATAATTGGCGTAAACCGTATAAAGACGACAGTCTAAGCGAAAGCTTAGCACTAACCCCAAACCATATGCCAGGTCCGAAGAACCCATCTTTAGAACTTAAAACACTACCCAAAAACCTTAGATATGAATTCCTAGACGATGAACTAAAAAAACCAGTGATAGTCAATGCTGACTTAGGACAATTAGAAACCGTAAAGCTATTAGAAGTCCTAAAGAAGTACCCCACCGCGTTAGGCTATAACATAAGCGATCTAAAAGGTATAAGCCCTTCGATCTGTATGCATCGAATTACAATAGAGGAAGACTGTAAAACCTCTAGAGAGCATCAGAGGAGACTGAACCCCATCCTAAGCACTGTAGTCAGAGACGAAGTAAAGAAATTGCTAGATGCAGGAATCATCTATCCAATCTCCGATAGTGAATGGGTCAGCCCAGTTCATGTTGTACCTAAGAAAGGAGGAGTCACAGTAGTTAAGAACGAAAAAGGCGAATCAATAACAAAAAGAGTCGTGACTGGAAGCAGAATGTGCATTGATTATAGAAAGCTTAACAAAGCCACACGAAAAGATCACTTCCCCTTACCCTTCATAGACCAAATGTTGGAAATATTAGCCAAACATTCATATTTCTGCTATCTAGATGGCTATTCAGGATTTTTCCAAATTCCCATTCATCCTGATGACCAAGAAAAGACTACATTCACATGTCCTTATGGTACTTTTGCTTACCGTCGAATGTCGTTCGGACTTTGTAATGCTCCAGCAACCTTCCAAAGATGCATGATGGCAATCTTCGCAGATTTCATAGACGATATCATGGAAGTACTTATGGACGATTTCTCAGTATGTGGACAAAGTTTCAAAGGATGCCTACAAAACTTAGAAATGGTATTAGAACGTTGTGTAAAAGTGAACCTCGTCCTAAATTGGGAAAAATGCCATTTTATGGTCCGACAAGGAATAGTTCTAGGACATGTCATATCAAATAAAGGAATTGAGGTTGACAAAGCTAAAATATAAATTATAAAAGACCTCCAACCTCCAAAATCCGTACGAGAAATACGGAGTTTTCTAGGACATGCCGGTTTCTACCGCAGATTTATAAAAGATTTTTCAAAAATCACAAAACCTTTGATCGGCCTGTTGATGAAAGATGTTGAGTTCGTCTTTGACGACGACTGTCTAAAAGCATTCGAAACATTAAAATCGGCCCTTATCACCGCACTAATTATGCAACCACCCGATTGGCGACTACTGTTCGAAATCATGTGCGATGCGAATGATTATGCTGTAGGCGCAGTTCTAGGACAAAGGAAGGACAAGAAGCTCCATGCCATCTACTATTCCAGTAGAACCTTAGACCCTGCTCAAATGAACTACGCTACAACAGAAAAGGAACTTCTAGCAGTTATATTTGCGCTTGACAAATTCTGTTCTTACTTAGTAGGAGCAAAAATTATCATATACACAGACCACGCTGTCATTAGGTACCTAATAAGCAAAAAGGACGCCAAACCAAGACTATTGAGATGGATCCTATTATTACAAGAGTTTGACTTAGAAATTAAAGATAAGAAAGGAACCGAGAACGTTGTTGCAGATCACTTATCCCGAATAGAAGGCATAAAACATGAACTAGTACCGATAAATGACGATTTTCCATACGAACACCTGATAGCCAAATTAGAAAGTGACATGCCTAACTTAATCTCAGAAGATCCAGAACTCGAAAAAGCCGTAGAAGCCGTCTATGCCCAAGTCACATTACCTTAGTATGCTGACATCGTTAATTACCTAGCTGCAAGCGTGCTTCCACCGGATCTCACTATCAGCAAAAGAAGAAATTCTTCCACAATCTGAAACACTATTATTGGGACGAACCTCTACTCTTCAAGAGAGGGGCCGACAACATATACTGTCGCTGTGTCCCAGAGGAAGAAATAGAAAATATCATTTCCCAATGTCATTCAGCACCATATGGTGGTCATGCCAGTACATCCAAGATGTGCACTAAGATTCTCCAAGCCAGCCTATTCTGGCCTAACCTCTGGAAAGACGTTCACATCGTTGTGCTAAAATGTGATCGATGCTAACGAACGGGCAACATCTCACGACGCGATGAAATACCTCAGAAAGGAATCTTAGAGGTAGAAATCTTTGACGTATGGGGAATAAATTTCATGGGACCCTTCCCGTCTTCTTTTGGTAATAACTACATACTCGTCGCTGTAGACTATGTGTCTAAATGGATAGAAGCCATTGTCGCTCCAACAAATGACGCACGAGTAGTAATCAAACTCTTCAAAAACACAATCTTTCCTAGATTCGGTGTATCCAGACTCGTCATTAGTGACGGCGGATCACACTTTATATCGCGAATCTTTGACAAACTTCTTTCTAAATATGGAGTCCGACACCGAGTAGCTACACCTTATCATCCGCAAACTAGCGGACAAGTAGAGGTCTCGAACAGGGAAATAAAACAAATATTGGAAAAGACTGTCGCTACCTCAAGGAAAGATTGGTCATCAAAGCTAAATGAAGCTTTATGGGCTTATAGGACCGCTTTTAAGACACCAATAGGTACTACACCCTTCAAATTAGTTTACGGTAAATCATGTCATCTCCCTGTAGAATTAGAGCATAAAGCCTTCTGGGCCATTAAGACACTTAATTTTAACTACACTGAGACAGGAGAGAAACGAATCTTGAACTTACACGAATTAGAAGAACTTCAATTGGACGCTTACGAAAATGCCCGTCTCTACAAAGAACGAACTAAGAAATGGCATGATAAACGCTCAGTTCGGAAACAATTCAGTGTGGGAGACATCGTACTTCTATTTAATTCAAGATTAAAACTCTTCCCAGGTAAACTAAAATCTAGGTGGTCTGGACCTTTTGAAGTGACTAAAGTACTCCAAAGTGGAGTTGTTGAAATTACCGATAAGACGAATGCACCGTTTATCGTAAACGAGCAACGTCTAAAACATTATAATAAGAACGAAAACAGCCCTCAAGTCAGCAGTATAACATTGCTCGAGCTTCCTGCTCAAACACCTGAATAGCTTGTCACCAAGCTATCGTCAGGCTTTTGACGTTAACAACAGCGCTTAATGGGAGGCAACCCAATTTTCCTGTATTTCCCTCTTTACTGTATTTCATTCTCATTTTTATTTGAAATCTTACTTTGAAATTTTAACAAAAAATTCTAAACTTAAATTGCTACTATTTTTACTTTATTTTATTTTATTTTTCTCTTTTATTTAAACTTTGTTTTTATTTCTACCACCTTTTGTTTCTAAAAATTCTGACTTAAAATTTCTGTTTTAAACTTTTCAGGATTTTAAAAGCCTTCAAACCTTCCTCCTGTTTTTCTCCGACTAACCTACGAGTATGGCCGCGTACGACTTCACAAAGGTTCATTTTTGAGGATTAGCTCAAAAGGCAAGATTTGAAGCATTAACTGAGAGAGACATAGCCTTAACACTGTATTATGATAAGTCTACCATGGAGAAACTAGGAATTACTGATAGCATTCAATTCATGTTTAATCAATTAGGCTGGGAGAACACCTCCTTGAAAACCCGTTTTGCTACCTATAAGGACCTCACCTACGAATTCCTTAGTTCCTTCAGGTACTTACCTAACTATGGTTTTGGATCAAACACAGAGCTGATCACCTTTAGGATGTTTGGAATGGACCAAACCCATAGCCGTATGTCATTAGCTAACCTCCTAGGATTTCCTAGCGGACCACATGTGTTCATCAGTGTCGAAGATGACGATCTTGATTTTGAACTCAACCAGTTCTGGGGTAGAATCACAGGCGACTATTACCCTGACCCAAATGGCATGTATAACGATGAGATTCATAACCCCGCTTTCAGATACTTTCATAAGATCCTAGCTCACACCCTTTTCGAAAAAGAAGAAAATATTACTACAGTATCTAAAGAAGAGTTATTTATCATGTTCTGTGCTTCTCAGGGCCGTACAGTGAATGTCGTACCTTTTATGATGAGATCCTTCCTACGCCTCACTCAGGAACCACAATCACCTATTCTAATAGGAGGCCTCGTGACAATGATTGCCCACGAGCTTGGCCTTAGATTCCACCTAAATGCAAGCACTAGTTTTGGCACCATCTGACCCATGAATATCCAGTTTTGCTTTAACAGACGCATTTTAAGAACCATGGGACCTGGACCTTACGAGTACCTCATCAATGACAAACTTGTCCAGCTATTCACATTGCCAAATCATCAGATGACAAGTATCCATAACAAGGACAATTGGGTTTATGAATTGGATGAGCCTATGAGACCTCCTTCACCTTAATCAACACCACAGAATTACATGTACGACAGTGATCACATCTCTGAAGCACATGATTATATGTACTATGAGGATGCTGTATCAGAAGCTGAGGTAGACCCTGAGACCCCTCCGCATTATAACACCTATCCTGAGCCCATTCCTGAGGAAACCACTGACAAAATGGATATTGTTCTGCACCGATTAGACAACGTCGACGCAGCCCTGACCTCCGTAAGAGAAGAAATCACAAGCATACACAGCGAACTCGCAGTTTTCATGGACTTAGTCTGTGACCAGCTCGATTACTACGCCCAGAAGTTTAACGAATTGAAGGCACAAAAGGAATGAGATTTTAGCTTTAGTTTAGTTTATTTATTTCTG
Source organism: Lathyrus sativus (assembly GCA_963859935.3). Lineage (NCBI taxonomy): Eukaryota > Viridiplantae > Streptophyta > Magnoliopsida > Fabales > Fabaceae > Lathyrus > Lathyrus sativus. Next base: position 645,306,193 of record OZ012741.1, read on the forward strand.
TTTTTCGTCTGTTTTCAATTATTTTGATTTTCGCATTGTTTCATTTCACTTTTGTATTACATTAAAAACAATCATTTTAATTAAATTTTATTTCAATTTTTTATTCCTTTATTCTGTTTATACGTTATCATATGCTTCTTGGCTGATTTAATACATTGACATATCAATTATAAGCCTTAAAACCATGACAAAAGCACCCCTGTAGCAAAACTCTGCGTTCTGCAGAATTTGCTGGTGTGACGACCGTCACAGAAGCATGACGCCCGTCACACGGGTGACGACCGTCACAGATGCGTGACGACCGTCACGAGCCCTAAACATGTTATCTGCTATAACAGAGGTTACGTTTTTTCCCCCACTCCCATCTTATCAACTTCCAATCACCACACACTCAAACCCCACTTCAAAAATCCGTTTTCCCTCCTTACTACATATAATCACAACTCCCATTTCATCTTCATAATCCACTTTTGTGACATTTTCTCATTCCACAGAAACAACTTAATCCTCATTTCATCAGCAACATCCAACCATGGCAAGAAACAATGAAACCCCAGACCTTAGCAATGTCATGTTCAGCGACGGCGACTCCGGCGAGAAACAGAGAGCAAACTATGTCGCCTTCCACCAACGGTCGCTACAGCCGACCCACTATCCGCACATACCATCTCTCACGGAGCTCGGCCTCCTTGACGGCGTCACTTGGATGCTCCAGAGAGCCGGCATTTGGCATCTGTGCATAAATCCGCAGCCGACTTACGAACAACTCACCCTTGAGTTTCTCAGTTTGTTCAGTTATTTCACCTTCAGCGGCGACCTCAGCCAACATTCCGGCGCCGCCTGCTTCCGTATGTTCAGCACGAACTACCAACTAAATCAAAATCAGATTGCCGACATCCTACATTTCCCTCGCGGCGACGATGCCCACCGCCGCATTACCGAACAGTTTCAGCATGAAGCCTTTGCGCTTTGGTACCAATTGACCGGAATCAATGCCGATGACTGGGATTCTCTGCATGCAACACACATCCACAACCCAACCATTCGGTATTTCCACAGAGCACTGAGCAATACCATCTTCGCAAGGGATAGCAACCATAAGGTGAACTCCAAAGAACTTTTCTTTCTCCGCTGCGTGTTCAATTCCGAGCCCATCAACGCCGCTTCGTTCCTCCTGGCCCACATTCAGGCCAATTGCAACCGTGGCTCTAAGCCATTTTACTTTGGCGGGATTGTTACCTCCATTGCACTAGGGCTGAACCTCGGTAACCAACTCCAGAATCTCCATACAATTCCTTCGGTATTTCTCGAGACCGACCATTGCAGAGCTTCTCACCTCATCCGCTCCAGGGCCGATGGAAAGTACCATCCGGTCGTGCGTGGCAAAACCGTCAGAAGTATCATCATGTCGTCACGTACCCGGATGCACCCACAGGATCGTGCCAACTGGCTTTTTAACCTCAATGCCCCTGCTGCTACTGTTGCCCCAACTCAAACCAACACCCAAGGTTCTGTTGACGAAATGCAAGATGAGTTGGACAGAACTGAGCAACCTGAGGCATCGCAACCACTTCCTTCCGAAGGCACATCCTACCGCCGCCGCCGCCAACGTCCAGAGCCCAACTTCTCTGCAGAAGACCTTCGTCGATCCCTCGACCAGCAAGCACAGATACTCGCCATGATGCAGCAACAAAATCAGCGAGCAGAGCAATTCGAAGCTTGGCATTGGACCACGATGCAACAGCTCCAAACTGGCCAGGAAACCATCACTGAGAACTTGGCGAATCTTACCTTGCAATTCGAAGGACTCCGCGATTATGTCTATCACACCGGAGCGCTGAACTTTGCGGCCCGAGTCGACCAAGCCAGAGGTAGAGGACGAGACAGAGGACGCGACCGAGGCAGAGGCCGTGATTAGTTCTTTCTTTCCTTATTTGTTTACTATATTTTCCGTTTCCTGTATTTTCATTTCCCTTGTATTTCCCTCTCGCATTCTTTCAAATCAGTGGGGACACTAATTGGGATGGTGTGGGAGCGGAGCGTTTATTTCCCGTTCCCTTGTACTTTTAATTCAGTAATTTCAATTCAAACATTTTCCCATTTTAGCAAATAAAAGTTCTTTTATATATCTTCTTCCGTTACGCAAATATCCCCACTTTATTCGACATAAACAAAATTTTTCAGTCGTTCCTCAAAAGCAAAAGCATCACGAGAATGCGCCAAAGTTCAAACCAAGTTTTGAAACTCCGAGACAAAAATTCTAACAAAACCAGTACCGTTCTGACACCTTAGACCTCCGGTTTATACGAGTCGGTTTCACTACCTACGTGTACCAAAGTTTCAAGTTTCTACGCAAACTCAGCCCCAAGTAGTTTATACAAGCAGTCAGCACCATCCTGAACACTTCTAAGCGAGCGATCAATGCAAATAAGTGTATGATCTCTAAAAAGATGAAAAATCATGAAAAGAAAGCCATATAGCCCAAGTATAGAGACATGTTCCCTCTAAGTTAGGTGCTCCTCACCCGAGCATTTAGCCCAACGGTACAAAAACTCATTGAAAAAATCAATAGTATAAGCTTATGAGCAATGAAAAGATCAAAACAGCAATGAGATCAGTTGACTTGCCATGAAAGTGTATGGACAACGGGCTTAATGTGATTGCGCTAGAACAAACAGGGTAAACTTGACGCGAGAACCTTGATACCAAGCTGCAGTAGCATGACTGGGACCGATTTGCATAAAAAGGAGACCTCTGAAGACTTATAGTCCAGTGTCGTCACCGTACTCATTTTGTTCCAATTTAGAATCCCGGTTTTTCCCAACTTTCTGAATGAGGAAGCTGCCTCGTGCTTGCCGACTTTTATTCTTCCTGTTTTTACTTGAGGACAAGCAAAGATTCAAGCTTAGGGGAGTTTGATAATGCGAAATCGTATATATATATATATATATTGACGTATAATTCAACTAATATTCGACTGGTTTCAATCCGATTTCGGGTTTCTTCTATGTTATTTGTCTGATATTTTGCAGGTATTTGAAGATCATGTCCAAACAAAGCAATATGAAGAAAATAAGCAATTACAGATGAAATATGGACGAAAACCAGATGAAAACAACATGAAAAACATAGAATGCGCATTTTGCTGCTGTGATGACCGTCACACATCCATGACGACCGTCACACGGGTGACGACCGTCACACACCATGACGACCGTCATGCAGGCAAAAACGCAAAGCTTCATTTAAACGTGCAAAAACCAGTTCCAAGTCCCAAATAATGGACCACTACTCCCTAATTTTTCTGACTCTAAGTCCACCTTCTTCAAATTACAACCGTTAGCATTTCACTTCTATAAAAGGGGAAGGAGGGGAGCTGAGAAAGGAAGCCGCATTCAGATAACGAAGTGCTGCCCAAATTATTTTCCAGAGCAATTTTAGTTTCAGTCTTGTTGTTTTTGTTTCCTTTCCTTTTTCCTGTATTCCATTTCTACAATATTCATTTGTGCGCTCTATTGGTTTGAAGACACAATCCTGCCGACATCGTTGGGATTTGGCCAAAAGCCAATTGGATACGTTACAGGTTTCATTATTCATTAATTGTAACTTTATTTCCCAGCAATATGAATGTTCTAAATTTCTGCTTTTATTTACGCTTTACTTATTCCAAATCCATGTCTAGCTAAACCAGAGTAATCGATATGTAATAATAATTCAGACGGGATTTGATAATAACCGGTTAAAACCTTTCTTTTTCAAAAGTTGTCTATGGCCTGAGTGTTTAAACTTATTTCCTGAATAAACGTTCGTCGCGACAGCGGGAACTTATTTAAAAGTAGTTTTGCCACGACAGTGGGAAATTAATTAAGGTACGAACCAACAAGCGACAGCTGCGGCTAAGACCAGATAGTAAACACTAGGCATTTGTTTTAATAACAGCGAAAGCACTTTAAAATAGATTAGAACTTAGAGATTTCCAAAAAGCGATTTTAACCCCGAACGGGATAGCGACAACATACGTTCCGCCTTAAAGTTGCGACTAGCGTCAACAACCATCGTGAGACGAAGGTCTTTAGATCACTATTTTCTTCTTAAATAAATTCAGAAAAATATGTTATATACCGGTAACTTGTCAAATCCCCGAAGAACATAATTATTGCATATCGATTCGCGTAATTATAATTCAAGTAACGTTTTAGTTCCCTTTAGTGATAGAAATTATTCCCTTAAACAGTATCTACCTAGCTAAACATAGTAACTCCCGAGAACACTAGTTTGATTACGAGTCCTTGTGGGATCGATATCTTTTATTACTACGCGATAGAATGTGCACTTGCAGTTAAGTTGTATTAGACATAGAAAGTCGCGATCAAGTTTTTGGCGCCGTTGCCGGGGACCCGTTTAGTCAATATTGTGACCTTCTGTTACACCGTATAGACTAGGTTAACTATTTTTATTTTCCCTTTACTAGTTATGTCGATTGTATGCCAAGTAATCGCCCACAAGGCGATATCTTAAAACCTTCAGTCGCAGAACTAGAGCGCTTCTTACATTTAAGAAGTCGCATCATTGAATACCAACAAAAACATAACATTCCGATCCTCTCACTCACATTCCCAAATCTGAAGAAGAACCAAAGATGGCTGAAGGACCTCAAAACAAACCGCTGAAGGCATACGCTACACCCTCTCAGCTGGAGCCTAGAAGTAGCACTGCTGCCCCAGCTATTACTCGAAACGATTTTGAGCTTAAACCGTCATTGCTGTCAGCTGTATAACAAAACCAATTCTCAGGAAATGCAACTGAGGATCCAAACGAACATTTAACGAAGTTTGTACAATACGCAGACACAGTGAAAGCAAATGGAGTAACTCCAGACGCAATAAGACTTCGTCTTTTCCCTTTCTCTCTTAGAGACAAAGCGTGGACATGGTTACAATCCTTACCATCCAACTCCGTTACGACGTGGGAACAATTGAAGAACATTTTCTTAGCGAGATATTTTCCGCCAAGCAAAATTGCTATGCTTAGAGCTCAAATCAACGGATTTCGACAAAAAGATACAAAATATCTCTACGAAGCATGGGAAAGGTTCAAAGATATGATGAGAACATGTCCTCACCACGGTCTAGAAGACTGGGTGACGATCCATACTTTCTATAATGGGCTTTCTATAATGGGTTAAAACTTTTTAGAAAAATTGTAGCAACTTCGAAATGGATAGTCATGACAGTGTTACAGACTTTGAGACAAAAGAACATATCGGTTCTGCACCTCCAACTTCTAATAATGTTGATTTGTGTCCTCAAAAGCGTAAAAAGCGACCAGAAGCATTGAATCCTTTTACACCGATGCCGCCGAACACAAAAAAGTCTAAGTCAGCAAAATGCAACCGTTTTTTCTCCTTGATCAAGTATAATGGTGGAACACGTGCTGTGCTAGCTCATTTGAGAAGATGTAGTAATAATCCAGATAATGGAATGTGACAATGCATGAACCGTCTTCAAGCTCAATGAAAAATAGGGAAGCAATTATTAACTCATTCCCTTCAGCTCCTAAATTTGATCAAGAAGTAAGCTGAATGGACTTGACAAAAATGTTTGTAGCCATGGAACTTCCATTTCAAAATTTATAGCATCTATATTTACATAGGTTCATTTATGGCTTGCAAGTAAAATTTAAGTTCCCATCACGCAATACATTGGCACGCGATATTTTGAAGAATTGGGACGTGGAGAAAGCAAAAATGAAGACTATTTTGTCATAAAATTGTCGTCGAGTTTGTATCACTACAGACACATGGACATCTACCCAAGAATCTAATTACACGTTCCTCACAGGGCATTACATTGATAACAATTAGAAGTTACAAAAAAAGATTTTGAGTTTTACTAAAGTTGTGAACTACACAGGAGAGATTATGGCCAAAACAGTTAAGAAGTGCTTAAATGGTTGGGAACTAAATTGTGTGTTTAGTGTGATATTGGACAACGCATCCTCAAATGATGTTGGAATTCAACATCTAAAAAGATGGCTTCTCTCTCAAAATGTCCTTGTTTTGAATGGAGAATATCTTCATGCACATTATTGTCCCCACATATTAAACCTTATTGTGAAGGATGTGATGAAAGAAGTTGATGGTTATATTGTAAGAATTCATGCATTGGTGAGGTATGTGAGGCGTACTCCTTCGAGGTTTAGAATATTTAATAAATGTATTGATCATGAAACAATTGGATATAAAGGTTATGTTGGGAGAGATTGTGAGACTCAGTGGAACTCAACATATCTAATGTTAAAAAGTGCATTAAAACATAACAAGACCTTTACAGAGTTAGAATTCAGAGACCAGAAATATTTTAATGAAATGAGTAAGGACAAAGGAGTGCCTAGACCAGAAGATTGGGAGCATGTTAAGTTAATCATTCCATTTCTACAGATATTTCATGAAGCTACAGAGCGCATTTCAGGATCTTCTTATGTGACAAACAACATGTATATGCTTGAGGTTTTTGGTGTTGTAAGAAGTGTCATACCCAGATTTTTACCCCTAAGACCCACCTTCATTTGCATCATGTGCATAACATCAATCATTTCATGTGTGTGCCTTTCATGCATTGCTAAACCCATGAAAGTACAAAAAACAAGCTTTGTTTACAAGTTATGGTTTTTACATCAAATGGTTGATCAATCAGGGTTTAGTGGGATCATCAACATCTCAAGCTCCTCAATTCATGCATAATGTAGTCGCTCATGCTAGATTTCAATATTTGGATAAGTTATACAAATACCACCTAGCCGCGGCAGTGGAGTCCAAAGGGGATGATGAATAACTTTTGTACCATAAACAATGTGCATTTAGGTCATACCTCATGTACTTGGTTGACACAATCATATATGTGGATAAAATTGCAGCCTACGTTGATGTAGTCTTCCTAACATATTTCATTGACTTATAGCGGATCCATAAGTACAGTTGGGGGACCGTGTGTTTGGTTTATTTGTACTCGAAGCTAGGTGAAACTTGTCTTTGAAAGACAAGACAGTTGACAGGAAGCTTCGTGTTAGTTACTGTAATATATTTGCACCTCCACTATTACTAATATGTCATAACATTTTTGAAACCCTATTATTAATATTTTATCTGAATCATCTCTCACTTTCCTTGCTTATTCGGCTGGGCACTTGATGATGACTATATGGAGGATTGACCATGTGTTTGCTCTTATATCTCGCTTAAAGGGAATCAGACAATAAAGTCGTTTCAGATGTTTAATGATCGCACTGTAGGCGATGGCATATGCTACTGCTCGTACGACGATCACCGTCAGGCGCGTCCCTTGGATGACATAGCCATCTACTTTTGATGGTTGACTTGTGGATCGCGCCTAATGTATCCACATCTTCTTGAGCGGGTCATGCGCACGTTCAAGTTTCTTCAGTTTATTCCAAGACATCCCTCCGTGTCTGCTCCACCGATAGTCCACTACGGAGATCTTGATTCCATACTCGATGATTTTTATAATCAAGTTTCAAAATTATGTATTATGGTAATATTTTTGCTTAATTGATCAATGTTTAAATTTGTATTATTATTTAAATTTATATACTGACATTCTTGGATTACATTATACCATCTAATAACAATAGTTTTAATCCAAACAAGAATTAGTGCAGAGTTTGTTTTAAAAATAGACAAATGAACAAATAAAAATAATAAAGTCTATGGAGTCCGGTGTCCATCATTGCTACATTAGTATAATAATAAAGATCATCAAATGATTATGATAGTGATAAATCATAAAAACAAACCATTAATTATTTGTAACATGCTTTCTTAATTAACTGATAGAAAAATAACTCATCAAATAATATTTAATAAAAAAAAACTTAGTTATCCTATCTCTTGTTCATGTGAGATTAAATATTTATAATATTATAATTAATTAATATTCTGGTAATTTAAACAAAAGAAAACGTAGTCACACACTCTACCTAAATTATTATTAAATAAAAATTTAATCAGTTACGGTAAGATAATACAAATAATTATAAAATTGCAAAAATCGCGTTAAAAATATAAAAGTTTCCCGGGTAAAGGGAGTAGAAAATTCATAGAGCTCTTCAAACAAACCCTTGTTCTTCTCATTGTTTCTCAAATACCCATTTCTCAAAACCGTTCCTTGTTTTGTGGTTAAAGCTTCATCCAAAGAAGAAGGGAAGAGAAACCGTATGAAAAGATTGACCAACCTTATGGAATCAAATTTTGAAGGCTGGAGTGCTCAATGTCGGTGATCAAGTATTCGCCACCAGGTTTCTGCTCTTCATTTTATTTTCAGACAACTAGATATAGGTGCTTGTTTGCTATATCATCATCTTCAACATAGTTATTTGAATTGAAGGCTTAGGGTTTGTTTGGATTCTGTTATTTATGCTTATCTATTTGAATAAGATGTCATAAACAAAACATTTTCCATATGAAATTGTAATATAGATTTGGACTAAACAATTAGTGTCCATTACTTTTCTGGATTCAATGTTGATGGAATGCAAAGTATTAGGAAGCAGTAGAGAAATTTGATTCTGTTTTGGGAGTAACTCGATCCAATAATCCCTCTATATATGTATTATAACATCAACCACAACATTTTTGAGTGTTATAACATTCAAGAAAGCATGTTCCAACTTAATACTATGCTATTTTGAATCAATTTCAGTCCCACGTTGGCTAAAACATCACACAAGCAAGTGTTTATAAATGTCTTACATGCTAGTTAGTTCGCCGAGCTGAGTAACGCTAGCTTGTGACCCATGTGGGGGCAACAAGGTGATGGAACATGGCTAAGGCTTAACTGGTTGGTCTAGTGGTTGCACCATGTTGGCCTGCCCACTCCAAGTTGCGAGTTGACCCACGGGACTTGTGCGAAGGCATGGGTCTTGTGGGTCTTAGACAGGAGGGTACAGCGTGAGGCTGGTTTCACAGAGCAGCGAGCACTTCCTACTCTTGACGGTGGAGGGATCACGGGTCGCTGCACCTCTGGCCCACAACACCTGTTGAGCCTAGCCCCTTGAACCATCTCTTTTTGGTGGTGGGGTTCATATTTTAGGTGCCTTGATTCCTTATGTTGGTCTTACCGGATATGTTGAGCCAATCCACTCCAAAATGCTACATCTAGCCCCTTGAACCATCTCTTTTTGGTGGTGGGGTTCATATTTTAGGTGCCTTGATTCCTTATGTTGGTCTTACCGGATATGTTGAGCCAATCCACTCCAAAATGCTACATCTAGACAGGTATAAATTGTGGATGTAGTTGCTGTTGTGATTTTCTGTGACCCTAAAATACAAGCAACAGTAACTGCTGTTGTAGTTCCATTGTGGAAACACCTGTTGAGCCTAGCCCCTTGAACCATCTCTTTTTGGTGGTGGGGTTCATATTTTAGGTGCCTGCCATGTCACGCTCTCAACACAAATCATCATTTGCTAAGGTGATTGATCGAGCCTTTGGACGACCTCTGTACCCTCCTTTTGATCCATATGCAAATGACATCAACTTTCTGCTTGCATCTTATTTGATTCCTTATGTTGGTCTTACCGGATATGTTGAGCCAATCCACTCCAAAATGCTACATCTAGACAGGTATAAATTGTGGATGTAGTTGCTGTTGTGATTTTCTGTGACCCTAAAATACAAGCAACAGTAACTGCTGTTGTAGTTCCATTGTGGAAACTTCTATAGTTTAATATTACAACTGCAATTGTGGATTGCAGACAACAATTTAAAACTATGCCTATCACTACTAGATGTGTAATAATGTTGCATGTATGTATCAGCTGATTGTAGGTCTTCTATGAGTAGAATCAGGCCAAGATGCCTTCTCTGGCAACATTCTTGTTGGTGACAAATATTAACTATCATATTCACTATCTTTAAGAAAACATGCTTGTATATAGAATAAGAATCGGTAGAAAAAAAACATAAGGATAGTATAAGAATATATAAGTAAACAAAGAGTGAGATCAAAACACACTTGTTCAACATAGTGAAAGTTCTATGAGTCAGACTATTGGCAGGTCTTCTATGAGTAGAATCATTGTGGAAACTTCTATAGTTTAATATTACAACTGCAATTGTGGATTGCAGACAACAATTTAAAACTATGCCTATCACTACTAGATGTGTAATAATGTTGCATGTATGTATCAGCTGATTGTAGGTCTTCTATGAGTAGAATCAGGCCAAGATGCCTTCTCTGGCAACATTCTTGTTGGTGACAAATATTAACTATCATATTCACTATCTTTAAGAAAACATGCTTGTATATAGAATAAGAATCGGTAGAAAAAAAACATAAGGATAGTATAAGAATATATAAGTAAACAAAGAGTGAGATCAAAACACACTTGTTCAGCATAGTGAAAGTTCTATGAGTCAGACTATTGGCAGGTCTTCTATGAGTAGAATCATGCCAAAATGCATTCTCTGGCAGCTTTCTTGCTGGTAACAAATTTTAAATATCATATTGGCTATCTTTTTTGAAAACATGCTTATTTATAGAATAAGGATCAGACAGGAAAAAAAAACATAAAGATAGTACAAAATATATTAACTTTAGAATGTTCAAACACTTCCTTTTCAAAAGATTATCATATATTAACTTTAGAATGTTCAAACACTTCCTTTTCAAAAGATTATCATGTAATTCTATGTACCATATTTGAAATACTTCTAAACCATACATAGAAATCAGAAAAAGAAACTCTTCACCAAACTTTGATAATAGGATAGGAGAACCATACATAGAAATCAGAAAAAGAAACTCTTCACTAAACTTTGATAATAGAATAGGAGGGGGCCGCGCGAACGCAGACCCCCACAGCAACAAATTATGATGTAGGTTCCACCACTTGAGTAGACCTTAGGATAGCACCCCTCCTAAGTGCAATGGAGGTCACTCTCCTAGGCCATGGTCCTTCATGATCAACCATGGACCCCATCCAGGTAAGTATGTTGCAAGGTGTGTATTCAAGTTCTTTTATACTCTTTTATTTCAATACATTCCACCTTCTTTCGATGTGGAACTCAACTACTAGTAGGCAATGTATTTTCCACACTCTACTGCTATTTTTTATTTTTTCACTTGAAAGCGACCAACTTCCCTTTGGCTTTTATTATTGAATTGGATATTTCCTTCCTTGTTACTGTTAGTTGTATTGAAAACTGATGTGTTTAATACTTAGATCTTTCCCCAGACAGCGGATGAATACTAACTACCCTATTTTACACCACTGCATCATCAGAAAACTATGTAGACATTAACTCCAACTTGTGCTGAAGTTTGTTTTTCGTTGCATAACATGCAGTTAGATGGTGCACATGATTTTACGAAAGTAACTACTACAGTAACAAATTAGTTAATAAATTTATGAAAGAAAGTGATTAATTTAAGGTGTGGTCTTAGTACTTGGAATGCAGAAAGTAGGATTCAGCTTTGCTGTCTACTTATAAGTAATTAGTTTGTATAATGTTCTAAATAGTGTTATAATGTTCTCTCTCCTTTACGCCTCCTTCACGTCAACTATTACGTTGAATGTATTTTATATACTGCGTTCATGTACTTGGAGAATTTGTGATGTTCAAATATTAAATAAAAATAACCCCTTTGTGTGGGCACATGAAAGCATACAATTTAGCTGACTAAGGAATTGGTTTAACAGTATGATTGTGTCAAATTTTTGTAGTGTTTCGTTTTTTTACCAATTGTTGGCGAAATGATAATTTATGGGGATTATCATTGGTTATGATGGCTTTTTTGTAGGTCTTTGATGTATTGGAATTGTGATAGAGTGATGATGGTGCAAAAAGGGTTGGTTATGAAAAAATTGAATTGGTCCAGTTTATGGATCTATGAATACTACTTCACTCAAGTAGAGTTTTGGAATCATAGCCTGTATCCTCTAGAGAGTAATATTTAACTCCTGTATCTGATACTAATTTATTGCCCCTGCATTTACAAAAATAAAATTAACACGTATTGAAACAGGATTAGAAAAGTAAAAAAGTAATCAAGTTAGAGGACAAAACTTGCACTAGGTTTGGTGGGGTGTGCCAGCCTATTGCTATAGTGCAAGACAAAAGTAGTGATTGATTTTTTTGATTGCATTTTAAAAATTCAACCGTTCATTGTGTATTATCTCTGCATTATGCAAGCAATAAACCCAGTATTTTCAAGTAACAGGTAAAGTTTGTTATTTTTGTTTATAATCAAGATCAGAAGTAGTACATTTTTCTTTTTCCTTTTCAGTTGGTATAGTACCAATTCAGTTGAATCTTTTGGTCCAGGTTGTGGGAACCCTCTTTACATACAGAAATGTGTGCTTTTAGACACTTTCGGTTCAGCTGTGCCTGGATTATTACTTGTTTTCAACACAGTCAAATTAAAAAACAAGTTTATTTGTAGGGAGGTTGGATGTTGAGTTCAGCTGTGCCTGGATTATTACTTGTTTTCAACACAGTCAAATTAAAAAACAAGTTTATTTGTAGGGAGGTTGGATGTTGAGTTTTGTTTAGAGAATAAAGACTTCACAATGAGGATCCATACCAAAAAATAAAATATAAATCCTTTATTTGTGTACTGAAACTGCAAAGATAATAACATGAAGAAAAAATATGAAAATACAAGTCTGACAGATTCTGCAAAAGTAATGTCTAATGTCAACAGAAAAGAAGTTTATAATTTGAACTAGGTTTGGTGGGGCGTGCCAGGCAATTGCAATAGTGCAACGCAAAAGCGACACTTGAGAGACCCAATAGCAAGCTATTGAAGTGGACTCTCCCCCTCAAGAAATTAATTTAATATCGTGTGGGCCAATGACCCACATATCAGATATTAAACTGATAAGAACAGATACTACACTTGATCTTAGCCAAAAGGCCGAGAAAGGTATGAACTAAAATGTCTGCTTGTTGTGTGTTTTATATCTGACATCTACTATGCTTCTTTTCTGACTATACAATGTGGGACTTTATGCAATAATTTGGAGCCTACTAGTGTTCGTGTTAGCTCAACACTTCTGTAACTTGCTCTTGTGGAACATGAATTAAACCAAGAGGGAGATTGGTTCACATACATTTTCTGCTCAAAGTGATTTTGTTCATACAAAGAAGTGGTCTCATTTTCTGCAACAACAAAATTATGTAAGTCACAAACTCTTTTCATCTCTTTTTGGTTTAAAACTCAGCCAAATTTTGTAATCAAATAATTTTGAAATATAACATTTGTTAGAACAAGACTGAATATAAAGCAGAAAAGCCTCAGTAAAAGTTGAACTCTTTTCCTTTAAATAAATTCATCTGTAGTTTATGAAATACTTACCTAATTAAGTTCCAATTTAACAAAAACCAAGTCATTAACATTAGGATTCTCTTATTTTATTAGTTTTGTTTTAAAACTTCGGTGAATTTTATTCGCTCTTTTTCCATTTCTTTGAAAACAATAAAGTGTGGTGGCGACTTTTTCTTTATGAGTTAAGTTAACCAATAGTTTAATCTCAAAATTTTCACCGCTATAACATTTATATAAAATAAAATAAAAAAGGCAAATTTTAAAAAAAATAAAAAATAATTTTGTTCACTTTCGTTCTTCACTCTTGTTCTTCTTTTTCAAATTTGTGAAGAACAATGAACATTCTCCCTTTCTTACCTTTCTCCCCTCATTTTCTCTCAAGTTCATGAACATTCACATATTCACTAATTAATCAATAACAACAATAACAATTTCCCCAATCTGTGAAGAACAATGAAATTCTAAAAGCTAAATTAAATGGCAATGGTGAAGAATTGAGACATGTAACTATGTGGATATGACTATGTGTGGGTGCAGAAACAAGATCGTATCAAGAAACCATATAAGTGGCGTGAGTTTGAAGTTCTAACGGATGAAGCTCAAGAACACGATAAAGATTTCAATAGAATATGCAGATTCTGATGAGTCTCTGACCAAGCTCCGACTAGATATTTTTTGAACTTCTCGACACAGTAGATTGGTGTTGATTATTACACTAGTAATTTGCACAAGTGATTTCTTTATATCTATCTATTTTTGTTGAAATGTAGCCCGTAATCCTCTTAAACATTGCAGGGTTTAAATCTTTAAAAAAATTATTAAAAAAAGAAAGAGATGCAAGGTTGAGAAGCAGGTGTTCAAAAACTGGCCTATGCTAATTCCTTACAACTGCCTCATGGTTCAGTAAACAAATATGGTTACACATTAGATAACAACGACTTATGAAGTGGTGCGTACCATTGGAAGAAATACAACAAGCATCGAGGAAAGTGCTCTTGAGAGTCTCCTGGATCAAGAAAATTACCATAGAAGACATGGGAGATACCTTGCAAATATAATTATGTAATCTGTGTAGAGTGGTGTGACTTGCACTTGCAAATATAATTGATGACAATACAATCTATCGTGATTAGAAATAAGAGCAAGTGTTGAGTATGAAAGGGTGAGATGATAGAAAGATTAGTGAAGTAGAAAAGCTTCATCAACATAAAAGTATTTTTTTATTAAAAATGGTTATTGCATGCTTTTTCACCGTTGAATTGTGATGAAGATGACATTTTACTGTCAACTCAGATGCCACGCGTGCATCAACAAACGTCATTTGAGCAAAATAGGCCGAAGGACTTTTGTGACACTGTTTGAAAAGTTAAAGAATCAATTTTAACTTAAGATATGGGGCGTCCGAAGATGCATCTTCGGAATATGAAGGACATTTTGAGTTTAAAAATAGAAAATCTCATAATAGTATAGAATTGTAAAAATAGGTTTTAAAAAAATATAAATATACAAAATTTCTCAAATACCCATTTTGTCAAAACCCTTCCCTTTTGCACTTCAACCGTCATCTCATGTTGCCACCAGGTTTGTACTTTTCATTTTTTTAGAGTGAATTAGATAGGTGGTTGTTTGTTATAGCTTTGTGATCAGTACTACTTCCATATCTAATGTCTATATGTTGTTTTCAGTTTATTTTGACGTGCTCTCCATCATAGTTTAGCAAAATAGCTTATAGTTTATATGAAAACAGTTTAAATTTAGTTTATCTTTTGTTATATAGTTTATATGAGAAGTCCTGAATTAAATTGTTTATCCAAACATGAACTTATTTGGTCAAGATTGAGCTTATGATTGTGGAGTTTCATATTGCATTAATATTTTTGAGAAGAATCATCTCTTTGAATACATATGACTTTAGTACTTTGAGATTCGTGATATCATATCATGCTCAAAGCAGAGGTTATTAGAGTCCTAATTTAGTGAAGGTATGCTTAAGGTTCTTTCTGTCTTTATTACGTTCTTTTAACAGTTTTCCTTCATTCATCGTATCCATGACATTTCAGAATGGAAATATATTGTTCAATATGCTATATAGAGATTAAATGCAATTTCTTATCTAGAACTGTTATTTCACACATGTCATTATTAGGCATTTTATGAAATTTGGTTTGCAACATATAATCATGCAAACATACAAAAATCACAACGTTGTGCTGAATTTAGTAAATATTTTCCTTTATTAATCTATTGCTTGTTAAAATAAGGAATGAAGGATTGGTGACTTTGTTCTTGTAAAGACAAGATGGACATGGCATTTTTATATGAAATTGTAATCTGCAAGCTTAGTTCGAGACAAAAAAAAGCTTTAATTTCAAAGCATCCAATTTGCTAGGAGTATATCTAGATTCAAATTAAAAGAATTAATGGCATCTTTCTGATAAGCCTAATGTCCATTACTTTCTTGTTTAAATGCTGAAGGAATGCTAAGTACGAGGAACCATTAGAGAAATTTGAGTCAGTTTTGGGAACAAAGCCAGTGAAGCAGCAATGGAAGCTATAATGTTGCTTGTTGTTACTTAAAGCTAAACCAGGTATATATGTTTATTCACTTTACAAGATTGTTTTATTTAAGCTTACAAGACTGTTTTGAATAGTTTATGAAACAACATATCATATGTCTATAATTTGTTTTCTGCTTATCTTGACATGCTTTCTGTCCCACAACACCTGGTGAGCCTTAGCCCCTTGAACCATCTCTTTTGGTGGTGATCAGGTTCATATTGAGGTGAAGTCCCATGTCACCTTGATTTTTTATTTCACCTTGACATTTATTTATCTTGGGCCTATTTGGATCCATCCAATGAGGAACACATGATTTAATGAAATGAATATTTTTTGGATCAAAATAAGTTTTTCATGTCTGTCCTTAGGACTGCTTAAAAAAATTATAAATGCTTTTTAGCTTAAATGTCCATGATTTACAAACACCATGATCCATACCCCTCTTGTATCCTTTCTCATATAACCCTTAATTTCACTTACAGTTTCATGTACATCATTCCTTTCAAGTTTGGCATTGTCCTTCAAGAAAGAAAAGCAAACAATATTTAAACCTCTACTAAAATTCAGACTGGCATTTCCATATGCTTAACAAATGGTCCTAAATTTGCACTGAAACAGAACTTGATACAAAAAGATTCAAACATTGATACAAAGAAAAGAGATTCTATTACCGAGATGCACACCTTCACAAAGTTCCAGATGGAGCTTTATTTGACCTCCAAACCCCCTTTATCAATGTATCTATTAAGACATTCTACTTCATGGCCTCCCTCACGAGAAGCTGTAGATATCCAATAAAGGATTAACCATACAACATGCTTTTTCTCTATTATCTTCATTTGTTTGTAAAGAAATGACGTGGTTCACATGCTACTTGGTTCTGAATCACTATTGCCTCCAGTTTTGCTAGTTTCATTGAGTTTCTCCTTGGACCCGCTTGTAGATTTTTAACTGGATTATTATTTACTGCATTTTTTATTGGCTTGGGATTGGAGGAATTTCTCTGCCTTAAAGATGTGTGTTAGCTTGCTACAGAACCTCCCCACATCCGAGTGGACTCTCCCACTCAAGAGATAAATTTAGTATCATGAGGTGAAAAAGATTAAAGTTTGAACAGTAGTTAATTCTGCAGAAAAAGATTAAAGTTTTAACATGGTTTGGTGGGGTGTGCCAGGCTATTGCAATAGTGCAAAACAAAAGCGACACTAAGAGGCCCAATAGCAAGCTATTGAAATGGACTCTCCCCCTCAATAAATAAATTTAATATCGTGTGGACCATTGGCCCACATATCAGATATTAAACTGATAAGAACAGATACTACACTTGATCTTAGCCAAAAGGCCGAGAAAGGTATGACTTGAAATCAAGGCTAGTTATGTGTTTTATATCTGACATCTGTTATGTTTGTTCCTTCACTAATCAAGGTGGAACTCTTATGCATCATCTTCAGCTTTGGACTACATATTTCCCTTTTCTTCATAACAAATCACAATATAGTCCAAAATCTCTCTATTGATTCTGAATATTTTATGCAATTTTTGTTGCGTCTAGTTCTATGGGGTAAACAATTAAAATGTGAGTGAAACATCCTTAATGCAAAGGACATGTCTTCAGTTGAAACTTTGAAACATCTTTAATAGATATGAACGAGTATATGTAGAGTTCTTGGAAAGTTTACTCACCGCAACCACAACCAATTTTATCCAGATATAATAGTTCTATGATGATTTTTATTGCAAAACAATATTTACCTAATTCCTTATTTTTGCTTCACATTAATTTCACATAATTTTTAAAAATTTATTCATATATGTTATCTCCTCTCTCATCCTGAAACATATTATTTTGACAAATTGCTTTTCTGTTGTCCTCTTAATCTGTTTTGCCTAGCATTTCATAATAATAATAATAATAATAATAATGTTGTTTAGCACATTTTGGCATTTAATTAAATGAAGTTTGTAAATAAAACATCAACGGTCATAGAAAGACATGGTTTGGTTATTTATTTGCTATGAAAGCCATAACACTTTCAGCCTCTGCTTATGGATCTTAAGATAATAGAGAGAAATACTTCATCTTAAGATAACATGCTTGTTTGTAGATTGATTGCATCTAATTGCTCCTAAATTCGTTGAGTGTGGACCCTCTCCTATTGCAGGGCCATAAAGAACAGAGTGAAGGGTTTCCTAGGTAGGTATAAATTGTGAATGTCGTCTCTGCAATGATTTCTCGACGACCCTTAATATTATGGTAAAATACAAGCAAATACATACAGTTGATACAACAGTAACTGTTGTTGTAATACCATTGTGTAAACTTCATTAGTTTATATATTCCAACTGCAATTGTGGATTTCAGGCAACAATTTAAAACTATGGCTATAGCTACTAGATTGTGTAATAATGTTGCATGTATTATACCACCTAATTGCAGGTCTTCTACGAGTAGAATCATGCCAAGATGCATTCTCTGGCTTGCTGGTAACAAATTTTAAATATCATATTGGCTATCTTTTTAGAAAACATGCTTGTTTATAGAATAAGGATCAGAAAGAAAAAAAAAACATAAGGATAGTACAAGAATATACCATATTTGAAATACTTCTAAACCATACATAGAAATCAGAAAAAGAAACTCTTAACCAAACTTTGATAATAGAATAGGAGGGGGCCGCGCGAACGCAAGCCCCCACAGCCACAAATTATGATGTAGGTTCCACCACTTGGGTAGACCTTAAGAAAGCACCCCTCCTAAGTGCAATGGAGGTCACTCTTCTAAGCCATGATCCTTCATGATCAACCATTGACCCCATCCAGGTAAGTACCTTGCACTGTAGGTATTCAAGTTATGTTATACTCTTGCTTATCCCAATACCTTCACCTTCTTTCAATGTGGGACTCAACATACTAATAGTAATAGTAGGCAATATATTTCCCACCCTCTATTTTGCTTTTCATTTTTTTTCACTTGAAATGAAAGTGAGCAACTTCAAGTATGACAGGTTCACTTTGGCCTTTATTATTGAATTGGATATTTCAAGCATGACTGTTGATATCAGAGAAGCTTTAGGTTTGTTAGCAGTGTTGGAGTGGGTGCGAGAGCTGATCTTTAAGCAAGTTTTTTTGTACATGGATTCTAAAAGAGATGTGGATGCTTTCTGCGCAGCAGTGCCTGGCTTATAACATGTTCTCAATAGTCAAATCAAAACACAAGTTTATTTGAATGGAGGTTTATTTTTGTTAAGAAGACGAAGACATAGCACTTGGCAGTGACGATTATTCAAAAACTCGGAGGTTAAGAATAGTAAAAAGGACCAATCCAATTCCATCTCCTATACTATAAAAATATTGTGATAAAATATTTAATCATAAAAATAGTGAAATTATATGCCCAGCTTATAAAATAAAGTAGAGAGGCATTGTGGTTTTGCAAAATATGAAAATTAAGTGGTATGGACTTCACATATAATTACATGATGTGATGTTAAGATTAGGGGTGTTCAAAATTTTGGTTAACTGATCTAAATGTTTAATTTGAATTGAAATTGAATCCTAAAAAATTTAAATCATTTAAATGGTTAATTAACTGAATTGTTTATTTTAATCAATTCAATTAATTTAATTGAATTTAAAACTAGTTTAAATTATTATAAATTCTTTCCACACTTTTATCAAAAATATAAATACAATTATTTAACAAATATTTTTCAGTTAGTTACTATGTGGTATATTTTAAGATTTGCAGTACTAGCGTTAATCGTTAGTACTGCTAGTCTTAAAATTTATGTCATGTATATTATTTTGCGTTGTGGTATAAGTTGTAGGATGTTGCATGATGGGTTGAATATTTTTTTGTGTTTTATGCTTCTTAAAATTGTAGTTTCCTACTTCAAATAATGAGTTTTTGTCAATGGTTGAACTGTGATCCTGTAGAACTACAATTATGTTATGTCAACTTATTTTCCTTGTGTGATGTCTTGATTTGTAACCCTATCAGTTTGATTTTTTATTTGTGTTTAAAGTTTATTAGATCTGTGAGTATGAGTCTCTAAATTGTTCGATAGAAGAAAATTATAATTTGGTGAAATGTGTCCAGGTGTTAACCTTTTCTAGGTAGACTACATTACTCCGAAGTGAGTTTTATTGAGGATTTTTTAGACTTTCTTATTGTTTTTTGTTGCACCCTAAAATTTGTCCTCACTTTTCTTAATCATAATTGGCTTGTGTTTCACATTCATATGTATTTTTCATTAGGTCATGAATTCACAACCATTTATTTGCATGAGCTCCTAAGACATGGGATCAAAAGATTTCTTGTGATTTGGGTCTTCTCTATTCAAGGATGATTTAATTGGTTATTTTATCTAAGCTTGAAGATAAGAAATCAACATTTAATACAAAAGCAAAAGATTAGGCAATCACTTTTGTACAATGTCCTATCGTTGACAAGATAGTGAAATCATATTTGAAATCTTTATTGACGTCAAAGTTTGAAAGGGGCTACACTCTCTGGCATCATATCGATGACCATATTTGTTTGGTGCAAAGTTGGAGCAAAAAAGAGTCGAATTTTATATGCTGAAGGCTTAGAGCGAGTTCTTAAATGGTCGGAGGAAATTAAGGATCTCTATGGGTCATTTCAACTCGAGGCAGATTCTAATGCTTTCAAGACTGAGGATTAACTACTCTCTTCTTGCTGGAAACATTATTATTTGCTATTACACTTGGAAGATCATAAATTTTCTCAGCGTCACAAGGAACTGCTGGACCAATATCTGTCTGGAATCCAGTACTATATCGATAATCACGCTAGTGGATCTGCCGTCAACAAAGATGGTGGGTTGGAGACTAAAAAGTTTTTCTTGAATTGTTTATGCCTACTACTAAGGCATCTAGACAACAAGATATTTGAAAGCACAATGTCAGAAATTGGGATGAAAATCTCACATTCTAGTACCACAATTTTTCATGAATTTGAATTGTTTGGTTTTTTTATTGAATTGTTTAGATATTATTTTTATGAATTGTTTTTTGATGATTTTTCATGAATTGAATTGCTTTGATAATGTTTTCATGAGTTTTTTTCGATCATTTTTCATGAATCATTTTTGATAATTTTGCATGATGTGTATTGATAATTTTTCATGATTATGGATTAATTCTTGATTGATTGTAGATTAATTTTCTTGACTTGTTGAAATAATTCCTTGGATGGTTTTGTGGCTAATTGTTGACGTAGAGTTGTGATCAATTCTTGATGCTTGGTATTAATTTTGATCATTAATACAAGTTGTGATTATTTATTGATGCCTTTGTATTGACTAATTCTTGATAGTACTTGTTTAATCTTGATGCATGCCTTGTGCTTGATACTTTGACATGAGTTTTTCCTTGCACTTGAACCTTTTTTCGTGTTTGATTTTTCCTTAATGATTGAGACACTTTATGTTTACTTGTTGGTTACTTTGTGCTCACATGTTCTCTTAGGACTTCTTAGTTCAACTTAATTTCTGATTAAGTTTGAAGTAAGATAGACATTAGGCTCTCAATCTAAGTATGATCACATTAGGATATAATCATTTTTTAATCCTAACCTTATGACCACATTGCATGATAACATCTGGGACCAAGTCTCCCTTAGATTTGTGCGTTGTGTCTTTCTCTTCTTCCTCATAATCAATTCAAAACACGTAATAAATATGAGGTGTATAGTAACCCACGAGCCTTAACCACATGGGAAAAGATGAGTGGGGGTCTTTTTGTACCTCTTCTTAGAGTATTTTGTACGCGAGACGTTTGGATCGTTTGTACAAAATATTATCTCCTATTGTCATAGACTTTAGCACAATACACATCACAATCCGATTCAATTAACTTCTTCAAAAAACACTTCTACAAATGCAAACCATTTTGTCCTTCAGGATTTCTCTCAAGCCTTTTTAGAAATGGCATGTTATTTTTGTTCTACCGTAAACAAGTAACGCGTAAGTTTCCGACAACGAGCGGCAAACACCTAAACTGTTGGAACATGAATGTTAGCATTGTCCATAAAAAGCACTAAGCAACTTGTGGTCCCACGAACTACGGACGCTCTGATTTCTTCATTCTCGTCCGAATGAAGATACGTAGGCACAAGGTCCCAAATCCTTGGTGAACAACCTTCCCATTCACTTGTAGTCCTCTGAAATACGTTGACTCTGACTTTTCCATTGCACGAGAGAAATACGCAGACATAAGATTGTGAGATCATATCGATTCTCTTTTTGTTTTTTTCTCCCTTTTCATTTTTGTGTTCTCTTAGTGTCATACCTCAAATTTTACCCCTTAGATTCTTTGTTCATTTTCATATCATTTTAGGTCAATCATTCATGCATGACTAACCATTTATCAAGACATGGTTTTGTTTTGTTCATCTGTGAATTTAGATTTTCCTTAAAAGGCTCAAAGGATTGATTAGTCAGAGTTTTAGATGGATCATCTGTCAAACAAGTTCTCATACACTCAAGAGATTTCCCTCTATCAATAATCAAGTGCAATATGACTTTATTACAAGTTCTTCAAGATTTAAATTCATTTGATCAAGAATCAGGATTTTGGTTCTCATTAAGTCTTTGTTTCATCAATGTGCACTCAGAGCACAAAGATTAGGGTTTCTTACCCTTTATGTTTAAAATGAGCAAGTGTTGTTCAGTTGAGTTTCACTTGAGGCTAGCATGTTGATGACGAGAAAACGCATCGGTTATATCGCTAGATTTCATTGACTTTTACCGCGCATTCACCGTTTTAACGCTCGATTCCTCGAGTTTTTTCTTACTATTTTGCAGGTACATCGATATGTGAGGCCAAATCATGAATTAAGAAGAAAAGAACAAAGAAACCACAAGAAATGAAGCAAGACAGAAGCCTGCATAAACTCTGCATAATTTGTTACGACCACGGTCGTTACAAGGGTGTCACGACCGTGACACCTTACTTTGGGACATCACGACCGTGAGGAAGTAGTCACGACCGTGACACTTGAAATCATCAAACAACGAGCGTGAAGACCTTGTCACGCCCGTGACAAGGATATAACTTGAATTTTGACTCAGACTACGTCAAGCCACCAGTGATGCCCACTCCTCCCGGTAATTCTCCTCAAGGCAGCACGTGAGGGAGACTTCTCCCATTTTCTGCTGCCACTTTCCAACATTTTCTCAACCACTTCAGCAAAGCCCAAGAAGCAAAAGACCAAGGACCAGCCCATTGGAAGCTCTATAAATAGGACCAGCTCAGGAGGATTCAAGGACAGACTTCAGTATCCAAATTTCCTGCGGAAGCTCTGCCGAATTACCTTACCATCAGAATTATTATTTTCAGCATTTTATTTTCTGCCTTATTTTATTTGTATCCAAACCAATCGTGTAACAATTTCCAACATTAGGGAATTGTTATACTTTTATTTGTTTCCAGCCTTCAGCATTCGTTTTAATTTTTATTTCCGCCTACTCCAAGCCTTCCGGTCTGTGGAAGAAGGAGTCTACTCAGATATTTGTTAATCAGGTTTTTCAGTTATTGCAATTTAATTTATTTATAATGTCTATTTATTTTTCTGCCATTAGTAAGTCAATAATTAACTCTGAGTCTGATTTAACCTCGATGAGTAGCTAAATACCTTAGGGCGGTATGTAGTTATAACTAACTTAACCGGTAAAATATAACCATGGGCTAAAATAATTAATCGCTTAACATTCTGGCTGATGCTTTTTAATTAAATTCGACCGTTTCGTTACGAGAGTAAGAAAAGGGTATTAGGTTGGGTCAAGACCACGAGAGTGTGAGATTTTAACCAGATAGCTAAAGTTAGGCATTTAAATTAAATACAGCGAGAGCGCTTTAAGATAAATTAGAATTATTTAGTTTCCAAAAATTACCTCTAAACACTTATGGGCTAGCGAGAGCAGGCATAGGGCTTTAGGGATAAGATCTGATTCAAGACCACGAGAGTGTGAGTTGAGGGTATTCAAACTAGTGATCTCTACCGAATAGATTAAGTGAACATCTTTATAAGCCTAGGTTAGATTGACCCACCTAAGTTAGTATAATTACATACCGACCGTCTTAGTATTATTTTATTAAAAACTTAAATTTAATTCCGCCTTCAATAGTCTTAGAAAACCCACAACAATCGTGACAACTATTCGCCTTAACTAAACTAGAAGTTCATCTAGCACTACGTAACGATAGAATCCTTGTGGATCGATAATCTTAAATATTACTTCGATAGGCTGTGCACTTGCAGTAAGATACCGCTAGACGCATTAAGTAGACACGTCTCTAGCCCATCAAGTTTTTGGCGCCGTTGCCGGGGATTCCTTAATTTAGTTACTAGTGCACTTAGGTAGCATTGTCTAGACTAAGGTATCAACTATTTAATTTAATCTAATCTCCGAGTGTATGCCACGTACTCGCTCCAAAAGCGAAGACTTGCAACCTCTAATCCCTGAATCAGAACGCTTCTTACACGTAAGAAGACGTATACTCGATTTCGAAAATAATTCCAACATTCCAGATCTTCAATTAGATCCGCCTGAACCAGTCGTAAAATCAGAAAACGCAGGAATGGCTGAAGAACAAACTCATCCACTCAAGTATTACGCTAATCCTTCGCAAGGTGAACCGCATTCAAGCATTGCAGCGCCGGCTATCAACCGAAACGATTTCGAACTAAAACCATCATTGATATCAGCCGTGCAACAAAACCAATTCGCCGGAAATCCTACCGAGGATCCGAATCTTCATCTTTCGATCTTTGTGCAATATGCAGATACCGTAAAAGCCAATGGAGTTACCCAAGAAGCTATTAGACTACGTTTATTTCCTTTTTCGCTTCGAGACAGAGCAAGAGCATGGCTTCAATCTCTGCCTTCAAACTCAGTAACTACATGGGAACAACTTAAGAAAGTTTTCTTGAACAGGTATTTTCCACCTAGCAAGACAGCTATGCTGAGAGCTCAGATCAACGGATTTAAGCAAAGAGAAAGTGAATCATTATTCGAAGCTTGGGAACGCTATAAGGATCTACTTAGGCTTTGTCCACATCATGGATTAGTAGAATGGATGGTCATCCATACCTTCTATAATGGACTCTTGTACAATACAAGAATGACAATTGACGCTGCCGCGGGTGGTGCATTGATGGACAAAGAATATAATGATGCCTATGCACTTATCGAAAGTATGGCTCAGAATCATTACCTTTGGGGAAGCGAGAGAGTCGCAACTGAGAAACCAACAAAGGGAGGTATGTACGAAGTAAGTAGTATGGACCAAGTCAATGCGAAGTTTGACCAACTAAGCCAAAAGATCGACAACTTGGCCATAACACCTGCAGCCACCGTGGCTGCAGTAACACCTAACTGTGAGTTATGTGGAGTCCCAGGACACGAAGTCTCTGATTGTCAACTATTGGCAGGAACTCCTACTGATCAAGTGAATTATGCTCAAGGAAACCCTTACTCAAACACATACAACCCAGGTTGGAAGAATCATCCGAATTTCTCCTATAAGAGTAACAATGCTTATTACGCACCAGGTCAAGCACCAGCTACATCACCAGGATATCAAAAGACTGCTCCTAATATCCCTAGAAAATCGAACCTTGAATTGATGATGGAGAGCTTTATAGCTAGCCAATCTCAGACAAACAAGGACTTCCTAAACCAAAACATTCACACTAGCGAGCAGATTAAACAATTAGTGAGCAAAGTAGATGCATTAGTTACCCATAACAAAATGCTTGAAACTCAGATTTCACAAGTAGCTCAACAACAAGCGCCTACTGCTGCACCAGCTGGAGTATTCCCTGGACAACCTCAACCTAATCCGAAAGGACATGCTAACGCTGTAATATTAAGAAGTGGCAAGGAACTTGACGGACCTACCGATCCAAGACTTGACAATCCAGCCATGCACCAAAAACCGGATAAACCGACTGAAGTGGTGAATGATCCAGAGGAAAAGGAAGATGAAAGTCGAGAGGTAGTGGAGAAAGAACAACCTTATGTGCCTCAACCACCCTATAAACCACCAATTCTGTACCCTCAAAGACTAATGAGTTCCAAGACGACGGGTCAATTTAAGAAATTTGTCGAACTTCTGAAACAGTTGAATATTACTATTCCGTTTACAGAAGCAATTACCCAAATACCCTCGTATGCCAAATTTTTAAAAGAAATCTTATCCAATAAGAAAAAGATAGAGGATAACAGAACAGTTACACTTACTGCCGAGTGTAGCGCCATAATTCAGAATAACATGCCTCCTAAGCTAAAAGATCCAGGAAGTTTCTCTATACCCTGTGTAATAGGAAAATTCGTCATTGACAAAGCTCTATGCGATTTAGGAGCCAGTATCAGTGTTATGCCCTTAACGATTTGCAAAAGGCTAGACATGGGAGACCTAAGACCAACTAAAATGTCCGTTCAACTAGCCGATCGCTCTGTTAAATATCCTGTAGGCATACTAGAAAACGTCCCAGTACGTATAGGACAATTCTACATTCCTACTGATTTTATAATCATGGACATCTCTGAAGACTCCACTACACCTATCATACTAGGAAGACCATTCTTAGCTACCGCCGGAGCCATAATAGACGTAAAAAGAGGAAAGCTAACCTTTGAAGTAGGTGAAGAAAAAGTTGAATTTGTTTTAACACAATTCTTACAATCACCAGCTATAGAGGATACATGCTATCTAATGGACGTAATTGACGAATGTGTAAGAGAAATGGAACTGGAGGAGACCACTTATTCTGAAATAATGAAAATTCAAATCCCTCCAATTTTCGAAGATGATAATTGGCAAAAACCGTATCAGGATAATAGTCTGAGCGAAAGCTTAGCACTTACACCGGATCCCATGCCAAGTAAAGATAAACCTACATTAGGATTAAAAACTTTACCTAATAACCTAAGGTACGAATTCTTAGACGTTGAATGTAAAAGACCAGTTATAGTGAATTCCAGTTTAGGAACCATAGAAACAAAGAAACTTTTAGATGTCTTGAAGAAATATCCAACTGCATTAGGATATAACATATCTGATCTCAAAGGAATATGTCCTTCAGTTTGCATGCATCGCATTCTGCTAGAAGAAGATTGCAGAACCTCCAGAGAGTCTCAAAGAAGAATAAACCCAACCCTTAGCACTGTAGTAAAGGAAGAAGTCAAGAAATTATTAGACGCCGGGATAATATACCCAATCTCTGATAGTGAATGGGTTAGTCCAATACATGTAGTGCCAAAGAAAGGAGGTATCACTGTTGTGAAAAACGCTCAAGGCGAATCGATATCGCAAAGAGTAGTGACGGGATATAGAGTGTGCATAGATTATCGTAAACTAAACAAAGCCACTGGAAAAGATCATTTCCCACTACCTTTCATAGATCAAATGTTAGAACGATTAGCCAAGCATTCTTACTTCTGTTATCTTGACGGTTACTCAGGATTCTTCCAAATCCCTATCCATCCTGATGATCAAGAGAAGACTACATTCACATGTCCTTATGGAACGTTCGCTTATAGGCGAATGCCCTTTGGATTGTGCAACGCTCCTGCAACCTTTCAAAGATGTATGATGTCAATCTTCGCAGATTTTATAGACAACATCATGGAAGTGTTCATGGACGACTTCTCTGTATGCGGGCAAAGCTTTGAAGGATGTCTATCAAACTTAGAAATGGTGTTAGAAAGATGTGTAAAAGTGAACCTCGTGCTTAACTGGGAGAAATGTCATTTTATGGTCAACGAAGGAATCGTATTAGGTCATGTAATATCAGATAAGGGAATTGAAGTCGATAAAGCTAAGATTGAAGTAATAAAGGACCTTCAACCTCCTAAAACCGTTCGAGAAATACGAAGCTTTTTAGGACACGCCGGTTTTTACCGACGATTCATCAAAGATTTCTCGAAAATTACTAAACCTCTTACTGGTTTATTGATGAAAGACGCTGAGTTCATATTCAATGAAGATTGTCTTAAGGCATTCAAAACTCTAAAAACAGCCCTCATCACCGCACCAATCATGCAACCCCCTGACTGGAGATTACCTTTTGAAATCATGTGCGATGCGAGCGACTATGCTGTGGGCGCAGTCCTGGGTCAGAGAAAAGAAAAGAAACTCCATGCGATTTACTATGCGAGTAGAACCTTGGATTCTGCCCAGATGAACTACGCCACTACAGAAAAAGAATTGCTAGCAGTTGTCTTTGCGCTTGACAAATTCCGCTCTTACCTTGTTGGAGCGAAAATAATCATTTACACAGACCACACTGCTATCCGATATCTATTAACTAAGAAGGATGCTAAGCCAAGACTCTTAAGATGGATTTTACTCCTACAAGAGTTTGATCTAGAAATAAAAGACAAAAAAGGTACTGAAAACGTCGTAGCGGACCATTTATCTAGAATAGAAGGTATTAAACCCGAACAAGTGCCGATTAACGATGATTTTCCGTATGAACAGCTGATAGCGCAAATAGGAAGCGACCTGGCGCAGTTAGATATAAATGAACCAGAACCCGTGGAAATAATGCAGACAACTGTAGGACTGCCATGGTACGCTGACATTGTCAACTACCTAGCCGCAGGAGCTCTTCCACCAGATCTAACCTATCAGCAGAAAAAGAAATTCTTTCACAATCTGAAACATTACTATTGGGATGAACCATTATTGTTCAAACGAGGACCAGATGGAATCTTTCGCCGATGTATTCCCGAAGAAGAAATAGAAGATGTCATTACTCAATGTCATTCATCTCCTTATGGTGGACATGCAAGCACTTCCAAGACTTGTGCAAAAATCTTGCAAGCCGGCTTATACTGGCCTAATCTATGGAAGGATGTCCACATCGCTGTTATAAGTTGCGATCGGTGTCAACGCACCGGCAATATTTCAAGAAGAGATGAAATGCCCCAAAAGGGAATTTTGGAAGTAGAAATCTTCGACGTCTGGGGAATAGATTTCATGGGACCATTCCCATCATCTTTCGGTAATAATTACATACTCGTAGCTGTTGACTATGTCTCAAAATGGATTGAAGCCATAGCTTCTCCTACAAACGATGCACGAGTAGTAATCAAGCTTTTCAAAAACATAATCTTTCCCAGATTTGGTGTACCTCGACTCGTCATAAGTGACGGTGGCTCACACTTCATTTCAAAAATCTTTGACAAATTACTATCTAAGTATGGAGTGAGACACCGTGTGGCTACACCATATCACCCACAAACAAGTGGACAGGTCGAAGTCTCAAACCGAGAGATTAAACAAATCCTAGAAAAGACTGTCGCCATATCTCGGAAAGATTGGTCATCTAAACTTAATGAAGCTCTATGGGCTTATAGGACCGCTTACAAGACTCCCATAGGTACTACACCTTTCAAACTAGTTTATGGAAAATCTTGTCACCTCCCAGTAGAACTAGAACACAAAGCTTATTGGGCGATCAGAACTCTCAATATGAACTATAACGCTGCAGGAGAAAAGCGAATCCTAGACATTAACGAATTAGAAGAATTAAGGTTAGATGCATATGAAAATGCTAAGCTATATAAGGAAAGAACCAAGCGATGGCATGATAAACGCCTATCTAAGAAAGAATTCAGTGTGGGAGACGTTGTACTCCTCTTTAATTCAAGACTTAGGCTCTTTCCTGGAAAATTAAAGTCTAGATGGTCAGGACCCTTTGATATAACTAGAGTATTCCCAAGTGGAGCAATAGAAATCAAGGGTAGGAACAATGAACCATTCATAGTAAACGGACAGCGCCTAAAACATTATCATAAAGTTGAAAATAGAGACTATACGAATGATCTAAAACTTTTGAAATTGTCCGCTAATTCCCCTGATTAGTCTAAACCTCAGCGTTACGTCAGGCTTTTGACAATAAAAACAGCGCTTAGTGGGAGGCAACCCATTCACTTATTTACCTATTTTAAACTATTCTTTTCTTTTTGAGCATTTCTTAATTATCGTTACTACTATTTGTTTAAATTGTTTTGTTAGTTTTATTTTACATTACTATTAGAGCCGTTACATTTTAGCATTTCATTTTCTTATTTTTATCCTAAATCACTTTTTACAGATTTTCTAAAGTCTTTTCCACTGAATTGTTTCCACCGTATTTACACTGACTATGGCTAACCAACCTATTAACTATATGGAAACCCAATTTAGAGGTAGGAACCAAAGAATAAAGTTCGAAGAGTTATCACAGAGGCAAATGGATTTGACCCTGTACCCAAATGAAAAGACTATGGAGACCTTAGGTATACATGATAGTGTCATGTACCTGTTCAACCGACTCGGATGGGAGAATGCAATGATCCAACACAAGTTTGCGACTTACCGAGAGCTCACCCTTGAGTTCCTTAGTTCCCTACTTTACCTACCTGAGCGCGGTTTTGGTTCTAGGAAAGGATTCATTAGTTTCCGCCTATTCGGAATAGAATACGACTTTAACCATAAAGAACTAGCTGACCTGTTAGGATTCCCTAGTGGACCTTTTGCCTTTACTACCACACAGGTAGAATTGATGGATGTGGAGCTAGATTTCTTTTGGGGAACTCTGACCGGAAACTACCACCCTGAACCAACTGACATGAACAATGATGAGATCCATAACCCTGCTCTACGTTACTTCCACAAATTCCTCGCCCATACCTTCTTTGGAAAAGAAGAAAACATTACCGGAGTCTCTAAGGATGAATTATTTATTATGTCATGTTTCAATACTGGACAGTGTGTTAATGGTGTCCCTTTCATGATGCAAACCTTCACCCGCATCCAAGATGAACCTGAATTACCTATAGTGGTAGGAGGTCTTGTAACCATGATTGCTGATGCCTTAGGACTTAGGTACCAACTGGACAGGTGCACCCGTCTGGGAACCGTACGCCTGATGAATCTTAAATTCTGCTTCAATAGACATATTATAAGGAATTTAGGACGCCCACCTTTTGAGTACCTGATCCGGAACACAGTAGTCACCCTGTTCACATTGCCCAATCATGCAAAAGTAAGTGTTCATAATAAGGATAATTGGCTTTATGAGTTAAACCCACCTGATTATCCAGCCACTCCTGAAACACCTCAGTCTCACAGGATAACAGATGATATAATGACCGCTGTTGAAACTGACCCTGAGACACCTCCTGGATACCATGACATTGACCCAACTGACAAAGTTCATGAAACCCCTGGAGCGAATCACGGAGAGTACGCTAACAACTTGCAGAACATCATGCACACTCTCAATGCCTATCAAGCTGACATTAATCTATTCAGAGAAGACATTAAGAGTATGTGATTGGACATCATGGGATTGACTGACATGGCCTGCGAACAATTCTATCATCTGGACTCCGCCATCGAAGACCTGAAGAAACGCCTTTGAACCGGCTATCAGTGATTTAGTTTATTAATTCTTTTCTCATTATTTTTTATCATTATTTTCATTTCCAGTTAAATTTATTTTTCGCAACGATTTCATAACATAATTTGAGTTTATGTAATTTCAGTTTTTCTTTATGCCATGCACTTTTTATTTCAATTGATTCTTCATTTTAGCAGCTTAAATAATTTTTCTATTTCTTTTCTATACACTGTGTGACCATATACTGTATGACTGCACTATTTTGTCTTAGGCTCGTATACTACTGTGTCGCAAATGCTATATACTATGGTGTGTGTTCATATAAGTGCTACTAAATAAAATGAATTATTATTAATTTAAAAATAACGTGAGACAATGTGCTTTTCTGGGAATTATTCAGCACCACACAGCCTCACGGTCGTCACGCCCCACTTACGATCGTGACGTGCTCATTTAGCGTGTCACGACCGTTACGCCTAAGTCACGACCGTGACGATCTCTATTACAGAGATCGTGAGAAACAGAACTGTTTCTCATCGTGTCCACTCTTCTTCTCCATCCATAACCTATCTAACACACTCCCCACTCATTCCCAAACCGCCAAAGCCTCTCCACTACCCCATTAATCCACCATTACCATTAACCATTTCAATTCCACTGTCCCGTATTTAACCCGAACACCAACCTCCCTCATTCTACCACTCTTCCTCCAAAACCTCACAAAAATCCTTCCACCCTCACTCTTCACATTTGCATGTTATGGATTCCATCATTTTCAGAGAAGGAGAAGCCGGAGAAACCCAGCGAGACCGTTTCGTCCGCTTCCAGAACCGCGGTCTACAACCCACCCGGTACATTTCCACCGACTGTCTGCAAGAACTCGGTATGCTGTCCAGCGTTCAAAGCCTACTGCAGAAGGTCGGCTTGTGGGACCTCTGTCGTCAGCCACAGCCTACTCTCGAACTTCTGACGCTGGAGTTCCTCAGCTCTTACAGCTACATCACCTCTCATGGTTCTCAGAGTCAGCTTACCGGCATCGTAACATTCAGACTGCTTGGCCGGGAGTTCAACCTCACACAAACCAGGATTGCCGAGCTGTTAGGTTTCGAGCACGGCACCGAGGCCCACCGTCGCGTGCCCGACAACTTCAGTGAACAAGCATTCGCACTGTGGCACGACCTTACCAACACCCGTGCGACAACCTTCCAGAGCCTCAACGCCACACACATCCACAACCCGGCTATCCGCTACTTTCACCGGGTCATCTGCAACACAATCTTTGCTAGAGAGAGCAACCACAAGCTCAACTCAAAAGAGCTTCTGTTTTTATACTGTGCCCTTCATGACGAGCCAATCAACGCTGCCCCCTTTATGCTCTACCACATCCAGGCCATCGCGCACCGAGGCTCATCCCCGTTCTTCATTGGAGGCATTGTCACCACCCTCGCCATTCAGCTGGGGCTTGGTGACGCGCTCGCTGATCTGCCGCACCTCGCCGCCGATTTCCTGACCATGAGCTACTGCCGGTCCGCCCACCTGATCGCGCAGCGAGAGGATGGCAGGTACAGCCCTGTTGTCAATGGCACCATTTTCCACCACATCACTCTGCCGTCCCGCACACGCATCGACCCGGCAAACCGAGCCAACTGGCTCTTTGCCTTACCAGCTGCTGCGGATCACGCCCCGGTACATGATGATCAGCCAGACGCCCCAGTGGACGAGATGCAGGACGCCATGGATGCCGCTGAGCATGTCCAGGACATCCCCGAGACTTCCACCCGACAGCAGGCGGCTCCCGCTGCCACACTTGAGGACGTCCTACTTGCGATCCACCAGCAGAACCTGATGAACGCAGCACTAGAGCGTCAGCAGAAGGCACAGTACGACGCTCTGCTCGGCACCATTGCTGCCAACCACGCGGCCACCAATGAGCGGTTTGGAGAACTTTTCGGCGAGCTCGAGGCGCTCCGCATCAGCATTACTACTACCTCCGGCACCGGCTCTGATCCCGACGCGACTCCCTCCAGACGCCGCTCTCGCACCAGAGGCCGAGCCCGCGATCACCAGCAGCAGTAGTTTGCTTTTATGTTGTTTTTCAGTTTTAGTCTTGTACTGTATTTATACCGCTATTATATCACAACATTGAGGACAATGTCTGATATAGTGTAGGAGAGGTACTTTTCATTTCAATGTACTTTCAATTCTGTTGTATTCCTTTTAGAAAATCAATGAAATGAGCAAATCTGTGCGTTATTTTCTTTAATATCGAGTTTTCCCCGATTATTAAGCCATACTAGAAAAATCCTTAAATTACTCGCATTACCCGACTTACCACCGAATGGTTCGTAATTACGAAGCCGGGAACGATTAAACAAGACCAATACAATCTTGACATCTTCGACCCCCTGCTTAAGAAATTCCATCCCGATCACTATTGCGAGTGCACCTTTAGTTTCAGTTCAAAAGTAACCCCCAGTAGTTTATACTAGCAGTCAGCACCGTCTGAACACAAACCACGTGGGGAGCCGATGAATATAAGCGCTTGATGCCTAATCAATAATGATCCTTCGTATCTCAATGCAAAATGAAAAGAGATTGCACCAAAGTACACGGTCGCAGATAAGAAACGAGAAATATGAGAAGGACTCCGTTTCGGGTTGGTTCAGAGGTACTGGTTCTGAACTCGGTAGGGCGTGCTACGGCTCGATCCCCCACAACCTCCGCATCGGATAAAACATGAAGGGGTTACCACACTCGTGTACCAGACCCCGTGCAAAAAAAAAAAAAAAAAAAAAAGGGATCAAAATCGCTAACCGGCTACTCCACTACGTGCGTGCGAAGGCAAAGGGCTTAATGTGACTGCGCTAGAACGAACCGGGTGAAATAAGATCGAAAAACTCTAGGTGAAATCGCAATGTGATTTCCGATTGTTTCGCTTAACGGGAAGTCGACGACATAGCCTGTTGCTTATGTCATTAGTGTATCGGTAGTGTTCTATCAAAGTACCGGACTATCCGACGAAACGATCCACCGGATGGTTTGCTATGAGTATGCGCGAATAAAATCTTGTCCGCCGATTTTCAACCAACTATTTGCTTGAGGACAAGCAAAGGTTTAAGTTTGGGGAAGTTTGATGACGAGAAAACGCATCGGTTATATCGCTAGATTTCATTGACTTTTACCGCGCATTCACCGTTTTAACGCTCGATTCCTCGAGTTTTTTCTTACTATTTTGCAGGTACATCGATATGTGAGGCCAAATCATGAATTAAGAAGAAAAGAACAAAGAAACCACAAGAAATGAAGCAAGACAGAAGCCTGCATAAACTCTGCATAATTTGTTACGACCACGGTCGTTACAAGGGTGTCACGACCGTGACACCTTACTTTGGGACATCACGACCGTGAGGAAGTAGTCACGACCGTGACACTTGAAATCATCAAACAACGAGCGTGAAGACCTTGTCACGCCCGTGACAAGGATATAACTTGAATTTTGACTCAGACTACGTCAAGCCACCAGTGATGCCCACTCCTCCCGGTAATTCTCCTCAAGGCAGCACGTGAGGGAGACTTCTCCCATTTTCTGCTGCCACTTTCCAACATTTTCTCAACCACTTCAGCAAAGCCCAAGAAGCAAAAGACCAAGGACCAGCCCATTGGAAGCTCTATAAATAGGACCAGCTCAGGAGGATTCAAGGACAGACTTCAGTATCCAAATTTCCTGCGGAAGCTCTGCCGAATTACCTTACCATCAGAATTATTATTTTCAGCATTTTATTTTCTGCCTTATTTTATTTGTATCCAAACCAACCGTGTAACAATTTCCAACATTAGGGAATTGTTATACTTTTATTTGTTTCCAGCCTTCAGCATTCGTTTTAATTTTTATTTCCGCCTACTCCAAGCCTTCCGGTCTGTGGAAGAAGGAGTCTACTCAGATATTTGTTAATCAGGTTTTTCAGTTATTGCAATTTAATTTATTTATAATGTCTATTTATTTTTCTGCCATTAGTAAGTCAATAATTAACTCTGAGTCTGATTTAACCTCGATGAGTAGCTAAATACCTTAGGGCGGTATGTAGTTATAACTAACTTAACCGGTAAAATATAACCATGGGCTAAAATAATTAATCGCTTAACATTCTGGCTGATGCTTTTTAATTAAATTCGACCGTTTCGTTACGAGAGTAAGAAAAGGGTATTAGGTTGGGTCAAGACCACGAGAGTGTGAGATTTTAACCAGATAGCTAAAGTTAGGCATTTAAATTAAATACAGCGAGAGCGCTTTAAGATAAATTAGAATTATTTAGTTTCCAAAAATTACCTCTAAACACTTATGGGCTAGCGAGAGCAGGCATAGGGCTTTAGGGATAAGATCTGATTCAAGACCACGAGAGTGTGAGTTGAGGGTATTCAAACTAGTGATCTCTACCGAATAGATTAAGTGAACATCTTTATAAGCCTAGGTTAGATTGACCCACCTAAGTTAGTATAATTACATACCGACCGTCTTAGTATTATTTTATTAAAAACTTAAATTTAATTCCGCCTTCAATAGTCTTAGAAAACCCACAACAATCGTGACAACTATTCGCCTTAGCTAAACTAGAAGTTCATCTAGCACTACGTAACGATAGAATCCCTGTGGATCGATAATCTTAAATATTACTTCGATAGGCTGTGCACTTGCAGTAAGATACCGCTAGACGCATTAAGTAGACACGTCTCTAGCCCATCACATGTTCAATGTATGTGCAGTACTATTTCAGTTTCAAATTGGATGTAATCCTGGTCTTGGTCAGGAAAGTGGCGATTGTTTCATTCTTTATATCTAAAGTGGAGATTGTCCATTCCTAATCCATTTACAAACCGATTTTACCCATTTCTTACCCAAACCATTAAACCAATTTTCTAGATCCATTCACTTTTCTCCATCTTTCATTTTAACTTTTTATTCATTTCAATTCCTAAAAACAAATCAACACCCATTTCTCTAAAGTCCAAACTGGTTCAATTCCATAAAAGTTTGTTTCATCCGATTAACCGTTTTTGTTATCCATATTTTATACCTATTTTGATTTTCCATTTATCATTTCTTCGAATATCCATTTTTAATCCACAATATCCATGAATAATTGTGATGATTTATGATGTTGATTTCCATGAGTTTGATGATTATACAATGACATGATTATTATGATGATTTTGATGAATGATGATGCACCTAATGAGTTTATTATGAGGATGATATTGACGTGTGTGTCATGCATTCATATGCATTCGGACTTCGGTTCAGGACCTTGATTTATGTGGCTTCAGTCCCATTGTGCGGGATGTGGGATATTTTGTTGTGCTCTGGTTCTCGAGTAGAATCGATCCTACTTTTGTGGATCTATGGAGGGTTGATGGCCCAGTGTCCATCGAATTATGTTGATTGATACCACATGCATCAGTCTTGTTGCATTTGCATTTATGTGACATTTTGATGTAATTTATAATGTTGTGGCCTTTGATGTTCCTTGATGATTACGATGATGTTGAATATAAAAATGGCGTCATTTTATATATTGATTCCTATATTGATTATTATGAATCGTTTTACTCACCCTGCATGTTTGAATGTTGCCTCCACGTGGGTAACGTGCAGATAACTAGGTTTAGCCGAGGATGTCGTCGAAGGCTTTTGAAGTTTTTGGATAATTGGCCATTGTGGTTGACTTAGATGGTCTTACTCTGATAGTGTAACATCGGGTTGGGGTCTTTGAGTCGAACTATATTTTATTGACTTTTGTTATGTTGATTGCCTTGCGGTGCAAGAAAAACTTTGGATTATTGTTTTTGAGTTCCGCTGCCTTTTGAGTAATATTTTGAGTAATTTTTGGAAAAACTCGTTGTTTACAGAGCATTGACCATATTTGAATTTTTGAGAAATGTGTGCACTTTTGAGTTGATTTTATTTTGTTCAATATTTTACTCTGATAAATATGATTGATTTGGCATTGTATTTGTGGGGTAGAAAAGGGTGTTACATTAGTGGTATCAGAGCAGGTCGACCCGTTCGGCCAAGTTTTTATGTTGTTAATCCCCTGTCAGTCAATAGAGCCATCTTTTCCCTCTTTAGCCTAGCCTTAGGTTAGGGTTTGTTAACTCTATGTGAGTACTTTGTTATAAGTACTAACCTTCCCTTCCTGGCTTTGTTAGAGCCAATTGATCTTGAAATTTAAAATTAGGTATAGAGTTTGTAAACTCTATGTGAGTATCATTGTTATGAGTATTCATTTATCCCTTTGACCTTGTTAGAGCAACCACCTAGTTAGTCTTTCAACTTAGACTAAGAGAGTTTATTAACTCTATGTAAGTATCATGGTTATGAATACTTACTCCCTTGGAACCTTGACCACAGTCAAGTGTTCTTCACCCTTAGTGAGGTGAAATATGAAGGCTTTAATTCCATCCTAATTAGTATACGTAGGCACAAGATGCGATGTCTTGGTGATCATACTTTATATATACCCTAGGTTTTTACCTTAGCACATTTTCCTTAACGAGCAAACTTTAGCATAACACAAATACTATCAAGAGGTTCCTGTAGAGTACTATAGATACTTAGAATGCTAAAATCTTCCCTAGGTATAACCAGCCCGAACCTTATATCTCTAGCTTTGTTATTAAATAACGCACTTAGGATTTTCTTCAATCTTTACCTTTTGCTTTGGATAAATCAAAACTCGGTGGTGAATTTCAAAGATTTGTGATTCAAGTTAATCAATAATTTGATATCTGACTCTCATTGCAACACTTAACAAGTAAGTTTTAGATATACGCACCCTTTGATTGGAACAACATGAGTGGATCCCGTTGAGTACAACGGACGCGAGGGGTGCTAATACATTTCTCTTGCGTAATCGACTTCCAAATCCTAAATTTGGTTGTGAGACCATGTTATTTCCCTTCTGAGCTTTTCTCGATGTTTTTCTTTTCCCTTTGGGATAAATAAAGTTCGATGGCGACTCTGTGTCTTCGCCAGTGGTTTTTTGTAGTAGCGACACTTTCATCTCAATCAATCTAACATGTTTCTGCATGCTTTTTCTAATGATTACATATATGTTATTGCATGTTTCTACATGATGTTTCTGTTTCTGCATGTTGAAAATTGCACTAGCATAATTTGCAATTTTTATGGAAAGAGCAAAATTTGCTGAATAAGAATTTTTTTTATGGCTTTTGCATCTTGCTTCTCCTTATAGATCTGACGGCTGTTTAAAACTTTTTAGAAAAATTGTAGCAACTTCGAAATGGATAGTCATGACAGTGTTACAGACTTTGAGACAAAAGAGCATATCGGTTCTGCACCTCCAGCTTCTAATACTGTTGGTTTGTGTCCTCAAAAGTGTAAAAAGCGACCAGAAGCATTGAATCCTTTTACACCGATGCCGCCGAACACAAAAAAGTCTAAGTCAGCAAAATGCAACCGTTTTTTCTCCTTGATCAAGTATAATGGTGGAACACGTGCTGTGCTAGCTCATTTGAGAAGATGTAGTAATAATCCAGATAATGTAATGTGACAATGCATGAACCGTCTTCAAGCTCAATGAAAAATAGGGAAGCAATTATTAACTCATTCCCTTCAGCTCCTAAATTTGATCAAGAAGTAAGCCGAATGGACTTGACAAAAATGTTTGTAGCCATGGAACTTCCATTTCAAAAGGTATAACATCTATATTTACATAGGTTCATTTATGGCTTGCAAGTAAAATTTAAGTTCCCATCACGCAATACATTGGCACACGATATTTTGAAGAATTGGGACGTGGAGAAAGCAAAAATGAAGACTATGGTAATATTTTTGCTTATGTTTAAATTTATATTATTATTTAAATTTATATAGTGACATTCTTGAATTACATTATACCATCTAATAACAATAGTTTTAATCCAAACAAGAATTAGTGCAGAGTTTGTTTTAAAAAATAAACAAATAAACAAATAAAAATAACAACATACTCTAGTGAGTCCGGTGTCCATCATTTGCTTGAATACCAATGAAGTTATTTAATCTCTACTACATTAGTATAATAATAAGGATCATCAAACGATTAAGATAGTGATAAATCATAAAAACAAACCATTAATCATTTGTAACACGCATTCTTAATTAACTGATACAAAAACAACTCATCAAATAATATTTAATAAAAAAAAACTTAGTTATCCTATCTCTTGTTCATGTGAGATTAAATATTTATAATATTATAATTAATTAATATTCTGGTATTTTAAACAAAAGAAAATGTAGTAACACGCTCTACCTAAATTATTATTAAATAAAAATTTAATCAGTTACCGTAAGATAATACAAATAATTAAAAAACTAGCAATGATATACATGATTTATAGATGAATTATAAAATTGCAAAAATCGCGTTAAAAATATAAAAGTTTCCCGGGTAAAAGGAGTAGAAAATTCATAGAGCTCTTCAAACAAACCCTTGTTCTTCTCATTGTTTCTCAAATACCCATTTCTCAAAACCGTTCCTTGTTTTGTGGTTAAAGCTTCATCCAAAGAAGAAGGGAAGAGAAACCGTATGAAAAGATTGACCAACCTTATGGAATCAAATTTTGAAGGCTGGAGTGCTCAATGTCGGTGATCAAGTATTCGCCACCAGGTTTCTGCTCTTCATTTTATTTTCAGACAACTAGATATAGGTGCTTGTTTGCTATATCATCCTCTTCAACATAGTTATTTGAATTGAAGGCTTAGGGTTTGTTTGGATTCTGTTATTTATGCTTATCTATTTGAATAAGATGTCATAAACAAAACATTTTCCATATGAAATTGTAATATAGATTAGGACTAAACAATTAGTGTCCATTACTTTTCTGGATTCAATGTTGATGGAATGCAAAGTATGAGGAAGCAGTAGAGAAATTTGATTCTGTTTTGGGAACAAAGCCAGAATTTGAAGAAGCAGCACTCACAAGTTCTAATGTAACTCATTCCGATAATCCCTCTATATATGTATTATAACATCAACCACAACATTTTTGAGTGTCATAACATTCAAGAAAGCATGTTCCAACTTAATACTATGCTATTTTGAATCAATTTAAGTCCCACGTTGGCTAAAACATCACACAAGCAAGTGTTTATAAATGTCTTACATGCTAGTTAGTTCGCCGAGCTGAGTAACGCTAGCTTGTGACCCATGTGGGGGCAACAAGGTGATGGAACATGGCTAAGGCTTAACTGGTTGGTCTAGTGGTTGCACCATGCTGGCCTGCCCACTCCAAGTTGCGAGTTCACCCACGGGACTTGTGCGAAGGCATGGGTCTTGTGGGTCTTAGACAGGAGGGTACAGCGTGAGGCTGGTTTCACAGAGCAGCGAGCACTTCCTACTTTGACGGTGGAGGGATCACAGGTCGCTGCACCTCTGGCCCACAACACCTGTTGAGCCTAGCCCCTTGAACCATCTCTTTTTGGTGGTGGGGTTCATATTTTAGGTGCGAATGACATCATTAACACCTGTTGAGCCTAGCCCCTTGAACCATCTCTTTTTGGTGGTGGGGTTCATATTTTAGGTGCGAATGGGGTTCATATTTTAGGTGCGAATGACATCATTAACACCTGTTGAGCCTAGCCCCTTGAACCATCTCTTTTTGGTGGTGGGGTTCATATTTTAGGTGCGAATGACATCATTTGGTTATTTAACTGCTATGAAAGTCATAAACACTTTCAGCCTCTACTTATGGATCTTAAGACAGTAGAGGGAAATACTTCATCCTAAGAACAGAATGAAAGGGTTTCCTAGGCCTTTGTTAGATCTAAACAAATCATCATTTGCTAAGGTGATTGATCGAGCCTTTGGACGACCTCTGTACCCTCCTTTTGATCCATATGCAAATGACATCAACTTTCTGCTTGCATCTTATTTGATTCCTTATGTTGGTCTTACCGGATATGTTGAGCCAATCCACTCCAAAATGCTACATCTAGACAGGTATAAATTGTGGATGTAGTTGCTGTTGTGATTTTCTGTGACCCTAAAATACAAGCAACAGTAACTGCTGTTGTAGTTCCATTGTGGAAACTTCTATAGTTTAATATTACAACTGCAATTGTGGATTGCAGACAACAATTTAAAATTATGCCTATCACTACTAGATGTGTAATAATGTTGCATGTATGTATCAGCTGATCATAGGTCTTCTATGAGTAGAATCAGGCCAAGATGCCTTCTCTGGCAACATTCTTGTTGGTGACAAATATTAACTATCATATTCACTATCTTTAAGAAAACATGTTTGTATATAGAATAAGAATCGGTGGAAAAAAAACATAAGGATAGTATAAGAATATATAAGTAAACAAAGAGTGAGATCAAAACACATTTGTTCAGCATAGTGAAAGTTCTATGAGTAAGACTATTTGCAGGTCTTCTATGAGTAGAATCATGCCAAGATGCATTCTCTGGCAACTTTCTTGCTGGTAACAAATTTTAAATATCATATTGACTATCTTTATTGAAAACATGCTTGTTTATAGAATAAGGATCAGACAGGAAAAAAAAACATAAAGATAGTACAAGAATATATTAACTTTAGAATGTTCAAACACTTCCTTTTCAAAAGAGTATCATGTAATTCTATGTACCATATTTGAAATACTTCTAAACCATACATAGAAATCAGAAAAAGAAACTCTTCACCAAACTTTGATAATAGAATAGGAGGGGGCCGCGCGAACGCAGGCCCCCACAGCAACAAATTATGATGTAGGTTCCACCACTTGAGTAGACCTTAGGATAGCACCCCTCCTAAGTGCAATGGAGGTCACTCTCCTAGGCCATGGTCCTTCATGATCAACCATGGACCCCATCCAGGTAAGTATGTTGCAATGTGGGTATTCAAGTTCTTTTATACTCTTTTATTTCAATACATTCCACCTTCTTTCAATGTGGAACTCAACTACTAGTAGGCAATGTATTTTCCACACTCTACTGCTATTTTTTATTTTTTCACTTGAAAGCGACCAACTTCCCTTTGGCTTTTATTATTGAATTGGATA
Organism: Lathyrus sativus; assembly: GCA_963859935.3. Taxonomy (NCBI): domain Eukaryota; kingdom Viridiplantae; phylum Streptophyta; class Magnoliopsida; order Fabales; family Fabaceae; genus Lathyrus; species Lathyrus sativus. Next base: position 645,348,585 of record OZ012741.1, read on the forward strand.
TTTCCTTCCTTGTTACTGTTAGTTGTATTGAAAACTGATGTGTTTAATACTTAGATCTTTCCCCAGACAGCGGATGAATACTAACTACCCTATTTTACACCACTGCATCATCAGAAAACTATGTAGACATTAACTCCAACTTGTGCTGAAGTTGGTTTTTCGTTGCATAACATGCAGTTAGATGGTGCACATGATTTTACGAAAGTAACTACTACAGTAACAAATTAGTTAATAAATTTATGAAAGAAAGTGATTAATTTAAGGTGTGGTCTTAGTACTTGGAATGCAGAAAGTAGGATTCAGCTTTGCTGTCTACTTATAAGTAATTAGTTTGTATAATATTCTAAATAGTGTTATAATGTTCTCTCTGCTTTACGCCTCCTTCACGTCAACTATTACGTTGAATATATTTTATATACTGCGGTCATGTACTTGGAGAATTTGTGATGTTCAAATATTAAATAAAAATAACCCCTTTGTGTGGGCACATGAAAGCATACAATTTAGCTGACTAAGGAATTGGTTTAACAGTATGATTGTGTCAAATTTTTGTAGTGTTTCGTTTTTTTACCAATTGTTGGCGAAATGATAATTTATGGGGATTATCATTGGTTATGATGGCTTTTTTGTAGGTCTTTGATGTATTGGAATTGTGATAGAGTGATGATGGTGCAAAAAGGGTTGGTTATGAAAAAATTGAATTGGTCCAGTTTATGGATCTATGAATACTACTTCACTCAAGTAGAGTTTTGGAATCATAGCCTGTATCCTCTAGAGAGTAATATTTAACTCCTGTATCTGATACTAATTTATTGCCCCTGCATTTACAAAAATAAAATTAACACGTATTGAAACAGGATTAGAAAAGTAAAAAAGTAATCAAGTTAGAGGACAAAACTTGCACTAGGTTTGGTGGGGTGTGCCAGCCTATTGCTATAGTGCAAGACAAAAGTAGTGATTGATTTTTTTGATTGCATTTTAAAAATTCAACCGTTCATTGTGTATTATCTCTGCATTATGCAAGCAATAAACTCAGTATTTTCAAGTAACAGGTAAAGTTTGTTATTTTTGTTTATAATCAAGATCAGAAGTAGTACATTTTTCTTTTTCCTTTTCAGTTGGTATAGTACCAATTCAGTTGAATCTTTTGGTCCAGGTTGTGGGAACCCTCTTTACATACAGAAATGTGTGCTTTTAGACACTTTCGGTTCAGCTGTGCCTGGATTATTACTTGTTTTCAACACAGTCAAATTAAAAAACAAGTTTATTTGTAGGGAGGTTGGATGTTGAGTTCAGCTGTGCCTGGATTATTACTTGTTTTCAACACAGTCAAATTAAAAAACAAGTTTATTTGTAGGGAGGTTGGATGTTGAGTTTTGTTTAGAGAATAAAGACTTCACAATGAGGATCCATACCAAAAAATAAAATATAAATCCTTTATTTGTGTACTGAAACTGCAAAGATAATAACATGAAGAAAAAATATGAAAATACAAGTCTGACAGATTCTGCAAAAGTAATGTCTAATGTCAACAGAAAAGAAGTTTATAATTTGAACTAGGTTTGGTGGGGCGTGCCAGGCAATTGCAATAGTGCAACGCAAAAGCGACACTTGAGAGACCCAATAGCAAGCTATTGAAGTGGACTCTCCCCCTCAAGAAATTAATTTAATATCGTGTGGGCCAATGACCCACATATCAGATATTAAACTGATAAGAACAGATACTACACTTGATCTTAGCCAAAAGGCCGAGAAAGGTATGAACTAAAATGTCTGCTTGTTGTGTGTTTTATATCTGACATCTACTATGCTTCTTTTCTGACTATACAATGTGGGACTTTATGCAATAATTTGGAGCCTACTAGTGTTCGTGTTAGCTCAACACTTCTGTAACTTGCTCTTGTGGAACATGAATTAAACCAAGAGGGAGATTGGTTCACATACATTTTCTGCTCAAAGTGATTTTGTTCATACAAAGAAGTGGTCTCATTTTCTGCAACAACAAAATTATGTAAGTCACAAACTCTTTTCATCTCTTTTTGGTTTAAAACTCAGCCAAATTTTGTAATCAAATAATTTTGAAATATAACATTTGTTAGAACAAGACTGAATATAAAGCAGAAAAGCCTCAGTAAAAGTTGAACTCTTTTCCTTTAAATAAATTCATCTGTAGTTTATGAAATACTTACCTAATTAAGTTCCAATTTAACAAAAACCAAGTCATTAACATTAGGATTCTCTTATTTTATTAGTTTTGTTTTAAAACTTCGGTGAATTTTATTCGCTCTTTTTCCATTTCTTTGAAAACAATAAAGTGTGGTGGCGACTTTTTCTTTATGAGTTAAGTTAACCAATAGTTTAATCTCAAAATTTTCACCGCTATAACATTTATATAAAATAAAATAAAAAAGGCAAATTTTAAAAAAAATAAAAAATAATTTTGTTCACTTTCGTTCTTCACTCTTGTTCTTCTTTTTCAAATTTGTGAAGAACAATGAACATTCTCCCTTTCTTACCTTTCTCCCCTCATTTTCTCTCAAGTTCATGAACATTCACATATTCACTAATTAATCAATAACAACAATAACAATTTCCCCAATCTGTGAAGAACAATGAAATTCTAAAAGCTAAATTAAATGGCAATGGTGAAGAATTGAGACATGTAACTATGTGGATATGACTATGTGTGGGTGCAGAAACAAGATCGTATCAAGAAACCATATAAGTGGCGTGAGTTTGAAGTTCTAACGGATGAAGCTCAAGAACACGATAAAGATTTCAATAGAATATGCAGATTCTGATGAGTCTCTGACCAAGCTCCGACTAGATATTTTTTGAACTTCTCGACACAGTAGATTGGTGTTGATTATTACACTAGTAATTTGCACAAGTGATTTCTTTATATCTATCTATTTTTGTTGAAATGTAGCCCGTAATCCTCTTAAACATTGCAGGGTTTAAATCTTTAAAAAAATTATTAAAAAAAGAAAGAGATGCAAGGTTGAGAAGCAGGTGTTCAAAAACTGGCCTATGCTAATTCCTTACAACTGCCTCATGGTTCAGTAAACAAATATGGTTACACATTAGATAACAACGACTTATGAAGTGGTGCGTACCATTGGAAGAAATACAACAAGCATCGAGGAAAGTGCTCTTGAGAGTCTCCTGGATCAAGAAAATTACCATAGAAGACATGGGAGATACCTTGCAAATATAATTATGTAATCTGTGTAGAGTGGTGTGACTTGCACTTGCAAATATAATTGATGACAATACAATCTATCGTGATTAGAAATAAGAGCAAGTGTTGAGTATGAAAGGGTGAGATGATAGAAAGATTAGTGAAGTAGAAAAGCTTCATCAACATAAAAGTATTTTTTTATTAAAAATGGTTATTGCATGCTTTTTCACCGTTGAATTGTGATGAAGATGACATTTTACTGTCAACTCAGATGCCACGCGTGCATCAACAAACGTCATTTGAGCAAAATAGGCCGAAGGACTTTTGTGACACTGTTTGAAAAGTTAAAGAATCAATTTTAACTTAAGATATGGGGCGTCCGAAGATGCATCTTCGGAATATGAAGGACATTTTGAGTTTAAAAATAGAAAATCTCATAATAGTATAGAATTGTAAAAATAGGTTTTAAAAAAATATAAATATACAAAATTTCTCAAATACCCATTTTGTCAAAACCCTTCCCTTTTGCCCTTCAACCGTCATCTCATGTTGCCACCAGGTTTGTACTTTTCATTTTTTTAGAGTGAATTAGATAGGTGGTTGTTTGTTATAGCTTTGTGATCAGTACTACTTCCATATCTAATGTCTATATGTTGTTTTCAGTTTATTTTGACGTGCTCTCCATCATAGTTTAGCAAAATAGCTTATAGTTTATATGAAAACAGTTTAAATTTAGTTTATCTTTTGTTATATAGTTTATATGAGAAGTCCTGAATTAAATTGTTTATCCAAACATGAACTTATTTGGTCAAGATTGAGCTTATGATTGTGGAGTTTCATATTGCATTAATATTTTTGAGAAGAATCATCTCTTTGAATACATATGACTTTAGTACTTTGAGATTCGTGATATCATATCATGCTCAAAGCAGAGGTTATTAGAGTCCTAATTTAGTGAAGGTATGCTTAAGGTTCTTTCTGTCTTTATTACGTTCTTTTAACAGTTTTCCTTCATTCATCGTATCCATGACATTTCAGAATGGAAATATATTGTTCAATATGCTATATAGAGATTAAATGCAATTTCTTATCTAGAACTGTTATTTCACACATGTCATTATTAGGCATTTTATGAAATTTGGTTTGCAACATATAATCATGCAAACATACAAAAATCACAACGTTGTGCTGAATTTAGTAAATATTTTCCTTTATTAATCTATTGCTTGTTAAAATAAGGAATGAAGGATTGGTGACTTTGTTCTTGTAAAGACAAGATGGACATGGCATTTTTATATGAAATTGTAATCTGCAAGCTTAGTTCGAGACAAAAAAAAGCTTTAATTTCAAAGCATCCAATTTGCTAGGAGTATATCTAGATTCAAATTAAAAGAATTAATGGCATCTTTCTGATAAGCCTAATGTCCATTACTTTCTTGTTTAAATGCTGAAGGAATGCTAAGTACGAGGAACCATTAGAGAAATTTGAGTCAGTTTTGGGAACAAAGCCAGTGAAGCAGCAATGGAAGCTATAATGTTGCTTGTTGTTACTTAAAGCTAAACCAGGTATATATGTTTATTCACTTTACAAGATTGTTTTATTTAAGCTTACAAGACTGTTTTGAATAGTTTATGAAACAACATATCATATGTCTATAATTTGTTTTCTGCTTATCTTGACATGCTTTCTGTCCCACAACACCTGGTGAGCCTTAGCCCCTTGAACCATCTCTTTTGGTGGTGATCAGGTTCATATTGAGGTGAAGTCCCATGTCACCTTGATTTTTTATTTCACCTTGACATTTATTTATCTTGGGCCTATTTGGATCCATCCAATGAGGAACACATGATTTAATGAAATGAATATTTTTTGGATCAAAATAAGTTTTTCATGTCTGTCCTTAGGACTGCTTAAAAAAATTATAAATGCTTTTTAGCTTAAATGTCCATGATTTACAAACACCATGATCCATACCCCTCTTGTATCCTTTCTCATATAACCCTTAATTTCACTTACAGTTTCATGTACATCATTCCTTTCAAGTTTGGCATTGTCCTTCAAGAAAGAAAAGCAAACAATATTTAAACCTCTACTAAAATTCAGACTGGCATTTCCATATGCTTAACAAATGGTCCTAAATTTGCACTGAAACAGAACTTGATACAAAAAGATTCAAACATTGATACAAAGAAAAGAGATTCTATTACCGAGATGCACACCTTCACAAAGTTCCAGATGGAGCTTTATTTGACCTCCAAACCCCCTTTATCAATGTATCTATTAAGACATTCTACTTCATGGCCTCCCTCACGAGAAGCTGTAGATATCCAATAAAGGATTAACCATACAACATGCTTTTTCTCTATTATCTTCATTTGTTTGTAAAGAAATGACGTGGTTCACATGCTACTTGGTTCTGAATCACTATTGCCTCCAGTTTTGCTAGTTTCATTGAGTTTCTCCTTGGACCCGCTTGTAGATTTTTAACTGGATTATTATTTACTGCATTTTTTATTGGCTTGGGATTGGAGGAATTTCTCTGCCTTAAAGATGTGTGTTAGCTTGCTACAGAACCTCCCCACATTGGCTTGGGATTGGAGGAATTTCTCTGCCTTAAAGATGTGTGTTAGCTTGCTACAGAACCTCCCCACATCCGAGTGGACTCTCCCACTCAAGAGATAAATTTAGTATCATGAGGTGAAAAAGATTAAAGTTTGAACAGTAGTTAATTCTGCAGAAAAAGATTAAAGTTTTAACATGGTTTGGTGGGGTGTGCCAGACTATTGCAATAGTGCAAAACAAAAGCGACACTAAGAGGCCCAATAGCAAGCTATTGAAATGGACTCTCCCCCTCAATAAATAAATTTAATATCGTGTGGACCATTGGCCCACATATCAGATATTAAACTGATAAGAACAGATACTACACTTGATCTTAGCCAAAAGGCCGAGAAAGGTATGACTTGAAATCAAGGCTAGTTATGTGTTTTATATCTGACATCTGTTATGTTTGTTCCTTCACTAATCAAGGTGGAACTCTTATGCATCATCTTCAGCTTTGGACTACATATTTCCCTTTTCTTCATAACAAATCACAATATAGTCCAAAATCTCTCTATTGATTCTGAATATTTTATGCAATTTTTGTTGCGTCTAGTTCTATGGGGTAAACAATTAAAATGTGAGTGAAACATCCTTAATGCAAAGGACATGTCTTCAGTTGAAACTTTGAAACATCTTTAATAGATATGAACGAGTATATGTAGAGTTCTTGGAAAGTTTACTCACCGCAACCACAACCAATTTTATCCAGATATAATAGTTCTATGATGATTTTTATTGCAAAACAATATTTACCTAATTCCTTATTTTTGCTTCACATTAATTTCACATAATTTTTAAAAATTTATTCATATATGTTATCTCCTCTCTCATCCTGAAACATATTATTTTGACAAATTGCTTTTCTGTTGTCCTCTTAATCTGTTTTGCCTAGCATTTCATAATAATAATAATAATAATAATGTTGTTTAGCACATTTTGGCATTTAATTAAATGAAGTTTGTAAATAAAACATCAACGGTCATAGAAAGACATGGTTTGGTTATTTATTTGCTATGAAAGCCATAACACTTTCAGCCTCTGCTTATGGATCTTAAGATAATAGAGAGAAATACTTCATCTTAAGATAACATGCTTGTTTGTAGATTGATTGCATCTAATTGCTCCTAAATTCGTTGAGTGTGGACCCTCTCCTATTGCAGAGCCATAAAGAACAGAGTGAAGGGTTTCCTAGGTAGGTATAAATTGTGAATGTCGTCTCTGCAATGATTTTTCGACGACCCTTAATATTATGGTAAAATACAAGCAAATACATACAGTTGATACAACAGTAACTGTTGTTGTAATACCATTGTGTAAACTTCATTAGTTTATATATTCCAACTGCAATTGTGGATTTCAGGCAACAATTTAAAACTATGGCTATAGCTACTAGATTGTGTAATAATGTTGCATGTATTATACCACCTAATTGCAGGTCTTCTACGAGTAGAATCATGCCAAGATGCATTCTCTGGCTTGCTGGTAACAAATTTTAAATATCATATTGGCTATCTTTTTAGAAAACATGCTTGTTTATAGAATAAGGATCAGAAAGGAAAAAAAAACATAAGGATAGTACAAGAATATACCATATTTGAAATACTTCTAAACCATACATAGAAATCAGAAAAAGAAACTCTTAACCAAACTTTGATAATAGAATAGGAGGGGGCCGCGCGAACGCAAGCCCCCACAGCAACAAATTATGATGTAGGTTCCACCACTTGGGTAGACCTTAAGAAAGCACCCCTCCTAAGTGCAATGGAGGTCACTCTTCTAAGCCATGATCCTTCATGATCAACCATTGACCCCATCCAGGTAAGTACCTTGCACTGTAGGTATTCAAGTTATGTTATACTCTTGCTTATCCCAATACCTTCACCTTCTTTCAATGTGGGACTCAACATACTAATAGTAATAGTAGGCAATATATTTCCCACCCTCTATTTTGCTTTTCATTTTTTTTCACTTGAAATGAAAGTGAGCAACTTCAAGCATGACAGGTTCACTTTGGCCTTTATTATTGAATTGGATATTTCAAGCATGACTGTTGATATCAGAGAAGCTTTAGGTTTGTTAGCAGTGTTGGAGTGGGTGCGAGAGCTGATCTTTAAGCAAGTTTTTTTGTACATGGATTCTAAAAGAGATGTGGATGCTTTCTGCGCAGCAGTGCCTGGCTTATAACATGTTCTCAATAGTCAAATCAAAACACAAGTTTATTTGAATGGAGGTTTATTTTTGTTAAGAAGACGAAGACATAGCACTTGGCAGTGACGATTATTCAAAAACTCGGAGGTTAAGAATAGTAAAAAGGACCAATCCAATTCCATCTCCTATACTATAAAAATATTGTGATAAAATATTTAATCATAAAAATAGTGAAATTATATGCCCAGCTTATAAAATAAAGTAGAGAGGCATTGTGGTTTTGCAAAATATGAAAATTAAGTGGTATGGACTTCACATATAATTACATGATGTGATGTTAAGATTAGGGGTGTTCAAAATTTTGGTTAACTGATCTAAATGTTTAATTTGAATTGAAATTGAATCCTAAAAAATTTAAATCATTTAAATGGTTAATTAACTGAATTGTTTATTTTAATCAATTCAATTAATTTAATTGAATTTAAAACTAGTTTAAATTATTATAAATTCTTTCCACACTTTTATCAAAAATATAAATACAATTATTTAACAAATATTTTTCAGTTAGTTACTATGTGGTATATTTTAAGATTTGCAGTACTAGCGTTAATCGTTAGTACTGCTAGTCTTAAAATTTATGTCATGTATATTATTTTGCGTTGTGGTATAAGTTGTAGGATGTTGCATGATGGGTTGAATATTTTTTTGTGTTTTATGCTTCTTAAAATTGTAGTTTCCTACTTCAAATAATGAGTTTTTGTCAATGGTTGAACTGTGATCCTGTAGAACTACAATTATGTTATGTCAACTTATTTTCCTTGTGTGATGTCTTGATTTGTAACCCTATCAGTTTGATTTTTTATTTGTGTTTAAAGTTTATTAGATCTGTGAGTATGAGTCTCTAAATTGTTCGATAGAAGAAAATTATAATTTGGTGAAATGTGTCCAGGTGTTAACCTTTTCTAGGTAGACTACATTACTCCGAAGTGAGTTTTATTGAGGATTTTTTAGACTTTCTTATTGTTTTTTGTTGCACCCTAAAATTTGTCCTCACTTTTCTTAATCATAATTGGCTTGTGTTTCACATTCATATGTATTTTTCATTAGGTCATGAATTCACAACCATTTATTTGCATGAGCTCCTAAGACATGGGATCAAAAGATTTCTTGTGATTTGGGTCTTCTCTATTCAAGGATGATTTAATTGGTTATTTTATCTAAGCTTGAAGATAAGAAATCAACATTTAATACAAAAGCAAAAGATTAGGCAATCACTTTTGTACAATGTCCTATCGTTGACAAGATAGTGAAATCATATTTGAAATCTTTATTGACGTCAAAGTTTGAAAGGGGCTACACTCTCTCGCATCATATCGATGACCTTATTTGTTTGGTGCAAAGTTGGAGCAAAAAAGAGTCGAATTTTATATGCTGAAGGCTTAGAGCGAGTTCTTAAATGGTCGGAGGAAATTAAGGATCTCTATGGGTCATTTCAACTCGAGGCAGATTCTAATGCTTTCAAGACTGAGGATTAACTACTCTCTTCTTGCTGGAAACATTATTATTTGCTATTACACTTGGAAGATCATAAATTTTCTCAGCGTCACAAGGAACTGTTGGACCAATATCTGTCTGGAATCCAGTACTATATCGATAATCACGCTAGTGGATCTGCCGTCAACAAAGATGGTGGGTTGGAGACTAAAAAGTTTTTCTTGAATTGTTTATGCCTACTACTAAGGCATCTAGACAACAAGATATTTGAAAGCACAATGTCAGAAATTGGGATGAAAATCTCACATTCTAGTACCACAATTTTTCATGAATTTGAATTGTTTGGTTTTTTTATTGAATTGTTTAGATATTATTTTTATGAATTGTTTTTTGATGATTTTTCATGAATTGAATTGCTTTGATAATGTTTTCATGAGTTTTTTTCGATCATTTTTCATGAATCATTTTTGATAATTTTGCATGATGTGTATTGATAATTTTTCATGATTATGGATTAATTCTTGATTGATTGTAGATTAATTTTCTTGACTTGTTGAAATAATTCCTTGGATGGTTTTGTGGCTAATTGTTGACGTAGAGTTGTGATCAATTCTTGATGCTTGGTATTAATTTTGATCATTAATACAAGTTGTGATTATTTATTGATGCCTTTGTATTGACTAATTCTTGATAGTACTTGTTTAATCTTGATGCATGCCTTGTGCTTGATACTTTGACATGAGTTTCTCCTTGTACTTGAACCTTTTTTCGTGTTTGATTTTTCCTTAATGATTGAGACACTTTATGTTTACTTGTTGGTTACTTTGTGCTCACATGTTCTCTTAGGACTTCTTAGTTCAACTTAATTTCTGATTAAGTTTGAAGTAAGATAGACATTAGGCTCTCAATCTAAGTATGATCACATTAGGATATAATCATTTTTTAATCCTAACCTTATGACCACATTGCATGATAACATCTGGGACCAAGTCTCCCTTAGATTTGTGCGTTGTGTCTTTCTCTTCTTCCTCATAATCAATTCAAAACACGTAATAAATATGAGGTGTATAGTAACCCACGAGCCTTAACCACATGGGAAAAGATGAGTGGGGGTCTTTTTGTACCTCTTCTTAGAGTATTTTGTACGCGAGACGTTTGGATCGTTTGTACAAAATATTATCTCCTATTGTCATAGACTTTAGCACAATACGCATCACAATCCGATTCAATTAACTTCTTCAAAAAACACTTCTACAAATGCAAACCATTTTGTCCTTCAGGATTTCTCTCAAGCCTTTTTAGAAATGGCATGTTATTTTTGTTCTACCGTAAACAAGTAACGCGTAAGTTTCCGACAACGAGCGGCAAACACCTAAACTGTTGGAACATGAATGTTAGCATTGTCCATAAAAAGCACTAAGCAACTTGTGGTCCCACGAACTACGGACGCTCTGATTTCTTCATTCTCGTCCGAATGAAGATACGTAGGCACAAGGTCTCAAATCCTTGGTGAACAACCTTCCCATTCACCTGTAGTCCTCTGAAATACGTTGACTCTGACTTTTCCATTGCACGAGAGAAATACGCAGACATAAGATTGTGAGATCATATCGATTCTCTTTTTGTTTTTTTCTCCCTTTTCATTTTTGTGTTCTCTTAGTGTCATACCTCAAATTTTACCCCTTAGATTCTTTGTTCATTTTCATATCATTTTAGGTCAATCATTCATGCATAACTAACCATTTATCAAGACATGGTTTTGTTTTGTTCATCTGTGAATTTAGATTTTCCTTAAAAGGCTCAAAGGATTGATTAGTCAGAGTTTTAGATGGATCATCTGTCAAACAAGTTCTCATACACTCAAGAGATTTCCCTCTATCAATAATCAAGTGCAATATGACTTTATTACAAGTTCTTCAAGATTTAAATTCATCTGATCAAGAATCAGGATTTTGGTTCTCATTAAGTCTTTGTTTCATCAATGTGCACTCAGAGCACAAAGATTAGGGTTTCTTACCCTTTATGTTTAAAATGAGCAAGTGTTGTTCAGTTGAGTTTCACTTGAGGCTAGCATGTTGATGACGAGAAAACGCATCGGTTATATCGCTAGATTTCATTGACTTTTACCGCGCATTCACCGTTTTAACGCTCGATTCCTCGAGTTTTTTCTTACTATTTTGCAGGTACATCGATATGTGAGGCCAAATCATGAATTAAGAAGAAAAGAACAAAGAAACCACAAGAAATGAAGCAAGACAGAAGCCTGCATAAACTCTGCATAATTTGTTACGACCACGGTCGTTACAAGGGTGTCACGACCGTGACACCTTACTTTGGGACATCACGACCGTGAGGAAGTAGTCACGACCGTGACACTTGAAATCATCAAACAACGAGCGTGAAGACCTTGTCACGCCCGTGACAAGGATATAACTTGAATTTTGACTCAGACTACGTTAAGCCACCAGTGATGCCCACTCCTCCCGGTAATTCTCCTCAAGGCAGCACGTGAGGGAGACTTCTCCCATTTTCTGCTGCCACTTTCCAACATTTTCTCAACCACTTCAGCAAAGCCCAAGAAGCAAAAGACCAAGGACCAGCCCATTGGAAGCTCTATAAATAGGACCAGCTCAGGAGGATTCAAGGACAGACTTCAGTATCCAAATTTCCTGCGGAAGCTCTGCCGAATTACCTTACCATCAGAATTATTATTTTCAGCATTTTATTTTCTGCCTTATTTTATTTGTATCCAAACCAACCGTGTAACAATTTCCAACATTAGGGAATTGTTATACTTTTATTTGTTTCCAGCCTTCAGCATTCGTTTTAATTTTTATTTCCGCCTACTCCAAGCCTTCCGGTCTGTGGAAGAAGGAGTCTACTCAGATATTTGTTAATCAGGTTTTTCAGTTATTGCAATTTAATTTATTTATAATGTCTATTTATTTTTCTGCCATTAGTAAGTCAATAATTAACTCTGAGTCTGATTTAACCTCGATGAGTAGCTAAATACCTTACGGCGGTATGTAGTTATAACTAACTTAACCGGTAAAATATAACCATGGGCTAAAATAATTAATCGCTTAACATTCTGGCTGATGCTTTTTAATTAAATTCGACCGTTTCGTTACGAGAGTAAGAAAAGGGTATTAGGTTGGGTCAAGACCACGAGAGTGTGAGATTTTAACCAGATAGCTAAAGTTAGGCATTTAAATTAAATACAGCGAGAGCGCTTTAAGATAAATTAGAATTATTTAGTTTCCAAAAATTACCTCTAAACACTTATGGGCTAGCGAGAGCATGCATAGGGCTTTAGGGATAAGATCTGATTCAAGACCACGAGAGTGTGAGTTGAGGGTATTCAAACTAGTGATCTCTACCGAATAAATTAAGTGAACATCTTTATAAGCCTAGGTTAGATTGACCCACCTAAGTTAGTATAATTACATACCGACCGTCTTAGTATTATTTTATTAAAAACTTAAATTTAATTCCGCCTTCAATAGTCTTAGAAAACCCACAACAATCGTGACAACTATTCGCCTTAACTAAACTAGAAGTTCATCTAGCACTACGTAACGATAGAATCCCTGTGGATCGATAATCTTAAATATTACTTCGATAGGCTGTGCACTTGCAGTAAGATACCGCTAGACGCATTAAGTAGACACGTCTCTAGCCCATCAAGTTTTTGGCGCCGTTGCCGGGGATTCCTTAATTTAGTTACTAGTGCACTTAGGTAGCATTGTCTAGACTAAGGTATCAACTATTTAATTTAATCTAATCTCCGAGTGTATGCCACGTACTCGCTCCAAAAGCGAAGACTTGCAACCTCTAATCCCTGAATCAGAACGCTTCTTACACGTAAGAAGACGTATACTCGATTTCGAAAATAATTCCAACATTCCAGATCTTCAATTAGATCCGCCTGAACCAGTCGTAAAATCAGAAAATGCAGGAATGGCTGAAGAACAAACTCATCCACTCAAGTATTACGCTAATCCTTCGCAAGGTGAACCGCATTCAAGCATTGCAGCGCCGGCTATCAACCGAAACGATTTCGAACTAAAACCATCATTGATATCAGCCGTGCAACAAAACCAATTCGCCGGAAATCCTACCGAGGATCTGAATCTTCATCTTTCGATCTTTGTGCAATATGCAGATACCGTAAAAGCCAATGGAGTTACCCAATAAGCTATTATACTACGTTTATTTCCTTTTTCGCTTCGAGACAGAGCAAGAGCATGGCTTCAATCTCTGCCTTCAAACTCAGTAACTACATGGGAACAACTTAAGAAAGTTTTCTTGAACAGGTATTTTCCACCTAGCAAGACAGCTATGCTGAGAGCTCAGATCAACGGATTTAAGCAAAGAGAAAGTGAATCATTATTCGAAGCTTGGGAACGCTATAAGGATCTACTTAGGCTTTGTCCACATCATGGATTAGTAGAATGGATGGTCATCCATACCTTCTATAATGGACTCTTGTACAATACAAGAATGACAATTGACGCTGCCGCGGGTGGTGCATTGATGGACAAAGAATATAATGATGCCTATGCACTTATCGAAAGTATGGCTCAGAATCATTACCTTTGGGGAAGCGAGAGAGTCGCAACTGAGAAACCAACAAAGGGAGGTATGTACGAAGTAAGTAGTATGGACCAAGTCAATGCGAAGTTTGACCAACTAAGCCAAAAGATCGACAACTTGGCCATAACACCTGCAGCCACCGTGGCTGCAGTAACACCTAACTGTGAGTTATGTGGAGTCCCAGGACACGAAGTCTCTGATTGTCAACTATTGGCAGGAACTCCTACTGATCAAGTGAATTATGCTCAAGGAAACCCTTACTCAAACACATACAACCCAGGTTGGAAGAATCATCCGAATTTCTCCTATAAGAGTAACAATGCTTATTACGCACCAGGTCAAGCACCAGCTACATCACCAGGATATCAAAAGACTGCTCCTAATATCCCTAGAAAATCGAACCTTGAATTGATGATGGAGAGCTTTATAGCTAGCCAATCTCAGACAAACAAGGACTTCCTAAACCAAAACATTCACACTAGCGAGCAGATTAAACAATTAGTGAGCAAAGTAGATGCATTAGTTACCCATAACAAAATGCTTGAAACTCAGATTTCACAAGTAGCTCAACAACAAGCGCCTACTGCTGCACCAGCTGGAGTATTCCCTGGACAACCTCAACCTAATCCGAAAGGACATGCTAACGCTGTAATATTAAGAAGTGGCAAGGAACTTGACGGACCTACCGATCCAAGACTTGACAATCCAGCCATGCACCAAAAACCGGATAAACCGACTGAAGTGGTGAATGATCCAGAGGAAAAGGAAGATGAAAGTCGAGAGGTAGTGGAGAAAGAACAACCTTATGTGCCTCAACCACCCTATAAACCACCAATTCCGTACCCTCAAAGACTAATAAGTTCCAAGACGACGGGTCAATTTAAGAAATTTGTCGAACTTCTGAAACAGTTGAATATTACTATTCCGTTTACAGAAGCAATTACCCAAATACCCTCGTATGCCAAATTTTTAAAAGAAATCTTATCCAATAAGAAAAAGATAGAGGATAACGGAACAGTTACACTTACTGCCGAGTGTAGCGCCATAATTCAGAATAACATGCCTCCTAAGCTAAAAGATCCAGGAAGTTTCTCTATACCCTGTGTAATAGGAAAATTCGTCATTGACAAAGCTCTATGCGATTTAGGAGGCAGTATCAGTGTTATGCCCTTAACGATTTGCAAAAGGCTAGACATGGGAGACCTAAGACCAACTAAAATGTCCGTTCAACTAGCCGATCGCTCTGTTAAATATCCTGTAGGCATACTAGAAAACGTCCCAGTACGTATAGGACAATTCTACATTCCTACTGATTTTATAATCATGGACATCTCTGAAGACTCCACTACACCTATCATACTAGGAAGACCATTCTTAGCTACCGCCGGAGCCATAATAGACGTAAAAAGAGGAAAGCTAACCTTTGAAGTAGGTGAAGAAAAAGTTGAATTTGTTTTAACACAATTCTTACAATCACCAGCTATAGAGGATACATGCTATCTAATGGACGTAATTGACGAATGTGTAAGAGAAATGGAACTGGAGGAGACCACTTATTCTGAAATAATGAAAATTCAAATCCCTCCAATTTTCGAAGATGATAATTGGCAAAAACCGTATCAGGATAATAGTCTGAGCGAAAGCTTAGCACTTACACCGGATCCCATGCCAAGTAAAGATAAACCTACATTAGGATTAAAAACTTTACCTAATAACCTAAGGTACGAATTCTTAGACGTTGAATGTAAAAGACCAGTTATAGTGAATTCCAGTTTAGGAACCATAGAAACAAAGAAACTTTTAGATGTCTTGAAGAAATATCCAACTGCATTAGGATATAACATATCTGATCTCAAAGGAATATGTCCTTCAGTTTGCATGCATCGCATTCTGCTAGAAGAAGATTGCAGAACCTCCAGAGAGTCTCAAAGAAGAATAAACCCAACCCTTAGCACTGTAGTAAAGGAAGAAGTCAAGAAATTATTAGACGCCGGGATAATATACCCAATCTCTGATAGTGAATGGGTTAGTCCAATACATGTAGTGCCAAAGAAAGGAGGTATCACTGTTGTGAAAAACGCTCAAGGCGAATCGATATCGCAAAGAGTAGTGACGGGATATAGAGTGTGCATAGATTATCGTAAACTAAACAAAGCCACTCGAAAAGATCATTTCCCACTACCTTTCATAGATCAAATGTTAGAACGATTAGCCAAGCATTCTTACTTCTGTTATCTTGACGGTTACTCAGGATTCTTCCAAATCCCTATCCATCCTGATGATCAAGAGAAGACTACATTCACATGTCCTTATGGAACGTTCGCTTATAGGCGAATGCCCTTTGGATTGTGCAACGCTCCTGCAACCTTTCAAAGATGTATGATGTCAATCTTCGCAGATTTTATAGACAACATCATGGAAGTGTTCATGGACGACTTCTCTGTATGCGGGCAAAGCTTTGAAGTATGTCTATCAAACTTAGAAATGGTGTTAGAAAGATGTGTAAAAGTGAACCTCGTGCTTAACTGGGAGAAATGTCATTTTATGGTCAACGAAGGAATCGTATTAGGTCATGTAATATCAGATAAGGGAATTGAAGTCGATAAAGCTAAGATTGAAGTAATAAAGGACCTTCAACCTCCTAAAACCGTTCGAGAAATACGAAGCTTTTTAGGACACGCCGGTTTTTACCGACGATTCATCAAAGATTTCTCGAAAATTACTAAACCTCTTACTGGTTTATTGATGAAAGACGCTGAGTTCATATTCAATGAAGATTGTCTTAAGGCATTCGAAACTCTAAAAACAGCCCTCATCACCGCACCAATCATGCAACCCCCTGACTGGAGATTACCTTTTGAAATCATGTGCGATGCGAGCGACTATGCTGTGGGCGCAGTCCTGGGTCAGAGAAAAGAAAAGAAACTCCATGCGATTTACTATGCGAGTAGAACCTTGGATTCTGCCCAGATGAACTACGCCACTACAGAAAAAGAATTGCTAGCAGTTGTCTTTGCGCTTGACAAATTCCGCTCTTACCTAGTTGGAGCGAAAATAATCATTTACACAGACCACGCTGCTATCCGATATCTATTAACTAAGAAGGATGCTAAGCCAAGACTCTTAAGATGGATTTTACTCCTACAAGAGTTTGATCTAGAAATAAAAGACAAAAAAGGTACTGAAAACGTCGTAGCGGACCATTTATCTAGAATAGAAGGTATTAAACCCGAACAAGTGCCGATTAACGATGATTTTCCGTATGAACAGCTGATAGCGCAAATAGGAAGCGACCTGGCGCAGTTAGATATAAATGAACCAGAACCCGTGGAAATAATGCAGACAACTGTAGGACTGCCATGGTACGCTGACATTGTCAACTACCTAGCCGCAGGAGCTCTTCCACCAGATCTAACCTATCAGCAGAAAAAGAAATTCTTTCACAATCTGAAACATTACTATTGGGATGAACCATTATTGTTCAAACGAGGACCAGATGGAATCTTTCGCCGATGTATTCCCGAAGAAGAAATAGAAGATGTCATTACTCAATGTCATTCATCTCCTTATGGTGGACATGCAAGCACTTCCAAGACTTGTGCAAAAATCTTGCAAGTCGGCTTATACTGGCCTAATCTATGGAAGGATGTCCACATCGCTGTTATAAGTTGCGATCGGTGTCAACGCACCGGCAATATTTCAAGAAGAGATGAAATGCCCCAAAAGGGAATTTTGGAAGTAGAAATCTTCGACGTCTGGGGAATAGATTTCATGGGACCATTCCCATCATCTTTCGGTAATAATTACATACTCGTAGCTGTTGACTATGTCTCAAAATGGATTGAAGCCATAGCTTCTCCTACAAACGATGCACGAGTAGTAATCAAGCTTTTCAAAAACATAATCTTTCCCAGATTTGGTGTACCTCGACTCGTCATAAGTGACGGTGGCTCACACTTCATTTCAAAAATCTTTGACAAATTACTATCTAAGTATGGAGTGAGACACCGTGTGGCTACACCATATCACCCACAAACAAGTGGACAGGTCGAAGTCTCAAACCGAGAGATTAAACAAATCCTAGAAAAGACTGTCGCCATATCTCGGAAAGATTGGTCATCTAAACTTAATGAAGCTCTATGGGCTTATAGGACCGCTTACAAGACTCCCATAGGTACTACACCTTTCAAACTAGTTTATGGAAAATCTTGTCACCTCCCAGTAGAACTAGAACACAAAGCTTATTGGGCGATCAGAACTCTCAATATGAACTATAACGCTGCAGGAGAAAAGCGAATCCTAGACATTAACGAATTAGAAGAATTAAGGTTAGATGCATATGAAAATGCTAAGCTATATAAGGAAAGAACCAAGCGATGGCATGATAAACGCCTATCTAAGAAAGAATTCAGTGTGGGAGACGTTGTACTCCTCTTTAATTCAAGACTTAGGCTCTTTCCTGGAAAATTAAAGTCTAGATGGTCAGGACCCTTTGATATAACTAGAGTATTCCCAAGTGGAGCAATAGAAATCAAGGGTAGGAACAATGAACCATTCATAGTAAACGGACAGCGCCTAAAACATTATCATAAAGTTGAAAATAGAGACTATACGAATGATCTAAAACTTTTGAAATTGTCCGCTAATTCCCCTGATTAGTCTAAACCTCAGCGTTACGTCAGGCTTTTGACAATAAAAACAGCGCTTAGTGGGAGGCAACCCATTCACTTATTTACCTATTTTAAACTATTCTTTTCTTTTTGAGCATTTCTTAATTATCGTTACTACTATTTGTTTAAATTGTTTTGTTAGTTTTATTTTACATTACTATTAGAGCCGTTACATTTTAGCATTTCATTTTCTTATTTTTATCCTAAATCACTTTTTACAGATTTTCTAAAGTCTTTTCCACTGAATTGTTTCCACCGTATTTACACTGACTATGGCTAACCAACCTATTAACTATATGGAAACCCAATTTAGAGGTAGGAACCAAAGAATAAAGTTCGAAGAGTTATCACAGAGGCAAATGGATTTGACCCTGTACCCAAATGAAAAGACTATGGAGACCTTAGGTATACATGATAGTGTCATGTACCTGTTCAACCGACTCGGATGGGAGAATGCAATGATCCAACACAAGTTTGCGACTTACCGAGAGCTCACCCTTGAGTTCCTTAGTTCCCTACTTTACCTACCTGAGCGCGGTTTTGGTTCTAGGAAAGGATTCATTAGTTTCCGCCTATTCGGAATAGAATACGACTTTAACCATAAAGAACTAGCTGACCTGTTAGGATTCCCTAGTGGACCTTTTGCCTTTACTACCACACAGGTAGAATTGATGGATGTGGAGCTAGATTTCTTTTGGGGAACTCTGACCGGAAACTACCACCCTGAACCAACTGACATGAACAATGATGAGATCCATAACCCTGCTCTACGTTACTTCCACAAATTCCTCGCCCATACCTTCTTTGGAAAAGAAGAAAACATTACCGGAGTCTCTAAGGATGAATTATTTATTATGTCATGTTTCAATACTGGACAGTGTGTTAATGGTGTCCCTTTCATGATGCAAACCTTCACCCGCATCCAAGATGAACCTGAATTACCTATAGTGGTAGGAGGTCTTGTAACCATGATTGCTGATGCCTTAGGACTTAGGTACCAACTGGACAGGTGCACCCGTCTGGGAACCGTACGCCTGATGAATCTTAAATTCTGCTTCAATAGACATATTATAAGGAATTTAGGACGCCCACCTTTTGAGTACCTGATCCGGAACACAGTAGTCACCCTGTTCACATTGCCCAATCATGCAAAAGTAAGTGTTCATAATAAGGATAATTGGCTTTATGAGTTAAACCCACCTGATTATCCAGCCACTCCTGAAACACCTCAGTCTCACAGGATAACAGATGATATAATGACCGCTGTTGAAACTGACCCCGAGACACCTCCTGGATACCATGACATTGACCCAACTGACAAAGTTCATGAAACCCCTGGAGCGAATCACGGAGAGTACGCTAACAACTTGCAGAACATCATGCACACTCTCAATGCCTATCAAGCTGACATTAATCTATTCAGAGAAGACATTAAGAGTATGCGATTGGACATCATGGGATTGACTGACATGGCCTGCGAACAATTCTATCATCTGGACTCCGCCATCGAAGACCTGAAGAAACGCCTTTGAACCGGCTATCAGTGATTTAGTTTATTAATTCTTTTCTCATTATTTTTTATCATTATTTTCATTTCCAGTTAAATTTATTTTTCGCAACGATTTCATAACATAATTTGAGTTTATGTAATTTCAGTTTTTCTTTATGCCATGCACTTTTTATTTCAATTGATTCTTCATTTTAGCAGCTTAAATAATTTTTCTATTTCTTTTCTATACACTGTGTGACCATATACTGTATGACTGCACTATTTTGTCTTAGGCTCGTATACTACTGTGTTGCAAATGCTATATACTATGGTGTGTGTTCATATAAGTGCTACTAAATAAAATGAATTATTATTAATTTAAAAATAACGTGAGACAATGTGCTTTTCTGGGAATTATTCAGCACCACACAGCCTCACGGTCGTCACGCCCCACTTACGATCGTGACGTGCTCATTTAGCGTGTCACGACCGTTACGCCTAAGTCACGACCGTGACGATCTCTATTACAGAGATCGTGAGAAACAGAACTGTTTCTCATCGTGTCTACTCTTCTTCTCCATCCATAACCTATCTAACACACTCCCCACTCATTCCTAAACCGCCAAAACCTCTCCACTACCCCATTAATCCACCATTACCATTAACCATTTCAATTCCACTGTCCCGTATTTAACCCGAACACCAACCTCCCTCATTCTACCACTCTTCCTCCAAAACCTCACAAAAATCCTTCCACCCTCACTCTTCACATTTGCATGTTATGGATTCCATCATTTTCAGAGAAGGAGAAGCCGGAGAAACCCAGCGAGACCGTTTCGTCCGCTTCCAGAACCGCGGTCTACAACCCACCCGGTACATTTCCACCGACTGTCTGCAAGAACTCGGTATGCTGTCCAGCGTTCAAAGCCTACTGCAGAAGGTCGGCCTGTGGGACCTCTGTCGTCAGCCACAGCCTACTCTCGAACTTCTGACGCTGGAGTTCCTCAGCTCTTACAGCTACATCACCTCTCATGGTTCTCAGAGTCAGCTTACCGGCATCGTAACATTCAGACTGCTTGGCCGGGAGTTCAACCTCACACAAACCAGGATTGCCGAGCTGTTAGGTTTCGAGCACGGCACCGAGGCCCACCGTCGCGTGCCCGACAACTTCAGTGAACAAGCATTCGCACTGTGGCACGACCTTACCAACACCCGTGCGACAACCTTCCAGAGCCTCAACGCCACACACATCCACAACCCGGCTATCCGCTACTTTCACCGGGTCATCTGCAACACAATCTTTGCTAGAGAGAGCAACCACAAGCTCAACTCAAAAGAGCTTCTGTTTTTATACTGTGCCCTTCATGACGAGCCAATCAACGCTGCCCCCTTTATGCTCTACCACATCCAGGCCATCGCGCACCGAGGCTCATCCCCGTTCTTCATTGGAGGCATTGTCACCACCCTCGCCATTCAGCTGGGGCTTGGTGACGCGCTCGCTGATCTGCCGCACCTCGCCGCCGATTTCCTGACCATGAGCTACTGCCGGTCCGCCCACCTGATCGCGCAGCGAGAGGATGGCAGGTACAGCCCTGTTGTCAATGGCACCATTTTCCACCACATCACTCTGCCGTCCCGCACACGCATCGACCCGGCAAACCGAGCCAACTGGCTCTTTGCCTTACCAGCTGCTGCGGATCACGCCCCGGTACATGATGATCAGCCAGACGCCCCAGTGGACGAGATGCAGGACGCCATGGATGCCGCTGAGCATGTCCAGGACATCCCCGAGACTTCCACCCGACAGCAGGCGGCTCCCGCTGCCACACTTGAGGACGTCCTACTTGCGATCCACCAGCAGAACCTGATGAACGCAGCACTAGAGCGTCAGCAGAAGGCACAGTACGACGCTCTGCTCGGCACCATTGCTGCCAACCACGCGGCCACCAATGAGCGGTTTGGAGAACTTTTCGGCGAGCTCGAGGCGCTCCGCATCAGCATTACTGCTACCTCCGGCACCGGCTCTGATCCCGACGCGACTCCCTCCAGACGCCGCTCTCGCACCAGAGGCCGAGCCCGCGATCACCAGCAGCAGTAGTTTGCTTTTATGTTGTTTTTCAGTTTTAGTCTTGTACTGTATTTATACCGCTATTATATCACAACATTGAGGACAATGTCTGATATAGTGTGGGAGAGGTACTTTTCATTTCAATGTACTTTCAATTCTGTTGTATTCCTTTTAGAAAATCAATGAAATGAGCAAATCTGTGCGTTATTTTCTTTAATATCGAGTTTTCCCCGATTATTAAGCCATACTAGAAAAATCCTTAAATTACTCGCATTACCCGACTTACCACCGAATGGTTCGTAATTACGAAGCCGGGAACGATTAAACAAGACCAATACAATCTTGACATCTTCGACCCCCTGCTTAAGAAATTCCATCCCGATCACTATTGCGAGTGCACCTTTAGTTTCAGTTCAAAAGTAACCCCCAGTAGTTTATACTAGCAGTCAGCACCGTCTGAACACAAACCACGTGGGGAGCCGATGAATATAAGCGCTTGATGCCTAATCAATAATGATCCTTCGTATCTCAATGCAAAATGAAAAGAGATTGCACCAAAGTACACGGTCGCAGATAAGAAACGAGAAATATGAGAAGGACTCCGTTTCGGGTTGGTTCAGAGGTACTGGTTCTGAACTCGGTAGGGCGTGCTACGGCTCGATCCCCCACAACCTCCGCATCGGATAAAACATGAAGGGGTTACCACACTCGTGTACCAGACCCCGTGCAAAAAAAAAAAAAAAAAAAAAGGGATCAAAATCGCTAACCGGCTACTCCACTACGTGCGTGCGAAGGCAAAGGGCTTAATGTGACTGCGCTAGAACGAACCGGGTGAAATAAGATCGAAAAACTCTAGGTGAAATCGCAATGTGATTTCCGATTGTTTCGCTTAACGGGAAGTCGACGACATAGCCTGTTGCTTATGTCATTAGTGTATCGGTAGTGTTCTATCAAAGTACCGGACTATCCGACGAAACGATCCACCGGATGGTTTGCTATGAGTATGCGCGAATAAAATCTTGTCCGCCGATTTTCAACCAACTATTTGCTTGAGGACAAGCAAAGGTTTAAGTTTGGGGAAGTTTGATGACGAGAAAACGCATCGGTTATATCGCTAGATTTCATTGACTTTTACCGCGCATTCACCGTTTTAACGCTCGATTCCTCGAGTTTTTTCTTACTATTTTGCAGGTACATCGATATGTGAGGCCAAATCATGAATTAAGAAGAAAAGAACAAAGAAACCACAAGAAATGAAGCAAGACAGAAGCCTGCATAAACTCTGCATAATTTGTTACGACCACGGTCGTTACAAGGGTGTCACGACCGTGACACCTTACTTTGGGACATCACGACCGTGAGGAAGTAGTCACGACCGTGACACTTGAAATCATCAAACAACGAGCGTGAAGACCTTGTCACGCCCGTGACAAGGATATAACTTGAATTTTGACTCAGACTACGTCAAGCCACCAGTGATGCCCACTCCTCCCGGTAATTCTCCTCAAGGCAGCACGTGAGGGAGACTTCTCCCATTTTCTGCTGCCACTTTCCAACATTTTCTCAACCACTTCAGCAAAGCCCAAGAAGCAAAAGACCAAGGACCAGCCCATTGGAAGCTCTATAAATAGGACCAGCTCAGGAGGATTCAAGGACAGACTTCAGTATCCAAATTTCCTGCGGAAGCTCTGCCGAATTACCTTACCATCAGAATTATTATTTTCAGCATTTTATTTTCTGCCTTATTTTATTTGTATCCAAACCAACCGTGTAACAATTTCCAACATTAGGGAATTGTTATACTTTTATTTGTTTCCAGCCTTCAGCATTCGTTTTAATTTTTATTTCCGCCTACTCCAAGCCTTCCGGTCTGTGGAAGAAGGAGTCTACTCAGATATTTGTTAATCAGGTTTTTCAGTTATTGCAATTTAATTTATTTATAATGTCTATTTATTTTTCTGCCATTAGTAAGTCAATAATTAACTCTGAGTCTGATTTAACCTCGATGAGTAGCTAAATACCTTAGGGCGGTATGTAGTTATAACTAACTTAACCGGTAAAATATAACCATGGGCTAAAATAATTAATCGCTTAACATTCTGGCTGATGCTTTTTAATTAAATTCGACCGTTTCGTTACGAGAGTAAGAAAAGGGTATTAGGTTGGGTCAAGACCACGAGAGTGTGAGATTTTAACCAGATAGCTAAAGTTAGGCATTTAAATTAAATACAGCGAGAGCGCTTTAAGATAAATTAGAATTATTTAGTTTCCAAAAATTACCTCTAAACACTTATGGGCTAGCGAGAGCAGGCATAGGGCTTTAGGGATAAGATCTGATTCAAGACCACGAGAGTGTGAGTTGAGGGTATTCAAACTAGTGATCTCTACCGAATAGATTAAGTGAACATCTTTATAAGCCTAGGTTAGATTGACCCACCTAAGTTAGTATAATTACATACCGACCGTCTTAGTATTATTTTATTAAAAACTTAAATTTAATTCCGCCTTCAATAGTCTTAGAAAACCCACAACAATCGTGACAACTATTCGCCTTAGCTAAACTAGAAGTTCATCTAGCACTACGTAACGATAGAATCCCTGTGGATCGATAATCTTAAATATTACTTCGATAGGCTGTGCACTTGCAGTAAGATACCGCTAGACGCATTAAGTAGACACGTCTCTAGCCCATCACATGTTCAATGTATGTGCAGTACTATTTCAGTTTCAAATTGGATGTAATCCTGGTCTTGGTCAGGAAAGTGGCGATTGTTTCATTCTTTATATCTAAAGTGGAGATTGTCCATTCCTAATCCATTTACAAACCGATTTTACCCATTTCTTACCCAAACCATTAAACCAATTTTCTAGATCCATTCACTTTTCTCCATCTTTCATTTTAACTTTTTATTCATTTCAATTCCTAAAAACAAATCAACACCCATTTCTCTAAAGTCCAAACTGGTTCAATTCCATAAAAGTTTGTTTCATCCGATTAACCGTTTTTGTTATCCATATTTTATACCTATTTTGATTTTCCATTTATCATTTCTTCGAATATCCATTTTTAATCCACAATATCCATGAATAATTGTGATGATTTATGATGTTGATTTCCATGAGTTTGATGATTATACAATGACATGATTATTATGATGATTTTGATGAATGATGATGCACCTAATGAGTTTATTATGAGGATGATATTGACGTGTGTGTCATGCATTCATATGCATTCGGACTTCGGTTCAGGACCTTGATTTATGTGGCTTCAGTCCCATTGTGCGGGATGTGGGATATTTTGTTGTGCTCTGGTTCTCGAGTAGAATCGATCCTACTTTTGTGGATCTATGGAGGGTTGATGGCCCAGTGTCCATCGAATTATGTTGATTGATACCACATGCATCAGTCTTGTTGCATTTGCATTTATGTGACATTTTGATGTAATTTATAATGTTGTGGCCTTTGATGTTCCTTGATGATTACGATGATGTTGAATATAAAAATGACGTCATTTTATATATTGATTCCTATATTGATTATTATGAATCGTTTTACTCACCCTGCATGTTTGAATGTTGCCTCCACGTGGGTAACGTGCAGATAACTAGGTTTAGCCGAGGATGTCGTCGAAGGCTTTTGAAGTTTTTGGATAATTGGCCATTGTGGTTGACTTAGATGGTCTTACTCTGATAGTGTAACATCGGGTTGGGGTCTTTGAGTCGAACTATATTTTATTGACTTTTGTTATGTTGATTGCCTTGCGGTGCAAGAAAAACTTTGGATTATTGTTTTTGAGTTCCGCTGCCTTTTGAGTAATATTTTGAGTAATTTTTGGAAAAACTCGTTGTTTACAGAGCATTGACCATATTTGAATTTTTGAGAAATGTGCGCACTTTTGAGTTGATTTTATTGTGTTCAATATTTTACTCTGATAAATATGATTGATTTGGCATTGTATTTGTGGGGTAGAAAAGGGTGTTACATTAGTGGTATCAGAGCAGGTCGACCCGTTCGGCCAAGT
This sequence comes from Lathyrus sativus, assembly GCA_963859935.3. Taxonomy (NCBI): domain Eukaryota; kingdom Viridiplantae; phylum Streptophyta; class Magnoliopsida; order Fabales; family Fabaceae; genus Lathyrus; species Lathyrus sativus. The sequence continues at coordinate 645,374,860 of OZ012741.1, forward strand.
TTTTATGTTGTTAATCCCCTGTCAGTCAATAGAGCCATCTTTTCCCTCTTTAGCCTAGCCTTAGGTTAGGGTTTGTTAACCCTATGTGAGTACTTTGTTATAAGTACTAACCTTCCCTTCCTGGCTTTGTTAGAGCCAATTGATCTTGAAATTTAAAATTAGGTATAGAGTTTGTAAACTCTATGTGAGTATCATTGTTATGAGTATTCATTTATCCCTTTGACCTTGTTAGAGCAACCACCTAGTTAGTCTTTCAACTTAGACTAAGAGAGTTTATTAACTCTATGTAAGTATCATGGTTATGAATACTTACTCCCTTGGAACCTTGACCACAGTCAAGTGTTCTTCACCCTTAGTGAGGTGAAATATGAAGGCTTTAATTCCATCCTAATTAGTATACGTAGGCACAAGATGCGATGTCTTGGTGATCATACTTTATATATACCCTAGGTTTTTACCTTAGCACATTTTCCTTAACGAGCAAACTTTAGCATAACACAAATACTATCAAGAGGTTCCTGTAGAGTACTATAGATACTTAGAATGCTAAAATCTTCCCTAGGTATAACCAGCCCGAACCTTATATCTTTAGCTTTGTTATTAAATAACGCACTTAGGATTTTCTTCAATCTTTACCTTTTGCTTTGGATAAATCAAAACTCGGTGGTGAATTTCAAAGATTTGTGATTCAAGTTAATCAATAATTTGATATCTGACTCTCATTGCAACACTTAACAAGTAAGTTTTAGATATACGCACCCTTTGATTGGAACAACATGAGTGGATCCCGTTGAGTACAACGGACGCGAGGGGTGCTAATACATTTCTCTTGCGTAATCGACTTCCAAATCCTAAATTTGGTTGTGAGACCATGTTATTTCCCTTCTGAGCTTTTCTCGATGTTTTTCTTTTCCCTTTGGGATAAATAAAGTTCGATGGCGACTTTGTGTCTTCGCCAGTGGTTTTTTGTAGTAGCGACACTTTCATCTCAATCAATCTAACATGTTTCTGCATGCTTTTTCTAATGATTACATATATGTTATTGCATGTTTCTACATGATGTTTCTGTTTCTGCATGTTGAAAATTGCACTAGCATAATTTGCAATTTTTATGGAAAGAGCAAAATTTGCTGAATAAGAATTTTTTTTATGGCTTTTGCATCTTGCTTCTCCTTATAGATCTGACGGCTGTTTAAAACTTTTTAGAAAAATTGTAGCAACTTCGAAATGGATAGTCATGACAGTGTTACAGACTTTGAGACAAAAGAGCATATCGGTTCTGCACCTCCAGCTTCTAATACTGTTGGTTTGTGTCCTCAAAAGTGTAAAAAGCGACCAGAAGCATTGAATCCTTTTACACCGATGCCGCCGAACACAAAAAAGTCTAAGTCAGCAAAATGCAACCGTTTTTTCTCCTTGATCAAGTATAATGGTGGAACACGTGCTGTGCTAGCTCATTTGAGAAGATGTAGTAATAATCCAGATAATGTAATGTGACAATGCATGAACCGTCTTCAAGCTCAATGAAAAATAGGGAAGCAATTATTAACTCATTCCCTTCAGCTCCTAAATTTGATCAAGAAGTAAGCCGAATGGACTTGACAAAAATGTTTGTAGCCATGGAACTTCCATTTCAAAAGGTATAACATCTATATTTACATAGGTTCATTTATGGCTTGCAAGTAAAATTTAAGTTCCCATCACGCAATACATTGGCACACGATATTTTGAAGAATTGGGACGTGGAGAAAGCAAAAATGAAGACTATGGTAATATTTTTGCTTATGTTTAAATTTATATTATTATTTAAATTTATATAGTGACATTCTTGAATTACATTATACCATCTAATAACAATAGTTTTAATCCAAACAAGAATTAGTGCAGAGTTTGTTTTAAAAAATAAACAAATAAACAAATAAAAATAACAACATACTCTAGTGAGTCCGGTGTCCATCATTTGCTTGAATACCAATGAAGTTATTTAATCTCTACTACATTAGTATAATAATAAGGATCATCAAACGATTAAGATAGTGATAAATCATAAAAACAAACCATTAATCATTTGTAACACGCATTCTTAATTAACTGATACAAAAACAACTCATCAAATAATATTTAATAAAAAAAAACTTAGTTATCCTATCTCTTGTTCATGTGAGATTAAATATTTATAATATTATAATTAATTAATATTCTGGTATTTTAAACAAAAGAAAATGTAGTAACACGCTCTACCTAAATTATTATTAAATAAAAATTTAATCAGTTACCGTAAGATAATACAAATAATTAAAAAACTAGCAATGATATACATGATTTATAGATGAATTATAAAATTGCAAAAATCGCGTTAAAAATATAAAAGTTTCCCGGGTAAAAGGAGTAGAAAATTCATAGAGCTCTTCAAACAAACCCTTGTTCTTCTCATTGTTTCTCAAATACCCATTTCTCAAAACCGTTCCTTGTTTTGTGGTTAAAGCTTCATCCAAAGAAGAAGGGAAGAGAAACCGTATGAAAAGATTGACCAACCTTATGGAATCAAATTTTGAAGGCTGGAGTGCTCAATGTCGGTGATCAAGTATTCGCCACCAGGTTTCTGCTCTTCATTTTATTTTCAGACAACTAGATATAGGTGCTTGTTTGCTATATCATCCTCTTCAACATAGTTATTTGAATTGAAGGCTTAGGGTTTGTTTGGATTCTGTTATTTATGCTTATCTATTTGAATAAGATGTCATAAACAAAACATTTTCCATATGAAATTGTAATATAGATTAGGACTAAACAATTAGTGTCCATTACTTTTCTGGATTCAATGTTGATGGAATGCAAAGTATGAGGAAGCAGTAGAGAAATTTGATTCTGTTTTGGGAACAAAGCCAGAATTTGAAGAAGCAGCACTCACAAGTTCTAATGTAACTCATTCCGATAATCCCTCTATATATGTATTATAACATCAACCACAACATTTTTGAGTGTCATAACATTCAAGAAAGCATGTTCCAACTTAATACTATGCTATTTTGAATCAATTTAAGTCCCACGTTGGCTAAAACATCACACAAGCAAGTGTTTATAAATGTCTTACATGCTAGTTAGTTCGCCGAGCTGAGTAACGCTAGCTTGTGACCCATGTGGGGGCAACAAGGTGATGGAACATGGCTAAGGCTTAACTGGTTGGTCTAGTGGTTGCACCATGCTGGCCTGCCCACTCCAAGTTGCGAGTTCACCCACGGGACTTGTGCGAAGGCATGGGTCTTGTGGGTCTTAGACAGGAGGGTACAGCGTGAGGCTGGTTTCACAGAGCAGCGAGCACTTCCTACTCTTGACGGTGGAGGGATCACAGGTCGCTGCACCTCTGGCCCACAACACCTGTTGAGCCTAGCCCCTTGAACCATCTCTTTTTGGTGGTGGGGTTCATATTTTAGGTGCGAATGACATCATTTGGTTATTTAACTGCTATGAAAGTCATAAACACTTTCAGCCTCTACTTATGGATCTTAAGACAGTAGAGGGAAATACTTCATCCTAAGAACAGAATGAAAGGGTTTCCTAGGCCTTTGTTAGATCTAAACAAATCATCATTTGCTAAGGTGATTGATCGAGCCAGGTCGCTGCACCTCTGGCCCACAACACCTGTTGAGCCTAGCCCCTTGAACCATCTCTTTTTGGTGGTGGGGTTCATATTTTAGGTGCGAATGACATCATTTGGTTATTTAACTGCTATGAAAGTCATAAACACTTTCAGCCTCTACTTATGGATCTTAAGACAGTAGAGGGAAATACTTCATCCTAAGAACAGAATGAAAGGGTTTCCTAGGCCTTTGTTAGATCTAAACAAATCATCATTTGCTAAGGTGATTGATCGAGCCTTTGGACGACCTCTGTACCCTCCTTTTGATCCATATGCAAATGACATCAACTTTCTGCTTGCATCTTATTTGATTCCTTATGTTGGTCTTACCGGATATGTTGAGCCAATCCACTCCAAAATGCTACATCTAGACAGGTATAAATTGTGGATGTAGTTGCTGTTGTGATTTTCTGTGACCCTAAAATACAAGCAACAGTAACTGCTGTTGTAGTTCCATTGTGGAAACTTCTATAGTTTAATATTACAACTGCAATTGTGGATTGCAGACAACAATTTAAAATTATGCCTATCACTACTAGATGTGTAATAATGTTGCATGTATGTATCAGCTGATCATAGGTCTTCTATGAGTAGAATCAGGCCAAGATGCCTTCTCTGGCAACATTCTTGTTGGTGACAAATATTAACTATCATATTCACTATCTTTAAGAAAACATGTTTGTATATAGAATAAGAATCGGTGGAAAAAAAACATAAGGATAGTATAAGAATATATAAGTAAACAAAGAGTGAGATCAAAACACACTTGTTCAGCATAGTGAAAGTTCTATGAGTAAGACTATTTGCAGGTCTTCTATGAGTAGAATCATGCCAAGATGCATTCTCTGGCAACTTTCTTGCTGGTAACAAATTTTAAATATCATATTGGCTATCTTTATTGAAAACATGCTTGTTTATAGAATAAGGATCAGACAGGAAAAAAAAACATAAAGATAGTACAAGAATATATTAACTTTAGAATGTTCAAACACTTCCTTTTCAAAAGAGTATCATGTAATTCTATGTACCATATTTGAAATACTTCTAAACCATACATAGAAATCAGAAAAAGAAACTCTTCACCAAACTTTCAATACATTCCACCTTCTTTCGATGTGGAACTCAACTACTAGTAGGCAATGTATTTTCCACACTCTACTGCTATTTTTTATTTTTTCACTTGAAAGCGACCAACTTCCCTTTGGCTTTTATTATTGAATTGGATATTTCCTTCCTTGTTACTGTTAGTTGTATTGAAAACTGATGTGTTTAATACTTAGATCTTTCCCCAGACAGCGGATGAATACTAACTACCCTATTTTACACCACTGCATCATCAGAAAACTATGTAGACATTAACTCCAACTTGTGCTGAAGTTGGTTTTTCGTTGCATAACATGCAGTTAGATGGTGCACATGATTTTACGAAAGTAACTACTACAGTAACAAATTAGTTAATAAATTTATCAAAGAAAGTGATTAATTTAAGGTGTGGTCTTAGTACTTGGAATGCAGAAAGTAGGATTCAGCTTTGCTGTCTACTTATAAGTAATTAGTTTGTATAATATTCTAAATAGTGTTATAATGTTCTCTCTGCTTTACGCCTCCTTCGCGTCAACTATTACGTTGAATATATTTTATATACTGCGGTCATGTACTTGGAGAATTTGTGATGTTCAAATATTAAATAAAAATAACCCCTTTGTGTGGGCACATGAAAGCATACAATTTAGCTGACTAAGGAATTGGTTTAACAGTATGATTGTGTCAAATTTTTGTAGTGTTTCGTTTTTTTACCAATTGTTGGCGAAATGATAATTTATGGGGATTATCATTGGTTATGATGGCTTTTTTGTAGGTCTTTGATGTATTGGAATTGTGATAGAGTGATGATGGTGCAAAAAGGGTTGGTTATGAAAAAATTGAATTGGTCCAGTTTATGGATCTATGAATACTACTTCACTCAAGTAGAGTTTTGGAATCATAGCCTGTATCCTCTAGAGAGTAATATTTAACTCCTGTATCTGATACTAATTTATTGCCCCTGCATTTACAAAAATAAAATTAACACGTATTGAAACAGGATTAGAAAAGTAAAAAAGTAATCAAGTTAGAGGACAAAACTTGCACTAGGTTTGGTGGGGTGTGCCAGCCTATTGCTATAGTGCAAGACAAAAGTAGTGATTGATTTTTTTGATTGCATTTTAAAAATTCAACCGTTCATTGTGTATTATCTCTGCATTATGCAAGCAATAAACTCAGTATTTTCAAGTAACAGGTAAAGTTTGTTATTTTTGTTTATAATCAAGATCAGAAGTAGTACATTTTTCTTTTTCCTTTTCAGTTGGTATAGTACCAATTCAGTTGAATCTTTTGGTCCAGGTTGTGGGAACCCTCTTTACATACAGAAATGTGTGCTTTTAGACACTTTCGGTTCAGCTGTGCCTGGATTATTACTTGTTTTCAACACAGTCAAATTAAAAAACAAGTTTATTTGTAGGGAGGTTGGATGTTGAGTTCAGCTGTGCCTGGATTATTACTTGTTTTCAACACAGTCAAATTAAAAAACAAGTTTATTTGTAGGGAGGTTGGATGTTGAGTTTTGTTTAGAGAATAAAGACTTCACAATGAAGATCCATACCAAAAAATAAAATATAAATCCTTTATTTGTGTACTGAAACTGCAAAGATAATAACATGAAGAAAAAATATGAAAATACAAGTCTGACAGATTCTGCAAAAGTAATGTCTAATGTCAACAGAAAAGAAGTTTATAATTTGAACTAGGTTTGGTGGGGCGTGCCAGACAATTGCAATAGTGCAACGCAAAAGCGACACTTGAGAGACCCAATAGCAAGCTATTGAAGTGGACCCTCCCCCTCAAGAAATTAATTTAATATCGTGTGGGCCAATGACCCACATATCAGATATTAAACTGATAAGAACAGATACTACACTTGATCTTAGCCAAAAGGCCGAGAAAGGTATGAACTAAAATGTCTGCTTGTTGTGTGTTTTATATCTGACATCTACTATGCTTCTTTTCTGACTATACAATGTGGGACTTTATGCAATAATTTGGAGCCTACTAGTGTTCGTGTTAGCTCAACACTTCTGTAACTTGCTCTTGTGGAACATGAATTAAACCAAGAGGGAGATTGGTTCACATACATTTTCTGCTCAAAGTGATTTTGTTCATACAAAGAAGTGGTCTCATTTTCTGCAACAACAAAATTATGTAAGTCACAAACTCTTTTCATCTCTTTTTGGTTTAAAACTCAGCCAAATTTTGTAATCAAATAATTTTGAAATATAACATTTGTTAGAACAAGACTGAATATAAAGCAGAAAAGCCTCAGTAAAAGTTGAACTCTTTTCCTTTAAATAAATTCATCTGTAGTTTATGAAATACTTACCTAATTAAGTTCCAATTTAACAAAAACCAAGTCATTAACATTAGGATTCTCTTATTTTATTAGTTTTGTTTTAAAACTTCGGTGAATTTTATTCGCTCTTTTTCCATTTCTTTGAAAACAATAAAGTGTGGTGGCGACTTTTTCTTTATGAGTTAAGTTAACCAATAGTTTAATCTCAAAATTTTCACCGCTATAACATTTATATAAAATAAAATAAAAAAGGCAAATTTTAAAAAAAATAAAAAATAATTTTGTTCACTTTCGTTCTTCACTCTTGTTCTTCTTTTTCAAATTTGTGAAGAACAATGAACATTCTCCCTTTCTTACCTTTCTCCCCTCATTTTCTCTCAAGTTCATGAACATTCACATATTCACTAATTAATCAATAACAACAATAACAATTTCCCCAATCTGTGAAGAACAATGAAATTCTAAAAGCTAAATTAAATGGCAATGGTGAAGAATTGAGACATGTAACTATGTGGATATGACTATGTGTGGGTGCAGAAACAAGATCGTATCAAGAAACCATATAAGTGGCGTGAGTTTGAAGTTCTAACGGATGAAGCTCAAGAACACGATAAAGATTTCAATAGAATATGCAGATTCTGATGAGTCTCTGACCAAGCTCCGACTAGATATTTTTTGAACTTCTCGACACAGTAGATTGGTGTTGATTATTACACTAGTAATTTGCACAAGTGATTTCTTTATATCTATCTATTTTTGTTGAAATGTAGCCCGTAATCCTCTTAAACATTGCAGGGTTTAAATCTTTAAAAAAATTATTAAAAAAAGAAAGAGATGCAAGGTTGAGAAGCAGGTGTTCAAAAACTGGCCTATGCTAATTCCTTACAACTGCCTCATGGTTCAGTAAACAAATATGGTTACACATTAGATAACAACGACTTATGAAGTGGTGCGTACCATTGGAAGAAATACAACAAGCATCGAGGAAAGTGCTCTTGAGAGTCTCCTGGATCAAGAAAATTACCATAGAAGACATGGGAGATACCTTGCAAATATAATTATGTAATCTGTGTAGAGTGGTGTGACTTGCACTTGCAAATATAATTGATGACAATACAATCTATCGTGATTAGAAATAAGAGCAAGTGTTGAGTATGAAAGGGTGAGATGATAGAAAGATTAGTGAAGTAGAAAAGCTTCATCAACATAAAAGTATTTTTTTATTAAAAATGGTTATTGCATGCTTTTTCACCGTTGAATTGTGATGAAGATGACATTTTACTGTCAACTCAGATGCCACGCGTGCATCAACAAACGTCATTTGAGCAAAATAGGCCGAAGGACTTTTGTGACACTGTTTGAAAAGTTAAAGAATCAATTTTAACTTAAGATATGGGGCGTCCGAAGATGCATCTTCGGAATATGAAGGACATTTTGAGTTTAAAAATAGAAAATCTCATAATAGTATAGAATTGTAAAAATAGGTTTTAAAAAAATATAAATATACAAAATTTCTCAAATACCCATTTTGTCAAAACCCTTCCCTTTTGCCCTTCAACCGTCATCTCATGTTGCCACCAGGTTTGTACTTTTCATTTTTTTAGAGTGAATTAGATAGGTGGTTGTTTGTTATAGCTTTGTGATCAGTACTACTTCCATATCTAATGTCTATATGTTGTTTTCAGTTTATTTTGACGTGCTCTCCATCATAGTTTAGCAAAATAGCTTATAGTTTATATGAAAACAGTTTAAATTTAGTTTATCTTTTGTTATATAGTTTATATGAGAAGTCCTGAATTAAATTGTTTATCCAAACATGAACTTATTTGGTCAAGATTGAGCTTATGATTGTGGAGTTTCATATTGCATTAATATTTTTGAGAAGAATCATCTCTTTGAATACATATGACTTTAGTACTTTGAGATTCGTGATATCATATCATGCTCAAAGCAGAGGTTATTAGAGTCCTAATTTAGTGAAGGTATGCTTAAGGTTCTTTCTGTCTTTATTACGTTCTTTTAACAGTTTTCCTTCATTCATCGTATCCATGGCATTTCAGAATGGAAATATATTGTTCAATATGCTATATAGAGATTAAATGCAATTTCTTATCTAGAACTGTTATTTCACACATGTCATTATTAGGCATTTTATGAAATTTGGTTTGCAACATATAATCATGCAAACATACAAAAATCACAACGTTGTGCTGAATTTAGTAAATATTTTCCTTTATTAATCTATTGCTTGTTAAAATAAGGAATGAAGGATTGGTGACTTTGTTCTTGTAAAGACAAGATGGACATGGCATTTTTATATGAAATTGTAATCTGCAAGCTTAGTTCGAGACAAAAAAAAGCTTTAATTTCAAAGCATCCAATTTGCTAGGAGTATATCTAGATTCAAATTAAAAGAATTAATGGCATCTTTCTGATAAGCCTAATGTCCATTACTTTCTTGTTTAAATGCTGAAGGAATGCTAAGTACGAGGAACCATTAGAGAAATTTGAGTCAGTTTTGGGAACAAAGCCAGTGAAGCAGCAATGGAAGCTATAATGTTGCTTGTTGTTACTTAAAGCTAAACCAGGTATATATGTTTATTCACTTTACAAGATTGTTTTATTTAAGCTTACAAGACTGTTTTGAATAGTTTATGAAACAACATATCATATGTCTATAATTTGTTTTCTGCTTATCTTGACATGCTTTCTGTCCCACAACACCTGGTGAGCCTTAGCCCCTTGAACCATCTCTTTTGGTGGTGATCAGGTTCATATTGAGGTGAAGTCCCATGTCACCTTGATTTTTTATTTCACCTTGACATTTATTTATCTTGGGCCTATTTGGATCCATCCAATGAGGAACACATGATTTAATGAAATGAATATTTTTTGGATCAAAATAAGTTTTTCATGTCTGTCCTTAGGACTGCTTAAAAAAATTATAAATGCTTTTTAGCTTAAATGTCCATGATTTACAAACACCATGATCCATACCCCTCTTGTATCCTTTCTCATATAACCCTTAATTTCACTTACAGTTTCATGTGCATCATTCCTTTCAAGTTTGGCATTGTCCTTCAAGAAAGAAAAGCAAACAATATTTAAACCTCTACTAAAATTCAGACTGGCATTTCCATATGCTTAACAAATGGTCCTAAATTTGCACTGAAACAGAACTTGATACAAAAAGATTCAAACATTGATACAAAGAAAAGAGATTCTATTACCGAGATGCACACCTTCACAAAGTTCCAGATGGAGCTTTATTTGACCTCCAAACCCCCTTTATCAATGTATCTATTAAGACATTCTACTTCATGGCCTCCCTCACGAGAAGCTGTAGATATCCAATAAAGGATTAACCATACAACATGCTTTTTCTCTATTATCTTCATTTGTTTGTAAAGAAATGACGTGGTTCACATGCTACTTGGTTCTGAATCACTATTGCCTCCAGTTTTGCTAGTTTCATTGAGTTTCTCCTTGGACCCGCTTGTAGATTTTTAACTGGATTATTATTTACTGCATTTTTTATTGGCTTGGGATTGAAGGAATTTCTCTGCCTTAAAGATGTGTGTTAGCTTGCTACAGAACCTCCCCACATCCGAGTGGACTCTCCCACTCAAGAGATAAATTTAGTATCATGAGGTGAAAAAGATTAAAGTTTGAACAGTAGTTAATTCTGCAGAAAAAGATTAAAGTTTTAACATGGTTTGGTGGGGTGTGCCAGGCTATTGCAATAGTGCAAAACAAAAGCGACACTGAGAGGCCCAATAGCAAGCTATTGAAATGGACTCTCCCCCTCAATAAATAAATTTAATATCGTGTGGAGCATTGGCCCACATATCAGATATTAAACTGATAAGAACAGATACTACACTTGATCTTAGCCAAAAGGCCGAGAAAGGTATGACTTGAAATCAAGGCTAGTTATGTGTTTTATATCTGACATCTGTTATGTTTGTTCCTTCACTAATCAAGGTGGAACTCTTATGCATCATCTTCAGCTTTGGACTACATGTTTCCCTTTTCTTCATAACAAATCACAATATAGTCCAAAATCTCTATTGATTCTGAATATTTTATGCAATTTTTGTTGTGTCTAGTTCTATGGGGTAAACAATTAAAAGGTGAGTGAAACATCCTTAATGCAAAGGACATGTCTTCAGTTGAAACTTTGAAACATCTTTAATAGATATGAACGAGTATATGTAGAGTTCTTGGAAAGTTTACTCACCGCAACCACAACCAATTTTATCCAGATATAATAGTTCTATGATGATTTTTATTGCAAAACAATATTTACCTAATTCCTTATTTTTGCTTCACATTAATTTCACATAATTTTTAAAAATTTATTCATATATGTTATCTCCTCTCTCATCCTGAAACATATTATTTTGATAAATTGCTTTTCTGTTGTCCTCTTAATCTGTTTTGCCTAGCATTTCATAATAACAATAATGTTGTTTAGCACATTTTGGCATTTAATTAAATGAAGTTTGTAAATAAAACATCAACGGTCATAGAAAGACATGGTTTGGTTATTTATTTGCTATGAAAGCCATAACACTTTCAGCCTTTGCTTATGGATCTTAAGATAATAGAGAGAAATACTTCATCTTAAGATAACATGCTTGTTTGTAGATTGATTGGATCTAATTGCTCCTAAATTCGTTGAGTGTGGACCCTCTCCTATTGCAGGGCCATAAAGAACAGAGTGAAGGGTTTTCTAGGTAGGTATAAATTGTGAATGTCGTCTCTGCAATGATTTTTCGGCGACCCTTAATATTATGGTAAAATACAAGCAAATACATACAGTTGATACAACAGTAACTGTTGTTGTAATACCATTGTGTAAACTTCGTTAGTTTATATATTCCAACTGCAATTGTGGATTTCAGGCAACAATTTAAAACTATGGCTATAGCTACTAGATTGTGTAATAATGTTGCATGTATTATACCACCTAATTGCAGGTCTTCTATGAGTAGAATCATGCCAAGATGCATTCTCTGGCAACTTTCTTGCTGGTAACAAATTTTAAATATCATATTGGCTATCTTTTTAGAAAACATGCTTGTTTATAGAATAAGGATCAGAAAGGAAAAAAAAACATAAGGATAGTACAAGAATATATTAACTTTAGAATGTTCAAACACTTTCTTTTCGAAAGAGTATCATGTAATTCTATGCACTTACCAAATCAAAATATACCATATTTGAAATACTTCTAAACCATACATAGAAATCAGAAAAAGAAACTCTTCACCAAACTTTGATAATAGAATAGAAGGGGGTCGCGCGAACGCAGACCCCCACAACAACAAATTATGATGTAGGTTCCACCACTTGGGTAGACCTTAAGAAAGCACCCCTCTGAAGTGCAATGGAGGTCACTCTTCTAAGCCATGGTCCTTCATGATCAACCATTGACCCCATCCAGGTAAGTACCTTGCACTGTAGGTATTCAAGTTATGTTATACTCTTGCTTATCCCAATACCTTCACCTTCTTTCAATGTGGGACTCAACATACTAATAGTAATAGTAGGCAATATATTTCCCACCCTCTATTTTGCTTTTCATTTTTTTTCACTTGAAATGAAAGTGAGCAACTTCAAGTATGACAGGTTCACTTTAGCCTTTATTATTGAATTGGATATTTCAAGCATGACTGTTGGTATCAGATAAGCTTTAGGTTTGTTAGCAGTGTTGGAGTGGGTGCGAGAGCTGATCTTTAAGCAAGTTTTTTTTACATGGATTCTAAAAGAGATGTGGATGCTTTCTGCGCAGCAGTGCCTGACTTATAACATGTTCTCAATAGTCAAATCAAAACACAAGTTTATTTGAATGGAGGTTTATTTTTGTTAAGAAGACGAAGACATAGCACTTGGCAGTGACGATTATTCAAAAACTCGGAGGTTAAGAATAGTAAAAAGGACCAATCCAATTCCATCTACTATACTATAAAAATATTGTGATAAAATATTTAATTATAAAAATAGTGAAATTATATGCCCAGCTTATAAAATAAAGTAGAGAGGCATTGTGGTTTTGCAAAATATGAAAATTAAGTGGTTTGGACTTCACATATAATTACATGATGTGATGTTAAGATTAGGGGTGTTCAAAATTTTGGTTAACTGATCTAAATGTTTAATTTGAATTGAAATTGAATCCTAAAAAATTTAAATCATTTAAATGGTTAATTAACTGAATTGTTTATTTTAATCAATTCAATTAATTTAATTGAATTTAAAACTAGTTTAAATTATTATAAATTCTTTCCACACTTTTATTAAAAATATAAATACAATTATTTAACAAATATTTTAAGTATAATTTTTTAATATTTTTCTGTTAGTTACTATGTGGTATATTTTAAGATTAGCAGTACTAGCGTTAATCGTTAGTACTGCTAGTCTTAAAATTTATGTCATGTATATTATTTTGCGTTGTGGTATAAGTTGTAGGATGTTGCATGATGGGTTGAATATTTTTTTGCGTTTTATGCTTCTTAAAATTGTAGTTTCCTGCTTCAAATAATGAGTTTTTGTCAATGGTTGAACTGTGATCCTGTAGAACTACGATTATGTTATGTCAACTTATTTTTCTTGTGTGATGTCTTGATTTGTAACCCTATCAGTTTGATTTTTTATTTGTGTTTAAAGTTTATTAGACCTGTGAGTATGAGTCTCTAAATTGTTCGATAGAAGAAAATTATAATTTGGTGAAATGTGTCCAGGTGTTAACCTTGTCTAGGTAGACTACATTACTCCGAAGTGAGTTTTATTGAGGATTTTTTAGACTTTCTTATTGTTTTCTGTTGCACCTTAAAATTTGTCCTCACTTTTCTTAATCATAATTGGCTTGTGTTTCACGTTCATATGTATTTTTCATTAGGTCATGAATTCACAACCATTTATTTGCATGAGCTCCTAAGACATGGGATCAAAAGATTTCTTGTGATTTGGGTCTTCTCTATTAAAGGATGATTCAATTGGTTATTTCATCCAAGCTTAAAGATAAGAAATCAACATTTAATACAAAAGCAAAAGATTAGGCAATCACTTTTGTACAATGTCCTATCGTTGACAAGATAGTGAAATCATATTTGAAATCTTTATTGACGTCAAAGTTTGAAAGGGGCTACACTCTCTGGCATCATATCGATGACCTTATTTGTTTGGTGCAAAGTTGGAGCAAAAAAGTGTCGAATTTTATATGCTGAAGGCTTAGAGCGAGTTCTTAAATGGTCGGAGGAAATTAAGGATCTCTATGGGTCCTTTCAACTCGAGGCAGATTCTAATGCTTTCAAGACTGAGGATTAACTACTCTCTTCTTGCTGGAAACATTATTATTTGCTATTACACTTGGAAGATCATAAATTTTCTCAGCGTCACAAGGAACTGCTGGACCAATATTTGTCTGGAATCCAGTACTATATCGATAACCACGCTAGTGGATCTGTCGTCAACAAAGATGGTGGGTTGGAGACTAAAAAGTTTTTCTTGAATTGTTTATGCCTACTACTAAGGCATTTAGACAACAAGAGATTTGAAAGCACAATGTCAGAAATTGGGATGAAAATCTCACATTCTAGTACCACAATTTTTCATGAATTTGAATTGTTTGGTTTTTTTATTGAATTGTTTAGATATTATTTTTATGAATTGTTTTTTGATGATTTTTCATGAATTGAATTGCTTTGATAATGTTTTCATGAGTTGTTTTCGATCATTTTTCATGTTTTCATGAGTTTCTCCTTGTACTTGAACCTTTTTTCGTGTTTGATTTTTCCTTAATGATTGAGACACTTTATGTTCACTTGTTGGTTACTTTGTGCTCACATGTTCTCTTAGGACTTCTTAGTTCAACTTAATTTCTGATTAAGTTCGAAGTAAGATAGACATTAGGCTCTCAATCTAAGTATGATCACATTAGGATATAGTCATTTTTTAATCCTAACCTTATGACCACATTGCATGATAACATCTGAGACCAAGTTTCCCTTAGATTTGTGCGTTGTGTCTTTCTCTTCTTCCTCATAATCAATTCAAAACACGTAATAAATATGAGGTGTATAGTAAGCCACGAGCCTTAACCACATGGGAAAAGATGAGTGGGGGTCTTTTTGTACCTCTTCTTAGAGTATTTTGTACGCGAGACGTTTGGATCGTTTGTACAAAATATTATCTCCTATTGTCATAGACTTTAGCACAATACGCATCACAATCTGATTCAATTAACTTTTTCAAAAAGCACTTCTACAAATGCAAACCATTTTGTCCTTCAGGATTTCTCTCAAACCTTTTCAGAAATGGCATGTTATTTTTGTTCTACCGCAAACAAGTAACGCGTAAGTTTCCGACAACGAGCGGCAAACACCTAAGCTGTTGGAACATGAATGTTAGCATTGTCATTAAAAAGCACTAAGCAACTTGTGGTCCCACGAACTACGGACGCTCTGATTTCTTCATTCTCGTCCGAATGAAGATACGTAGGCACAAGGTCCCAAATCCTTGGTGAACAACCTTCTCATTCACCTGTAGTCCTCTGAAATACGTTGACTCTGACTTTCCCATTACACGAGAGAAATACGTAGACATAAGATTGTGAGATCATATCGAGTCTCTTTTTGTTTTTTTCTCCCTTTTCGTTTTTGTGTTCTCTTAGTGTCATACCTCAAATTTTACCCCTTAGATTCTTTGTTCATTTTCATATCATTTTAGGTCAATCATTCATGCATAACTAACCATTTATCAAGACATGGTTTTGTTTTGTTCATTTGTGAATTTAGATTTTCCCTAAAAGGCTCAAAGGATTGATTAGTTAGAGTTTTAGATGGATCATCAGTCAAACAAGTTCTCATACACTCAAGAGATTTCCCTCTATCAATAATCAAGTGCAATATGACTTCATTACAAGTTCTTCAAGATTTAAATTCATCTGATTAAGAATCAGGATTTTGGTTCTCATTAAGTCTTTGTTTCATCAATGTGCACTCAGAGCACGAAGATTAGGGTTTCTTACCCTTTATGTTTAAGATGAGCAAGTGTTGTTCAGTTGAGTTTCACTTGAGGGTAGCATGTTCAATATATGTGCAGTACTATTTCAGTTTCAAATTGGATGTAATCCTGGTCTTGGTCAGGAAAGTGGTGATTGTTTCATTCTTTATATCTAAAGTGGAAATTGTCCATTCCTAATCCATTTACAAACCGATTTTACCCATTTCTTACCCAAACCATTAAACCAATTTTCTAGATCCATTCACTTTTCTCCATCTTTCATTTTAACTTTTTATTCATTTCAATTCCTAAAAACAAATCAACACCCATTTCTCTAAAGTCCAAACTGGTTCAATTCCATAAAAGTTTGTTTCATCCGATTAACCGTTTTTGTTATCCATATTTTATACCTATTTTGATTTTCCATTTATCATTTCTTCGAATATCCATTTTTAATCCACAATATCCATGAATAATTGTGATGATTTATGATGTTGATTGCCATGAGTTTGATGATTATACAATGACATGATTATTATGATGATTTTGATGAATGATGATGCACGTAATGAGTTTATTATGAGGATGATATTGACGTGTGCGTCATGCATTCATATGCATTCAGACTTCGGTTCAGGACCTTGATTTATGTGGCTTCAGTCCCATTGTGCGGATGTGAGACATTTTGTTGTGCTCCGGTTCTCGAGTAGAATCGATCCTACTTTTGTGGATCTATGGAGGGTTGATGACCCAATGTCCATCGAATTATGTTGATTGATACCACATGCATGAGTCTTGTTGCATTTGCATTTATGTGACATTTTGATGTAATTTATAATGTTGTGGCCTTTGGTGTTCCTTGATGATTACGATGATGTTGAATATAAAAATGACGTCATTTTATATATTGATTATTATGAATCGTTTTACTCACCCTGCATGTTTGAATGTTGCTTCCACGTGGGTAACGTGCAGATAACCAGGTTTAGCCGAGGATGTCGTCGAAGGCTTTTGAAGTTTTTGGATCATTGGCCATTGTGGTTGACTTAGATGGTCTTACTCTGATAGTGTAACATCGGGTTGGGGTCTTTGAGTCGAACTATATTTTATTGACTTTTGTTATGTTGATTGCCTTGCGGTGCAAGAAAAACTTTGGATTATTGTTTTTGAGTTCCGCTGCCTTTTGAGTAATATTTTGAGTAATTTTTGGAAAAACTCGTTGTTTACAGATCATTGACCATATTTGAATTTTTGAGAAATGTGCGCACTTTTGAGTTGATTTTATTGTGTTCAATATTTTACTCTGATAAATATGATTGATTTGCCATTATATTTGTGGGGTAGAAAAGGGTGCTACATTAGTGGTATCAGAGCAGGTCGACCCGTCCGACCAAGTTTTTATGTTGTTAATCCCCTGACAGTCAATAGAGCCATCTTTTCCCTCTTTAGCCTAGCCTTAGGTTAGGGTTTGTTAACCCTATGTGAGTACTTTGTTATAAGTACTAACCTTCTCTTCCTGGCTTTGTTAGAGCCAATTGATCCTTCATGATCAACCATTGACCCCATCCAGGTAAGTACCTTGCACTGTAGGTATTCAAGTTATGTTATACTCTTGCTTATCCCAATACCTTCACCTTCTTTCAATGTGGGACTCAACATACTAATAGTAATAGTAGGCAATATATTTCCCACCCTCTATTTTGCTTTTCATTTTTTTTCACTTGAAATGAAAGTGAGCAACTTCAAGTATGACAGGTTCACTTTGGCCTTTATTATTGAATTGGATATTTCAAGCATGACTGTTGATATCAGATAAGCTTTAGGTTTGTTAGCAGTGTTGGAGTGGGTGCGAGAGCTGATCTTTAAGCAAGTTTTTTTTACATGGATTCTAAAAGAGATGTGGATGCTTTCTGCGCAGCAGTGCCTGACTTATAACATGTTCTCAATAGTCAAATCAAAACACAAGTTTATTTGAATGGAGGTTTATTTTTGTTAAGAAGACAAAGACATAGCACTTGGCAGTGACGATTATTCAAAAACTCGGAGGTTAAGAATAGTAAAAAGGACCAATCCAATTCCATCTACTATACTATAAAAATATTGTGATAAAATATTTAATTATAAAAATAGTGAAATTATATGCCCAGCTTATAAAATAAAGTAGAGAGGCATTGTGGTTTTGCAAAATATGAAAATTAAGTGGTCTGGACTTCACATATAATCACACCTTTTGAGAATACGTAGGCCTAGGACCGTGAAGTCCTATCGAGTCTGTTCTTTCTCTTTTCTCCCTCTGTCACCTCTCTTTTCGCGTTTCTAAACCCTTCTCTCTATCTTTTAGAACACTCTTTTTATAGCATAATATTTAAGCAGATAAATTCACACATCGACAAACAAAAGGTTCCCATCGAGTACGATGGATGCGAGGGGTGCTAATACCTTCCCCTCGCATAACCGGCTTCCGAACTCGTTCTTGGTCGTGAGACCATCTTATCCATTTCTTTCTTAAGGTTTTCTCGATATTTTCCTTTCCCCTCATGGGATAAATAAAGTTCGGTGGCGACTCTTATGTCTTTCTTTTTCGCCTCCCCGTCGTTGCGCGATGCATTTTTCGAGTAGCGACAGCTGGCGACTCTGCTGGGGACTTCTAGCGAGCCAAGCCTATTTTGTTTATCGTGTTTGTATTTTTACTTGTTTTATTTATTTATGCTTTATTCTCTAACTGTTGGGTTTATTTGGTTTGGTTTGTGAGGATGAAGTTTTCGAGCATACACACTAAGTTAGGAGGTGGATTCTTTCGGATTTGCGAGACTTAGGACTCGTTGAGTTGGATTGAATCTCACCGCTCAGATGAGACTCCGTTGGAATAATTATGTCTTACGTGTAGTCGTAATGGTGTTCTTATCTTCAACTTGGGAGTCCGCGATTCTGAGGACCTTTTGTAGAACCTTATTCCGAAAGTTGCTAAAACATAACTCTGTGTTCATCCTTTTGAAGGGATTACCGTCTTACGAGTAGTCGTTATGATGGGAAACTTTTGAGGGCTAGTGCATGGGACTTCGTTTGAAAAGCCTTTGGAATACCCTTTTGTACACCGGTAGATCGCCCACTCGTTGGGGAAAGATACCCTTTTGATGATGTCTTGCAGGATTTGTGACTTTGATCTTGATGTTGTTCTATTATCATATGCACTCATAAAACATTGCATTGCATATCATTTTGCATACCAAGAGACTTAAGAAGCTATGATTATCTCAGGTATTGGTGAACTCAATGGCTGATCTAAGAAAGAGAAGCACAAATTCCATAAAGTTTAGGGAACCGAAGTTGGAATCAATTCAAGACCTTCTGATTGACGTGCCGAAAGTTATCAAGATCAACTTTCAAGGGAAACATGGGAAATTGCTTGATCTTCTCCACTCTAGAGTTGATACTTGGGCCTTGTATGCTATGGCTCAATTTTATGATGCGCCTCTCCGGTGCTTCACTTTTCAAGACTACCAGTTGGCTCCCACCTTGGAAGAATATTCTCACATTTTGAATATTAAGATTAAGGATCAACCTGTCTATACTGGCTTGGAAGAAGGACCAAAGCCTGTTGTCATTGCTCTCGCTCTTCATATGACCAAAGAAGAAGTCAAGAAGGGTCTAACCAGTAAAGGGGGTGTTCAGGGTTTTCCATTGAAGTTTCTGCTAGAAAAGGCTGATCAGTACAAGGTTGATGAAGATTGGGAAAAGTTCGGTATAAGCGTTGCTCTAATGATTTATGGGATTGTCCTCTTTCCAAATGTGGACAATTTCATAGACATCACTGCCATCGTTCTCTTCATGCAGAAGAATCCCATCCCTACACTCTTTGTCGATGTCTATCACTCTATTCATTGGAGGAGTGAAAAGAAGGCGGGAATGATCCAATGCTGCTCTCACCTACTATACAAGTGGTATGTTTCTCATTTGCCCAAGAAAGGGCCGTTCATGGAAAACAAGAAGGAATTAAAGTGGTCTCAACGCATCATGTCTCTGGAAGCTAGTGATATTGCTTGGTACTCTCATGAGTACTATGATGTGGAAATCATTTTTAGTTGTGGAGAATTCAGTAATGTACCTTTGATCGGTAGGGCCGGTTGTATTAACTATAACCCAGTCATGGCATTACGTCAGTTGGGCTATGCTATGGAGGGCGAGCCCGAAGCAAAGAAGGTTCAGAGTTTCTTTTTGCTAGCCACATCAGAGGACCCTGCGTTTGTCAGGAAGATTGCTAAGGCTTGGGGCAAGATTCATACAAAGGGGAGGAAGGAGTTAAAAGCGAAGAATTGTGTGGCAAAGGAGCCATACAACCGGTGGTTACTAGCTAGAGTAGCTGAAAGGTCGTTACCATTTCCCTTAGAGCCCTCTATGCGAGAAACACCTCCTGCTCCCACTCATGTATCCATAGAAGAATATGAAAAACTGAAGCTAATAGTGGAGAGATTAACTAAGGAGAACCAGGACCTTCAGAATGAAGTCCACCAAGCAAATGTGGAGAGCGGTCAGTACAAAAGAAAGGTGGAGTTTGAACAGGATCAAGCGGCTGAGAGTAGCAAGAAGCTAAAATTAGAAACGGATCTGAGAGTCAGGTACCAACAGGGTTACGAAGGGGCTGATGCATCATTAACAACTCTCCGACAACGCTTAAAGGACACCAAAGCTTCTTGTGATAGGGCATGGCACTTCTTTGAGATAGCCTCTGCCGAAAAGAAGGAAATACGAGAGAATCTTGAGGCTGATATTGGGGATCTTGAAGAACGACTGAGAAATGCCTTGACCCTAGTGGAAAATGAACGAAGACTCAAAGAGGAGGCATTGAAAGATTCATATGTCACATCTGACCTGTGGAATAACAAATGTCAAGAATTGGAAACTGCCCAAGAAACAGCCCTTCTGTGGAGGAATCGTTTCGAGGCTTTGCAAAGAGATAGTGCGCATTGGCTCGAGAAGGAGGCTCAGCTCAATGAGTTGTTGGACACCCATGTGGATTCTATTTGTTATTACCAGTCGACTCTAGATATGTGTCGTGCTAGGTACAACAATTTGGTGGAGCATTGCAACCTCATGATCCGTGATATCCCATGGAGGTTGGAAAGCGCCATTCAAGACTTGGAAGGAAATGATATCCCCCCTTCTGTTCACCACTTTATCCAGCTCTGCGACCAAATGGTTAGGAGGTTCATGTTCGAGACGAAGAAGCTTGAAGAGCGTCTCCAAAAGGAGAAATTCTAGTTTTTAGTACTCTTGATTTTCAGTTATTCAGTATTTTCCTTGTAATGAGAATTGTTATCCGGCTTAGTCAGCAAATGCTTGTATTGAATCTTCCCGAATTAATGAGAATTTGCTTTTGGTCTAATTGTGTTTTCTTTATTATTTGTTCATTCGCAATTCTATAATACCGGTTATAATCATAGGTTTTGAAAGTCTCTTGAGCATTTGCATGAACTTGCGCATCATTTTGCATTCCCTGAAACCCTACCTCACACCGCTTGCCATTTCAGAGAGAGAGAGAGAAAGAGAAAGAGCAAGCTGACTTCTCAACACTCCTACAACACGCGGGGAAATCAGCAGAGAATTATGGATCAGGTTCAAGCCGAGCTTTTGGAGTTTCGTGAGAGGATGACGCAATTCATGGAGATGATGCAGGGGGTGGCCAACGGACAAGACCAGCTTAGGACTTTGGTTCAACCTTTAGTGGCTCAAGTGGATGGGAGTGGTGTTTTGCATGGAGGGGTTGCTGCTATTCCCCCTCCTGTTAATGGTGGAACCTCGCAAGTCAACGGTGGCCCAACTGTAGTCAACCTTCCGGGCGGAAGAGAACAAACCGGAATTCCTATCCCAGTTATGGCAGGCGCCATACCTACTAGCGTGAATCCTCAGTGGGACCAAGATGAACAGGATGATATCTTCTCCATGAGAGACCTTGTGGGAGGATTACGATCCGACACTAATAGAAGGTTCGATGAGATAGAAGAAAAGATGAAGAGCATTCTTGAAAACCAGAACACTATGGGACTTGACATGTCCAATCTGGGATTGATTCTGGGACTTAGGATTCCTCCAAAGTTCAAAGTACCAGATTTCGATAAATACAAAGGAACGACGTGTCCAAAGGTGCATATCCGCTCCTATTTCCGAAGGATGTCGGCATACTCCAATGATGAGAAGTTGCTTATGCACTTCTTCCAAGATAGCCTGTCAGGGCCTTCCCTAGAGTGGTACATGGGTTTGGAACCTGTCAATATCCGGAGCTGGAAGGATTTAGCAGAAGCTTTTGTCCGACACTATCAGTACAATAGTGACTTGGCACCTAATCGAGTGCAGCTGCAGAATTTATCCCAAAGGAGTAATGAGTGTTTTAAAGAATACGTCCAAAGGTGGCGGGAGCTCGCCTCCAGAGTTCAACCTCCCATGGTGGAAAGAGAGCTAATCGATCTATTTGTGGGAACATTGCCTGGAATCTACTACGAGAAGCTGGTGAGTAACATGTCAGGAAGCTTCTCAGATTTGATTATCACCGGCGAAAGAGTTGAGAACGGCATAAAAATGGGGAAAATTCAAGCAGCGGAAGGGACCTCATCTGGAGGTGGAAGGAAGTTTTTTGGTACGAAGAAAAAGGATAATGAAACAAATGCAGTGTACGGCTTTAACAACCGAAAAAGATACCTGGATCAGCGTCAGCAGCGACCGTATTACCAACAACCGTCACAAGTAGCAAGTATTGCCATCCCAGCGACACAGCCTCCGCAACAACAACCACGTCAACAACAGCAGCAACGACCTCAACAACAGAATTATGCACCGAGACAATTCCAAGATAGGAGAAGGGTGGCGGAAAGACACTTCGACACACCACCAATGCCCTACGCTCAGTTACTACAACACTTAATTCAACTGCAGTTGGTCCAGAAAAGGACAATGGCACCTCTAACTGGGCAACCACCTCCTGGATATGACGCCAACGCTAGGTGTGAATTCCACTCTGGCGCCCCCGGCCACAGTATTGACAACTGTAAAGCCTTCAAACATAAGGTACAAGACCTTATTGATAGTAAAGCTATCAATTTCAATCAGGATGCGCCAAACGTGGATCGAAATCCCATGCCTAACCATGGTAGGGGTGGTGGCGTGAACGCTATTGACAGTGAAGAAGGCCTGAACTTGGTGTCCAAAGTAGAGGATCTGAAGACACCGTTAGGTTTCGTGAAGAGCAAGTTGTTAGAAGGAGGGGTATTCCCAGGTTGTGGAAAGGATTGTGAAGACTGTATGATCTATCTAGAAGGATGTCGGAACCTGAGGAACCATATACAGCACATGATGGATGACGGTTTGTTGCAATTTGATAGAATCTGTGAGAAAAATGTTGAAGAGGTAGTCATCGAAGATAAGGATGAGGTGGACACCATATCCATCCCATACAAAACAATTACAATTTCCGCGCCTCCGGCGAGGCCCACTATTATATTCACAAAGGCAGGGCCCGTACCCTATGAAAGTTCTAAAGCGATTCCTTGGAACTATGGGGCCGAGGTCTACTGCAATGGTCAAAAGCAGGAACTGAGGGGTTCACCGTTGGATTCCGTTGATAATTTGGTGGGAACTGGAGGAATGACTCGAAGTGGGAGAGTATTTGCACCACCCGAAATAAACGCGGAAAAGATCGACAATGGTAAAGGAAAGAGGGTGGAAGAGAATTCTCAGGCCAGAGAAAAGGAAACTTTGCTGAAGGACGCGGAGGAATTCATGCGCTTGATAAGGAAAAGTGACTACAAAATTGTGGATCATTTACAGCAAACTCCTTCAAAGATTTCTATCTTGTCATTGCTGTTATGTTCTGAGGCTCACAGGAATGCTTTGCTCAGAGTTTTGGATAATGCTTATGTACCTCAAGAGATATCCGTTAATCAGTTGGAAGGCGTGGTGGCCCATGTCAATGCAGGTAACGGGTTGGGGTTCACTGACCGCGATTTGACACCAAAAGGGAGGAACCACAACTTGGCTCTGCATATTTCACTTGAATGCCGAGGAACAGTGATGTCACATGTACTTGTTGATACAGGGTCGTCTTTGAATGTGTTGCCAAAGAAAGCATTGATGAAGATCGATCATCAGGGTCTTTATTGTACGCCCAGTGATTTGGTTGTGCGGGCTTTCGATGGAACCCGAAGATCTGTCTTTGGGGAGATAACTCTGCCTATCCAAGTAGGCCCAGAGGTGTTTGAAGCAGTTTTCTACATCATGGATATCCAGCCTGCTTATAGTTGTCTTTTGGGTCGGCCTTGGATACACTTAGCAGGCGCTGTAACATCAACTTTGCACCAGAAATTGAAATATATGGTGGGTGGGAATATTGTGACTGTTTGTGGAGAAGAAGACATCATGGTGAGCCATCTGTCTTCATTCAAATATGTGGAAGTCGACGACGAAATTCAAGAAACACTGTGCCAGGCCTTTGAGACTGTCCAAATCAAGGAGAAGGCGTCGGTCGAGGTCAAGGCTCCAGAAGTTGCCATGTCGTCGTACAAGGAAGCACGGGCCGTGGTGGAATCCGGATCAACACAAGGATGGGGACAGGTGATAAGCGTCCCGAACAAGCAAGATAAGTTAGGATTGGGATACAGCCCACATGGATCATCTTCACAAAGCGCTCCATGCTACAAAGGTCCTGTCCAATTTACTAGCAGTGGAGTCATTTCCGATCGAATCAATGCCATATCAGACGAGGAAGGAGACAGCGACTGCGATATGGAGGCGTGGAACCAGCCATGCATCCCCGGCCAGGGCTTGAAGAATTGGAGCATGGAAGAAGTTATCACAGTGACTTATGAAGAGTAATTGTTTTGTCCTGATTAATGTACTTCCATATGCTTTGCCCACGGCATAATGGACTTTATTTGTAGGGCCCTATCTTTTATGCATGTGAACAATCTTTTATCATCAATTAAAAGGCGTCTTTTCATTCAAAATTTTGTGATCCTTGTTATTCTTGTTTTTATCTTTAACAATAAAATGGCAATGTGGTTTGTGTTTTTGTTTGCATATCATTTAAAAGCATAAAATCATCATCATCGCAGGTTACACACCTCAGATGCCACCGATTAAGATTCGTCTATGACTCGGTATGACTTTGACAATCCGATCTTTCAAGCTGAAGAAGAGATCGAAGAAAATGAAGACCTGCCCGAGGAGCTTGCCAGATTACTAAGACAAGAGGAGAAGGTCATCCTGCCTCATCAGGAGGAAGTTGAGGTTATCAACCTGGGGACAGAAGAAGATAAGAAGGAGGTCAGAGTAGGGGCTACGCTGCAAAATAATGTCAAGCAACGATTGGTTGAGTTACTCCAAAAGTACAAGGATGTTTTTGCTTGGTCATATGAGGATATGCCAGGACTCGACACGGATATCGTGGTTCATTGTCTGCCTCTTCGTGAAGAATGTCCTCCTGTCAAACAGAAATTGAGAAGAACAAGGCCAGACATGGCAGTGAAGATCAAGGAAGAAGTTCAGAAACAGTTAGATGCCGGATTTCTTGCTGTGGCCAACTACCCTCCTTGGGTCGCTAACATCGTGCCCGTGCCTAAAAAGGACGACAAAGTTAGGATGTGTGTTGATTATAGGGACCTGAATAGAGCAAGCCCAAAGGATGATTTCCCGCTTCCCCATATTGACGTGCTTGTTGATAACACCGCGCAATTCTCAGTGTTTTCCTTCATGGACGGCTTTTCCGGATACAATCAAATTAAGATGGCGCCGGAGGATATGGAGAAAACGACTTTTATCACACCTTGGGGGACTTTTTGCTATAAAGTGATGCCTTTCGGGTTAAAGAATGCAGGGGCAACTTATCAACGAGCAATGGTCACACTCTTTCACGACATGATGCATCACGAAATCGAAGTTTATGTCGACGATATGATTGCAAAGTCCCAAACAGAGGAGGGGCACCTGGTAAATCTTCTAAAATTGTTTGAGAGGTTGAGGAAGTTCAAATTGAGGTTGAATCCAAGTAAATGTACTTTCGGCGTACGGTCAGGAAAGCTGTTGGGGTTCATCGTTAGTGAGAAAGGTATTGAGGTTGATCCCGCGAAGATCAAGGCAATTCAAGAAATGCCAGCACCAAAGACCGAGAAGCAGGTTCGTGGTTTCTTAGGTAGATTGAACTATATTGCAAGGTTCATATCTCACCTCACCGCCACTTGTGAGCCCTTGTTTAAACTTCTAAAGAAGGATCAGGCGGTCGTTTGGAACGAGAATTGCCAGAAGGCATTTGAGAAAATAAAGGAATATCTACAAGTGCCTCCAATACTGATGCCCCCGGTGGCTGGAAGACCGTTGATAATGTACTTAACAGTTATTGAGAATTCCATGGGTTGTGTTCTCGGTCAGCATGACGAGACTGGAAGAAAGGAGCACGCAATTTACTACTTGAGTAAAAAATTCACCGATTGTGAATCCAGATATTCAATGTTAGAAAAGACTTGTTGCGCACTCGCTTGGGCCGCCAAGCGCCTAAGACAGTATATGCTAAACCACACAACCATGTTAATTTCAAATATGGATCCAATTAAGTATGTGTTCGAAAAGCAGACACTATCAGGAAGAATTGCTAGGTGGCAGATGATTCTGACAGAATATGATATTCAATATGTATCTCAAAAAGCTATTAAAGGTAGTGTTCTGTCAGAATACCTTGCAGAGCAGCCAGTCGATGATTATCAGCCAATGAAGTTTGACTTTCCTGACGAAGACATTATGTACTTGAAAATGAAAGATTGCGATGAGCGGTTGCCGGACGAGGGACCGGAATTGGGTTCCCAGTGGAAGTTGATCTTTGACGGCGCTGTTAACTCCTACGGTAGTGGGATTGGGGCAATCATTACAACTCCCCATGGTTCCCGTATACCATTCACCGCAAGGTTAACATTCCCATGCACCAATAACGAGGCCGAGTACGAAGCATGTATCATGGGCATTGAAGAAGCAATCGATTTGAGAATCAAGAACCTTGATATCTATGGAGATTCAGCCTTAGTGGTCAACCAAATCAAGGGGGAGTGGGAAACGCGCCAGCCAAATCTGATCCCATATATGAACTACGCAAGAAGGTTGTTACCTTTCTTCGATCGAGTAGAGCTTCACCATGTGCCAAGAGCAGAAAATCAGATGGCCGATGCTTTGGCTACTTTGTCCTCAATGTACAAAGTTAACTTCTGGAACGATGCTCCGATAATTGTCATTTCACGGCTCGATAGACCAGCATTTGTGTTCGCAATAGATGAAGCTCCTGATGGTAAACCATGGTTTTATGACATCCAGAACTTTCTTAAGAACCAAGAGTATCCGCCTGGGGCATCTACCCAAGATAAGAAGACTTTGAGAAGATTGTCCGGCAATTTCTATCTGAATCCAGACGGTGCGCTCTATCGGAGAAACCATTGTAATCCGGTGAACTGACTTTAAACAATGTTGCGGATAGCAAGAGTCGCCACCGACTTTTATTTTATCCATAAGGAAAGGTTATAAAAGAACAGGAAAGACCTTAGAGAATATTTTGGGTCCGGTGGGTAGGTTATGAAAAGGGAAGGTGTTAGCACCCTTTTCATCCATGGTTATCCATGGGCTCTTAGGTACTTAAGCTCACTTTTGAATTGTTTTGGAAGTGTAGTGTGTGAATAGAAAATTTTCAGAATAGTTAATAAATAATCCATGTAAGGATGTGTTAAGAACTTGTTTGAAAACTTGTTGAAAATTTGTTTAAGTGTGAAACAGTTTTGAAGTGAGCAAGTATCTAGGAGTAGCCTACCCTAATGTTTTAAGGTCTTTCTTATTCTTTATTCTTTCCTTTAGTAAGACTATCCCTACTATAATGGAGTAGGTAGTCCTTACTTTGGATGTTAAGGGACATGTGAGGGACAATTGGATTTTTGAAGGCCATTGTGGGGTGTAATAAGCAAACTGGAGGGACTATCATCATTTTTCGAAAGGGACTCGATTCGTAAAGGCAACCATAAGGGACTTTGATGATTTTCTTTTTGAGGGACTTGCTTTATACACCCCACTTAACCAATATTCATAGGCAACTTGAGGGATATCCTTAGGAAGTGAGACGGCGATTAAAATCGACTTACGTGTGTGAAATGTTTAATCTAATTATCTTATATTAAAATGATCTAATTTTATTTTAATATTACATACATGTTGTTACACTCCCTAATTACTAACCATAATAATAATTAAATAATTAAACAACTTTACATTCAAGAAACAATTACAAAATAATAAGCAAAATAATTAAATGGCAAAGGTAAATAAAATATAAATAAGCAATAATAAATAATAAAGGGGGTTGATTCTAAGTTTACTCGGCAAGACATCGCATCTTGTGCCTACGTATCCTTACGGGAGTGGAATCAGAGTAATCGTAGTTCCCCTCAAAAGGGAGGTTAGAGACTTCTTGACTGTGGTCAAGGTCTCACGGGGAATAAACATGTCTTAAGGACACGCTTACGTGGAGTGTAGAAACTCCAAATCTCTATGTTGAATTGTTAAGTTGTAATTAGGGTTAAATTAGGTTAGGGGTTCCACGGCGGGAAACCCTAAAATGAGCGCGGCGGCTCTTTGACCTAATGCTAGGGGTAAAATGGTAATTTTGCCTGCGGCGAGGCATTTGTGAAAATTAGGGTTTGTAAGGTTGTAAGGGTTTGAAGTTTTGAGGACTATTGGCGTGGCGGCCAAACGGCTAGACCTAATCCTTCGGAGGAATTCAATGCGGCAGGTTAATGGTAAAAGATGCGAGAATTTAAACCATACATCAGCAGAAATTTAAATGCGGAAAAGTAAACGCGATTATTGGTTCGCAAGGTTACAACCGAGAAACAATTACAATTATGATGCTTGAACTGAAAAATAAATTGCAATAAAATATAAGGCTGCAACACAAACCAACGCTGTTAGGAATCAGGCAAAAGGATATATGATCTTGCTGTCTATTTGTGATACAAAGGAAAGTTTTTAATTTCGAGTCATCATATAAGTTTTAATATTAAAAAAAATATTTAATTTTTAATTTTTTCAAAGAGAATTTTAATTTTATTAAAGAAAAAGAAGAGTTTAAGTTATTATATAAAAAACTAAATTAGCTATTATTAAAAGAAAATATTATTATTTTTTAGAGTTTAAATTATCATTTTTAAAAAAGATTTTAGTTATTAATAAAAAAAGGTTAATTTTGATTAATATTTAAAACACGTTAATCTGATTAATATTTAAACGGAAAAAATGGATTAATATCTAAGACAGAAAAAAAAATAAAAAATACAATACATAAAATAAATGACAAGTGGGTGGGGCTGGGTACCCAATTCCCAGACCCGACCCGGTCCGGTGGTACAAAAGGGGGAAAAAGGAAATTAGGGTTCTAAAACCCTAATTTCCTTGTGCGGCCGCGGATCTCCCTTGTCCTCGTCTCTCTCGACTTCTCTCATTCCAAACCTGAAAAGAAAAAAAACAACCACATAGTAACCATTAATCATGAGCTTACGTCGTTTTTGACGGTGATTTTCGCGGAGGTTTACGGTGTTCGATCGTTCGTGATTTATGGGATGATTATGAGGGCGATGATGTGATGAACTGAGCTCCAAGGTACGATTGCCCGTCGAGAGACGAAGGCGGTCGTGCGATTTGCCTTGATGGTGGTCGTCTAGGGTTTCGTCGCCGTTTTCCGTTTTTCTCTCCCTCTTCCCTTTTCTAGGGTTTCGTTTGAGGTGATGCCATTCTTATATACTCTCCTCTTTCGATTTTGAATGGGCCTTTGGATTTACATTTTCCTGATATTATTTACCCTTTTGTGAAAGGTTTGATTTGATCTCAAAACCTTCCGTTTTCGGAAGCGATTTGCACAATATTTGTTTTTCTGATATGATATGATCTTTGTCTGATTGAAACCTTCCACTTTTAGTTCGATTGATTGGATTCACTAATTTGCTTTGGATATTTGCAGATGCGGATTCGTTTTGGATATCGTGGCCTGTTTGATAAACCGTTATTTCAATTTCGGTTTTGCAAATGTGGATTCGGTCCCTGATCCGATTGTCTCTGGTGAACTGGGTTCCATATGTTTGGTTCAGTGATTCCGTTTTGATGTTGGGTAACTGGTTTGGATTTTGAACTGATTGTTTCTTTGTTTAGGATGAACTGTGATAGTATGTTGGGCCATGATGTGTGATAGCTGAGCCTCTGCGTTTGGTGCCTTGTTCCACGATGCCCCTAGCAGTTTGAGGTAGTTTGGTCGTGGGATTTTACTTAATATGAAATGAGCTTTTTGTGAACTGAACTTGCTCTGTCTTTTGAGCTGACTCTGAACTTAGCTCTGATTGTTTTTCTGAATTGCACTCAGTCTCTTATTTTTCTGGATTGAACTGGGTTCATCTCTGAGTTGCAATTGCTCTTCTGTTTCTGAATTGAGTGGTTTTGCTGCTTTGTGAGTTGAAGTGCTTATTCAATTTTGGTGCAGCTTGTGAATTGTTTTGGCCTTAACTCTGTTATGGACTTTGGGGACTTCTGATGCTATTTTGACTCTTGTATTTCAGGTATTGAAAAAAATCAAACAAACGGTTCAGACCTATTGGCATCTAGGTCCGAACTCGGGTTGGCTCTGCTGTTCAGCTTTGTATCAGTGGAACTCACTTGAAATTTACTTGATAGTGATACCTGTTTACTTGATGAAATGGTATTTTAGTTTGGCTTTGAATCGAACCCAATTACGGCAAATCAAATCGGTCCCCACTTCTTTTACTCTTTATCTCTCTCGGTTGTCCCTTAGATAAGAACAGACATTACCTGATCTGACGCCAATGGCGTGGATCGGTAACGGGGGTAGGATGCGACTTCGGTCGTGCCACTCCCGACACTCGATGCTGACCATTGTTCTGAGAGTGTCGAAAATAACTTCTAACCTTTTTCTCTTCTGTTTGTGTTCTGTTTTGTTCTGTTTCTCTTTGTGCAGGTTAATCAGAGATTTGCGGTGAAGATCGAGAGACATCATGAAGACTTAGAATTCTTTAGGACTTAGGGCTTTTTAGGATAGAAGTAACATCTGTAGTTGAAATTTTACAGCAATTCAGAATGTGAAACAATTTATTCCTTTTTGTATCATGATATCTTTTATGAAATGAAAATGTCAGAACTTCATTTATATATCCATGACTGTTCAGCTTTGAATTTATATTTATTTCTTAGTTATAAATTATAAACGTTTGCGAATAAATCCACAAATATTTAAAATCATTAACTTAGTCATAAACCATAAATATTCACGAATGATATTCTTGTCTGTGTACTTGTCTCGCCCGTAATCCTAATCTCATCCACTGATTAAATTCACTTGCATTCCAACTTAAATTCTAGCCAGCAATTTCATAACCAAACACGGATGTGCGCCATGGTCACAACATTTTCAGCATCAACAGCAAAACTAATCGTAATTAAACTCCACTGACCAAATGCCAAATCTCAATATGATCAGAACTGGTGATTGATAAATGCCTCAAAACCATAACGCATCAAATGCCTCAGAATTTTAATAACAGCCCGGCTTCAAGGAATTGGTAGAATTTGTGTAAAATGACCAAAATACCCCTGGGACCAAATCTCTCTTTGATGTTGGCAAAAAAAATCATGAAGTTTGACTTTGGTTTGACCACAGTTGACCTCAGTTTGACTTTTTAACTGCATTGACTGCTTTTGACTTATCTGATCATCTGACTGAGCGAACTTTTGAGAAAAGTCTTGAAACTTGACATGGGGGTTCTTATACACATATAAGATGTTATGAAGCTCACTTGAAGTCTTGGAAGTCCATTTAGCCTGATTAAAGTCAAAACCCTAGTTTTGGATGCACTGCTTAGGAGGTGCATTGTCTGAGGGAATTGTCAACTCTTCTGACCAATTGTGAACTTTGTGAACCTTGTGAATCTTCATAAGATATCTTGCGATACTCATGGGAGGTATTGTGAAGCTTGTGAACCTTGTGAACATCATGAAGTGGCTTTGTAGACCTCATGACCCTTAGGAAAGCTTTGTAAACATTGTGAATCTTGTGAACCTTGTGAACCTTCATAAAGTAGCTTGTGGACTTTATGAACTTCATGAAAGGTTATGCAAGTTGTTGGAGAACTTGTGAACCTTGTGAACCTTCTTAGAACACAAAGTCTTGTATTGTGAGGGCAAATTTTGGGGTGCAACAGCTGCCCCTGTTCAATTTTCTGAAACCTGAGGGGTTAGATTGGTATATTTGCCAGTCGTAACCTGGAAGGTTGAAGGGGATTGAACACAAAAGCCCAAAAATTTGCACTCACCAGTGCATGGAGTGATATTGATGGTTGGTTGAACATGATTGAGTGGGCTTAAAGATGCCACTAGGGGAAAGTTCTTCAGTAGTATAATGAGAACTGTCAGGAGTCTGGAGTAATACTGATGTAACAGCATGTCTTCATGAGGATAGAGCAATCAATAATGATAACCCTAAAGCAGTCTTGAAGTGATAAATCTGACCTCAGGAGGATAGAGCAATCAATAGCTCTAAAGCAGTCTTGAAGTAATAATGGCTTCAGGAGGATAGAGCAATCAATAGCTCTAAAGCAGTCTTGAAGTAATAGAATGGCTTCAGTAGGATAGAGCAATCAACAGCTCTAAAGCAGTCTTGAAATAATAATGTGATATGTCTTCAGGAGGATAGAGCAATCAATAGCTCTAAAGCAGTCTTGAAGTAATGATTTCAGGAGGATAGAGCAATGGATAGCTCTAAAGCAGTCTTGAAATAATAATGTAATTTCAGGAGGATAGAGCAATGGATAACTCTAAAGCAGTCTTGAAATAATTAGATGGCTTCAGGAGGATAGAGCAATGAATAGCTCTAAAGCAGTCTTGAAGTAGTAATATGACCTCATGAGGATAGAGCAATGAATAGCTCTAAAGCAGTCTTGAAGTAATAGGATGATTTCAGGAGGATAGAGCAATCAGTAGCTCTAAAGCAGTCTTAAAGTCACGAGAGGCTATCAGGAGGATAAAATAACCCTGAGGTTACAATAAAGCAGTCCCAAAGTAATAAGAAGCTCATCAGGAGGATAAAGTAACCCTGAGGTTACAATAAAGCAGTCCCAAAGATCATAAGATTGTTTGTTGGATAATTAACCTGAAAACAAGGTAGCATTCTGTATAACAACATTAGTTTATGCTTTATGTATGCATGTATGACATGATGCACTTAGGTAATGTACTATAGACATATATGTTATGGTATGATGTAAATGATGTATGTATGCTATGACACTGCTGGAAGTGTCTGGATATCCTTGTATAACAACTGCTGGCCAAGGAAAATAAATCCCGATTCGTTGTTGAAGAATATATAACCCTCCGTCTGCTGGGGATAACAAGGTATAGATAACCTCCCGTTGTTGGGGATAACAAGGTATAGATAACCTCCCGTTGTTGGGGATAGTAGGGTATAGATAACCTTCGTTTTCGTTTGATAGTAGGATAAGTATAACATCCCGTCTTCGTTCATCGTGCCCTTATTGGAAAGTAATTTCCCGTATATCCGTATGAGGATAAAAGAGATGGATATAAATTCCAGGGGAGATTAGACTTTGTGAAAATGGATTAGTCCTACTGATGGTTTGTAACTGTCTTGTAAAGATGAACCAGCGAAGCTTCGTTGAAATCCTTCCCTCGTTCGTCCTTAGTAAATACTATTACTGCATTTTCATGCATTTCTGGTAAACATCAATCATATTAAAAGCATACATGCGTTTCTGGTAAACATCAATCATATTCAAAGGCATACATACATTCAAACACAACCAATGGACGTTTCGCTTATGTAAATAGGGTAAAAGTGAATCTGGATTCAAAAGATGGAATTTATTTATATCAAAAGTGACCCATACACGGGTAAGTTTGTACAAGGAGACATAAACCCTAGTAAGAGAATTTTGTCATGAAGCTTTACAAAAAGAATCAGCTATGTGGGAAATAATCCTATTGAGTTTCAATTCTACTATTGCCACTCAAGTATCTCATCTTCTTGCTGTTGAGACGGAAACGATTGGATTGAGCTTTATCTGTTTGAGCTTGAGTAAGTAGTACAACTGGTTGCAGTTTCATGAGCGATCCAAACGAGACATAGTCATACGCTTTAATCCCTAACTTTTGCCTGGATTGCCCTTTCAGGTTTTCAATCCACCGGGATACCCTTTTTTGCCCAAGCCGCCTTTTCAGGTTTTCGACTTGCCGGGTGTACATCTTTTTATATATATATCCCTAATTTTTGCCCAAACCCTTTTGGTTTGCCGGGATGCCCTTATTTTTGCCTAGGCCTGTCAACCTAGCGGGTCTCTTTTTATGCGTAGTATTTTTTAACTATGTCTGCGTTTACAGGTTGTGGGAAGTCTTCACCATCCATTGTAGTCAGTATCATGGCACCTCCTGAGAACACTGTCTTGACTACAAATGGTCCCTCATATGTTGGAGTCCACTTGCCCCTAGGATCACCCTGTGGTAATATGATACGCTTGATTACCAAGTCACCAGCCTGATATACCTTTGGCTTAACCTTCTTGTTAAAAGCTTTGATCATCCGTTTCTGGTACATCTGGCCATGACAAACTGCTGCTAACCTTTTCTCATCAATCAAATTTATCTGGTCAAGTCGAGTCTGAATCCACTCATCTTCATCCAAGCCTGCATCCTTCATAATTCTCAAGGAGGGGATCTGAACTTCAATAGGCAGAACTGCTTCCATACCATAGACTAAGGAGAATGGGGTTGCCCCTGTTGAAGTACGTATTGTAGTACGATAACCATGCAGAGCAAATGGTAACATCTCGTGCCAATCCTTGTAAGTAACAGTCATCTTCTGTACAATCTTCTTAATGTTCTTATTAGCAGCTTCAACTGCCCCATTCATCTTCGGACGATACGGAGAAGAGTTGTGATGCTTAATCTTGAACTGCATACAGAGATCAGTAATCATAGTGTTGTTCAGATTAGAGCCATTGTCAGTGATAATCCTTTCAGGGATACCATACCTACATATGAGATTATTCTTAATGAACCGAGCCACAACATTCTTAGTCACAGATGCAAATGAAGCTGCCTCTACCCACTTCGTGAAGTAATCAATAGCAACCAGGATGAAACGATGCCCATTAGAAGCAGTAGGCTTGATCTCACCAATCATATCAATGCCCCACATGGCAAAGGGCCAAGGAGCAGTCAACACATTCAATGGAGATGGAGGTACATGTACTTTATCAGCATAGATTTGACATTTGTGACATGTTCTGGAGTGTTGATAGCAATCAGCTTCCATGGTAGACCAATAGTAACCTGCTCTCAAAATCTTCTTTGCCATGGTATGACCACTAGAATGAGTGCCAAAGGTCCCATCATGCATCTCTTCCATAATTTCTGTAGCTTCCTTCTTATCCACACAACGAAGCATAGTTGAATCATGATTACGCTTATACAGAATGCCATTACTCAGAAAGAACTTAGCAGAAAACCTTCTCAGGAACTTCCTATCTTTGACAGATGCCCCTTCAGGGAACTCCTGAGCTTCAAGATAGTTTTTCACTTCATAGAACCAAGGCTTCTCCTCTGCCCCTTCAGTGTCAATCTCATTGCAGTATGCAGGCTTCTCAAATCTATCAATGGTAATCTTGGGAGCTTCATCATCCCAGCTGATCTCAAACATAGATGCCATGGTGGCCAATGCGTCTGCCAACTGATTCTCTCTTCGTGGAATATGTCCAAAAGTAATCTCTTTGAAATGTGGGATCAAAGACAACACACGTTCTCTGTAAAGAATGAGATTATCATGCTTTGTATCCCAATCTCCTTTAATCTGACTTACTACCAGAGCTGAATCTCCATACACCTCAAGGAACTGAATCTTCATATCAATAGCAACTTGCATACCTATGATACATGCCTCATACTCAGCCATGTTATTGGTACAATAGAAACAAAGTCTGGCAGTAATCGGGGTATGACAACCTTCAGGGGAACTAATCACAACACCAACACCATTACCATGTGCATTGGAGGCACCATCAAAAACCATAGTCCATCGGGATCCTTGTTCAGGTCCGTCATATTGTCCAGGTTCTTTGGTAACAGACATAATGTCTTCATCAGGGAACTCAAAATTCATTGACTGGTAATCATCTACTGCTTGATGAGCCAAATGATCAGCAACAACACTCCCCTTAATGGCCTTCTGAGTAGTATACTGTATATCATATTCCGTCAAGATCATTTGCCATCTTGCAATTCTTCCGGAGAGAGCAGGTTTCTCAAATATGTACTTGATTGGATCCATCTTCGAAATCAACAAGGTAGCATGGGTCAACATATACTGTCTTAGTCGGCGAGCAGCCCATGCCAAAGCGCAGCAAGTTTTCTCGAGCAGTGAGTATCTTGTTTCACAGTCGGTAAACTTTTTGCTAAGGTAGTATATTGCCTGCTCTTTTCGACCAGACTCGTCATGTTGCCCCAATACACACCCCATTGAGTTGTCTAATACTGTTAAATACATAATCAAGGGTCTTCCATCAACTGGTGGCATTAAAATTGGAGGTTCTAGCAAATATCTCTTGATTTCATCAAAGGCGGTCTGGCACTCATCATTCCATTCCATCACCTGATCTTTCTTCAACAACTTGAAGATTGGCTCACAGATGGTAGTTAATTGGGAAATAAATCTTGCAATGTAGTTCAATCGTCCCAAGAAACCTCCAACCTCCTTCTCAGTACGGGGAGCTGGCATCTCTCGTATAGCTTTCACTTTTGCAGGATCCACTTCAATACCTTTTCCACTGACAATGAAACCCAGGAGCTTTCCAGATCTAACTCCAAAAGTACACTTGTTTGGATTTAATCTCAACCTGTATTTCTTCAACCTCTCAAACAACTTGTGCAGATGATCAAGATGTTGTTCTTCATTCTGAGACCTGGCTATCATATCATCCACATATACCTCTATCTCATGATGAATCATATCATGAAACAAAGCCACCATGGCACGCTGATACGTTGCCCCTGCATTCTTCAAACCAAATGGCATTACCTTATAGCAAAAGGTGCCCCACTGTGTCACAAATGTAGTCTTCTCCATATCTTCAGGTGCCATCTTGATTTGATTGTAACCAGAGAAACCATCCATAAAAGAGAATACCTTATGCTGAGCAGTGTTGTCTACCAGGATATCAATATGAGGAAGTGGAAAGTCATCTTTAGGGCTAGCCTTGTTCAGATCTCTGTAGTCTACACACATACGTACCTTACCATCTTTCTTAGGAACTGGTACCACATTTGCAACCCACTGAGGATAAGAAGTTACGGCCAAGAACCCTGCATTGAACTGTTTCATTACCTCTGCTTTGATCTTTTCTGACATTTCAGGACGCATACGACGAACCTTCTGCTTCTTTGGACGACAATCTTCTTTCACTGGCAAACAGTGAACCACAATGTCTGTATCCAACCCTGGCATATCTTCATAAGACCAAGCAAAGATCTCCACATAGTCACGTAGCATCTGAATCAACCTGCTCTTGACACTGTCCTCTAAATCAGCCCCTATCTTGACCTCTTTTCTGTTTTCTTCAGTTCCCAGATTCACAACTTCGACTGGCTCTTCATGTGGCTGTATAGCTTTCTCTTCTTGTTGTAACAACCTAGCAAGCTCTACAGGTATTTCACAATCGTCCTCGTTTCCGTCTTCAGTTTGATAGATCGGATTCTCGAAATTGTAATTGGCAATAGTAGAACTGTTATCAACTGGATCCAGAGTGGATGAGGATCTGCATTTTAGTGACGTGGGTGTGTGTAAGAACACATAGCTGATAAAGCAAAAATAAAAGAAAAAGAAAGACAAGGAACACAATATTTACGAAAACGAAACGTCCACTGATTTTATTGAATGAAGTATGCAAATGAAATGACAACCCGTAACAAGCACACCATTGTGCCCCGGGTAAGGCACATGGCTTGAAAGTTTTAATTGTTCCAGAAATTACAAATTTAAAAATATAACACAGTAATAGTATTTACTCCTGACTAAAGGAGATAGGGATAACATCTTCAGCTTTCCAATTATTGAGTCCAGCACCCACAGTAGGAAAAATCCATGCCTCCAAGTTGTAGTCTTCATCTTGATCTCCCACAGCATTGATAACCCCTTGATTGGTGATACGAACAGCACGAGCACGACGAACAGCCTTCTGGGACTCTTCTTCCACCACAGCTTTTGCATCATTGAGGGAGGCCATTGCCATTGTTGGAGGGTTTCTGATGACCACAGGAACCTTCTTCACAGCAGGAGGAGTCACACAATCCTTAACAGCCCAGGGAACCACTTCAAATGACTGACATGGAGTTTCAATGTATTCACCTTCTACTTCCAGATACTTGAAAGTGTTTACATGGCTGACAAAGTATTCTTCCTCTCCAAAGACAGTAACAACTTTTCCATTCACCGGATATCTCAACTTTTGATGTAATGTGGAGGTCACAGCACCTGCCCCATGGATCCAGGGACGACCAAGCAGACATGAGTACGAAGGACGAATATCCATCACATAGAATGTAGCGGTAAACACCTGAGAGCCAACCTTGATTGGAAGATCAATTTCCCCATGCACTACTCTTCTAGAACCATCAAAAGCCTTTACCACAATATTACTGGGCTTCAATACCGTGTCTTCAGGACTCAGCTTGTTCAGGACTTCCTTAGGCAACACATTCAGAGAGGAACCATTGTCTATCAGCACATGAGACAGGGTAGTGCCCCTGCATTCAATTGAAATATGCAAGGCCCTGTTATGATCCCTCTTGGCAGGGGTCAAGTCAGCATCAGAAAATCCTAACCCGTTGTCATAGGTCAGGTGAGCAACACAATTCTCAAACTGGTCCACAGAAATTGCACTGGGTACATGAGCCATCTTTAGAAACTTGATCAATGACTTGGCATGAGCCTCAGAACATAATAACAGGGAGAGCATAGAAATCTTTGAGGGAGTATGCCCCAACTGATCAACAATATCATAATCACTCTTGCGAATGATTTTCAATACTTCTTCCATCTGCTTAGAGAGGTCATCAGCAGCTGGCACATCAGTAGATACAGGCTCAATAACAGGACCCTTGCCCCGAGCATCAGTGGTGGAAGTAACAGCAGGAGTAACTGCACTCTTAGAAGCAACTGGAGGAGAGAAGATTCTTCCACTACGAGTGATCTTGCTAGATCCAGCAATATTATCAATGTCAACAGGCATATCAGGTAAAGGCTCCTGCTTGACACCATGGATGTAAACATCAGACCCATAGTGCCAAGGCACAGCTTTGTCAGATGTATAAGAAATAGGACCAGGAGTGGTAATGATCAGAGGAGCTACTCTGGCTTCAGCAACAACTTTCACAGGACCTTCAGCAGTAATCTTGATCGGGCCCTGATGAGTGATTTTAATGGGACCCTTTGAAGTGATTCTTAGTGGTACTTTGTCAACCATGTCAACCTCTTCAATCTTCTTACCCTGAGTCAGATGATCCACCATACTTTCTACAGATGCTGGTCTTCTTTCAAACACTATAGTATATTTATCCATGAGACGTTGAATCCCATCTCTCAAAATGAAGCAACTATCCGGCTTATAGGTACAATATAGACAATCTTCATGACAACCTGGAAAGATCCCAGCTTGTACTAACCTCTTTTTGATAACAGACAATGGTGTGCTCAACTCCATAACTGAATAGACATGCAGATCTTCATCAATATCTTCATCAATGGCGTTGACAGTCTTCTCGTGATTTGGCATTGGAGCTGTAATCACATTTGGAGTACCTGGTGGATCAAACTCAATTTCTCCAGCATCAATCATATCCTGAATTTTGTTCTTCAAGACCCAGCAGTTATTAGTATCATGTCCTGGACAGTTTGAATGATATGCACATCGTGCATTGGGATTGTACTTGGGAGAGGTAACATTGGGATTCTGAGGGGCCTCCCTCAGGGTAATAAGTTCAGCTTTCAACAAGTGTTGCAACGCCTGAGCCATTGACATGTTGATCTTCGTGAACTGTCTTCTAGCCCTCTGTTGGTTGCCTTGAGGCTGCTCTGTTGTTGCAGGAGTTGGATTTGAAATATGAACTGTACTAACAGACTGATGCCTTCTGTTACGATCAGGCTGACCATACACAGCATTAGATTCTTTCTTCCCAGTGGGAGGCTTCTTTGCAGCACCTGATGAAGAAGTGCCCACTTGGATCTTACCACTCTTGATACCATTCTCTACTCGCTCTCCTGTCATGATCAACTCAGTGAAGCCAGATGATGAGCTTCCAATGAGATGACTGTAAAACGGACCATTCAGCGTACACATGAACATATCAACCAACTCCCTATCAGTCAAAGGGGGTTGAACTCTTCCAGCTAAGTCTCTCCACTTCTGAGCATACTCCTTAAAGCTTTCTTTGGCACCCATAGACATGCTTTGAAGCTGTAGGCGAGTGGGGGCTAAGTCAGCATTGTATTGATACTGCTTGTAGAAAGCTTCAGCAAGGTCATTCCAATCTCTGATGTTGACACTCTCCAACTGATAATACCACTCTAGCTGAGCTCCAGATAAACTCTCTTGAAAGAAATGGATCCACAACTTTTTATCAGCAGTGTGGGGTTGCATTCTTCTGACATAAGACCTCAGATGCAATTTGGGACAAGAGACCCCATCATAGACAACAAATGTAGGAACTTTGAACCCAATGGGTATGACCACCCCAGATATCAAGCTCAAATCCTCAAAATCCAGCCCAGATGATTTCTGTAATTCCATAGCATCCATTCTATCCACCAGCATCTTGAATTTGTCTTCGTTAGGCTCATGGTAGTAGTTAGCCTCAGAATCAGAGTCCCCCATAGTGTTGTGGAGACTGCCTCTCTCCTGCTCAGATTCTTCAGATTCATAGTCTTCAACCTGTTCCTTGGTCTTGTCAGGACCTTTGAACCTTCTTCCCATGTTGAGCAACCCAGCAGACCTTCTAGCCTTCTTAGTCTTCTTGGCCAGCAGTGTCTTCAATTCATCCTGCCCCTTGGATAGGTTCAGGATCAGCTCTTGGAACTGTGCATTTTGTGCCTGGAGATCCTTAACTGATTGTTCAAGAGCCATTGCTGAAATAAACAGCGAGAAGATGAGAAACCTGTGCACAATTATAACCTGTGATGCAATGATATGGGAATGCATATGCAATGTTTTCAAGGACCGCAGGATTTAAATTTGCTTAAACAAACAAGAAAGTAACTCTTTATTAGTAATAACTTGTTTTGCCTTTTAGGCTTTACAAAAAATGAAAACGAAATAAGTACAAAAGATGGGGTTTTAAGTCTCCCATGGACGTTTCCTCTTTGTGTTGAGGTATGAGTTGAGGTTTCGTTCCTCATGAAGTAGCTTTGTTAGCTCTAGGATCCTTGCTTGGCTTGCTTTGTAATGAGCCTCGAAAGTATCCCTTTGCTCTTTCAGTTGGATCCATGATCTCTGCAAGTCTTCCATATCAGTAGGCATGTCTGGGTGAAAGATGGTATAAGCTGTGTCTCCTTCAGCAACAGGTTCCATGGTAACTGGTAGGATGGCAGGATATGGCATCATGAGTGTCTGAGCACGAAATCGTACCCATCTGAGATAAGCCTCCATAGGAATGGTGTACTTAGGCTCCAGTGTCTTGCTGTCAATCCTGTTTACCTTTCCCCAAGCTCGTATGAATCTCTGACGGTAACCCTGAAGATCGTTGTCGTAGTCAAACACAATGCCCTGAATCAACATGTCATGTGGACCATCGCTCCGGGCGTAACCAAACTGTCGTAAAGCTAGAGATGGGTTGTAGGTGATGCCTCCTCTTATGCCTAGAAGTGGCACGTTAGGAAACTCCCCACAACGGTCAATGATGGTGACATTCTCCATAGATCTGGAGCACCAATGGATGTCTGAGTGAGAAAGTGACATGATCCTCTTGGACCATCTGAACCCTTGCTCATTCTTCATTACTGAGCGAGGAAGGTGAGAAATAAACCACCTAGAAAGTAAAGGTATGCAGCACATCAAAGTTCCTCTTGCCCTTGTAGTACGGGTGTGAAGAGAATGTAGGATGTCTCCAAGTAAGGTAGGCACTGGATTGTGACTCAGGAATATGTTGATGGCATGAACGTCTATGAACTGATCAGGATTGGGGAACAACACTAAGCCATAAATCAATAAGGCTAAGATCTCCTCAAAAGCATCGTAGCTCATAGCCTTCAAGAACATTCGAGCTTTATCCACTAATACCTTGGCAAGAATACCTTTAACTCCACTTCTCGTCTCTAGAACAATGTCAGACTTCTTTAGATGTAGAGCTGCAGCAATAACTTCTGGTTTAAGCTCCTTCTCTAAGCCTGTGAATGGCTTCTGATCAAGAACAGGTATACCCAGAAGTTTAGAGAACTCCTCCATGGTTGGAACCAGCTGATAATCAGGAAATGTAAAGCAATGGTGCTTAGGGTCAAAGAACTGAAACAGCACACTCATCATGTCTTCACTGAACCCTGAAGTAACTAGATCCAATAAGTGACCATGTCTCTTGTTGAACTGGGAATGATCAGGCACTAGGGAAACCAACTCCTTGAGCTTAGCAGGTATCCCTACAAAGTTGATCCTGATGGTGTTTCTACGAGCAGAAACCATGACCTGCAACAAAGAACAAAGATAAATCCTTTGGTCCTTAAAATGGTTAGGGAAAATGATATGCTTATGATGCATGATGATTTCATG
The DNA here is from genome assembly GCA_963859935.3 of Lathyrus sativus. NCBI lineage: Eukaryota > Viridiplantae > Streptophyta > Magnoliopsida > Fabales > Fabaceae > Lathyrus > Lathyrus sativus. The sequence continues at coordinate 645,417,788 of OZ012741.1, forward strand.
ATGTCATGCTCAATCACAAACATGTGGCACACACAAACAAGTCACACCATAGCCCTAGGTTTAAAGGCTTGCATGAGGTTCAAAGGCAAGTACCCTCCCCTGAAGTTAGATGGTTCATCCTGTCCTACAAAAGTAACCAGGTTCTAAGGGATCTCAATATCATTGATCCTTCACAAGGGTGGTTGTTCAGAAGGCAACTTACTTGCCAACCAAAACCCTCCAAGTTTAAGATCTCAATGAGCGTAGTATCGAGTGTCAACCAACTTCAGTCTGCACCAAAGCCGGTTACCTCACTACTTTCTAAAGGCCAAGATGAGTTAACTAGGGTTCTAAAAGTCAGTTAGTGCATTGACAACATATGGCAGCCTCAATATTATCCTCAACTTGACTTAAGGAATATAAGCACCAACCGAGAAGTCGCACTAACTATGGCCACCAGATCAACCGTATCGATATACGTCGTACAGTTTCCTTGGTCTATTGCCATTTACCTAAGGTACACTAGATCCGGGTTAGGACCTTTCACACATAAGAGCACCCCAACAATATAATAATAAAGCAAACAAGGCAAACAATTTAAAGTGATCTTAATTCCTAAGGGTACCCCTCTTAAATAGATCCCCAGCAGAGTCGCCAGTTCTGTAATCCGGTGAACTGACTTTAAACAATGTTGCGGATAGCAAGAGTCGCCACCGACTTTTATTTTATCCATAAGGAAAGGTTATAAAAGAACAGGAAAGACCTTAGAGAATATTTTGGGTCCGGGGGGTAGGTTATGAAAAGGGAAGGTGTTAGCACCCTTTTCATCCATGGTTATCCATGGGCTCTTAGGTACTTAAGCTCACTTTTGAATTGTTTTGGAAGTGTAGTGTGTGAATAGAAAATTTTCAGAATAGTTAATAAATAATCCATGTAAGGATGTGTTAAGAACTTGTTTGAAAACTTGTTGAAAATTTGTTTAAGTGTGAAACAGTTTTGAAGTGAGCAAGTATCTAGGAGTAGCCTACCCTAATGTTTTAAGGTCTTTCTTATTCTTTATTCTTTCCTTTAGTAAGACTATCCCTACTATAATGGAGTAGGTAGTCCTTACTTTGGATGTTAAGGGACATGTGAGGGACAATTGGATTTTTGAAGGCCATTGTGGGGTGTAATAAGCAAACTGGAGGGACTATCATCATTTTTCGAAAGGGACTCGATTCGTAAAGGCAACCATAAGGGACTTTGATGATTTTCTTTTTGAGGGACTTGCTTTATACACCCCACTTAACCAATATTCATAGGCAACTTGAGGGATATCCTTAGGAAGTGAGACGGCGATTAAAATCGACTTATGTGTGTGAAATGTTTAATCTAATTATCTTATATTAAAATGATCTAATTTTATTTTAATATTACATACATGTTGTTACACTCCCTAATTACTAACCATAATAATAATTAAATAATTAAACAACTTTACATTCAAGAAACAATTACAAAATAATAAGCAAAATAATTAAATGGCAAAGGTAAATAAAATATAAATAAGCAATAATAAATAATAAAGGGGGTTGATTCTAAGTTTACTCGGCAAGACATCGCATCTTGTGCCTACGTATCCTTACGGGAGTGGAATCAGAGTAATCGTAGTTCCCCTCAAAAGGGAGGTTAGAGACTTCTTGACTGTGGTCAAGGTCTCACGGGGAATAAACATGTCTTAAGGACACGCTTACGTGGAGTGTAGAAACTCCAAATCTCTATGTTGAATTGTTAAGTTGTAATTAGGGTTAAATTAGGTTAGGGGTTCCACGGCGGGAAACCCTAAAATGAGCGCGGCGGCTCTTTGACCTAATGCTAGGGGTAAAATGGTAATTTTGCCTGCGGCGAGGCATTTGTGAAAATTAGGGTTTGTAAGGTTGTAAGGGTTTGAAGTTTTGAGGACTATTGGCGTGGCGGCCAAACGGCTAGACCTAATCCTTCGGAGGAATGCAATGCGGCAGGTTAATGGTAAAAGATGCGAGAATTTAAACCATACATCAGCAGAAATTTAAATGCGGAAAAGTAAACGCGATTATTGGTTCGCAAGGTTACAACCGAGAAACAATTACAATTATGATGCTTGAACTGAAAAATAAATTGCAATAAAATATAAGGCTGCAACACAAACCAACGCTGTTAGGAATCAGGCAAAAGGATATATGATCTTGCTGTCTATTTGTGATACAAAGGAAAGTTTTTAATTTCGAGTCATCATATAAGTTTTAATATTAAAAAAAATATTTAATTTTTAATTTTTTCAAAGAGAATTTTAATTTTATTAAAGAAAAAGAAGAGTTTAAGTTATTATATAAAAAACTAAATTAGCTATTATTAAAAGAAAATATTATTATTTTTTAGAGTTTAAATTATCATTTTTAAAAAAGATTTTAGTTATTAATAAAAAAAGGTTAATTTTGATTAATATTTAAAACACGTTAATCTGATTAATATTTAAACGGAAAAAATGGATTAATATCTAAGACAGAAAAAAAAATAAAAAATACAATACATAAAATAAATGACAAGTGGGTGGGGCTGGGTACCCAATTCCCAGACCCGACCCGGTCCGGTGGTACAAAAGGGGGAAAAAGGAAATTAGGGTTCTAAAACCCTAATTTCCTTGTGCGGCCGCGGATCTCCCTTGTCCTCGTCTCTCTCGACTTCTCTCATTCCAAACCTGAAAAGAAAAAAAACAACCACATAGTAACCATTAATCATGAGCTTACGTCGTTTTTGACGGTGATTTTCGCGGAGGTTTACGGTGTTCGATCGTTCGTGATTTATGGGATGATTATGAGGGCGATGATGTGATGAACTGAGCTCCAAGGTACGATTGCCCGTCGAGAGACGAAGGCGGTCGTGCGATTTGCCTTGATGGTGGTCGTCTAGGGTTTCGTCGCCGTTTTCCGTTTTTCTCTCCCTCTTCCCTTTTCTAGGGTTTCGTTTGAGGTGATGCCATTCTTATATACTCTCCTCTTTCGATTTTGAATGGGCCTTTGGATTTACATTTTCCTGATATTATTTACCCTTTTGTGAAAGGTTTGATTTGATCTCAAAACCTTCCGTTTTCGGAAGCGATTTGCACAATATTTGTTTTTCTGATATGATATGATCTTTGTCTGATTGAAACCTTCCACTTTTAGTTCGATTGATTGGATTCACTAATTTGCTTTGGATATTTGCAGATGCGGATTCGTTTTGGATATCGTGGCCTGTTTGATAAACCGTTATTTCAATTTCGGTTTTGCAAATGTGGATTCGGTCCCTGATCCGATTGTCTCTGGTGAACTGGGTTCCATATGTTTGGTTCAGTGATTCCGTTTTGATGTTGGGTAACTGGTTTGGATTTTGAACTGATTGTTTCTTTGTTTAGGATGAACTGTGATAGTATGTTGGGCCATGATGTGTGATAGCTGAGCCTCTGCGTTTGGTGCCTTGTTCCACGATGCCCCTAGCAGTTTGAGGTAGTTTGGTCGTGGGATTTTACTTAATATGAAATGAGCTTTTTGTGAACTGAACTTGCTCTGTCTTTTGAGCTGACTCTGAACTTAGCTCTGATTGTTTTTCTGAATTGTACTCAGTCTCTTATTTTTCTGGATTGAACTGGGTTCATCTCTGAGTTGCAATTGCTCTTCTGTTTCTGAATTGAGTGGTTTTGCTGCTTTGTGAGTTGAAGTGCTTATTCAATTTTGGTGCAGCTTGTGAATTGTTTTGGCCTTAACTCTGTTATGGACTTTGGGGACTTCTGATGCTATTTTGACTCTTGTATTTCAGGTATTGAAAAAAATCAAACAAACGGTTCAGACCTATTGGCATCTAGGTCCGAACTCGGGTTGGCTCTGCTGTTCAGCTTTGTATCAGTGGAACTCACTTGAAATTTACTTGATAGTGATACCTGTTTACTTGATGAAATGGTATTTTAGTTTGGCTTTGAATCGAACCCAATTACGGCAAATCAAATCGGTCCCCACTTCTTTTACTCTTTATCTCTCTCGGTTGTCCCTTAGATAAGAACAGACATTACCTGATCTGACGCCAATGGCGTGGATCGGTAACGGGGGTAGGATGCGACTTCGGTCGTGCCACTCCCGACACTCGATGATGACCATTGTTCTGAGAGTGTCGAAAATAACTTCTAACCTTTTTCTCTTCTGTTTGTGTTCTGTTTTGTTCTGTTTCTCTTTGTGCAGGTTAATCAGAGATTTGCGGTGAAGATCGAGAGACATCATGAAGACTTAGAATTCTTTAGGACTTAGGGCTTTTTAGGATAGAAGTAACATCTGTAGTTGAAATTTTACAGCAATTCAGAATGTGAAACAATTTATTCCTTTTTGTATCATGATATCTTTTATGAAATGAAAATGTCAGAACTTCATTTATATATCCATGACTGTTCAGCTTTGAATTTATATTTATTTCTTAGTTATAAATTATAAACGTTTGCGAATAAATCCACAAATATTTAAAATCATTAACTTAGTCATAAACCATAAATATTCACGAATGATATTCTTGTCTGTGTACTTGTCTCGCCCGTAATCCTAATCTCATCCACTGATTAAATTCACTTGCATTCCAACTTAAATTCTAGCCAGCAATTTCATAACCAAACACGGATGTGCGCCATGGTCACAACATTTTCAGCATCAACAGCAAAACTAATCGTAATTAAACTCCACTGACCAAATGCCAAATCTCAATATGATCAGAACTGGTGATTGATAAATGCCTCAAAACCATAACGCATCAAATGCCTCAGAATTTTAATAACAGCCCGGCTTCAAGGAATTGGTAGAATTTGTGTAAAATGACCAAAATACCCCTGGGACCAAATCTCTCTTTGATGTTGGCAAAAAAAATCATGAAGTTTGACTTTGGTTTGACCACAGTTGACCTCAGTTTGACTTTTTAACTGCATTGACTGCTTTTGACTTATCTGATCATCTGACTGAGCGAACTTTTGAGAAAAGTCTTGAAACTTGACATGGGGGTTCTTATACACATATAAGATGTTATGAAGCTCACTTGAAGTCTTGGAAGTCTATTTAGCCTGATTAAAGTCAAAACCCTAGTTTTGGATGCACTGCTTAGGAGGTGCATTGTCTGAGGGAATTGTCAACTCTTCTGACCAATTGTGAACTTTGTGAACCTTGTGAATCTTCATAAGATATCTTGCGATACTCATGGGAGGTATTGTGAAGCTTGTGAACCTTGTGAACATCATGAAGTGGCTTTGTAGACCTCATGACCCTTAGGAAAGCTTTGTAAACATTGTGAATCTTGTGAACCTTGTGAACCTTCATAAAGTAGCTTGTGGACTTTATGAACTTCATGAAAGGTTATGCAAGTTGTTGGAGAACTTGTGAACCTTGTGAACCTTCTTAGAACACAAAGTCTTGTATTGTGAGGGCAAATTTTGGGGTGCAACAGCTGCCCCTGTTCAATTTTCTGAAACCTGAGGGGTTAGATTGGTATATTTGCCAGTCGTAACCTGGAAGGTTGAAGGGGATTGAACACAAAAGCCCAAAAATTTGCACTCACCAGTGCATGGAGTGATATTGATGGTTGGTTGAACATGATTGAGTGGGCTTAAAGATGCCACTAGGGGAAAGTTCTTCAGTAGTATAATGAGAACTGTCAGGAGTCTGGAGTAATACTGATGTAACAGCATGTCTTCATGAGGATAGAGCAATCAATAATGATAACCCTAAAGCAGTCTTGAAGTGATAAATCTGACCTCAGGAGGATAGAGCAATCAATAGCTCTAAAGCAGTCTTGAAGTAATAATGGCTTCAGGAGGATAGAGCAATCAATAGCTCTAAAGCAGTCTTGAAGTAATAGAATGGCTTCAGTAGGATAGAGCAATCAACAGCTCTAAAGCAGTCTTGAAATAATAATGTGATATGTCTTCAGGAGGATAGAGCAATCAATAGCTCTAAAGCAGTCTTGAAGTAATGATTTCAGGAGGATAGAGCAATGGATAGCTCTAAAGCAGTCTTGAAATAATAATGTAATTTCAGGAGGATAGAGCAATGGATAACTCTAAAGCAGTCTTGAAATAATTAGATGGCTTCAGGAGGATAGAGCAATGAATAGCTCTAAAGCAGTCTTGAAGTAGTAATATGACCTCATGAGGATAGAGCAATGAATAGCTCTAAAGCAGTCTTGAAGTAATAGGATGATTTCAGGAGGATAGAGCAATCAGTAGCTCTAAAGCAGTCTTAAAGTCACGAGAGGCTATCAGGAGGATAAAATAACCCTGAGGTTACAATAAAGCAGTCCCAAAGTAATAAGAAGCTCATCAGGAGGATAAAGTAACCCTGAGGTTACAATAAAGCAGTCCCAAAGATCATAAGATTGTTTGTTGGATAATTAACCTGAAAACAAGGTAGCATTCTGTATAACAACATTAGTTTATGCTTTATGTATGCATGTATGACATGATGCACTTAGGTAATGTACTATAGACATATATGTTATGGTATGATGTAAATGATGTATGTATGCTATGACACTGCTGGAAGTGTCTGGATATCCTTGTATAACAACTGCTGGCCAAGGAAAATAAATCCCGATTCGTTGTTGAAGAATATATAACCCTCCGTCTGCTGGGGATAACAAGGTATAGATAACCTCCCGTTGTTGGGGATAACAAGGTATAGATAACCTCCCGTTGTTGGGGATAGTAGGGTATAGATAACCTTCGTTTTCGTTTGATAGTAGGATAAGTATAACATCCCGTCTTCGTTCATCGTGCCCTTATTGGAAAGTAATTTCCCGTATATCCGTATGAGGATAAAAGAGATGGATATAAATTCCAGGGGAGATTAGACTTTGTGAAAATGGATTAGTCCTACTGATGGTTTGTAACTGTCTTGTAAAGATGAACCAGCGAAGCTTCGTTGAAATCCTTCCCTCGTTCGTCCTTAGTAAATACTATTACTGCATTTTCATGCATTTCTGGTAAACATCAATCATATTAAAAGCATACATGCGTTTCTGGTAAACATCAATCATATTCAAAGGCATACATACATTCAAACACAACCAATGGACGTTTCGCTTATGTAAATAGGGTAAAAGTGAATCTGGATTCAAAAGATGGAATTTATTTATATCAAAAGTGACCCATACACGGGTAAGTTTGTACAAGGAGACATAAACCCTAGTAAGAGAATTTTGTCATGAAGCTTTACAAAAAGAATCAGCTATGTGGGAAATAATCCTATTGAGTTTCAATTCTACTATTGCCACTCAAGTATCTCATCTTCTTGCTGTTGAGACGGAAACGATTGGATTGAGCTTTATCTGTTTGAGCTTGAGTAAGTAGTACAACTGGTTGCAGTTTCATGAGCGATCCAAACGAGACATAGTCATACGCTTTAATCCCTAACTTTTGCCTGGATTGCCCTTTCAGGTTTTCAATCCACCGGGATACCCTTTTTTGCCCAAGCCGCCTTTTCAGGTTTTCGACTTGCCGGGTGTACATCTTTATATATATATATCCCTAATTTTTGCCCAAACCCTTTTGGTTTGCCGGGATGCCCTTATTTTTGCCTAGGCCTGTCAACCTAGCGGGTCTCTTTTTATGCGTAGTATTTTTTAACTATGTCTGCGTTTACAGGTTGTGGGAAGTCTTCACCATCCATTGTAGTCAGTATCATGGCACCTCCTGAGAACACTGTCTTGACTACAAATGGTCCCTCATATGTTGGAGTCCACTTGCCCCTAGGATCACCCTGTGGTAATATGATACGCTTGATTACCAAGTCACCAGCCTGATATACCTTTGGCTTAACCTTCTTGTTAAAAGCTTTGATCATCCGTTTCTGGTACATCTGGCCATGACAAACTGCTGCTAACCTTTTCTCATCAATCAAATTTATCTGGTCAAGTCGAGTCTGAATCCACTCATCTTCATCCAAGCCTGCATCCTTCATAATTCTCAAGGAGGGGATCTGAACTTCAATAGGCAGAACTGCTTCCATACCATAGACTAAGGAGAATGGGGTTGCCCCTGTTGAAGTACGTATTGTAGTACGATAACCATGCAGAGCAAATGGTAACATCTCGTGCCAATCCTTGTAAGTAACAGTCATCTTCTGTACAATCTTCTTAATGTTCTTATTAGCAGCTTCAACTGCCCCATTCATCTTCGGACGATACGGAGAAGAGTTGTGATGCTTAATCTTGAACTGCGTACAGAGATCAGTAATCATAGTGTTGTTCAGATTAGAGCCATTGTCAGTGATAATCCTTTCAGGGATACCATACCTACATCTTGAACTGCGCGTTGATCCTCACAAGCATAGTGGATTCTAGGGAGAACTCGAAGATCGACCTTTCAAATCAGTCTCTTCAGGAGTTAAAGTATCGGAAAGCGTCAAAGCCACGCGAGTCATGGATGAGTCGTCACATGGTGTTTGTCTGTACCACATTGCCAACATTTTGTATATTTTCCTTGCAATTGTCTTTTTGCGCAGCTTTCTCTTTTCAGGAGTTGCACCCGATGTAAAATTGCCTATTTTCCGGCCCTTTATCAATAAAGTATACTATTCAGAAAAGCTTTTGTTCTGGTTTTAACTTTTTACTGTTTTGTTTGTAAAAGACGCCTGATATTTTTGATGAAAAACCTTGCATACATAAACTTGTGGGCTTCGCTAACTATTAATCAAGATATTTTGTTTTTGCTTAAATAAAGCCATAAGTGATAATTTAGTGCCGGCTGTACAACACATTTGTCTATTTGTTGTTTCCTCCCCCCAAGCGGAGGTAGATGTGGATTCCTTCCTTATCTAACCCCCAGCCAAGTCAGCGGAGTTAATTTTCCTTCCCCACAAAGTGGAACTGACTCAGGGATCGTTCATCTCCATCCCCAGCAGAGAGAGTGTGGGATAATTTCCCAATAAATCCTATTCAACATCCCTAGCAGATGGTGGATTCAATCGACGGCAGAAGAGAGTTATTCCCCAGCAATAAGCTGTGTTTTCCCGGCAGAGTTAATATGGCTGATCGTTCTCGGTTGATTTCCCTGGCAGAGTGGAGTTGTTGTCTCCAGCCAAGTTGTTTGCTTCCCGGAAGAGTTGTAGGCTGATAGGCCATCCGGGACGTTTACCGCAGCAAAGTTTGATTTGGATCCCCGACAGAGTGGTTTTGTTCTTAACGAAGCAGTTTTACCCAGAAGTTTTTATCGGAAGCCATCCAGGGCTTGTATTCCCCAGCATGAGTTTGTTTGCGCTAGGCGTACCTAGCTCTGACACAACGGAGTTGGCTCTTTCTCTTTAGCATTTATTTTGCTAAATTGGTTCATTGGAATCTATATACATGCATAACATCTACCCAAACGCGGAGCGTTTCCATTTCGTATGGAGCATTTCGTCATATCCAAACATATGAATGTGAAACATAAGCTGAGTCGTTCCCCTTTTGTTTCAAGTGAATCCCGCAGATGACCAGTATCTTCGCCCGTGTGTTGGCTAGACCCCAGCTCATGTTGACTCCCCAGCGGATTTCTTTCGTGAATGTCACCAAAGGATGGTCTTAAATTCGTTCGAATCTCGTTGCTCGCTTATATTTAGCGAAGGTTTGACGGCGATGTCAATAATCTGATTTTTCAGCGGTGATGCTGAATATTTGTTTTTGACGGCGATGTCAAGCGATTTGATTTTTCAGCGGTGATGCTGAATATTTGTTTTTGACGGCGATGTCAAGCGATTTGATTTTTCAGCGGTGATGCTGAATATTTGTTTTTGACGGCGATGTCAAGTGATTTGATTTTTCAGCGGTGATGCTGAATATTTGTTTTTGACGGCGATGTCAAGTGATTTGATTCTTCAACGGCGATGTTGAGAAGTTTGTTTTGACGGCGATGTCAAGTGATTTGATTCTTCAACGACGATGTTGAAAGTTTGTTCTGACGGCGATGTCAGATGACTTAATTCCTCAACGACGATGTTGAAAGTTTGTTCTGACGGCGATGTCAGATGACTTAGTTTTTCAGCGGCGATATTGAAAGTTTGTTTTGACGGCGATGTCAAAAGTGATTGTATCCTTCAGCGGCGATGTTGAAAGTTTGTTCCTGACGGCAATGTCAGATGGCTTAGTTCTTCAACGGCGATGTTGAATGTTTGTGTTGACGGCGATGTCAAAAGTAATTGTATTCTTCAACGGCGATGTTGAGATGTTTATGTTGACGGCGATGTCAAAAGTAATTGTATTCTTCAACGGCGATGTTGAGATGTTTATGTTGACGGCGATGTCAAGAGTAATTGTACTCTTCAGCGGTGATGTTGAAAGTTTGTTTTGACGGCGATGTCAAAAGTAATTATATCTTTGAATTTAATGGCTGTTCGTATTTAACGGAAAAATTGACGGCGAGGTCAGATCGTTCTGAGGATTGACGGCGAAGTCAGAAGACAATTTTGAAAAAAAAAAAAAATTTTGACAGCGAAGTCAGAAAATATTGTAGATTTGACGGCGAAGTCAGAAGACGATTTTTAAAAAAAAAAAATTTTGACGGCGAAGTCAGAAAATATTGTAAATTGAACGGTGAGGTCAGAAGATTATTTTGAAGAGCTGACGGCGAAGTCAGGGGCTTTACCAAAGTTCTGTGAAAAAATTGACGGCGAAGTCAGAAAATATTGAGGACCGACGATAAAGTCAGTTGATTTATAATTTTGACGCTGAGAGCTGACGGCAAGGTCAGACGTTCTACTTAATATGGGTGCCTGGCGGCGATGTCAGAAGTTCGTTTCGCGGTTGTCAAATTTCCGGGTCCTTGGGTATTCAACCGTCTTTTACCTTGATTGTATGAAAGTCGCTCGCCTTTCATCCCTTCAGGCCCAAGCCGTTTGAATAGGGGCAGCTGTTGTACCCCAAAATTTGACCGACCTCTCTGGCTTATGTTTTATTTCATTGCATCAGCATATACATAAGCATTGCATTGCATAGCATTTTGCATTTCACAGGGGATCAAGAAATGTGTGTCTAACAAAAAATTACCAATGGTTTTTAACCTGATCAAGGAGGTTATATTCAAGTCACCAAGTGGTTACCCTTATCAGAGACAAGTCAAGGTCCTTGAAGACAAACAGATAAGCATATGTGGTTGTCAGGGGCAGAAAAATCAAAAAATATATGTTGCTTCCATCATAAGATTGAGCTGAATTGGATAGGTTATGGTTGGGGTTCATTAAGTAGGAATGAGTGAAGTATATGTCGAAGTCCAGGTTTGACTTAATTCATCAGCAAGAAAGGGATCTATTTTGTTATCAAGGTCATGGTGCATTGATTTAAATGGTTTTATTGGGTGAAATTGGGCGCCGAAGTGGAGGTGATAATGTTCTTGAGCGAGAGGGCCATGCTGTTTCTGCAGGATTTGCATTGGGTCTTGTTGCACTGGGACGGGGAGAAGATGCACTTGGTTTCATAGACTCATTTGTTAATAGACTGTTTCTCTACATTGGTGGTAAAGTTCATAATGAGAGACCATATTTTTCAACAATCTCAATAGATGAAAATCGTGGTGCTTCACAGATGATGGATGGGACAACGATCAATATAGATGTCACAACACCAGGAGCGATAATTGCCCTAGCTTTGATGTTTTTGAAAACAGAGGCTGAGGTTGTTGCCTCTAGGCTCTCAATCCCCAATACACACTTTGATTTGCAATATGTACGGCCCGACTTCATAATTCTCCGTGTCATTGCTCGAAATTTAATAATGTGGAGCAGTGTTCATCCCTCAAAAGATTGGGTTTGGTCCCAAATTCCTGAAATTGTCAGATGTGGTGTGGAAGGCGTTGGCGGGGATGACAATGATGTTGATGATATGGATGCCGAAGCTTTTATGCAGGCCTATATTAATATTGTGGCTGGAGCTTGTATATCTCTTGGACTGGTTTTTGCTGGCACAAGAAATGCAAATGCGCAGGAATTACTTTATGAATTTGCTATGTACTTTCTTAACGAGATCAAGCCTGTTTCCCCTACAAGTGGAAAGTTTTATCCTAAGGGACTGTCTTGTTACATTGACCGAGGCACATTGGAAACATGCCTTCACCTTATTGTGCTTTCCCTTTCTGTGGTAATGGCTGGGTATGGCCATTTACAGACCTTCCGGTTGTTGAGATTCCTAAGGAGCAGAAATTGTGCGGGTGGGCAGTCAAGTTATGGTATTCAGATGGCAGTGAGCTTAGCAACTGGTTTCTTATTTCTTGGTGGTGGAATGAGAACATTTTCAACAAACAGCAGTTCCATTGCTGCTTTGCTCATTACTCTATATCCACGTTTGCCCATGGGTCCAAATGATAACAGATGCCACCTTCAGGCATTTCGCCATCTTTATGTCCTTGCAACAGAGGCGCGATGGATTCAGACTGTTGATGTTGACACGGGTCTTCCTGTTTATGCTCCCATCGAGGTCACATTCAGAGAAACTGAGCATTATACAGAGTCAAGCTTTTGTGAGGTCACCCCTTGCCTTCTGCCATAACGAGCTATTTTGAAAACTATACGTGTTTGCGGGCCTCGCTACTGGCCTCAGGTAGTAGATTTTACCCCTGAAGATAAACCTTGGTGGAATTTTGGTGACAAGAATAATCCATTTAATTCTGGTATTCATTTTATCAAAAGAAAAGTTGGAGCTTGTTCATATGTTGATGATCCCATTGGGTGCCAGTCACTACTGTCACGGGCAATGCACAAGGTTTTTGGCCTTACAAGTTTAAAAGCATCCGATACAGTCACCGATGTCCATAGTGGATCTGGCTCTATCACCGTTGATCAATTGGTCGGTACCTTTTCATCTGATCATAGTTTGATTGCTTTTGCACAATTTTGCTGTGATCCCGCATGGTATAGTAGATCTAATGTTGATTTCAAGGAATTTTGCTTGCAAGTATTATTTGAGTGCGTGAGCAAGGACAGACCTGCTCTTTTACAGGTATATTTGTCATTGTACACAACAGTTGAGTCCATGGTCAATCAAATTACTACTGGTGCCGTTGTTTATGGTGACTCACTCTCTTTATCTGGTTTTAAGCTTGCACTAACTTATATTGAGGCATTGATGACTGGAATACTATCCACTCCAAAAGGAGGAATCATACAATCAACGTTTGTTGGTTCTCTTAGGAAGAAGGTGGAAGAACTTCTAAATAGTTCTCAGGAATTGAAGGATGATTTTCACAAACATTTGAAATTGGGAAAATGGCCTGAAGGGGAATCACAGGACAAGCGCTCCATTCTTCTTTCTTGGTATCTTCAGTGGTATAGCGTACCCGCTTCATCTGTTATCAGGACAGCTATTGATAGATTCAAACCTAAGCGCATGTCATTCTCTTCAATTCCCTTGTTGCGCCTGTCTTTACCAAGAACTCATATCAATGTTATTCATGAGATAGATATGTGTTTGACATGATTGTAGTTCAGCTAAAAATTGTCTACTTTACAGATATTTATGTACAATAGCCCTCTCATTGCTGGCTGGCACAACATTTTTAGTGATGATTCATCCCCTGTCCTACTTTCTTGTTTCTCAAGCGAAATCAGTGTTGAGATGCAGAAGAGAGTGTTTGTAGCAAGCATGCCTTAACCTGGGCCTTTGCTGCAGTCTCCAATGACAACCATCTCTATTAATAAATGCCTAGAAGACTCAGTATCAACATTATCATGGTACTTGGGTATAGGTATGCTGTCCTCAACTTCACCATCTTCGGTAAGCACCATCGGTTCTGGAAATTCATCATCTGAATCACCTTGAACTATAAGCTCTTCTCTAAGTGGATCATCGCCGCCTACATAACCTCGACAATGAGGCGAACCACAATAACATTTTTTGGCAGCAGCACCAAAAACCCTTACATAGTTGTAATCAAACGTCAATACTTCATCCTGCTACAGCAGCACATTTCCGTACGCGACATCCCACCTCCAAAATCTGTTTCCAGACCCGAATAAATACTGAAGCATATTATCTCCCTTCTCCGTTTCCTGAAGATACTTATCTTCCTTGTGCTGTATATTGCCATGGAAACAAAGGACCAACATGAGAATACGGCACAGTCAGAATTAGGAAAAACAATACAAATTCAAATGACTCAAAGTTTAAGTCACATCCTACCATATTGTTTACTTAAGTCAGAGTTTTGAATATACACTTTGTTTTTAATCAGAACAACACAACAATGAGAAAATGGGACCACACACTTATGTTAGTAAAAATAGCAAAAACACCAGCAGCAGAAAATTCACAGCAGATTTAGATACAAAAACGGAATAAAACAAACCATGGCAAAAAACACAACCATGATGGAGCAGAGGTCTCAGAAATTGTGGCAGAGGTTGTCTGCTAAACCTAACTGGATTGGACATATATATAGCAACACTATTCACTCAAAAAAAAGGAGGAAGAGAGAAAAAAAACCCTAACCATTGCAGTCGCCACCCTCAACTTCAAAATATCAACCCAGAACCCTTTCCTGCTGAAACCATCATCATCGCAAATTTTCTTCAAATTGTAACCCATCCACCTCTCACGAACACCAACAACAACTAACCACGGAACCCTTCGCGTCTTCTCCGTAAACGCGAACACAATCTCACGACCTTCCTTTTTCTCCAAAACATAAATCATCCATCAAAACATCATAGCAGACACATAATCAATTCACAATAGATCAAGAAGGAGGAGAGGGGATAAATACATACATATACCATTGGTGTTTTAGAGCTAACCGTGGGAGACATTCGACTTCGACTCGGTATATCTTCGCCCTTTTCACGTCTTCTATTCATCTTGTATGTGTGATCCTTCATAGTTTCTGATTGCGTTTGTTGTGTTGTTGTTTTGTTCTTGCCCTTTTGTTTCAATAAAATACCGTTCTTTTCTTTTTATTTTGGAAAGAGGAAAAATAGCCATTGAGGAAGAAAGATTGGTTTGAAGATTCATTTTTTGACCCTTGCTTTATTTCATTTTCTAGTTTTAAATAATTTTGGTCTTTTAATATGTGTTTAAATGTTTTGATATGACCATTCAATGTCAATCCATTTCTCCTGCTTTCTATGGAAAACGCACGTGATGTTTTTATACCATGATGTTCCCATTTTCTCTTCTTTTATTTTCCGTTACATCTTTATGTGCATCTGATGCTATATGTTTAATTTATTTTTAAAAGAACTTCTTTGCACTCATTATGAAGCACCTAGGGATAAATGCATATGCTGGTTTTTTTTTTCTAGTAAATAATCAATGCTAGTAGCTTTAGACTTTACGTGCCGTGTGAATTTCTTTTCGGTCCGCCACTTTGTTAGTTACTGCTACTAGCTAATCTTTTCATTACATTGCATTTTGGTAGTAGCATGGCTTAAGTTTCTCAAGACTTGTGGTTTTTGGTTGAATTTTCTAAGGCACGTGATATTTGTTTTTTTAATTGGATAATAGATTTAGTTTAAGTTTTATTTAATTTTCTTAATGTTTTCTATTTTGAAGATTATTTCACTTTAGAAGTTAATTTTATTTCTCTTTTTTCATTGGACTCCTTATCTCATTTCATTTTGTTTTGGTCGATGACGAGACCTCCGTAATTCATTACCAGTCAAATTATTGATAAGTAATGTTGGATCTGAGACCACCTCTTTTCTCTCTTCGTCACTTGTCCCAACTCGATTCAAAAACATTGACCAACCATCTTCAAAATTCAATTATCTTTGTATTGAATTAAAAGAGGGGATTAAGTGTAGACTTTCTTCCTCTCCGAGTGTTGGGATGCCCACTGTAGTGAGGGTGGTTCCGACACTCGTCTTTCAATACGAAGACGCTTCCCATCCATTTTCAAATCTCATCTCCTTAAAATCAATTCTTTGTATTGAATTAAAAAGAGAGGATTGGGTGTAGACCTCTTCTTCTTCGAGCGTTGGGATACCCACTGTAGTGAGGGTGGTTTCGACGCTCGTCTTTCAATACGAAGACGTTTCCATACCATCTCTCCTAAAACCTCGGTCTCGTACCGAGTCCTTTCTCAAACCATCTTTAAAATTAAATTCACTTTGTATTGAATTAAAGAGAGAGGATTGGGTGTAGACCTCTTCTTCTCCGAGTATTGGGATGCCCACTGTAGTGAGGGTGGTCTCGATACTCGTCTTTCAATACGAAGGCGCGCCTTCTTCCATCACCTCTCCTTTCACAACTTCCTTCCGTAACCTTTCACACCTAAAACCTCGGTCTCGCACCGAGTGCATTTTCAAATCTTTTCACAATAAAAATTGAATGGTCGTGGAGTGGTTAGGCGTAGGCCTTCTCTTATCCCGAGTGCTGACGTTTACCGTAGGGTTCTCTGTCACAAAGCACTTACCATTCAAAACCAAAAACATTTTAATAAGAGAACGAAGCTTTCTTTATGTTGAATTAAAGAGGGAGGATTGGGTGTAGACCTCTTCTTCTCCGAGCGTTGGGATGCCCACTGTAGTGAGGGTGGTTTCGATGCTCGTCTTTCAATACGAAGACGCCTCGTTCGCCACACCTTTTTATAACAAAAACTTTGAG
Source organism: Lathyrus sativus (assembly GCA_963859935.3). Lineage (NCBI taxonomy): Eukaryota > Viridiplantae > Streptophyta > Magnoliopsida > Fabales > Fabaceae > Lathyrus > Lathyrus sativus. Next base: position 645,434,351 of record OZ012741.1, read on the forward strand.
ACAATGAATCGGGTACTACCCGTAGGGGTTACTACCCGAGGACCTATCTCGCCCCAAAAACAATCTCATCAATCAAACATGATACCTTGCCTCGCATGGCGAAAACCAACCTTTCAAACAGGCATGCTACGTCCGTTCTACCGCAAACAGGTAACGCCTAAGTCTCCAACGAGCGAGCAGCAATACACCTAACTGCTAGAATGCGCACGATAGCAGCGTCTACCAAGACTTCCCCGCACACCGTATGCCGAACTACGACTGCTCTGATTCTTTACTTCCTTTTGAGTAAAGATACGTAGGCACAAGGGCCACAATCCTTGCCGAGCACTTTCCCCCCTTTTATCCGTAGCCCCGAACTACGTCGACTCTGACTTTCTCACACCTTTTGAGAATACGTAGGCCTAGGACCGCGAAGTCCTATCGAGTCTGTTCTTTCTCTTTTCTCCCTCTGTCACCTCTCTTTTCGTGTTTCTAAACCCTTCTCTCTATCTTTTAGAACACTCTTTTTATAGCATAATATTTAAGCAGATAAATTCACACATCGACAAACAAAAGGTTCCCATCGAGTACGATGGATGCCAGGGGTGCTAATACCTTCCCCTCGCATAACCGGCTTCCGAACACGTTCTTGGTCGTGAGACCATCTTATCCATTTCTTTCTTAAGGTTTTCTCGATATTTTCCTTTCCCCTCATGGGATAAATAAAGTTCGGTGGCGACTCTTCTGTCTTTCTTTTTCGCCTCCTCGTCGTTGCGCGATGCATTTTTCGAGTAGCGACATAGGGGTGTTTAAAATTTTGGTTAACTGATCTAAATGTTTAATTTGAATTGAAATTGAATCCTAAGAAATTTAAATTATTTAAATGGTTAATTAACTGAATTGTTTATTTTAATCAATTCAATTAATTAAATTGAATTTAAAACTAGTTTAAATTATTATAAATTCTTTCCACACTTTTATTAAAAATATAAATACAATTATTTAACAAATATTTTAAGTATAACTTTTTAATATTTTTCCGTTAGTTACTATGTGGTATATTTTAAGATTAGCAGTACTAGCGTTAATCGTTAGTACTGCTAGTCTTAAAATTTATGTCATGTATATTATTTTGCGTTGTGGTATAAGTTGTAGGATGTTGCATGATGGGTTGAATATTTTTTTGCGTTTTATGCTTCTTAAAATTGTAGTTTCCTGCATCAAATAATGAGTTTTTGTCAATGGTTGAACTGTGATCCTGTAGAACTACGATTATGTTATGTCAACTTATTTTCCTTGTGTGATGTCTTGATTTGTAACCCTATCAGTTTGATTTTTTATTTGTGTTTAAAGTTTATTAGACCTGTGAGTATGAGTCTCTAAATTGTTCGATAGAAGAAAATTATAATTTGGTGAAATGTGTCCAGGTGTTAACCTTGTCTAGGTAGACTACATTACTCCGAAGTGAGTTTTATTGAGGATTTTTTAGACTTTCTTATTGTTTTCTGTTGCACCTTAAAATTTGTCCTCACTTTTCTTAATCATAATTGGCTTGTGTTTCACATTCATATGTATTTTTCATTAGGTCATGAATTCACAACCATTTATTTGATTGAGCTCCTAAGACATGGGATCAAAAGATTTCTTGTGATTTGGGTCTTCTCTATTCAAGGATGATTCAATTGGTTATTTCATCCAAGCTTAAAGATAAGAAATCAACATTTAATACAAAAGCAAAAGATTAGGCAATCACTTTTGTACAATGTCCTATCGTTGACAAGATAGTGAAATCATATTTGAAATCTTTATTGACGTCAAAGTTTGAAAGGGGATACACTCTCTGGCATCATATCGATGACCTTATTTGTTTGGTGCAAAGTTGGAGCAAAAAAGAGTCGAATTTTATATGCAGACATAAGATTGTGAGATCATATCGAGTCTCTTTTTGTTTTTTTCTCCCTTTTCGTTTTTGTGTTCTCTTAGTGTCATACCTCAAATTTTACCCCTTAGATTCTTTGTTCATTTTCATATCATTTTAGGTCAATCATTCATGCATAACTAACCATTTATCAAGACATGGTTTTGTTTTGTTCATCTGTGAATTTAGATTTTCCCTAAAAGGCTCAAAGGATTGATTAGTCAGAGTTTTAGATGGATCATCAGTCAAACAAGTTCTCATACACTCAATAGATTTCCCTCTATTAATAATCAAGTGCAATATGACTTCATTACAAGTTCTTCAAGATTTAAATTCATCTGATCAAGAATCAGGATTTTGGTTCTCATTAAGTCTTTGTTTCATCAATGTGCACTCAGAGCACGAAGATTAGGGTTTCTTACCCTTTATGTTTAAGATGAGCAAGTGTTGTTCAGTTGAGTTTCACTTGAGGCTAGCATGTCCAATGTATGTGCAGTACTATTTCAGTTTCAAATTGGATGTAATCCTAGTCTTGGTCAGGAAAGTGGCGATTGTTTCATTCTTTATATCTAAAGTGGAGATTGTCCATTCCTAATCCATTTACAAACCGATTTTACCCATTTCTTACCCAAACCATTAAACCAATTTTCTAGATCCATTCACTTTTCTCCATCTTTCATTTTAACTTTTTATTCATTTCAATTCCTAAAAACAAATCAACACCCATTTCTCTAAAGTCCAAACTGGTTCAATTCCATAAAAGTTTGTTTCATCCGATTAACCGTTTTTGTTATCCATATTTTATACCTATTTTGATTTTCCATTTATCATTTCTTCGAATATCCATTTTTAATCCACAATATCCATGAATAATTGTGATGATTTATGGTGTTGATTGCCATGAGTTTGATGATTATACAATGACATGATTATTATGATGATTTTGATGAATGATGATGCACCTAATGAGTTTATTACGAGGATGATATTGACGTGTGCGTCATGCATTCATATGCATTCAGACTTCGGTTCAGGACCTTGATTTATGTGGCTTCAGTCCCATTGTGCGGATGTGAGACATTTTGTTGTGCTCCGGTTCTCGAGTAGAATCGATCCTACTTTTGTGGATCTATGGAGGATTGATGACCCAGTGTCCATCGAATTATGTTGATTGATACCACATGCATGAGTCTTGTTGCATTTGCATTTATGTGACATTTTGATGTAATTTATAATGTTGTGGTCTTTGATGTTCCTTGATGATTACGATGATGTTGAATATAAAAATGACGTCATTTTATATATTGATTATTATGAATCGTTTTACTCACCCTGCATGTTTGAATGTTGCTTCCACGTGGGTAACGTGCAGATAACCAGGTTTAGCCGAGGATGTCGTCGAAGGCTTTTGAAGTTTTTGGATCATTGGCCATTGTGGTTGACTTAGATGGTCTTACTCTGATAGTGTAACATCGGGTTGGGGTCTTTGAGTCGAACTATATTTTATTGACTTTTGTTATGTTGATTGCCTTGCGGTGCAAGAAAAACTTTGGATTATTGTTTTTGAGTTCCGCTGCCTTTTGAGTAATATTTTGAGTAATTTTTGGAAAAACTCGTTGTTTACAGAGCATTGACCATATTTGAATTTTTTAGAAATGTGCGCACTTTTGAGTTGATTTTATTGTGTTCAATATTTTATTGTGATAAATATGATTGATTTGCCATTATATTTGTGGGGTAGAAAAGGGTGTTACATTAGTGGTATCAGAGCAGGTCGACCCGTCCGGCCAAGCTTTTATGTTGTTAATCCCCTGACAGTCAATAGAGCCATCTTTTCCCTCTTTAGCCTAGCCTTAGGTTAGGGTTTGTTAACCCTATGTGAGTACTTTGTTATAAGTACTAACCTTCCCTTCCTGGCTTTGTTAGAGCCAATTGATCTTGAAATTTAGAATTAGGTATAGAGTTTGTAAACTCTATGTAAGTATCATTGTTATGGGTATTCATTTATCCCTTTTACCTTGTTAGAGTCAACCACCTAATTAGTCTTTCAACTTAGACTTAGAGAGTTTGTTAACTCTATGTAAGTATCATGGTTATGAATACTTACTCCCTTGGAACCTTGACCACAGTCAAGTGTTCTTCACCCTTAGTGAGGTGAAATACGAAGGCTTTAATTCCATCCTAGTTAGTATACGTAGGCACAAGATGCGATGTCTTGGTGAGCATACTTTGTATATACCCTAGGTTTTTACCTTAGCACATTTTCCTTAACGAGCAAACTTTAGCATAACACAAATACTAGCAAGAGGTTCCTGTAGAGTACTATAGATACTTAGAATGCTAAAATCTTCCCTAGGTATAACCAGCCCGAACCTTATATCTCTAGCTTTGTTATTACATAACGCACTTAGGATTTTCTTCAATCTTTACCTTTTCCTTTGGATAAATCAAAACTCGGTGGTGAATTTCAAAGATTTGTGATTCAAGTAAATCAATAACTTGATATCCGACTCTCATTGCAACACTTAACAAGTAAGTTTTAGATATACGCACCCTTTGATTAGAACAACAAGAGTGGATCCCGTTGAGTACAACGGACGCGAGGGGTGCTAATACATTTCTCTTGCGTAATCGACTCCCAAATCCTAAATTTGGTTGTGAGACCATGTTATTTCCCTTCTGAGCTTTTTCGATGTTTTTCTTTTCCCTTTGGGATAAATAAAGTTAGATGGCGACTCTGTGTCTTCGCCAGTGGTTTTTTGTAGTAGCGACACTTTCATCTCAATCAATCTAACATGTTTCTGCATGCTTTTTCTAATGATTACATATATGTTATTGCATGTTTCTACATGATGTTTCTGTTTCTGCATGTTGAAAATTGCACTAACATAATTTGCAATTTTTATGGAAAGAGCAAAATTTGCTGAATAAGAATTTTTTTTATGGCTTTTGCATCTTGCTTCTCCTTATAGATCTGACGGCTGCTTAAAACTTTTTAGAAAAATTGTAGCAACTTCGAAATGGATAGTCATGACAGTGTTACAGACTTTGAGACAAAAGAACATATCGGTTCTTCACCTCCAGCTTTTAATAATGTTGATTTGTGTCCTCAAAAGCGTAAAAAGCGACCAGAAGCATTGAATCCTTTTACACCGATGCCGCCGAACACAAAAAAGTCTAAGTCAGTAAAATGCAACTGTTTTTTCTCCTTGATCAAGTATAATGGTGGAACACGTGCTGTGCTAGCTCATTTGAGAAGATGTAGTAATAATCCAGATAATGGAATGTGACAATGCATGAACCGTCTTCAAGCTCAATGAAAAATAGGGAAGCAATTATTAACTCATTCCCTTCAGCTCCTAAATTTGATCAAGAAGTAAGCTGAATGGACTTGACAAAAATGTTTGTAGCCATGGAACTTCCATTTCAAAAGGTATAACATCTATATTTACATAGGTTCATTTATGGCTTGCAAGTAAAATTTAAGTTCCCATCACGCAATACATTGGCACGCGATATTTTGAAGAATTGGGACGTGGAGAAAGCAAAAATGAAGACTATTTTGTCATAAAATTGTCGTCGAGTTTGTATCACTACAGACACATGGACATCTACCCAAGAATCTAATTACACGTTCCTCACAGGGCATTACATTGATAACAATTAGAAGTTACAAAAAAAGATTTTGAGTTTTACTAAAGTTGTGAACTACACAGGAGAGATTATGGCCAAAACAGTTAAGAAGTGCTTAAATGGTTGGGAACTAAATTGTGTGTTTAGTGTGATATTGGACAACGCATCCTCAAATGATGTTGGAATTCAACATCTAAAAAGATGGCTTCTCTCTCAAAATGTCCTTGTTTTGAATGGAGAATATCTTCATGCACATTATTGTCCCCACATATTAAACCTTATTGTGAAGGATGTGATGAAAGAAGTTGATGGTTATATTGTAAGAATTCATGCATTGGTGAGGTATGTGAGGCGTACTCCTTCGAGGTTTAGAATATTTAATAAATGTATTGATCATGAAACAATTGGATATAAAGGTTATGTTGGGAGAGATTGTGAGACTTAGTGGAACTCAACATATCTAATGTTAAAGAGTGCATTAAAACATAACAAGACCTTTACAGAGTTAGAATTCAGAGACCAGAAATATTTTAATGAAATGAGTAAGGACAAAGGAGTGCCTAGACCAGAAGATTGGGAGCATGTTAAGTTAATCATTCCATTTCTACAGATATTTCATGAAGCTACAGAGCGCATTTCAGGATCTTCTTATGTGACAAACAACATGTATATGCTTGAGGTTTTTGGTGTTGTAAGAAGTGGCATACCCAGATTTTTACCCCTAAGACCCACCTTCATTTGCATCATGTGCATAACATCAATCATTTCATGCGTGTGCCTTTCATGCATTGCTAAACCCATGAAAGTACAAAAAATAGGCTTTGTTTACAAGTTATGGTGTTTACATCAAATGGTTGATCAACCAGGGTTTAGTGGGATCATCAACATCTCTCACTTTCCTTGCTTATTCGGCTGGGCACTTGATGATAACTATATGGAGGATTGACCATGTGCTTGCTCTTATATCTCGCTTAAAGGGAATCAGACAATAAAGTCGTTTCAGGTGTTTAATGATCGCACTGTAGGCGATGGCATATGCTACTGCTCGTACGAAGATCACCGTCAGGCGCGTCCCTTGGATGACATAGCCATCTACTTTTGATGGTCGACTTGTGGATCGCGCCTGATGTATCCACATCTTCCTGAGCGGGTCATTCGCTAGTTCAAGTTTCTTCAGTTGGTTCCAAGACATCCCTCCGTGTCTGCTCCACCGATAGTCCACTACAGAGATCTTGATTCCATACTCGATGATTTTTATAATCAAGTTTCAAAATTATGTATTATGGTAATATTTTTGCTTAATTGATCAATGTTTAAATTTGTATTATTATTTAAATTTATATACTGACATTCTTGGATTACATTATACTATCTAATAACAATAGTTTTAATCCAAACAAGAATTAGTGCAGAGTTTGTTTTAAAAATAAACAAATGAACAAATAAAAATAATAAAGTCTATGGAGTCCGGTGTCCATCATTGCTTGAATACCAATGAAGTTATTTAATCTCTACTACATTAGTATAATAATAAGGATCATCAAATGATTATGATAGTGATAAATCATAAAAACAAACCATTAATTATTTGTAACATGCTTTCTTAATTAACTGATACAAAAATAACTCATCAAATAATATTTAATAAAAAAAAACTTAGTTATCCTATCTCTTGTTCATGTGAGATTAAATATTTATAATATTATAATTAATTAATATTCTGGTAATTTAAACAAAAGAAAACGTAGTCACACACTCTACCTAAATTATTATTAAATAAAAATTTAATCAGTTACGGTAAGATAATACAAATAATTATAAAATCGCGTTAAAAATATAAAAGTTTCCCGGGTAAAGGGAGTAGAAAATTCATAGAGCTCTTCAAACAAACCCTTGTTCTTCTCATTGTTTCTCAAATACCCATTTCTCAAAACCGTTCCTTGTTTTGTGGTTAAAGCTTCATCCAAAGAAGAAGGGAAGAGAAACCGTATGAAAAGATTGACCAACCTTATGGAATCAAATTTTGAATGTTTTTGCTCCCGGTGGATCAGCTGACAAGGCCGGAGTGCTCAATGTCGGTGATCAAGTATTCGCCACCAGGTTTCTGCTCTTCATTTTATTTTCAGACAACTAGATATAGGTGCTTGTTTGCTATATCATCATCTTCAACATAGTTATTTGAATTGAAGGCTTAGGGTTTGTTTGGATTCTGTTATTTATGCTTATCTATTTGAATAAGATGTCATAAACAAAACATTTTCCATATGAAATTGTAATATAGATTAGGACTAAACAATTAGTGTCCATTACTTTTCTGGATTCAATGTTGATGGAATGCAAAGTATTACGAAGCAGTAGAGAAATTTGATTCTGTTTTGGGAGTAACTCGATCCAATAATCCCTCTATATATGTATTATAACATCAACCCCAACATTTTTGAGTGTTATAACATTCAAGAAAGCATGTTCCAACTTAATACTATGCTATTTTGAATCAATTTAAGTCCCACTTTGGCTAAAACATCACACAAGCAAGTGCTTATAAATGTCTTACATGCTAGTTAGTTCGCCGAGCTGAGTAACGCTAGCTTGTGACCCATGTGGGGGCAACAAGGTGATGGAACATGGCTAAGGCTTAACTGGTTGGTCTAGTGGTTGCACCATGTTGGCCTGCCCACTCCAAGTTGCGAGTTGACCCACGGGACTTGTGCGAAGGCATGGGTCTTGTGGGTCTTAGACAGGAGGGTACAGCGTGAGGCTGGTTTCACAGAGCAGCGAGCACTTCCTACTCTTGACGGTGGAGGGATCACGGGTCGCTGCACCTCTGGCCCACAACACCTGTTGAGCCTAGCCCCTTGAACCATCTCTTTTTGGTGGTGGGGTTCATATTTTAGGTGCCTGCCATGTCACGCTCTCAACACAAATCATCAACTTTTGACCCACGGGACTTGTGCGAAGGCATGGGTCTTGTGGGTCTTAGACAGGAGGGTACAGCGTGAGGCTGGTTTCACAGAGCAGCGAGCACTTCCTACTCTTGACGGTGGTGGGATCACGGGTCGCTGCACCTCTGGCCCACAACACCTGTTGAGCCTAGCCCCTTGAACCATCTCTTTTTGGTGGTGGGGATCACGCTCTCAACACAAATCATCAACTTTATGCTTGCATCTTATTTGATTCCTTATGTTGGTCTTACCGGATATGTTGAGCCTATCCACTCCAAAATGCTACATCTAGATATGTATAAATTGTGGATGTAGTTGCTGTCGTGATTTTCTGTGACCCTAAAATACAAGCAACAGTAACCGTTGTTGTAGTTCCATTGTGGTTATGCTTGCATCTTATTTGATTCCTTATGTTGGTCTTACCGGATATGTTGAGCCTATCCACTCCAAAATGCTACATCTAGATAGGTATAAATTGTGGATGTAGTTGCTGTCGTGATTTTCTGTGACCCTAAAATACAAGCAACAGTAACCGCTGTTGTAGTTCCATTGTGGAAACTTCTATAGTTTAATATTACAACTGCAATTGTGGATTGCAGACAACAATTTAAAACTATGCCTATCACTACTAGATGTGTAATAATGTTGCATGTATGTATCAGCTGATTGTAGGTCTTCTATGAGTAGAATCAGGCCAAGATGCCTTCTCTGGCAACATTCTTGTTGGTGACAAATATTAACTATCATATTCACTATCTTTAAGAAAACATGCTTGTATATAGAATAAGAATCGGTAGAAAAAAACATAAGGATAGTATAAGAATATATAAGTAAACAAAGAGTGAGATCAAAACACACTTGTTCAGCATAGTGAAAGTTCTATGAGTAAGACTATTTGCAGGTCTTCTATGAGTAGAATCATGCCAAGATGCATTCTCTGGCAACTTTCTTGCTGGTAACAAATTTTAAATATCATATTGGCTATCTTTTTTGAAAACATTTGTTTATAGAATAAGGATCAGACAGGAAAAAAAAACATAAAGATAGTACAAGAATATATTAACTTTAGAATGTTTAAACACTTCCTTTTCAAAAGAGTATCATGTAATTCTATGTACCATATTTGAAATACTTCTAAACCATACATAGAAATCAGAAAAAGAAACTCTTCACCAAACTTTGATAATAGAATAGGAGAACCATACATAGAAATCAGAAAAAGAAACTCTTCACCAAACTTTGATAATAGAATAGGGGGGGCCGCGCAAACGCAGGCCCCCACAGCAACAAATTATGATGTAGGTTCCACCACTTGAGTAGACCTTAGGATAGCACCCCTCCTAAGTGCAATGGAGGTCACTCTCCTAGGCCATGGTCCTTCATGATCAACCATTGACCCCATCCAGGTAAGTATGTTGCAAGGTGGGTATTCAAGTTCTTTTATACTCTTTTATTTCAATACATTCCACCTTCTTTCGATGTGGAACTCAACTACTAGTAGGCAATGTATTTTCCACACTCTACTGCTATTTTTTATTTTTTCACTTGAAAGCGACCAACTTCCCTTTGGCTTTTATTATTGAATTGGATATTTCCTTCCTTGTTACTGTTAGTTGTATTGAAAACTGATGTGTTTAATACTTAGATCTTTCCCCAGACAGCGGATGAATACTAACTACCCTATTTTACACCACTGCATCATCAGAAAACTATGTAGACATTAACTCCAACTTGTGCTGAAGTTGGTTTTTCGTTGCATAACATGCAGTTAGATGGTGCACATGATTTTACGAAAGTAACTACTACAGTAACAAATTAGTTAATAAATTTATCAAAGAAAGTGATTAATTTAAGGTGTGGTCTTAGTACTTGGAATGCAGAAAGTAGGATTCAGCTTTGCTGTCTACTTATAAGTAATTAGTTTGTATAATGTTCTAAATAGTGTTATAATGTTCTCTCTCCTTTACGCCTCCTTCACGTCAACTATTACGTTGAATGTATTTTATATACTGCGTTCATGTACTTGGAGAATTTGTGATGTTCAAATATTAAATAAAAATAACCCCTTTGTGTGGGCACATGAAAGCATACAATTTAGCTGACTAAGGAATTGGTTTAACAGTATGATTGTGTCAAATTTTTGTAGTGTTTCGTTTTTTTACCAATTGTTGGCGAAATGATAATTTATGGGGATTATCATTGGTCATGATGGCTTTTTTGTAGGTCTTTGATGTATTGGAATTGTGATAGAGTGATGATGGTGCAAAAAGGGTTGGTTATGAAAAAATTGAATTGGTCCAGTTTATGGATCTATGAATACTACTTCACTCAAGTAGAGTTTTGGAATCATAGCCTGTATCCTCTAGAGAGTAATATTTAACTCCTGTATCTGATACTAATTTATTGCCCCTGCATTTACAAAAATAAAATTAGCACGTATTGAAACAGGATTAGAAAAGTAAAAAAGTAATCAAGTTAGAGGACAAAACTTGCACTAGGTTTGGTGGGGTGTGCCAGCCTATTGCTATAGTGCAAGACAAAAGTAGTGATTGATTTTTTTGATTGCAATTTAAAAATTCAACCGTTCATTGTGTATTATCTCTGCATTATGCAAGCAATAAACTCAGTATTTTCAAGTAACAGGTAAAGTTTGTTATTTTTGTTTATAATCAAGATCAGAAGTAGTACATTTTTCTTTTTCCTTTTCAGTTGGTATAGTACCAATTCAGTTGAATCTTTTGGTCCAGGTTGTGGGAACCCTCTTTACATACAGAAATGTGTGCTTTTAGACACTTTCGGTTCAGCTGTGCCTGGATTATTACTTGTTTTCAACACAGTCAAATTAAAAAACAAGTTTTTTTGTAGGGAGGTTGGATGTTGAGTTCAGCTGTGCCTGGATTATTACTTGTTTTCAACACAGTCAAATTAAAAAACAAGTTTATTTAGGGAGGTTGGATGTTGAGTTTTGTTTAGAGAATAAAGACTTCACAATGAAGATCCATACCAAAAAATAAAATATAAATCCTTTATTTGTGTACTGAAACTGCAAAGATAATAACATGAAGATAAAATATGAAAATACAAGTCTAACAGATTCTACAATAGTAATGTCTAATGTCAACAGAAAAGAAGTTTATAATTTGAACTAGGTTTGGTGGGGCGTGCCAGGCAATTGCAATAGTGCAACGCAAAAGCGACACTTGAGAGACCCAATAGCAAGCTATTGAAGTGGACTCACCCCTCAAGAAATTAATTTAATATCATGTGGGCCAATGACCCACATATCAGATATTAAACTGATAAGAACAGATACTACACTTGATCTTAGCCAAAAGGCCGAGAAAGGTATGAACTAAAATGTCTGCTTGTTGTGTGTTTTATATCTGACATCTACTATGCTTCTTTTCTGACTACACATTGTGGGACTTTATGCAATAATTTGGAGCCTACTAGTGTTCGTGTTAGCTGCTCAAAGTGATTTTGTTCATACAAAGAAGTGGTCTCATTTTCTGCAACAACAAAATTATGTAAGTCACAAACTCTTGTCATCTCTTTTTGGTTTAAAACTCAGCCAAATTTTGTAATCAAATAATTTTGAAATATAACATTTGTTAGAACAAGACTGAATATAAAGCAGAAAAGCCTCAGTAAAAGTTGAACTCTTTTCCTTTAAATAAAGTCATCTGTAGTTTATGAAATACTTACCTAATTAAGTTCCAATTTAACAAAAACCAAGTCATTAACATTGGGATTCTCTTATTTTATTAGTTTTGTTTTAAAACGTCGGTGAATTTTATTCGCTCTTTTTCCATTTCTTTGAAAACAATAAAGTGTGGTGGCGACTTTTTCTTTATGAGTTAAGTTAACCAATAGTTTAATCTCAAAATTTTCACCGCTATAACATTTATATAAAATAAAATAAAAAAGGCAACTTTTAAAAAAAATAAAAAATAATTTTGTTCACTTTCGTTCTTCACTCTTGTTCTTCTTTTTCAAATTTGTGAAGAACAATGAACATTCTCCCTTTCTTACCTTTCTCCCCTCATTTTCTCTCAAGTTCATGAACATTCACATATTCACTAATTAATCAATAACAACAATAACAATTTCCCCAATCTGTGAAGAACAATGAAATTCTAAAAGCTAAATTAAATGGCAATGGTGAAGAATTGAGACATGTAACTATGTGGATATGACTATGTGGGTGCAGAAACAAGATCGTATCAAGAAACCATATAAGTGGCGTGAGTTTGAAGTTCTAACGGATGAAGCTCAAGAACACGATAAAGATTTCAATAGAATATGCAGATTCTGATGAGTCTCTGACCAAGCTCCGACTAGATATTTTTTGAACTTCTCGACACAATAGATTGGTGTTGATTATTACACTAGTAATTTGCACAAGTGATTTCTTTATATCTATCTATTTTTGTTGAAATGTAGACCGTAATCCTCTTAAACATTGCAGGGTTTAAATCTTTAAAAAAATTATTAAAAAAAGAAAGAGATGCAAGGTTGAGAAGCAGGTGTTCAAAAACTGGCCTATGCTAATTCCTTACAACTGCCTCATGGTTCAGTAAACAAATATGGTTACAAATTAGATAACAACGACTTATGAAGTGGTGCGTACCATTGGAAGAAATACAACAAGCATCGAGGAAAGTGCTCTTGAGAGTCTCCTGGATCAAGAAAATTACCATAGAAGACATGGGAGATACCTTGCAAATATAATTATGTAATCTGTGTAGAGTGGTGTTACTTGCACTTGCAAATATAATTGATGACAATACAATCTATCGTGATTAGAAATAAGAGCAAGTGTTGAGTATGAAAGGGTGAGATGATAGAAAGATTAGTGAAGTAGAAAAGCTTCATTAACATAAAAGTATTTTTTTATTAAAAATGGTTATTGCATGCTTTTTCACCGTTGAATTGTGATGAAGATGACATTTTACTGTCAACTCAGATGCCACGCGTGCATCAACAAACGTCATTTGAGCAAAATAGGCTGAAGGACTTTTGTGACACTGTTTGAAAAGTTAAAGAATCAATTTTAACTTAAGATATGGGGCGTCCGAAGATGCATCTTCGGAATATGAAGGACATTTTGAGTTTAAAACTAGAAAATCTCATAATAGTATAGAATTGTAAAAATAGGTTTTAAAAAAATATAAATATACAAAATTTCTCAAATACCCATTGTGTCAAAACCCTTCCCTTTTGCACTTCAACCGTCATCTCATGTTGCCACCAGGTTTGTACTTTTCATTTTTTTAGAGTGAATTAGATAGGTGGTTGTTTGTACTACTTCCATATCCAATGTCTATATGTTGTTTTCAGTTTATTTTGACGTGCTCTCCATCATAGTTTAGCAAAATAGCTTATAGTTTATATGAAAACAGTTTAAATTTAGTTTATCTTGTTATATAGTTTATATGAGAAGTCCTGAATTAAATTGTTTATCCAAACATGAACTTATTTGGTCAAGATTGAGCTTATGATTGTGGAGTTTCATATTGCATTAATATTTTTGAGAAGAATCATCTCTTTGAATACATATGACTTTAGTACTTTGAGATTCGTGATATCATATCATGCTCAAAGCAGAGGTTATTAGAGTCCTAATTTAGTGAAGGTATGCTTAAGGTTCTTTCCGTCTTTATTACGTTCTTTTAACAGTTTTCCTTCATTCATCGTATCCATGACATTTCAAAATGGAAATATATTGTTCAATATGCTATATAGAGATTAAATGCAATTTCTTATCTAGAACTGTTATTTCACACATGTCACTATTAGGCATTTTATGAAATTTGGTTTGCAACATATAATCATGCAAACATACAAAAATCACAATGTTGTGCTGAATTTAGTAAATATTTTCCTTTATTAATCTATTGCTTGTTAAAATAAGGAATGAAGGATTGGTGACTTTGTTCTTGTAAAGACAAGATGGACATGGCATTTTTATATGAAATTGTAATCTGCGAGACAAAAAAAAAAAGCGTTAATTTCAAAGCATCCAATTTGCTAGGAGTATATCTAGATTAAAATTAAAAGAATTAATGGCATCTTTCTGATAAGCCTAATGTCCATTACTTTCTTGTTTAAATGCTGAAGGAATGCTAAGTACGAGGAACCATTAGAGAAATTTGAGTCAGTTTTGGGAACAAAGCCAGTGAAGCAGCAATGGAAGCTATAATGTTGCTTGTTGTTACTTAAAGCTAAACCAGGTATATATGTTTATTCACTTTACAAGATTGTTTTATTTAAGCTTACAAGACTGTTTTGAATAGTTTATGAAACAACATATCATATGTCTATAATTTGTTTTCTGCTTATCTTGACATGCTTTCTGTCCCACAACACCTGGTGAGCCTTAGCCCCTTGAACCATCTCTTTTGGTGGTGATCAGGTTCATATTGAGGTGAAGTCCCATGTCACCTTGATTTTTTATTTCACCTTGACATTTATTTATCTTGGGCCTATTTGGATCCATCCAATGAGGAACACATGATTTAATGAAATGAATATTTTTTGGATCAAAATAAGTTTTTCATGTCTGTCTTTAGGACTGCTTAAAAAAATTATAAATGCTTTTTAGCTTAAATGTCCATGATTTACAAACACCATGATCCATACCCCTCTTGTATCCTTTCTCATATAACCCTTAATTTCACTTACAGTTTCATGTGCATCATTCCTTTCAAGCTTGGCATTGTCCTTCAAGAAAGAAAAGCAAACAATATTTAAACCTCTATTAAAATTCAGACTGGCATTTCCATATGCTTAACAAATGGTCCTAAATTTGCACTGAAACAGAACTTGATACAAAAAGATTCAAACATTGATACAAATAAAATAGATTCTATTACCGAGATGTACACCTTCACAAAGGTCCAGATGGAACTTTATTTGACCTCCACACCCCCTTTATCAATGTATCTATTAAGACATTCTACTTCACAAAGTTCCAGATTAACCATACTATGCTTTTTCTCTATTATCATTCATTTGTTTGTAAAGAAATGACGTGTTCACATGCTACTTGGTTTTAAATCACTATTGCCTCCAGTTTTGCAAGTTTCATTGACTTTCTCCTTGGACCCGCTTGTAAATTTTTAACAGGATTATTATTTACTGCATTTTTTATTGGCTTGGGATTGGGGGAATTTCTCTGCCTTAAAAGTGTGTGTTGGCTTGCTACAGAACCTCCCCACATACGAGTTGGATACTGTATTCTACTTCTAATCATTCATTTTTGAGACTGTGATACCTTCTCAATTGCAAACACAAAGGCGGATAAGGCGGATCTATCAAGACACATGATAGGGTGTGCTAGGCCAAAAAAGACACTTGAGACCCAAGCTATTATAGTGGACTCACCCACTCAAGAGATAAATTTATTTTCATGTCCAGGCTATTGCAATAGTGCAACGCAAAAGCTTGAACATGTTTTGGTGGGGTGTGCCAGGCTATTGCGACACTTGAGAGGTCCAATAGCAAGCTATTGAAATGGACTCTCCCCCTCAAAAAATAAATTTAATATCGTGTGGACCATTGACCCACATATCAGATATTAAACTGATAAGAACAGATACTACACTTGATCTTAGCCAAAAGGCCGAGAAAGGTATGATTTGAAATCAAGGCTAGTTATTTGTTTTATATCTGACATCTGTTAGGTTTGTTCCTTCACTAACCGAGGTGGGACTCTTATGCATCATCTTCAGCTTTGGACTACATATTTCCCTTTTCTTCATAACAAATCACAATATAGTCCAAAATCTCTCTATTGATTCTGAATATTTTATGCAATTTTTGTTGTGTCTAGTTCTATGGGGTAAACAATTAAAAGGTGAGTGAAACATCCTTAATGCAAAGGACATGTCTTCAGTTGAAACTTTGAAACATCTTTAATAGATATGAACGAGTATTGTAGAGTTCTTGGAAAATTTACTCATTGCAACCACAACCAATTTTATCCAGATATAATAGTTCTATGATGATTTTTCTTTTCTGTCTATAACACAAATTTTCACCGTACTATATCTATCTTCATTATTGACAACATAACAGGTACTGTATATATTGATTGCAAAACAATATTTACCTAATTCCTTATTTTTGCTTCACATTAATTTCACATAATTATTAAAAATTTATTCATATATGTTACCTCCTCTCATCCTGAAACATATTATTTTGATAAATTGCTTTTCTGTTGTCCTCTTAATCTGTTTTGCCTAGCATTTCATAATAACAATAATGTTGTTTAGCACATTTTTGCATTTAATTAAATAAAGTTTGTAAATAAAACATCAACGGTCATAGAAAAACATGGTTTGGTTATTTATTTGCTATGAAAGCCATAACACTTTCAGCCTCTGGTTATGGATCTTAAGATAACAGAGGGAAATACTTCATCTTAAGATAACATGCTTGTTTGTAGATTGATTGGATCTAATTGCTCCTAAATTCATTGAGTGTGGACCCTCTCCTATTGCAGGGCCATAAAGAACAGAGTGAAGGGTTTCCTAGGTAGGTATAAATTGTGAATGTCCTCTCTGCAGTGATTTTTCGGTGACCCTTAATATTATGTTAAAATACAAGCAAATACATATAGTTGATACAACAGTAACTGTTGTTGTAATACCATTGTGTAAACTTCGTTAGTTTATATATTCCAACTGCAATTGTGGATTTCAGGCAACAATTTAAAACTATGGCTATAGCTACTAGATTGTGTAATAATGTTGCATGTATTATACCACCTAATTGCAGGTCTTCTATGAGTAGAATCATGCCAAGATGCATTCTCTGGCAACATTCTTGCTGGTAACAAATTTTAAATATCATATTGGCTATCTTTTTTGAAAACATGCTTGTTTATAGAATGAGGATCAGAAAGAAAAAAAAACATAACGATAGTACAAGAATATATAACATGAATGTTCAAAAGAGTATGATGTAATTTTATGTACTTACCAAATCAAAATTATACCTTATTTGAAATACTTCTAAACCATATATAGAAATCACGAAAAAAACTCTTCACCAAACTTTGATAATAGAATAGGAGGGGACCGCGCGAACGCAGGCCCCCAGAGCAAACTTTGATAATAGAATAGGAGGGGACCGCGCGAACGCAGGCCCCCAGAGCAATAAATTATGATGTAGGTTCCACCACTCGGATAGACCTTAGGAAAGCACCCCTCCTAAGTGCAATGGAGGTCACTCTTCTAGGCCATGGTCCTTCATGATCAACCATTGACCCCATCCAGGTAAGTACCTTGCAATGTAGATATTCAAGTTCTGGTATACTCTTGTTTATCCCAAATGTGGGACTCAACTACTACTAATAGTAGGCAATGTATTTCCCACCCTCTATTTTGCTTTTCATTTTTTTTCACTTGAAATGAAAGTGAGCAACTTCAAGTATGACGGGTTCACTTTGGCCTTTATTATTGAATTGGATATTTCAAGCATGACTGTTGATATCAGAGAAGCATTAGGTTTGTTAGCAGTGTTGGAGTGGGCGCGAGAGCTGATCTTTAAGCAAGTTCTTTTGTACATGGATTCTAAAAGAGATGTGGATGCTTTCTGCCCAGCAGTGCCTGGCTTATAACATGTTCTCAACAGTCAAATTAAAACACAAGTTTATTTGAAGGGAGGTTGATTTTTGTTAAGAAGACAAAGACATAGCACCTGAGAGTGACGATTATCTAGAACGAATTTACTTTGATTCATACCAAAAGTAAAATATGAATTTTCATTTGCGGTGGATCATTCAGAAATTCGAGGTTAAGGATGGTAAAAAGGATCAATCCAATTCCACCCACTACACTATAAAAGTATGGTGATAAAATATTTAATTATTACTTTAATGTCCATAAAAAAAAAGTGAAATTATATGCTCAGCTTATTAAATAAAGTAGAGAGGCTTTGTGGTTTTGCAAAATATGAAAATTAAATGGTCTGGAAATTACATGATGTTAAGATTAGGGGTGTTCAAAATTTTGGTTAACTGATCCAAATATTTAATTTGAATTGAAATTGAATTCTTAAAAATTTTAAATTATTTAAATGGTTAATGAATCAAATTGTTTATTTTAATCAGTTTAATTTAATTTAAAACTAGTTTAAATTATTATAAATTCTACTTTTATCAAAAATATAAATACAATTATTAAACAAATATTTTAAGTATAATTTTTTAATATTTTTCCGTTAGTTACTATGTGGTATATTTTAAGATTAGCAGTACTATCATTAAGCTCGTTAGTACTGCTAGTCTTCAAATTTATGTCATGTATATTATTTTGCGTTGTGGTATAAGTTGTAGGATGCTACATGATGGATTGAATATTTTGTTGCGTTTTATGCTTCTTAAAATTGTAGTTTTCTGCTTCAAATAGTAAGTTTTTGTCAATGGTTGAACTGTGATTCTGTAGAACTACGATTATGTTATGCTAGCTTATTTTCCTTGTGTGGGATGTCTTGATTTGTAATCCTATCAGTTTGATTTTTAATTTGTGTCTAAAGTTTATTAGACCTGTGAACATAAGTCTCTAAATTGTTCAATAGAAGAAAATTGTAATTTGGTGAAATGAGTTCAGGTGTTAACCTTGTCTAGGTAGACTACATTACTCCGAAGTGAGTTTTATTGAGGATCTTTTAGACTTTCTTATTATTTTCTGTTGCACCCTAAAATTTGTTCTCACTTTTCTTAATCATAACTGGCTTGTGTTTCACATTCATATGTATTTTTCATTAGGTCATGAATTCACAATCATTCATTTGCATGAGCTCCTAAGACATGGGATCAAAAAATTTCTTGTGATTTGGGTCTTCTCTATTCAAAGATGATTCAATTGGTTATTTCATCCAAGCTTAAAGATAAGAAGTCAACATTTAATACAAAAGCAAAAGATCAGGCAATCACTTTTGTACAATGTTTTATCGTTGACAAGATAGTGAAATCAGATTTGAAAGCTTTGTTGACATCAAAGTTTGAAAGAGGCTACACTCTCTGGCATCATATTGATGACCTTATTTGTTTGGTGCAAAGACTTCATTCTTGGAGCAAAAGAGAGTCGTATTTTATATGCCAAAGGCTTAGAGCGAGTTCTTAAATGGTTGAAGGAGATTAAGGATCTCTATGGGTCCTTTCAACCCGAGGCAGATTCTAATGCTTTCAAGACTGAGGATTAACTACTCTCTTCTTGCTGGAAACATTATTATTTGCTATTACACTTGGAAGATCAGAAATTTTCTTAGCGTCACAAGGAACTGCTGGACCAATATCTGTCTGCAATCCAGTACTATATCGATAATCACGCTAGTGGATCTGCCGTCAACAAGGATGGTGGGTTGGAGACTAAAAAGTTTTTCTTGAATTGTTTATGCCTACTACTGAGGCATCTAGACAACAAGAGATTTGAAAGCACAACGTCCGAAATTTGAGGCATCTAGACCACAAGAGATTTGAAAGCACAATGTCAAAAATTGGGATGAAAATCTCACATTCTAGTACCACAATTTTTCATGAATTTGAATTGTTTGGTTTTTTTTATTAAATTGTTTAGATATTATTTTTATGAATTGTTTTTTTTTTGATGATTTTTCATGAATTGAATTGCTTTGATAATGTTTTATGAGTTGTTTTTGATAATTTTTCATGAATCATTTTTGATAATTTTGCATGATGTGTATTGATAATTTTTCATGATTATGGATTAATTCTTGATTGATTGTAGATTAACTTTCATGACTTGTTGAAATAATTCCTTGGATGGTTTTGTGGCTAATTGTTGACGTAAAGTTGTGATCAATTCTTGATGCTTGGTATTAATTTTGATCATTGATACAAGTTGTGATTATTTCTTGATGCGTTTGTATTGACTAATTCTTGATAATACTTGTTTAATCTTGATGCATGCCTTGTGCTTGATACTTTGACATAAGTTTCTCCTTGTACTTGAACTTTTTTTCGTGTTTGATTTTTCCATAATGATTGAGACACTTTATGTTTACTTGTTGGTTACTTTGTGCTCACATGTTCCCTTAGGGCTTTTTAGTTCAACTTAATTTCTGATTAAGTTTGAAGTAAGATAGACATTAGGCTCTCAATCCAACTATGATCACATTACGATATAATCATTTTTTAATCCTAACCTTAGGACCACATTGCATGATAACATTTAGGACCAAGTCTCTCTTAGAAAGACATTGGTTTGGCTATTTATTTGCTATGAAAGCCATAACACTTTCAGCCTCTGCTTATGGATCTTAAGATAATAGAGGGAAATACTTCATCTTAAGTTAACATGCTTGTTTGTAGAATGATTGGATCTAATTGCTCCTAAATTCGTTGAGTGTGGACCCTCTCCTATTGCAGGGCCATAAAGAACATAGTGAAGGGTTTCTTAGGTAGGTATAAATTGTGAATGTCGTCTCTGCAGTGATTTTTCGGTGACCCTTAATATTATGGTAAAATACAAGCAAATACATACAGTTGATACAGTAATTGTTGTTATAATACCATTGTGTAAATTTCATTAATTTATATATTCCAACTGCAATTGTGGATTTCAGGCAACAATTTAAAACCATGGCTATAGCTACTAGATTGTGTAATAATGTTGCATGTATTATACCACCTAATTGCAGGTCTTCTATGAGTAGAATCATGCCAAGATGCATTCTCTGGCAACTTTCTTGTTGGTAACAAATTTTAAATATCATATTGGCTATCTTTTTTGAAAACACGGTTGTTTATAGAATAAGGATCAGAAAGGAAAAAAAACATAAAGATAGTACAAGAATATATAACTTTAGAATGTTCAAACACTTTCTTTTCAAAAGAGTGTCATGTAATTCTATGTACTTGCCAAATCAAAATATACCATATTTGAAAAACTTCTAAACCATATATAGAAATCAGGAAAAGAAACTCTTCATCAAACTTTGATAATATAATAGGAGGGGGCCGCGCGAACGCAGTCCCCCACACCAACAAATTATGGTGTAGGTTCCACCATTTGGGTAGACCTTAGGAAAACACCCCTCCTAAGTGCAATGGAGGTCACTCTTCTAGGCCATGGTCCTTCATGATCAACCATTGACCCCATCCAGGTAAGTACCTTGCACCGTAGGTATTCAAGTTATGTTATACTCTTGCTTATCTCAATACCTTCACCTTCTTTCAATGTGGGACTCAACATGAAGGTGAGATAATACTTAGAAGGGGGGTTGAATAAGTATGAAAGATTAAAACTTAGAATTAAAACACAAGTATTTTTATCCTGGTTCGTTGAACTCAACTACTCCAATCCACCCTTCCTAGAGTGATTTGCCTTTCTCAATCAAGGACTTAATCCACTATTCAATCAAACAGATTACAATAGTAACACCTAAGAACAACTGTTCTTAGTCTTCTCAAGAGCTACTGATCCCAACTGGATCCTCTTAAGGAAATCTTTTACAATCAATATAAAACTATTACAAGAGTAAGAATGCTTCTAAAAAACTTTTATCACAACTGTGATATTTCTCTTAAGTTTAAGTACAATGAAATAAATTCTTATAAAGAATATGAAAGTATGAGAGCTTGAATGTTTTAATTTCTTTTCAACAAAACGTCAACTGAAGAATTTGGTGGAGTCTTGCTTTTATAGGCAGCTGATCCAAGGTAAGCTTCACGTTGAGAAGAGTGTCCAAAAGGTCTGAGCCTTTTTGTCTTTACATCAAGTGACCTTTCCTAGAAGAAGAAAGCACAGAAAAATCCTTTTTGTCTGTGTTCTTGTGTCTAGCATAAATAAGGAAAGAGACGTTTGATTTACTCCAACAGATATAATCTTTGAATATTTCTTCTTCAGTTTTCAGCAAGTTCATCAGAGTCTAATTGGGTCAGAGTCTTCTGATGATGATCAGAGCTTTGCTGAATCAGAGTCTTCTGCAGCAGGTGTGCTTTCAGCGTGTTTAAGATTAGAGCATATTTGAGACAGAACTTCAGTACTGGCAGCTTTAGTACTTTCAGAATCTTTTGTAGAAACTATGCTTTGAAAAGCTCTTCATACAAAATTCTTCTTTGCTTCAGATGCTTCTGACTTGCTTCAGATTCTTCTGGAGCTTCTGTTTCAGAATCTTCTGGAGGCTACGCTCAGAATCTTCTGTTGGTAGCAATCAAAATCTTCTAATGAGTGCATCTGGCGCTTCAGAATCTAGCTAATTTCTTGTGTTCAATTCTGATTTGCTTCTGGAGTGTTAATTCCTTTACTATCTGTAGTAAAAACTCTCAAGCAAATTTTAGAGTATATAATTCTTAAATACAAAATTTCATAATAGTTATCATCAAAACATAGAGATATTATTAAGAATCAATCTGTGTTCTAATAATCTCCCCCTTTTTGATGATGACAAAAACATCAGAAATTTTGTTTAATTAAAAATATTAAAATTATATCTCCCCCTGAGATGATGAATCTCCCCCTGAGTTAAATACAGATAAGGAATAGAAACTTCCCTTTTTTTCTTGAGTAATTTTTTGAGTTAGATCTTGATTGTTCTTTTAGCTTTGAAAGTCAGAATGTCTTGCAAATATCAGATTCAGAGTTTGATAATAGTCAAATGATCTGAGAGACTCAGAGTTTCTTTTATAGAGTGTACTTATCAAATGTTCTGAAATACTCAGATTAAATGTTAGATAGAGTAGATATGTCTGAAGTTTCATTCTGGTGAAGTTAAATTAAACAGTTCAGATCTATATGTAAATAAATTTTCTGTAACACAAAATCAAATTAATAAAATAAATAAGCAATCAGAAGAAATACTTCAGAGCATTAGGCATTTTTGCATCTGTAAAAATTTGCTTCTGACAAATATCATTCTGGACAAAAATCCATACCAGTATTTTTCAGAATAAATTTGAATCTATCTTTAACAAGGGGTTTTGTAAAAATATCTCCCCATTGATGATTTGTATCAACAAAGGCTAAATTTATGATTCCCTTCTGAACATAGTCTCTGATGAAATGATGCTTAATTTCTATATGTTTTTCCTTAAAGTGTAAAATGGGGTTTTTAGACAAACACATAGCAGAAGTATTATCACAAAAGATAATAATGTTACTTTCAAATATTTGATAATCTTCTAGCTAACTTTTCATCCAGAGCATCTGCGTGCTACATCCAGCAGCAGCAATATATTCTGCCTCTGTGGTTGAAAGTGCAATTGTGGGTTGCTTCTTGCTGTACCAAGATATTAGATTTCTTCCTAGAAATTGACAACTTCCAGAAGTACTTTTCCTTTCCACTCTGTCTCCAGCGTAGTCAGCATCACAAAATTCAACTAATTTGAAATCATCAGATTTTCTGTAACACAAACCCACATTAGAAGTACCTTTCAGATACCTCAGAATCCTCTTGACAGCTGTCAAGTGTGATTCTCTAGGATCTGATTGGAATCTAGCACACAGGCATACACTGAACAATATGTCAGGTCTAGAAGCAGTTAAATAAAGAAGAGAACCAATCATACCTCTGTAGAGCTTCTGGTCTACTTTCTTACTTACCTCTTCCTTGCCAAGTGAGCTAGTTGGATACATGGGAGTCTTTGCCAGCTTACTATCAGTCATGTTAAATTTCTTCAGAAGTTTTTTAACATATTTGGTCTCATGTATGTAAGTGCACTCTGGAGTTTGATTGACTTGGATTCCTATGAAGAATCTGAGTTCTCCCATCATGCTCATTTCAAATTCTGCCTGCATACATGTAGCAAACTCCTTTCCCAGCATAGTATTGGTAGATCCAAATATTATATCATCCACATAAATTTGACAAATTAAAATATTTTCTTAATTGATTTACAAAAGAGTGTTGTATCCACTTTGCCTCTGATGAAATTTTTCTCTAGAAGAAAATTGCTCAATCTCTCATACCAAGCTCTGGGAGCTTGTTTTAAACCATATAAAGATTTCTTTAGTTTGAAAACATGATCTGGAAATTTTTCATTTTCAAAACCAGGAGGTTGGTGGACATAAACTTCTTCTTCTATAATACCATTAAGAAAGGTACTTTTAACATCCATCTGATACAGAGTGATGTTATTTTGTGCAGCAAAAGAAATAAGAAGGCGTATAGATTCTAACATTGCCACTGGAGCATAAGTTTCAGTGTAATTAATACCTTCTTGTTGACTGTACCCTTGAGCTACAAGCCTTGCCTTATTTCTTTCAACTTCTCCTTTCTCATTTAGCTTTTTTCTGAAGACCCATTTTATACCAATTATATTGAATCATTGTGGTCTTTGAACTAGATCCCATACATCATTTCTGGTGAATTGATTTAGCTCCTCTTGCATGGCAATAATCCAATCATTGTCTTGCAGAGCTTCATCTATAGTAGATGGTTCAATTTCTGACACCAGTCCAAATAGTGATGCTTCAGATGATCTTAGAAAGGATCTTATTCTGATGGGATCATCCTTCTTTCCAATAATGACATCCTCTGGATGAGAAGCTTTAATTCTGGATGATGATCCTCTAACAGTTGATTCCTCAGAAATGTTTAGATTGTTCATCTGAGAAGTTAAAGGAATAGCATCTGGCGTTGCTTCTGGTTCCTTCACTTGAGCTTTGTCTGCTTCTGGGACTTCAGAGTCAATGAAGACTACTTCTCTATCTGCAGAGTTTTCAGACTGCTTTGGCTTTTTATTGCCAAGCTTATCATCAAATCTGACATGAATAGATTCTTCCACAATCTGTGTCTCAGTGTTGTATACTCTATAGCCTTTAGAGCGTTTAGAATATCCAAGCATGAAACACTTCTGTGCTTTGGAATCAAACTTGTTCAGATTTTCCTTAGTATTTAACATATAGCAAATACATCCAAAAGGATGAAAATATGAAATGTTGGGCTTTCTGTTCTTCCACAGTTCATATGGAGTCTTCTCCAGAAGAGGTCTTACAAACACTCTGTTCTGAATGTAACAGACTGTGTTGATTGCTTCTGCCCAAAAGTGTTTTTCCAGATTTGTCTCATTGATCATGGTTCTGGCCATTTCTTGCAGAGTTCTGTTTTTCCTCTCTACAACTCCATTTTGTTGTGGAGTTCTAGGACAGGAAAAATCATGAGCAATGTCATTTTCATTAAAATATTTTTCAAAATATTTATTTTCAAATTCACCACCATGATCACTTCTGACTTTTATAATTTTGAAATATTTTTTAATCTGGACTTGCTTGCAGAAGTCAAAGAACACAGAATGTGACTCATCCTTGTGTTTTAAGAACTTTACCCATGTCCATCTACTATAGTCATCAACAATGACTAATCCATACTTCTTGCCTCTGATGGATGCAGTTTTCACTGGTCCAAACAAATCAATATGAAGTAATTCTAGTGGTCTGGAAGTAGAAACAACATTTTTTGATTTAAAAGATGATTTTGAAAACTTCCCTTTTTGGCATGCTTCACAAAGAGCATCTGAGATGAACTTCAGATTAGGAAGTCCTCTGACAAGATTAAGTTTATTAATCTGAGATATACGTCTCATATTAATATGGCCCAATCTTCTGTGCCAGACCCATTGCTCTTCATTAACAGACAAGAGGCATTTAACATTCTGAACTTTAAGTTCTGAAAGATTTATTTTATAAATGTTGTTTTTCCTCTTACCACTAAATAGGATAGAGTCATCCTTTTGACTAATAGCTTTACAACATTTTTGATTAAAGGTAATATCATAACCATTGTCACTTAATTGACTTATGGACAATAAGTTATGCTTTAACCCTTCAACAAGTAAAACATTAGTAATAGAGGGAAGTTTATCATTTCCAATAGTGCCAGATCCAATGATCTTGCCTTTCTGGTTCCCTCCAAATTCACGTCACCTCCAGATCTAAGTTTCAGGCTTTGGAACATAGACTTTTCTCCTGTCATGTGTCGTGAGCATCCAGAGTCCAGGTACCATGATTGGCGTCCTGACCTTGCTGCTAAGAACATATGCAGCAGGAATTATTTTACTTTTAGGTACCTAGATCTTCTTGGGTCCTTTAGGGTTAATTGATTTGTAGGTTTGTCTAAACTTCTGTTTTTCAACATAATGTTTATTCTGACTTGCCTTGGGTTTAAACACATAAGTATTCTTCTCAGAGCTTGTGTGTTTAATGTCATTTAAGTGACCAAACTTAAATTGAGAGTACAGAGGTGTCTTCTTGATGAAGAGTTTGTCAACAGATTTTAGATTACTTCCAGAGGAAGATTCATATCCAATACCTCTTCTGTTGTTCCCACTAACACCATAGATCATAGAAGTCATCTTGCTTCTGTTTATGCTCTTAGTAAGGAATCTCTGAAAGCTAGAGTCATATTTTTTCTAAAATGTTTTCACATGACTTAGTCTCAGATTCAGATTCTTGTTGAGTTATTTCATAGTCATTTTTGATTTTCAAATTAATTTCTTTTTGCTCAACAAGTTCTGTCTTCAGAAGATCAATCTCAGATTCAAGACTGCTTTTCAGCTTCTTGTATTTGAGTTTGATATTGTTCTAGCTTTTCAGAACTTCTGATAATACTTTTATAAGTTCTTCTTTAGTAAGTTTAGCCATTACCTTTTCAGCGTCATCGTCAGATTCAGAATATGATTCATATCCTGAAGTTCCTTCCTCCTGATCTTCTGTGCTGGCCATCAGTGCAACATTAGCACATTCTTCTTCTGATTCAGAAGATGATTCAGATTCATCTGAGTCATCCTATGTTGCCATCAGAACCTTCTTCTTTTTGTTAAACTTCTTCTTGGGTTTTTCTCTTTGAAGTTTGGGGCAATCATTCTTGTAATGCCCAGGTTCTTTGCACTCATAGCACACAACTTCTTTCTTGCCAGATCTTTTGTGCCCAGAAGATTCCTTTCTATGATCATATTTTCTGAAGTTGTTGAACTTTTTTCCCTTGTGCTTCCAGAGTCTGTTGATCCTTCTGGACAGCATGGATAATTCATCTTCTTCTTCAGAAGAAGAACCTTCAGAGCTTTCTTCAATAACCTGCAAAGCTTTAGCAGATTTATTAGATTTTAAAGCAACAGATTTACCTTTCTCTTTCTTCTGAGGTTCATCTTCCTTAAGCTCAATTTCATGGCTCCTTAGTGAACTGATCAATTCCTCCAAGGAGATCTTGTTCAGATCTTTAGCCATCTTCAGCGCTGTTACCATAGGTCTCCATCTAGTGGGTAAACTTCTGACGATCTCTTTTACATGATCAGCAGTAGAGTATCCTTTGTCCAGAACCTTTAGTCCAGCTGTAAGTATTTGGAATCTGGAGAACATAGCTTCAACAGATTCAGAGTCTTCCATCTTGAAGGCTTCATACTTCTGGATCAGAGCCAGAGCTTTTGTTTCCTTGACTTGAGAGTTTCCCTCATGAGTCATCTTTAAGGATTCAAACATGTCAAATGTAGTTTCCCTGTTTGTAATTTTTTGATACTCAGTATGAGATATTGCATTCAACAATATTGTTCTGGCCTTGTGATGATTTCTAAAATCTTTCTTCTGAGCATCTGTCATAGATTTTCTGTCTATCTTCTTGCCATTCCCATCTGTGGGATGAACATATCCATCTATGACCAGATCCCATAAATCAGCATCATATCCAAGGAAAAAACTTTCAATTCTGTCTTTCCAATAATCAAATTTCTCCCCATCAAACATAGGGGGTTTGGTGCTGATTCTTTCCCTTTCTTCATATTTATTGTTAATGTTAGATATTGTATTATCAGCCATAGTAACAACTAAATATATATCAAAGTATTTCTCTCTGGATCTTTACTGTCACTGTTAAGTGGTAGCACACACAGAACCGAAACTCTGATGCCAACTGAAGGTGAGATAATACTTAGAAGGGGGGTTAAATAAGTATGAAAGATTAAAACTTAGAATTAAAACACAAGTATTTTTATCCTGGTTCGTTGAACTCAACTACTTCAGTCCACCCTTCCTAGAATGATTTGCCTTTCTCAATCAAGGACTTAATCCACTATTCATTCAAACAGATTACAATAGTAACACCTAAGAACAACTGTTCTTAGTCTTCTCAAGAGCTACTGATCCCAACTGGATCCTCTTAAGGAAATCTTTTACAATCAATGTAAAACTATTACAAGAGTAAGAATGCTTCTAAAAAGCTTTTATCACAACTGTGATATTTCTTTTAAGTTTAAGTACAATGAAATAAATTCTTAGAAAGAATATGAAAGTATGAGAGCTTGAATGTTTTAATTTCTTTTCAACAAAACGTCAACTGAAGAATTTGGTGGAGTCTTGCTTTTATAGGCAGCTGATCCAAGGTAAGCTTCACGTTGAGAAGAGTGTCCAAAAGGTCTGAGCCTTTTTGTCTTTACATCAAGTGACCTTTCCTAGAAGAAGAAAGCACAGAAAAATCCTTTTTGTCTGTGTTCTTGTGTCTAGCATAAATAAAGAAAGAGACGTTTGATTTACTCCAACAGATATAATCTTTGAATATTTCTTATTCAGTTTTTAGTAAGTTCATCAGAGTCTAATTGGGTCAGAGTCTTCTGATGATGATCAGAGCTTTGCTGAATCAGAGTCTTCTGCAGCAGGTGTGCTTTCAGCGTGTTTAAGATTAGAGCATATTTAAGACGGAACTTCAGTACTGGCAGCTTTAGTACTTTCAGAATCTTCTGTAGAAACTATGCTTTGAAAAGCTCTTCATACAAAATTATTCTTTGCTTCAGATGCTTCTGACTTGCTTCAGATTCTTCTGGAGCTTCTGTTTCAGAATCTTCTGGAGGCTACGCTCAGAATCTTCTGTTGGCAGCAATCAGAATCTTCTAATGAGTGCATCTAGCGCTTCAGAATCTAGCTAATTTCTTATGTTCAATTCTGATTTGCTTCTGGAGTGTTAATTCCTTTACTATCTGTAGTAAAAACTCTCAAGCAAATTTTAGAGTATATAATTCTTAAATACAAAATTTCATAATAGTTGTCATCAAAACATAAAGATATTATTAAGAACTAATATGTGTTCTAACAATCTCCCCCTTTTTGATGATGACAAAAACATCAGAAATTTTGTTTAATTGAAAATATTAAAATTATAACTCCCCCTGAGATGATGAATCTCCCCCTGAGTTAAATACAGATAAGGAATAGAAACTTCCCTTTTTTTCTTGAGTAATTTTCTGAGTTAGATCTTGATTGTTCTTTTAGCTTTGAAAGTCAGAATGTCTTGCAAATATCAGATTCAGAGTTTGATAATAGTCAAATGATCTGAGAGACTCAGAGTTTCTTTTATAGAGTGTACTTATCAAATGTTCTGAAATACTCAGATTAAATGTTAGATAGAGTAGATATGTCTGAAGTTTCATTCTGGTGAAGTTAAATTAAACAGTTCAGATCTATATTTTCTCTCCCTTTTTTGTCATAAGCAAAAAGTAAAAACTTTAAAAAGACAAATAAAAGGAAACAGTAAATGAGATAATTTAGTGGAGAAAACTTTGATTCATTCAATAAGTTCAGATCAATAGTACATGCATCAGAAGATATAGCAAAAAGTACATAAGCAAACATCAGATGCACTTTAAATCATTTAAATCATTTAAATGGTTAATTAAATGAATTGTTTATTTTAATCAATTCAATTAATTTAATTAAATTT
This sequence comes from Lathyrus sativus, assembly GCA_963859935.3. Classification (NCBI taxonomy): domain Eukaryota; kingdom Viridiplantae; phylum Streptophyta; class Magnoliopsida; order Fabales; family Fabaceae; genus Lathyrus; species Lathyrus sativus. The sequence continues at coordinate 645,464,498 of OZ012741.1, forward strand.
AAAACTAGTTTAAATTATTATAAAATTCTTTCCACGCTTTTATCAAAAATATAAATACAATTATTTAACAAATATTTTAAGTATAATTTTTTAATATTTTTTAGTTAGTTCCTATGTGGTATATTTTAAGATTAGCAGTACTAGTACTGCTAGTCTTAAAATTTATGTCATGTATATTATTTTGCGTTGTGGTATAAGTTGTAGGATGTTGCATGATGGGTTGAATATTTTTTTGCGTTTTATGCTTCTTAAAATTGTAGTTTTCTACTTCAAATAATGAGTTTTTGTCAATGGTTGAACTGAGATCCTGTAGAACTACGATTATGTTATGTCAACTTATTTTCCTTGTGTGATGTCTTGATTTGTAACCCTATCAGTTTGATTTTTTATTTGTGTTTAAAGTTTATTAGACCTGTGAGTATGAGTCTCTAAATTGTTCGATAGAAGAAAATTATAATTTGGTGAAATGTGTCCAGGAGTTAACCTTGTCTAGGTAGACTACATTACTCCGAAGTGAGTTTTATTGAGGATTTTTTAGACTTTCTTATTGTTTTCTGTTGCACCCTAAAATTTGTCCTCAATTTTCTTAATCATAATTGGCTTGTGTTTCACATTCATATGTATTTTTCATTAGGTCATGAATTCACAACCATTTATTTGCATGAGCTCCTAAGACATGGGATCAAAAGATTTCTTGTGATTTGGGTCTTCTCTATTCAAAGATGATTCAATTGGTTATTTCATCCAAGCTTAAAGATAAGAAGTCAACATTTAATACAAAAGCAAAAGATTAGGCAATCACTTTTGTACAATGTCCTATCGTTGACAAGATAGTGAAATCATATTTAAAATCTTTATTGACGTCAAAGTTTGAAAGGGGATACACTCTCTGGCATCATATCGATGACCTTATTTGATTGGTGCAAAGTTGGAGCAAAAAAGAGTTGAATTTTATATGCCGAAGGCTTAGAGCGAGTTCTTAAATGGTCGGAGGAAATTAAGGATCTCTATGAGTCCTTTCAACCCGAGGCAGATTCTAATGCTTTCAAGACTGAGGATTAACTACTCTCTTCTTGCTGGAAACATTATTATTTGCTATTACACTTGGAATATCATAAATTTTCTCAGCGTCACAAGGAACTGCTGGACCAATATCTGTCTAGAATCCAGTACTATATCGATAATCACGCTAGTGGATCTACCGTCAACAAGGATGGTGGGTTGGAGACTAAAAAGTTTTTCTTGAATTGTTTATGCCTACTACTGAGGCATCTAGACAACAAGAGATTTGAAAGCACAATGTCAGAACTTGGGATGAAAATCTCACATTCTAGTACCACAATTTTTCATGAATTTGAATTGTTTGGTTTTTTATTGAATTGCTTAGATATTATTTTTATGAATTGTTTTTTGATGATTTTTCATGAATTGAATTGCTTTGATAATGTTTTCATGAGTTGTTTTCGATCATTTTTCATGAATCATTTTTGATAATTTTGCATGATGTGTATTGATAACTTTTCATGATTATGGATTAATTCTTGATTGATTGTAGATTAATTTTCATGACTTGTTGAAATAATTCCTTGGATGGTTTTGTGGCTAATTGTTGACGTAGAGTTGTGATCAATTCTTGATGCTTGGTATTAATTTTGATCATTGATACAAGTTGTGATTATTTCTTGATACCTTTGTATTGACTAATTCTTGATAGTACTTGTTTAATCTTGATGCGTGTCTTGTGCTTGATACTTTGACATGAGGTTCTCCTTGTACTTGAACCTTTTTTCGTGTTTGATTTTTCCTTAATGATTGAGACACTTTATGTTTTCGTGTTGGTTACTTTGTGCTCACATGTTCTCTTAGGACTTCTTAGTTCAACTTAATTTCTGATTAAGTTCGAAGTAAGATAGACATTAGGCTCTCAATCTAAGTATGATCACATTAGGATATAATCATTTTTTAATCCTAACCTTAGGACCACATTGCATGATAACATCTAGGACCAAGTCTCCCTTAGATTTGTGCGTTGTGTCTTTCACTTCTTCCTTATAATCAATTCAAAACACGTAATAAATATGAGGTGTATAGTAAGACACGAGCCTTGACCACATGGGAAAAGATGAGTGGGGTTCTTTTTGTACCTCTTCTTAGAGTATTTTGTACGCGAGACGTTTGGATCGTTTGTACAAAATATTCTCTCCTATTGTCATAAACTTTAGCACAATACGCATCACAATCTGATTCAATTAACTTCTTCAAAAAGCACTTCAACAAATGCAAACCATTTTGTCCTTCAGGATTTCTCTCAAACCTTTTCAGAAATGACATGTTATTTTTGTTCTACCGCAAACAGGTAACGCGTAAGGTTCCCGACAACGAGCGGCAAACACCTAAACTTTGGAACATGAATGTTAGCATTGTCCATAAAAAGCACAAAGCAACTTGTGGTCCCACGAACTATGGACGCTCTGATTTCTTCATTCTCGTCCGAATGAAGATACGTTGGCACAAGGTCCCAAATCCATGGTGAACAACCTTCCCATTCACCTGTAGTCCTCTGAAATACGTTAAGATGAGCAAGTGTTGTTCAGTTGAGTTTCACTTGAGGCTAGCATGTTCAATGTATGTGCAGTACTATTTCAGTTTCAAATTGGATGTAATCCTCGTCTTGGTCAGGAAAGTGGCGATTGTTTCATTCTTTATATCTAAAGTGGAGATTGTCCATTCCTAATCCATTTACAAACCGATTTTACCCATTTCTTACCCAAACCATTAAACCAATTTTCTAGATCCATTCACTTTTCTCCATCTTTCATTTTAACTTTTTATTCATTTCAATTCCTAAAAACAAATCAACACCCATTTCTCTAAAGTCCAAACTGGTTCAATTCCATAAAAGTTTGTTTCATCCGATTAACCGTTTTTGTTATCCATATTTTATACCTATTTTGATTTTCCATTTATCATTTCTTCGAATATCCATTTTTAATCCACAATATCTATGAATAATTGTGATGATTTATGATGTTGATTTCCATGAGTTTGATGATTATACAATGACATGATTATTATGATGATTTTGATGAATGATGATGCACCTAATGAGTTTATTATGAGGATGATATTGACGTGTGTGTCATGCATTCATATGCATTCGGACTTCGGTTCAGGACCTTGATTTATGTGGCTTCAGTCCCATTGTGCGGATGTGAGACATTTTGTTGTGCTCCGGTTCTCGAGTAGAATCGATCCTACTTTTGTGGATCTATGGAGGGTTGATGGCCCAGTGTCCATCGAATTATATTGATTGATACTACATGCATGAGTCTTGTTGCATTTGCATTTATGTGACATTTTGATGTAATTTATAATGTTGTGGCCTTTGATGTTCCTTGATGATTACGATGATGTTGAATATAAAAATGACTTCATTTTATATATTGATTCTTATATTGATTATTATGAATCGTTTTACTCACCCTGCATGTTTGAATGTTGCCTTCACGTGGGTAACATGCAGATAACCAGGTTTAGCCGAGGATGTCGTCGAAGGCTTTTGAAGTTTTTGGATAATTGGCCATTGTGGTTGACTTAGATGGTCTTACTCTGATAGTGTAACATCGGGTTGAGGTCTTTGAGTCGAACTATATTTTATTGACTTTTGTTATGTTGATTGCCTTGCGGTGCAAGAAAAACTTTGGATTATTGTTTTTGAGTTCCGCTGCCTTTTGAGTAATATTTTGAGTAATTTTTGGAAAAACTCGTTGTTTACAGAGCATTGACCATATTTGAATTTTTGAGAAATGTGCGCACTTTTGAGTTGATTTTATTGTGTTCAATATTTTACTCTGATAAATATGATTGATTTGCCATTATATTTGTGGGGTAGAAAAGGGTGTTACATTAGTGGTATCAGAGCAGGTCGACCCGTCCGGCCAAGTTTTTATGTTGTTAATCCCCTGTCAGTCAATAGAGCCATCTTTTCCCTCTTTAGCCTAGCCTTAGGTTAGGGTTTGTTAACCCTATGTGAGTACTTTGTTATAAGTACTAACCTTCCCTTCCTGGCTTTGTTAGAGCCAATTGATCTTGAAATTTAGAATTAGGTATAGAGTTTGTAAACTCTATGTGAGTATCATTGTTATGAGTATTCATTTATCCCTTTGACCTTGTTAGAGTCAACCACCTAGTTAGTCTTTCAACTTAGACTTAGAGAGTTTATTAACTCTATGTAAGTATCATGGTTATGAATACTTACTCCCTTGGAACCTTGACCACAGTCAAGTGTTCTTCACCCTTAGTGAGGTGAAATATGAAGGCTTTAATTCCATCCTAGTTAGTATACGTAGGCACAAGATGCGATGTCTTGGTGATCATACTTTATATATACCCTAGGTTTTTACCTTAACACATTTTCCTTAACGAGCAAACTTTAGCATAACACAAATACTAGCAAGAGGTTCCTGTAGAGTACTATAGATACTTAGAATGCTAAAATCTTCCCTAGGTATAACCAGCCCGAACCTTATATCTTTAGCTTTGTTATTACATAACGCACTTAGGATTTTCTTCAATCTTTACCTTTTCCTTTGGATAAATCAAAACTCGGTGGTGAATTTCAAAGATTTGTGATTCAAGTTAATCAATAACTTGATATCTGACTCTCATTGCAACACTTAACAAGTAAGTTTTAGATATACGCACCCTTTGATTAGAACAACAAGAGTGGATCTCGTTGAGTACAACGGACGCGAGGGGTGCTAATACATTTCTCTTGCGTAATCGACTCCCAAATCCTAAATTTGGTTGTGAGACCATGTTCTTTCCCTTCTGAGCTTTTCTCGATGTTTTTCTTTTCCCTTTGGGATAAATAAAGTTCGATGGCGACCCTGTGTCTTCGCCAATGGTTTTTTGTAGTAGCGACACTTTCATCTCAATCAATCTAACATGTTTCTGCATGCTTTTTCTAATGATTACATATATGTTATTGCATGTTTCTACATGATGTTTCTGTTTCTGCATGTTGAAAATTGCACTAACATAATTTGCAATTTTTATGGAAAGAGCAAAATTTGCTGAATAAGAATTTTTTTATGGCTTTTGCATCTTGCTTCTCCTTATAGATTTGACGGCTGCTTAAAACTTTTTAGAAAAATTGTAGCAACTTCGAAATGGATAGTCATGACAGTGTTACAGACTTTGAGACAAAAGAACATATCGGTTCTGCACCTCCAGCTTCTAATAATGTTGATTTATGTCCTCAAAAGCATAAAAAGCGACCAAAAGCATTGAATCCTTTTACACCGATGCCGCCGAACACAAAAAAGTCTAAGTCAGCAAAATGCAACCGTTTTTTCTCCTTGATCAAGTATAATGGTGGAACACGTGCCGTCCTAGCTCATTTGAGAAGATGTAGTAATAATCCAGATAATGGAATGTGACAATGCATGAACCGTCTTCAAGCTCAATGAAAAATAGGGAAGCAATTATTAACTCATTCCTTTCAGCTCCTAAATTTGATCAAGAAGTAAGCTGAATGGACTTGACAAAAATGTTTGTAGCCATGGAACTTCCATTTCAAAAGGTATAACATCTATATTTACACGGGTTCATTTATGGCTTGCAAGTAAAATTTAAGTTCCCATCACGCAATACATTGGCACACGATATTTTGAAGAATTGGGACGTGGAGAAAGCAAAAATAAAGACTATTTTGTCATAAAACTGTCGTCGAGTTTGTATCACTATAGACACATGGACATCTATCCAAGAATCTAATTACACGTGCCTCACAGGGCATTACATTGATAACAATTAAAAGTTACAAAAAAAGATTTTGAGTTTTACTAAAGTTGTGAACTACACAGGAGAGATTATGGCCAAAAGAGTTAAGAAGTGCTTAAATGGTTGGGAACTAAATTGTGTGTTTAATGTGATATTGGACAACGCATCCTCAAATGATGTTGGAATTCAACATCTAAAATTATGGCTTCTCTCTCAAAATGTCCTAGTTTTGAATGGAGAATATCTTCATGCACATTATTGTCCCCACATATTAAACCTTATTGTGAAGGATGTGATGAAAGAAGTTGATGGTTATATTGTAAGAACTCATGCATTGGTGAGGTATGTGAGGCGTACTCCTTCGAGGTTTAGAATATTTAATAAATGTATTGATCATGAAACAATTGGATACAAAGGTTATGTTGGGAGAGATTGTGAGACTCAGTGGAACTCAACATATCTAATGTTAAAGAGTGCATTAAAACATAACAAGACCTTTACAGAGTTAGAATTCAGAGACCAGGAATATTTTAATGAAAAGAGTAAGGACAAAGGAGTGCCTAGACTAGAAGATTGGGAGCATGTTAAGTTAATCATTCCATTTCTACAAATATTTCATGAAGCTACAGAGCGTATTTCAGGATCTTCTTATGTGACAAACAACATGTATATGCTTGAGGTTTTTGGTGTTGTAAAAAGTGTCATACCCGGATTTTTACCCCTAAGACCCACCTTCATTTGCATCATGTGCATAACATCAATCATTTCATGTGTGTGCCTTTCATGCATTGTTAAACCCATGAAAGTACAAAAAATAGGCTTTGTTAGCTTTGTTTACAAGTTACGGTCTTTACATCGAATGGTCGATCAATCAGGGTTTAGTGGGATCCTTAACATCTCAAGCTCCTTAATTCATGCATAGTGTAGTTGCTCATGCTAGATTTTAATATTTGGATAAGTTATACAAATGCCACCTGGCGCGTCAGTGGAGTTCAAAGGGGATGATGAATAACTTTTGTACCACAAACAATGTGCATTTAGGTCATACCTCATGTACTTGGTCGACACAATCATATATGTGGATAAAATTGCAGCCTACGTCGATGTAGTCTTCCTAACATATTTCATTGACTTAGAGCGCATCCACAAGTACAATTGAGGGACCGCGTGTTTGGTTTATTTGTACTCGAAGCTAGGTGAAACTTGTCTTTGAAAGACAAGACAGTTGACAGGAAGCTTCGCGTTAGTTACTGTGATATATTTGCACCTCCACTGTTACTAATACGTCATAACATTTTTGAAACCTTGTTATTAATATTTTATCTGAATCATTTTCAGGCATGAATCATCTTTCCCTTTCCTTGCATATTCGGCTGGGCACTTGATGATAACTACATGGAGGATTGACCATATGCTTGCTCTTATATTTCGCTTAAAGGGAATCAAACAATAAAGTCATTTTAGGTGTTTAATGATCGCACTGTAGGCGATGACATATGCTACTGCTCGTACGACGATCACCGTCAAGCGCGTCCCTTGGATGACATAGCCATCTACTTTGGATGGTTGACTTGTGAATCGCGCCTGATGTATCCACATCTTCTTGAGCGGATCATGCGCTAATTCAAGTTTCTTCAATTTATTCCAAGACATTCCTCCGTGTCTGCTCCTCCGACAGTCCACTACGGAGATCTTGATTCCATACTCGATGATTTTTATAATCAAATTTCAAAATTATGTATTATGGTAATATTTTTGCTTATGTTTAAATTTATATTATTATTTAAATTTATATAGTGACATTCTTGAATTACATTATACCATCTAATAACAATAGTTTTAATCCAAACAAGAATTAGTGCAGAGTTTGTTTTAAAAAATAAACAAATAAACAAATAAAAATAACAACATACTCTAGTGAATCCGGTGTCCATCATTGCTTGAATACCAATAAAGTTATTTAATCTCTACTACATTAGTATAATAATAAAGATCATCAAACGATTATGATAGTGACAAATCATAAAAACAAACCATTAATTATTTGTAACATGCATTCTTAATTAACTGATACAAAAATAACTCATCAAATAATATTTAATAAAAAAAAACTTAGTTATCCTATCTCTTGTTCATGTGAGATTAAATATTTATAATATTATAATTAATTAATATTCTGGTAATTTAAACAAAAGAAAACGTAGTCACACACTCTACCTAAATTATTATTAAATAAAAGTTGAATCAGTTACGGTAAGATAATACAAATAATTATAAAATTGCAAACATCGCGTTAAAAATATAAAAGTTTCCCGGGTAAAGGGAGTAGAAAATTCATAGAGCTCTTCAAACAAACCCTTGTTCTTCTCGTTGTTTCTCAAATACCCATTTCTCAAAACCGTTCCTTGTTTTGTGGTGAAAGCTTCATCCAAAGAAGAAGGGGAAGAGAAACCGTATGAAAAGATTGACCAACCTTATGGAATCAAATTCTGAATGTTATTGCTCCCGGTGGATCAGCTGACAAGGCTGGAGTGTTCAATGTTGGTGATCAAGTATTCGCCACCAGGTTTCTGCTCTTCATTTTATTTTCAGACAACTAGATATAGGTGCTTGTTTGCTATATCATCATCTTCAACATAGTTATTTGAATTGAAGGCTTAGGGTTTGTTTGGATTCTGTTATTTATGCTTATCTATTTGAATAAGATGTCATAAACAAAACATTTTCCATATGAAATTGTAATATAGATTTGGACTAAACAATTAGTGTCCATTACTTTTCTGGATTCAATGTTGATGGAATGCAAAGTATTAGGAAGCAGTAGAGAAATTTGATTCTGTTTTGGGAGTAACTCGATCCAATAATCCCTCTATATATGTATTATAACATCAACCACAACATTTTGAGTGTTATAACATTCAAGAAAGCATGTTCCAACTTAATACTATGCTATTTTGAATCAATTTAAGTCCCACGTTGGCTAAAACATCACACAAGCAAGTGTTTATAAATGTCTTACATGCTAGTTAGTTCGCCGAGCTGAGTAACGCTAGCTTGTGACCCATGTGGGGGCAACAAGGTGATGGAACATGGCTAAGGCTTAACTGGTTGGTCTAGTGGTTGCACCATGTTGGCCTGCCCACTCCAAGTTGCGAGTTGACCCACGGGACTTGTGCGAAGGCATGGGTCTTGTGGGTCTTAGACAGGAGGGTACAGCGTGAGGCTGGTTTCACAGAGCAGCGAGCACTTCCTACTCTTGACGGTGGAGGGATCACGGGTCGCTGCACCTCTGGCCCACAACACCTGTTGAGCCTAGCCCCTTGAACCATCTCTTTTTGGTGGTGGGGTTCATATTTTAGGTGCCTGCCATGTCACACTCTGGGGTTCATATTTTAGGTGCCTGCCATGTCACACTCTTAACACAAATCATCATTTGCTAAGGTGATTGATCGAGCCTTTGGACGACCTCTGTACCCTTCTTTTGATCCATATGCAAATGACATCAACTTTATGCTTGCATCTTATTTGATTCCTTATGTTGGTCTTACCGGATATGTTGAGCCAATCCACTCCAAAATGCTACATCTAGACAGGTATAAATTGTGGATGTAGTTGCTGTTGTGATTTTCTGTGACCCTAAAATACAAGCAACAGTAACTGCTGTTGTAGTTCCATTGTGGAAACTTCTATAGTTTAATATTACAACTGCAATTGTGGATTGCAGACAACAATTTAAAACTATGCCTATCACTACTAGATGTGTAATAATGTTGCATGTATGTATCAGCTGATTGTAGGTCTTCTATGAGTAGCATCAGGCCAAGATGCCTTCTCTGGCAACATTCTTGTTGGTGACAAATATTAACTATCATATTCACTATCTTTAAGAAAACATGCTTGTATATAGAATAAGAATCGGTAGAAAAAAAACATACGGATAGTATAAGAATATATAAGTAAACAAAGAGTGAGATCAAAACACACTTGTTCAGCATAGTGAAAGTTCTATGAGTAAGACTATTTGCAGGTCTTCTATGAGTAGAATCATGCCAAGATGCATTCTCTGGCAACTTTCTTGCTGGTAACAAATTTTAAATATCATATTGGCTATCTTTTTTGAAAACATGCTTGTTTATAGAATAAGGATCAGAAAGGAAAAAAAACATAAAGATAGTACAAGAATATATTATCTTTAGAATGTTCAAACACTTCCTTTTCAAAAGAGTATCATGTAATTCTATGTACTTACCAAATCAAAATATATTTGAAATACTTCTAAACCATACATAGAAATCAGAAAAAGAAACTCTTCACCAAACTTTGATAATAGAATAGGAGGGGGCCGCGCGAACGCAGGCCCCCACAGCAATAAATTATGATGTAGGTTCCACCACTTGAGTAGACCTTAGGATAGCACCCCTCCTAAGTGCAATGGAGGTCACTCTCCTAGGCCATGGTCCTTCATGATCAACCATTGACCCCATCCAGGTAAGTATGTTAAAAGGTGGGTATTCAAGTTCTTTTATACTCTTTTATTTCAATACATTCCACCTTCTTTCGATGTGGAACTCAACTACTAGTAGGCAATGTATTTTCCACACTCTACTGCTATTTTTTATTTTTTCACTTGAAAGCGACCAACTTCCCTTTGGCTTTTATTATTGAATTGGATATTTCCTTCCTTGTTACTGTTAGTTGTATTTTAGGTGCCTGCCATGTCACACTCTCAACACAAATCATCATTTGCTAAGGTGATTGATCGAGCCTTTGGACGACCTCTGTACCCTTCTTTTGATCCATATGCAAATGACATCAACTTTATGCTTGCATCTTATTTGATTCCTTATGTTGGTCTTACCGGATATGTTGAGCCAATCCACTCCAAAATGCTACATCTAGACAGGTATAAATTGTGGATGTAGTTGCTGTTGTGATTTTCTGTGACCCTAAAATACAAGCAACAGTAACTGCTGTTGTAGTTCCATTGTGGAAACTTCTATAGTTTAATATTACAACTGCAATTGTGGATTGCAGACAACAATTTAAAACTATGCCTATCACTACTAGATGTGTAATAATGTTGCATGTATGTATCAGCTGATTGTAGGTCTTCTATGAGTAGCATCAGGCCAAGATGCCTTCTCTGGCAACATTCTTGTTGGTGACAAATATTAACTATCATATTCACTATCTTTAAGAAAACATGCTTGTATATAGAATAAGAATCGGTAGAAAAAAAACATACGGATAGTATAAGAATATATAAGTAAACAAAGAGTGAGATCAAAACACACTTGTTCAGCATAGTGAAAGTTCTATGAGTAAGACTATTTGCAGGTCTTCTATGAGTAGAATCATGCCAAGATGCATTCTCTGGCAACTTTCTTGCTGGTAACAAATTTTAAATATCATATTGGCTATCTTTTTTGAAAACATGCTTGTTTATAGAATAAGGATCAGAAAGGAAAAAAAACATAAAGATAGTACAAGAATATATTATCTTTAGAATGTTCAAACACTTCCTTTTCAAAAGAGTATCATGTAATTCTATGTACTTACCAAATCAAAATATATTTGAAATACTTCTAAACCATACATAGAAATCAGAAAAAGAAACTCTTCACCAAACTTTGATAATAGAATAGGAGGGGGCCGCGCGAACGCAGGCCCCCACAGCAACAAATTATGATGTAGGTTCCACCACTTGAGTAGACCTTAGGATAGCACCCCTCCTAAGTGCAATGGAGGTCACTCTCCTAGGCCATGGTCCTTCATGATCAACCATTGACCCCATCCAGGTAAGTATGTTAAAAGGTGGGTATTCAAGTTCTTTTATACTCTTTTATTTCAATACATTCCACCTTCTTTCGATGTGGAACTCAACTACTAGTAGGCAATGTATTTTCCACACTCTACTGCTATTTTTTATTTTTTCACTTGAAAGCGACCAACTTCCCTTTGGCTTTTATTATTGAATTGGATATTTCCTTCCTTGTTACTGTTAGTTGTATTTTAGGTGCCTGCCATGTCACACTCTCAACACAAATCATCATTTGCTAAGGTGATTGATCGAGCCTTTGGACGACCTCTGTACCCTTCTTTTGATCCATATGCAAATGACATCAACTTTATGCTTGCATCTTATTTGATTCCTTATGTTGGTCTTACCGGATATGTTGAGCCAATCCACTCCAAAATGCTACATCTAGACAGGTATAAATTGTGGATGTAGTTGCTGTTGTGATTTTCTGTGACCCTAAAATACAAGCAACAGTAACTGCTGTTGTAGTTCCATTGTGGAAACTTCTATAGTTTAATATTACAACTGCAATTGTGGATTGCAGACAACAATTTAAAACTATGCCTATCACTACTAGATGTGTAATAATGTTGCATGTATGTATCAGCTGATTGTAGGTCTTCTATGAGTAGCATCAGGCCAAGATGCCTTCTCTGGCAACATTCTTGTTGGTGACAAATATTAACTATCATATTCACTATCTTTAAGAAAACATGCTTGTATATAGAATAAGAATCGGTAGAAAAAAAACATACGGATAGTATAAGAATATATAAGTAAACAAAGAGTGAGATCAAAACACACTTGTTCAGCATAGTGAAAGTTCTATGAGTAAGACTATTTGCAGGTCTTCTATGAGTAGAATCATGCCAAGATGCATTCTCTGGCAACTTTCTTGCTGGTAACAAATTTTAAATATCATATTGGCTATCTTTTTTGAAAACATGCTTGTTTATAGAATAAGGATCAGAAAGGAAAAAAAACATAAAGATAGTACAAGAATATATTATCTTTAGAATGTTCAAACACTTCCTTTTCAAAAGAGTATCATGTAATTCTATGTACTTACCAAATCAAAATATATTTGAAATACTTCTAAACCATACATAGAAATCAGAAAAAGAAACTCTTCACCAAACTTTGATAATAGAATAGGAGGGGGCCGCGCGAACGCAGGCCCCCACAGCAACAAATTATGATGTAGGTTCCACCACTTGAGTAGACCTTAGGATAGCACCCCTCCTAAGTGCAATGGAGGTCACTCTCCTAGGCCATGGTCCTTCATGATCAACCATTGACCCCATCCAGGTAAGTATGTTAAAAGGTGGGTATTCAAGTTCTTTTATACTCTTTTATTTCAATACATTCCACCTTCTTTCGATGTGGAACTCAACTACTAGTAGGCAATGTATTTTCCACACTCTACTGCTATTTTTTATTTTTTCACTTGAAAGCGACCAACTTCCCTTTGGCTTTTATTATTGAATTGGATATTTCCTTCCTTGTTACTGTTAGTTGTATTTTAGGTGCCTGCCATGTCACACTCTCAACACAAATCATCATTTGCTAAGGTGATTGATCGAGCCTTTGGACGACCTCTGTACCCTTCTTTTGATCCATATGCAAATGACATCAACTTTATGCTTGCATCTTATTTGATTCCTTATGTTGGTCTTACCGGATATGTTGAGCCAATCCACTCCAAAATGCTACATCTAGACAGGTATAAATTGTGGATGTAGTTGCTGTTGTGATTTTCTGTGACCCTAAAATACAAGCAACAGTAACTGCTGTTGTAGTTCCATTGTGGAAACTTCTATAGTTTAATATTACAACTGCAATTGTGGATTGCAGACAACAATTTAAAACTATGCCTATCACTACTAGATGTGTAATAATGTTGCATGTATGTATCAGCTGATTGTAGGTCTTCTATGAGTAGCATCAGGCCAAGATGCCTTCTCTGGCAACATTCTTGTTGGTGACAAATATTAACTATCATATTCACTATCTTTAAGAAAACATGCTTGTATATAGAATAAGAATCGGTAGAAAAAAAACATACGGATAGTATAAGAATATATAAGTAAACAAAGAGTGAGATCAAAACACACTTGTTCAGCATAGTGAAAGTTCTATGAGTAAGACTATTTGCAGGTCTTCTATGAGTAGAATCATGCCAAGATGCATTCTCTGGCAACTTTCTTGCTGGTAACAAATTTTAAATATCATATTGGCTATCTTTTTTGAAAACATGCTTGTTTATAGAATAAGGATCAGAAAGGAAAAAAAACATAAAGATAGTACAAGAATATATTATCTTTAGAATGTTCAAACACTTCCTTTTCAAAAGAGTATCATGTAATTCTATGTACTTACCAAATCAAAATATATTTGAAATACTTCTAAACCATACATAGAAATCAGAAAAAGAAACTCTTCACCAAACTTTGATAATAGAATAGGAGGGGGCCGTGCGAACGCAGGCCCCCACAGCAACAAATTATGATGTAGGTTCCACCACTTGAGTAGACCTTAGGATAGCACCCCTCCTAAGTGCAATGGAGGTCACTCTCCTAGGCCATGGTCCTTCATGATCAACCATTGACCCCATCCAGGTAAGTATGTTAAAAGGTGGGTATTCAAGTTCTTTTATACTCTTTTATTTCAATACATTCCACCTTCTTTTGATGTGGAACTCAACTACTAGTAGGCAATGTATTTTCCACACTCTACTGCTATTTTTTATTTTTTCACTTGAAAGCGACCAACTTCCCTTTGGCTTTTATTATTGAATTGGATATTTCCTTCCTTGTTACTGTTAGTTGTATTTTAGGTGCCTGCCATGTCACACTCTCAACACAAATCATCATTTGCTAAGGTGATTGATCGAGCCTTTGGACGACCTCTGTACCCTTCTTTTGATCCATATGCAAATGACATCAACTTTATGCTTGCATCTTATTTGATTCCTTATGTTGGTCTTACCGGATATGTTGAGCCAATCCACTCCAAAATGCTACATCTAGACAGGTATAAATTGTGGATGTAGTTGCTGTTGTGATTTTCTGTGACCCTAAAATACAAGCAACAGTAACTGCTGTTGTAGTTCCATTGTGGAAACTTCTATAGTTTAATATTACAACTGCAATTGTGGATTGCAGACAACAATTTAAAACTATGCCTATCACTACTAGATGTGTAATAATGTTGCATGTATGTATCAGCTGATTGTAGGTCTTCTATGAGTAGCATCAGGCCAAGATGCCTTCTCTGGCAACATTCTTGTTGGTGACAAATATTAACTATCATATTCACTATCTTTAAGAAAACATGCTTGTATATAGAATAAGAATCGGTAGAAAAAAAACATACGGATAGTATAAGAATATATAAGTAAACAAAGAGTGAGATCAAAACACACTTGTTCAGCATAGTGAAAGTTCTATGAGTAAGACTATTTGCAGGTCTTCTATGAGTAGAATCATGCCAAGATGCATTCTCTGGCAACTTTCTTGCTGGTAACAAATTTTAAATATCATATTGGCTATCTTTTTTGAAAACATGCTTGTTTATAGAATAAGGATCAGAAAGGAAAAAAAACATAAAGATAGTACAAGAATATATTATCTTTAGAATGTTCAAACACTTCCTTTTCAAAAGAGTATCATGTAATTCTATGTACTTACCAAATCAAAATATATTTGAAATACTTCTAAACCATACATAGAAATCAGAAAAAGAAACTCTTCACCAAACTTTGATAATAGAATAGGAGGGGGCCGCGCGAACGCAGGCCCCCACAGCAACAAATTATGATGTAGGTTCCACCACTTGAGTAGACCTTAGGATAGCACCCCTCCTAAGTGCAATGGAGGTCACTCTCCTAGGCCATGGTCCTTCATGATCAACCATTGACCCCATCCAGGTAAGTATGTTAAAAGGTGGGTATTCAAGTTCTTTTATACTCTTTTATTTCAATACATTCCACCTTCTTTCGATGTGGAACTCAACTACTAGTAGGCAATGTATTTTCCACACTCTACTGCTATTTTTTATTTTTTCACTTGAAAGCGACCAACTTCCCTTTGGCTTTTATTATTGAATTGGATATTTCCTTCCTTGTTACTGTTAGTTGTATTTTAGGTGCCTGCCATGTCACACTCTCAACACAAATCATCATTTGCTAAGGTGATTGATCGAGCCTTTGGACGACCTCTGTACCCTTCTTTTGATCCATATGCAAATGACATCAACTTTATGCTTGCATCTTATTTGATTCCTTATGTTGGTCTTACCGGATATGTTGAGCCAATCCACTCCAAAATGCTACATCTAGACAGGTATAAATTGTGGATGTAGTTGCTGTTGTGATTTTCTGTGACCCTAAAATACAAGCAACAGTAACTGCTGTTGTAGTTCCATTGTGGAAACTTCTATAGTTTAATATTACAACTGCAATTGTGGATTGCAGACAACAATTTAAAACTATGCCTATCACTACTAGATGTGTAATAATGTTGCATGTATGTATCAGCTGATTGTAGGTCTTCTATGAGTAGCATCAGGCCAAGATGCCTTCTCTGGCAACATTCTTGTTGGTGACAAATATTAACTATCATATTCACTATCTTTAAGAAAACATGCTTGTATATAGAATAAGAATCGGTAGAAAAAAAACATACGGATAGTATAAGAATATATAAGTAAACAAAGAGTGAGATCAAAACACACTTGTTCAGCATAGTGAAAGTTCTATGAGTAAGACTATTTGCAGGTCTTCTATGAGTAGAATCATGCCAAGATGCATTCTCTGGCAACTTTCTTGCTGGTAACAAATTTTAAATATCATATTGGCTATCTTTTTTGAAAACATGCTTGTTTATAGAATAAGGATCAGAAAGGAAAAAAAACATAAAGATAGTACAAGAATATATTATCTTTAGAATGTTCAAACACTTCCTTTTCAAAAGAGTATCATGTAATTCTATGTACTTACCAAATCAAAATATATTTGAAATACTTCTAAACCATACATAGAAATCAGAAAAAGAAACTCTTCACCAAACTTTGATAATAGAATAGGAGGGGGCCGCGCGAACGCAGGCCCCCACAGCAACAAATTATGATGTAGGTTCCACCACTTGAGTAGACCTTAGGATAGCACCCCTCCTAAGTGCAATGGAGGTCACTCTCCTAGGCCATGGTCCTTCATGATCAACCATTGACCCCATCCAGGTAAGTATGTTAAAAGGTGGGTATTCAAGTTCTTTTATACTCTTTTATTTCAATACATTCCACCTTCTTTCGATGTGGAACTCAACTACTAGTAGGCAATGTATTTTCCACACTCTACTGCTATTTTTTATTTTTTCACTTGAAAGCGACCAACTTCCCTTTGGCTTTTATTATTGAATTGGATATTTCCTTCCTTGTTACTGTTAGTTGTATTTTAGGTGCCTGCCATGTCACACTCTCAACACAAATCATCATTTGCTAAGGTGATTGATCGAGCCTTTGGACGACCTCTGTACCCTTCTTTTGATCCATATGCAAATGACATCAACTTTATGCTTGCATCTTATTTGATTCCTTATGTTGGTCTTACCGGATATGTTGAGCCAATCCACTCCAAAATGCTACATCTAGACAGGTATAAATTGTGGATGTAGTTGCTGTTGTGATTTTCTGTGACCCTAAAATACAAGCAACAGTAACTGCTGTTGTAGTTCCATTGTGGAAACTTCTATAGTTTAATATTACAACTGCAATTGTGGATTGCAGACAACAATTTAAAACTATGCCTATCACTACTAGATGTGTAATAATGTTGCATGTATGTATCAGCTGATTGTAGGTCTTCTATGAGTAGCATCAGGCCAAGATGCCTTCTCTGGCAACATTCTTGTTGGTGACAAATATTAACTATCATATTCACTATCTTTAAGAAAACATGCTTGTATATAGAATAAGAATCGGTAGAAAAAAAACATACGGATAGTATAAGAATATATAAGTAAACAAAGAGTGAGATCAAAACACACTTGTTCAGCATAGTGAAAGTTCTATGAGTAAGACTATTTGCAGGTCTTCTATGAGTAGAATCATGCCAAGATGCATTCTCTGGCAACTTTCTTGCTGGTAACAAATTTTAAATATCATATTGGCTATCTTTTTTGAAAACATGCTTGTTTATAGAATAAGGATCAGAAAGGAAAAAAAACATAAAGATAGTACAAGAATATATTATCTTTAGAATGTTCAAACACTTCCTTTTCAAAAGAGTATCATGTAATTCTATGTACTTACCAAATCAAAATATATTTGAAATACTTCTAAACCATACATAGAAATCAGAAAAAGAAACTCTTCACCAAACTTTGATAATAGAATAGGAGGGGGCCGCGCGAACGCAGGCCCCCACAGCAACAAATTATGATGTAGGTTCCACCACTTGAGTAGACCTTAGGATAGCACCCCTCCTAAGTGCAATGGAGGTCACTCTCCTAGGCCATGGTCCTTCATGATCAACCATTGACCCCATCCAGGTAAGTATGTTAAAAGGTGGGTATTCAAGTTCTTTTATACTCTTTTATTTCAATACATTCCACCTTCTTTCGATGTGGAACTCAACTACTAGTAGGCAATGTATTTTCCACACTCTACTGCTATTTTTTATTTTTTCACTTGAAAGCGACCAACTTCCCTTTGGCTTTTATTATTGAATTGGATATTTCCTTCCTTGTTACTGTTAGTTGTATTTTAGGTGCCTGCCATGTCACACTCTCAACACAAATCATCATTTGCTAAGGTGATTGATCGAGCCTTTGGACGACCTCTGTACCCTTCTTTTGATCCATATGCAAATGACATCAACTTTATGCTTGCATCTTATTTGATTCCTTATGTTGGTCTTACCGGATATGTTGAGCCAATCCACTCCAAAATGCTACATCTAGACAGGTATAAATTGTGGATGTAGTTGCTGTTGTGATTTTCTGTGACCCTAAAATACAAGCAACAGTAACTGCTGTTGTAGTTCCATTGTGGAAACTTCTATAGTTTAATATTACAACTGCAATTGTGGATTGCAGACAACAATTTAAAACTATGCCTATCACTACTAGATGTGTAATAATGTTGCATGTATGTATCAGCTGATTGTAGGTCTTCTATGAGTAGCATCAGGCCAAGATGCCTTCTCTGGCAACATTCTTGTTGGTGACAAATATTAACTATCATATTCACTATCTTTAAGAAAACATGCTTGTATATAGAATAAGAATCGGTAGAAAAAAAACATACGGATAGTATAAGAATATATAAGTAAACAAAGAGTGAGATCAAAACACACTTGTTCAGCATAGTGAAAGTTCTATGAGTAAGACTATTTGCAGGTCTTCTATGAGTAGAATCATGCCAAGATGCATTCTCTGGCAACTTTCTTGCTGGTAACAAATTTTAAATATCATATTGGCTATCTTTTTTGAAAACATGCTTGTTTATAGAATAAGGATCAGAAAGGAAAAAAAACATAAAGATAGTACAAGAATATATTATCTTTAGAATGTTCAAACACTTCCTTTTCAAAAGAGTATCATGTAATTCTATGTACTTACCAAATCAAAATATATTTGAAATACTTCTAAACCATACATAGAAATCAGAAAAAGAAACTCTTCACCAAACTTTGATAATAGAATAGGAGGGGGCCGCGCGAACGCAGGCCCCCACAGCAACAAATTATGATGTAGGTTCCACCACTTGAGTAGACCTTAGGATAGCACCCCTCCTAAGTGCAATGGAGGTCACTCTCCTAGGCCATGGTCCTTCATGATCAACCATTGACCCCATCCAGGTAAGTATGTTAAAAGGTGGGTATTCAAGTTCTTTTATACTCTTTTATTTCAATACATTCCACCTTCTTTCGATGTGGAACTCAACTACTAGTAGGCAATGTATTTTCCACACTCTACTGCTATTTTTTATTTTTTCACTTGAAAGCGACCAACTTCCCTTTGGCTTTTATTATTGAATTGGATATTTCCTTCCTTGTTACTGTTAGTTGTATTGAAAACTGATGTGTTTAATACTTAGATCTTTCCCCAGACAGCGGATGAATACTAACTACCTTATTTTACACCACTGCATCATCAGAAAACTATGTAGACATTAACTCCAACTTGTGCTGAAGTTGGTTTTTCGTTGCATAACATGCAGTTAGATGGTGCACATGATTTTACGAAAGTAACTACTACAGTAACAAATTAGTTAATAAATTTATCAAAGAAAGTGATTAATTTAAGGTGTGGTCTTAATACTTGGAATGCAGAAAGTAGGATTCAGCTTTGCTGTCTACTTATAAGTAATTAGTTTGTATAATATTCTAAATAGTGTTATAATGTTCTCTCCTTTACGCCTCCTTCACGTCAACTATTACGTTGAATGTATTTTATATACTGCGTTCATGTACTTGGAGAATTTGTGATGTTCAAATATTAAATAAAAATAACCCCTTTGTGTGGGCACATGAAAGCATACAATTTAGCTGACTAAGGAATTGGTTTAACAGTATGATTGTGTTACATTTTTGTAGTAGTGTTTTGTTTTTTTACCAATTGTTGGCGAAATGATAATTTATGGGGATTATCATTGGTCATGATGGCTTTTTTGTAGGTCTTTGATGTTTTGGAATTGTGATAGAGTGATGATGGTGCAAAAAGGGTTGGTTATGAAAAACTTGAATTGGTCCAGTTTATGTTCCTATGTATACTACTTCACTCAAGTAGAGTTTTGGAATCATAGCCTGTATCCTCTAGAGTGTAATATTTAACTCCTGTATCTGATGCTAATTTATTGCCCCTGCATTTACAAAAATAAAATTATCACGTATTGAATCGGGATTAGAAAAGCAAAAAAGTAATCAAGTTAGAGGACAAAACTTGCACTAGGTTTGGTGGGGTGTGCCAGCCTATCGCTATTGTGTATTATCTCTGCATATGCAAGCAATAAACTCAGTATTTTCAAGTAACAGGTTAAGTTTGTTATTTTTCTTTTTCCTTTTCAGTTGGTATAGTACCAATACAGTTGAATCTTTTGGTCCAGGTTGTGGGAACCCTCTTTTTAATTTGACTGTATTGAAAACAAGTAAAATCCAGGCACAGCTGAACCAAAAGTGTCCAAAAGCTTGTCTAATGTCAACATTTCTGACAGTAGAGAATTCTGCAAAAGTAATGTCTAATGTCAACATAAAAAAGTAGGTTATAATTTGAACTAGATTTGGTGGGGTGTGCCAGGCTATTGCAATAGTGCAACGCAAAAGCGACACTTGAGAGACCCAATAGCAAGCTATTGAAGCGGACTCTCCCCCTCAAGAAATTAATTTAATATCATGTGGGCCAATGACCCACATATCAGATATTAAACTGATAAGAACAGATACTACACTTGATCTTAGCCAAAAGGCCGAGAAAGGTATAAATTGAAGTATTTGTTTGTTGTGTGTTTTATATCTGACATCTACTATGCTTCTTTTCTGACTACACAATGTGGGACTTTATGCAATAATTTGGAGTCTACTACTGTTCGTGTATGCTCAACACTTCTGTAACTTGCTCTTGTGTAACATGAATTAAACCAAGACGGAGATTGGTTCACATGCATTTTCTGCTCAAAGTGATTTTGTTCATACAAAGAAGTGGTCTCATTTTCTACAACAACAAAATTATGTAAGTCACAAACTCTAGTCATCTCTTTTTGGTTTAAAACTCAGTCAAATTTTGTAATCAAATAATTTTGAAATATAACATTTGTTAGAACAAGACTGAATATAAAGCAGAAAAGCCTCAGTAAAAGTTGAACTCTTTTCCTTTAAATAAATTCATCTGTAGTTTATGAAATACTTACCTAATTAAGTTCAATTTAACAAAAACCAAGTGATTAACATTAGGATTCTCTTGATGTTGATTACCATTACTACGAATGTGCATTTTACTGAAATTTCCACATAGATCAACAATCCTCTTAGTGTTGTTTTTGGATAATCATGATCTCTCTGTTTTTCTAAACCTCCATCACTATTTTATGAGAGTCTGTCACTAGGACAGCTTTAGCTACAAAAGCTAAGTTTATCGGTTCAGAACCATAACAATCGTCAAACACACAGAGAAAGTTTACATATTTATGAATTATGACAATGATTTTATCCAATGTAATTTATTTAATCCCTTTATATATGTATTATAACATCAACTGCAACATATTTGGATTACAGTGTTATAACATATCAAAAGTAATTGGGGAGTGCTGAGTACAAAGTAAGCCATTTAAGAAATCATGTTCCAACTTAACACCACACCATTTTTGAACCATTAAGTCCAACATTAGCTAGAAAATATAACACAAGCAAATATTTATAAATGTCTGAGATTCTAGTTAGTCTGCCGAGTTGAGTACGATCCATGTGGGCATGAAAGTGATGGAACATGGCTAAGGCTTAACAGGTTGGACTGGTGGCTGCACCATGCTGGCCTTTTCATTCAAAGTTGAGAGTTGCACCATGAGATTTGTATGAAGGCATAAGTCCTGGGTCTTACACGGGAGGATACAGCTTGAGGCTCATTTCACAGTGCAGCAAACACTTCCTACTCCTGACAGTGGAGGGATTACAGGCCGATGCACCTCTGGCTGACTAGCCTTAAACCATCAAGTTTTTGGTTCTCGAATTTTTGGGTACCATAACAGAAGTGCGAGGCTAGTTTTATGGGTCTTAGACTGGAGGGTACAGTGCTAGTTTTATGGGTCTTAGACTGGAGGGTACAGTGCGAGCCTCTGGCTGACTAGCCTTAAACCATCAAGTTTTTGGTTCTCGAATTTTTGGGTACCATAACAGAAGTGCGAGGCTAGTTTTATGGGTCTTAGACTGGAGGGTACAGTGCGAGACTGGTGATGCTAGCCTCTTGAACCAAAACTTTTTGGTTCTCATAATGTGGGGTGCCCTGAAACTATCTCCCTGGATGATGATGGATACTGTTAATCTGTTCCACAAAGGATTCTGTTATTCTATGTCTCTTTCTGTTGTTAACAGAGGATAAGAAATAATTAAGAGTAGATGCTTACAATTGGTCTTTTTATGGTAACACCAGTTACTTAACCTAGAAAGCTTTTAAAGTGAAAAAAATTTGAACTATGTTTGGTGGAGTGTGTCAGGTTAATGCAATAGTGCAAACACAAAAGCAACACTTGAGAGACCTAATAGCAAGCTATTGTAGTTGACTCTCACCCTAAAGAAACTCTCACCCTAAAGAAATTAACTTAATATCGTGTATTTTATATCTGACATCTTATCTGCTTCTTTGCTATCTTGGAGATGTGGGTCTTTAATACAATAATTTGGAGGGAGTCTCACATTCTATATATTGCCTGCAACATCACCGTTACACCCAGGCACTTATATACTATAAACCTTTTAATTAAGTTGTTTATTTGAACGAAGTATTATTTGGTCAATGTTGAGCTTATGATTATATATATTGATATTGCATTAAAATTTTGTTGATGAATCACCGCATTGAACATGTATGACTTTTGTAATTTGAGACCAATGATACCATTTCATGCTCAAAACAGATAACTGGTGGCATCTATGGTTGTAGAATTTGATGTTACACAAAAAATATGAAATAACATTCAAACCTTACAGTTTATACTATAAGATGAAAATTTCATATATAAAGCTTCTTATCAGTACATTATGATGTGTAAGGGAAAGGATGAAGTTTAATTGGAAGTCCTTTTTCAGGTTCTAGCATAGGATCATACTTGAAGTTCTCATCAGGATTAACTAAATCCCACTTGAATCGTTTCACAATGTTATGCATAAACACAAGTATCTCTAGCCGAGCGAACTCTTGTCCCAAACACATTCTAGGTCCTCCTCCAAATGGAACATATGAATAAGGTATTGGTCCTTCTCCTTCAAATCTTGATGCATCAAAATTTTCAGGATTTTTAAACAGTGTTGGATCCATGTGTGTTGTATGAGTGTTCCAATGCAACTGTCAAAAACATCACACACATATGCTTTATCATAAACGCAATTGTTTTTTTATGAAACACATACACCGGACACAACACTAATACTGATACATCGACACTTCAGCACTGGTAATAATTTGAAAAATTAAATAAATTGAATGTAATCACAAGTGTCGGTGTCGTGTCGGTGTCCGACACTAACACAGACACACATTTTTTCAGAGGTGTCAGTGCTACTCACCTTGTTATATTAGAATCTTAATAATGATGCATGAATAACATACCTTCCAATCAACAGGGATGTTATAATCAGCATAGGTCAAATTCTTCGTAGCATTTCTATAAGCACCGCCGACGGGCGGTGACAGCCTCAAAACTTCAGATGCAACATTCCAAGAGTGTTTCATTTTCTGAACATCCTCCCATTGCAATAACTCCCCTTCCTCTTTCCCTTGGCTGATTTCAAGTTGTTCTGTAATTGAAAAACAAAACCATTTCAACATTCATCCTAATCAAATTTTCTTAAAATTTTCATTATCCTAATCAAACCAAGCTCCCTTGTGTTCCGACATCAAGTTTGCTGCATTGCACAAAAAGACCAGTGTAGCAGACTTAAAAGTCGGAACATCATGAAATGAGTGCTCGAATATTTCATTGATAACCTTTCAACACTTGTTCGTAAACTTCAGGCAGATTTCCAAGATACTTCATGATCAATGATATTACTGATCTAGAAGTGTCATGGCCGGCGAAAAGAAGTAGTAACATGTTATCAAGAATCTCTGCTTCACTCATAAACCTTCCACTTGTGTCAGATGTAACAAGTAAATGTGATAAAAGGTCTTGTGTAGGTGAAGCTTTCTTTTTTTCCAAGTCCACTTTCCTTTTCTTCATAATCAATTTAATTTCTTTCTTTATTACATATGCAGCTTTCATTGCCGTATGAAACCTTGTTCCAGGAAAATTGATGGAGAAGCTAATGACCCCTTTGAGAAATTCTTCAAAATATGATGAAAGGTATGATATTTGGATAGGATCTTCCATGCTTAAAAATAAGCAACAAGCCAATTCAAATGTGTATAGCTGTATTATTGGATAGACAACAACCTGCTCTTTCCCTTCAAAAAGTGAAAACCAACAAGTATTCAACTTTTGATCACTAAAAAATTATTTAAAAAGTGAAAATTTGCAAAAAAATTGCAAAAAATGAGAACCGGAACCAACCGCAATTCAACCAGACTAAAGCATAATCAGAATCAAATCAACTGATAAACTAACTAGTTTCTAATTTAAGCGATTAAACCGACCAATTCAGTATTTTTTTTTATACCTACTAATTCAAGGGGATTAATCCCACAGTTCATTAGCGGATCTCCTACAGAGCAAAGTTTTGTATGGACTAATTCAACACAAAGATTGTTAGTATCTAGCAGGATTAGAACCTAAGAACCTTAAGAAAACACACTCTCGGATCTTATGTCTTCACCAATAGGCCAACCCTTAAAGGTTAACCAGTTGGGTTTCTAAATCATAAACAAGTGGACAATTTTCATAAAACAAACTATAATCAGGAACATCTTACCCTATATTGGTGACAAAATTGGTTACCTTTCCAATGTGTGTTGATATGATGCTGAGCAATCCTATCCATTTTTGGCAGGTAATTTCTGAGTGTTTCTGGATTAAGAAAACTCATAAACAACCTTCTAGTTATCTTTGCTTCATCACCGACTTTATTAACAAGAGAAAACCTTAGCAGCTTCTTAACTGAACTAGGCCACCACACTTGAACATTCTTGTTTTCATTGCTAAACAAGAATTTGTTCCCAGCTGTTCCACAAAACACAGCAATATTCTCTCCAAACAATGATGTCTTGAAAACCCTTGAGTCATATTTCTTCATTCTCTCTTGTATGAACCTTATTTGCTTCCCCTCAAGATTATCTTTGAAAAACTCTAAGGTTTCTCCAATAACAGGTAATCCTAAGGTTCCTTTAGGAAGATTCAGCTTTCTGAGTTTGATAATTCTTGTGATGAAATGCAAAATGAGGACAAAAACTGCCAAAACTGTTGGTAAAACTATGAGCTTAATCATCTCCATGATAAGCTATGATGAATGATAGACAACTAGAGATTGGTTTTTGAAGAGTAAAGTCTCAACTACAAGCATATATTCAAACTACATACTCATTATGTATCTAATCTTTGATGTTGTCACTATTAAAGACAAATTTGATGATAGTGAGATAGGAAAGGAATAAAACAGAATGTTTAGATCATAGATAATATTTGTGCACTTAAAGTTCTAACATTTGTGACACCTAGTTCAAAATAGTGGTTGATGTTTTATTGAGTTTGGTTAGTGGTATTAATCATGATTGTGTACATTGACATTGTTAACCAAATAGTCTTTTAATCAAGCTAAATGAATGATTTAATATTGGTTAACTGCATTTGAAATTGTGATTAACAAGATACTCAATTTTGATGTATCAATTAATCGAATTTTCAATATGCTAATAACTACTTAAACGTTATTAAAGAGTGTTGAATTTTGAGATCTAGTAACATGATTTCTCTGTATATGTTTCTTCAGTTAGACTAAAATGGATATTTCTCAATAGTGAAGCTTAAAGGAAGTGAAATAACATCTAATCTAACAAGGTGTATACATGGATATAAATGAACCGACATGTGGTAGGTGTATACATGGATATAAATGAACCGACATATGGTGATAGAACATTAAGATTAAAATGCTACTAGTTTACAATGGAATGCAGATGCCATGACAAAAACAAAGACACATACCATAATAAAAATTAAAAAAAAAAAATTTAATGCACCTTATAATTTATTAGGACACCTCGTAAAAAGATAATAATTCTTTTAGAGTTCGGAGATGTATCTTCGGACGTATTTCAAACACATACAATTAAAGATGATTTTGAGTCATGCTCTAGGATTGTGTTTTTTTGCATCCAAAGATGCATTTCCGTAACCCATCCGTAGATGTATTTTCGTAGCGTACTAAAACAAAAACAAAAAAGAAGAAAACGAGAAAGTTGTATATTGACAAAATAAAATTACCATTGCTAACATAAAATCAACATTACATATGTGATGTTAACATAAAATCAAACATTACATTTCAATATCCAGATGGACATTTCAACATATTCATAATATCTTCGGTTGGTCTTGAAATCATCGCATCCAACTCGATCGAGAACTTTTGATTCGAAATTGAAAAAAGTATTTCACACAGCTCTTACAAATCTGTCTTCAACTCATTGTTACTGAACTCAATCTTGCATTTATTGTCAATTGACGGTGAACGGTACTCGAGCTTCACGATTTTTTTATTGTCTTCGTAACTTATGAGATTTTGCATTATGTATTGCATATTTGCAAAAGTGGTGTACTCATTGATCTTAAATCCTTGTTCGGGTGTCGCGATGTTAAAGTAAACATTTGCACTGTTAAAAACCTGAGTTAGGAGTAATTCGCAGCAAGCATGAACATAATGTGTAAAGTGTTATGATTCAAAAACACTAAGTTGTAAAATGCATATATCATTATGGCAATATCATAGATGCAAGACAGTGACAAACAAATATGGGAGGGTTTTCAGAGTCATCACTCAAAGCCATTTTAACATCAAGAACTAAAGCAGAGCAATATGTCATTCATAAGAAAAAATGCAAGAGGATCATGAAAATATACATGGTATAACAGGACAAATAAGACTATATCACCCAAAGTTACAATGTATGACGAGTTGTTTTTGGCCCAAAGCCATAAGCTAAAATCCTGCATTTACAAGTCCTAAATAAATGCTTAATGTTCCACCAAAGCACTAATAATGTTCTTTACCTGCATACTTCTCAAGTCACTCCCGAGTGCCTTAAAATGCCAAGTCTTCGTCATGCCATGACCAAGTCTCCATTTGGTGTCCATTACCCAAGTCAAAGCTCTTTGATCTTAATACCTTCAAACAACCACAAATCAACATATTAATGGTCAAATTCATAACAATATGAATAGGACAATATGAAGATCACAAAACCAAGGATTTACAGCAAAGTTCAAAGTCTTGCATAAATATTCAAATAAGTTATGGAACACACCAAGTGGTTCAAAAACAGTGTTAAAGCAAAAACTCCACATCAGCAGGTTAGAGGCAGTGAAATTGTAAATCAAAGCAGTAAAATCATCAGATAACACACAATGAAAAAAAATTAAAGAATACACATTCTAGAAGAAATTCTTACTCACTACAGACAAAAACAAATAATACGTCACTATCACCCTTGGTCCTTACAAAATCCTACTGAAAAACCTTTTTTAATGGAATGAAAAATCCTCACACATGTGAAAGAGAATATTCCTCAATTTCCTCTTTGAATCACACGTACCATCGACCCCAAAATCCCCTTATAAATAGAACCCTAATCATTAGCAAATGATAAGAAGAAAAATCCTAATGTTACTCAGCTGAAAAGATATCTGAACCGACTGTAGCACCCCAAAATTTGCCTTTCCATTCTGGCAGTATTTGACTTTTGTTTCTTTGCATTTTCGCATTTTTGCATTTGCATAACATTCGTTCTTGAGACAGGGGATCAATGTTTTTCCGTGACTCAGTTTTCACCTCAGTGCGTGAACCTGAACAGTGAGCATCAGAGGCTCTGACATTTATTTTGCCCAGCGGTCGTGCGGTCGATTTTACTTTGTTTTGCAGGGCATTTTTCAGCTTAGAAAGCAGCATTCAGGTTATCTCAAGCATTTTTATGATTATGATATTCGAAAGCAAGTTTCAGAAGTTGAACAGAGCTCAAAACGACAAGAAACGGGCAAACAGACAGATTTTCCTCTAAAAGGTGCCGAGATTCAAAATTTGAAGGTGTTAACCGATTAACCTATATGGTTAATCGATTAACCAAAGTGAAATCAGACCAGAATTGAAGTTTTAACAGTGTTAACCGATTAACCTATATGGTTAATCGATTAACCAGTGCAGATTTTGCCTCTGCACGTGAATTTTCAATGCAAAGCCATTTGGGGTCCAATTTTAATCATTTGGAAATTCAATTTTACACTTGGGAAGGATCTAGAACCTATTTGAAATTTGGTTAATTTCATTTTCTCTCCAAATGCCCATTATTCATTCCAAACCAAGTTTTCCAAACCATTTTTCAAACCTCACCTTTGGATCCAAACCTAAGGGGTATATATTTGAGTTACTCCAAACCACACACATCTAATCACTCATAATTCACTCATTTTCAGAATTGATCTCATTCTCTCTCAATTCTCTCTCAATTTTCCAATCTCCAAACCCTCACCAAAGCTCTTCTCATTGAGATCATTGATTCTTCATTGGAATCCTTGATCTCTAAGAGCTAAACCTTCACCCATTCTCTCCATTGAATTGATATCTTCATCCAATTTTCGTGCAAAAGTGGATCTGAACTTGGAAGTGATTATTTGGCTTATTTTGGATTGATCTTGAAGGATCTTCATTGCTACTACAAGAATTGGTGTGGATCTTGAAGTATTCCAGACTTCTAGCATTGGATCTATTCAATTGCAGTTGAATCAACACTAACCGGAGCAAATCTCCGCTCCGAAGGTTGGATCCGAATCTGTTTTTAGTTTATTTGCATAATCATATGGATTTTCATCTTTGATTGAATTTTGGTTAATTTGATCCGTTTGGTTCATGATTTGGTTGTGTTGATCTGTTTACATGTTGTTCGAATCATGATTTGCTGGTTTAATTTCATGATTAAGTGATTATGCAATCATCTGGTTGATCGGATAAGTGCTTATTTGCTGAAAATGTTGTTCTGTTGCTGTTTTTCTGCTGTAGGCACAGTGTTAATTAGTTAACCTATATGGTTAACCGATTAACCATTACAGATTTTCAAATTTTTCAAAGTGTTAATCGGTTAACGCATATGGTTAACCGATTAACATGTGCAAATTTCCATATTTTCAGATATTTTTAAGTGGTTAATCGGTTAACGCATATGATTAACCGATTAACACTGTGTCAGTGGGTCTGTTTTGCTGATTTTCTTGCATGTTTGAGTACCGTTTCATCTCGGATCATCGTAAATCAATATGATGCATCAGAAGTGAAATATTTTGGTCATTTTATCGCTGTTTTGGTTGTTTAATCGAGGCTTCGTCGACTTGTTTTTTTTCCCACTTGGATGCACACTTGTGTGTTGTTGTTCATAGTGATGGTGCTTGCATTTGCATTTCCTCTTGTGTTTTGCATCTTTATTTCTTGCATTAATAAAGGTCGAGATGTGCTTGTGGTGGTATTTACCCCACACTTTGTTCCTCCCTTTGCTTGTGTGTTGCATTCTATGTTTGCATCCTTATTTGCATTCTCATTTGTGTTTGCTTTTCTCTTCTTCCTTTGTCATGCTCCCCATAGGATCTCTAATCTCTTTTGAGGTTATGATAGACTTTAGGTTGGAACCCATGCATGCTAACATTAGGGTAGATGTTCCGCCTTTAATCCAAATTTAGGATCACTTTGCATGACAACGTTAGGGCCGAGTTTCCCTTAGACCTTCCATGCGCCTCTCCTCTTCTCATCTCAAAACAATGCTAATTCATCTAATAAGTACGATGATCGTTGTGCGCTACGAGCCTTAAGCTACTTGGGAAATGGTGATTGGGGGGCTTCCTCTCAATGGCCTAGAGTGTTTAGTGTACACCCTTTGGGTGATATGCGACGCATTCGCTCCTAAGTCATAGTCTTTAGTGCAACGTGAATCACAAAGCGAATTAATTCACTTCACTAAAAAACACAAACAAAACTACGAACCTTTTTCCTTAAGGATTAATTGGAAACCTTTTTTCATAAGAAGAATGTTGTTAAGCTTCGGTTCTACCGCAAACAGGCGTCGTACCTAACTGCTAGAACAAAGGTTTAACCCTACTCGGTTAAAACACTTAATCAACCTGTGGTTTCGTGTCAGCCCGAACTACGTTTGCTCTGATTTCTCATACCAGATGAGAATATGTAGGCACGAGACGACGATGTCTCGGCGAGCAACCTTCCCCCTTGTCGACTCTGGGGACCGATCATCTATGATTCAGCTAAGTGAGGCATCTTCAGGAGATGATGATGCCAAATCAAAAATGGTGAACGTATCATCATTTCTTGAAAGTCTGTGACGCTGATGAACACATAGGATGCCGAACCTTATCAGTGGATAGGTCCATACTTGTGAGAGGGATTGGGTTATGCAGGAAACCTTGACTTTTAGATTATCCGATTCTCTTTGCAGTGTGAATCTGAGTTATTGATATCAGAGGTTCCTATTACCAAAGATATGCTATGTTCGCGCTAAAGCAAAGCGTTGGTTCTTCTCGATCAACAACACAACAATCTTGATCCCCTATTTCATTTGCATTTGCATGATCATCCTGCATGTAACATTGCATGTCTATGTGTTCGAAAGGTTCTCGTCTCTCCTTTGATTATGGTACATGTTTTTTGAAGAGAGGGGGAATTGTTGTATACAAGTTTCTGACACCTGAGTCAGGGCCTTTATTTGGTCTGATCTTCATGGCTGAGCCTGGCGTCTTTGAAATCGCCAGGAAGAATCTTACATGATATCGAAGAAGATTATTGTGGTGTTCGTATCCATCCCTGTTGGTCTTGTTTATTGAAACTGGAATCAAAGGGGAGACCTCCATGTGAATACATAGAGATGTTTGCATCTTGCATTCTCATTTGCATCGCAGGTTGTTCTTGATGGCCTCATGTTCTTATCTCTACTTGGTGTTCGTAGTAACAAGATTGAGGAGTTCAGTTTCCACGGATATTCAACTCGAGGGAATCAGCGAAGAGTAATGGATCAAATTCGGGCAGAGTTGAGGGAAGTCCGAAGCCAGATGGGACAATTCTTGATGGGCATGCAAGCCTTGCGCTTGGATCAGAAGGCGCTTAAGAAGGAGGTTCATCAACTGAAGACTCAGATGGGCTTGATCACAGAAGTGATAAGGAATGTGCTAAGAAAGGAGGGCGATCAGGTGCCTGAAGCTGCACCAAAGATGGTTGTTCCACCTTTATTTGGGGAAACCTCTCCCAAGGCGTGATGTGCCTCGAAGACCTGCTGCACAACCTGAGATCCCAGATTCGCTATGTCAGCAGCTACCTCCTGTTTCCCAAGACAATCTTAAGACTAAGAGGTATGCTCAGAGGCCGAAGCAGCCCGACAGAATCTTCAACCAGATCCCTATGACTTATGCTCAGTTGCTGCAACTCTTGCTTCAACTCCGATTGGTTGAACTTCAGACTCTGACTCCACTTACTGGCAAGCCACCACCAAGCTATGATGCAAGTGCCCGTTATGATTTCCATGTTGGGGCACCGGGGCACAACGTCGAGAACTGCAAAGCTTTTAAGCACAAAGTTCAAAACTTAATTGATTCATAGGCAGTTGAGTTCACGTCGGGCGGCGTAAGTGTACCAGGTGATCCTATCCCAGTCGTTGCAAAAAAGGTGGATGTACCTATTCGCTCCCTTGAAGTTGCATCAGGTCAAGAGGATGTCGTGCAATTTATGACTTCTGAATCCTCGTGCCCACAACTATTGTCGATTCCTGGGCTAAGTCTGAGGACGAAAGTTCCTGAATGCGAGGAGATCCCTAATCAGCGCCAACAACCTCATGCTCCTCGGCAGCAAAATTATCGGCGCCAGAATCAAAATAGGCCTCGTAATAATTTGGAAAAAAGGATTGCTCCTCTTAATCCAGTGTCGATGCCGTACAATCAACTTCTACCACATCTGATTCAGAACTCATTGGTGGAACCCCAGACTCTCAAGCCGGTGCCAGAGCCGTACCCTTATGGATATGATCCCAGTGTTCAATATGGATATCATGGAGGATCCATAGGACACTCAACTAAGGATTGCCAAGTCTTTCAAGCCAGGGTGCAACAGTTGATTGACAAGAGGTACATTTCCTTTCCGAGAGGAAGATTGAGGATGCATGTCGACCTCTCATCTGATTAAGTTTGAAGATGGCTGAATCAGCAGCAAGTCAAGATTTGAAAGCCCGGTTCCCCAAAATATGACAATATTTGTTTTATCATGTCATTTCTTTGCATTTGTAGTTTCTTTTCTGTTTAAGTGTAAATCGCATTTGTAAAACTTGTTTGTTTTCAACTGATATTGATCATGAAATGAATATGCATGTTTTGATTAAATTCATTTATGCTCACTTATGTTTTTAATTGATATCAAACGCTTGTTTAAGCGGAATCCAGGGAGGATGACGAAATTGGCAGACACGCAAGCTTCCGATTGTATGCTTTTGAATAAAACCTGCTGATGATGTACAAACATTTGTTTCAAATTCCTAAACATCGGAGATATAAGGATGATAATCCCCTGGAAACCCCTTTGAGCCTAGTAGTAGGAGTTTCTTTCTAAAAAACGAAAAAACCCCTAATCTTAACCCGGGGCAGGGTAGGTGTCAGTTAATTTGACCGAGCGTCCAAATTGCAAAATGAGTGTTCCCGTTCGAGGGTCAATCACACCTGTATAGGTCGTGCCTAAAAAACCCACAATGGGTACCCATCGCCGACCAAGGAGTGAAACAGTCGCAATCCCTTCAACGAGTCAGACAAGCCGGTGTCACACGATTTGTTAAAAAAAGAGAAGAAAAGAATCAAAGAAAGAAGCCCGCTAAGTCGAATCTTAAGAACAAGCGACTTAGGCAAAAATTAGGGCATCCTGCTGGACTTTGAAATCAAAAGAAGCTCAAAAGAGGCAGTCCAGGCAAAAGTTAGGGAAAAAAGAAGAAAAGCGAAAAGGATTACAAAAGAAAAATTCCTCGAAGAAAAACAAGTCGTGTGACTCCAGACACCAAAGACGAAAAGCGAGTGACTGTCACTCCGAAAAACTTGTGGTTTCCTGAACCATCACTCATGTCATTTAACCTTTGAAATGTGAGCGCTAGTGTCGAATTAGCTGAACGTAAGACTGGAGAATATCATGGAGAATGGGTGGGTTAGAATAATCTTTGAGCCTTATATACTTTCTTTCTTAGCCGTGAACCTGACCACGTTACAACCTTCAAAAGTCCTAATTGAAGCAGGTTTATTTTGAAAGCATACTTTGGTAAAGATTGCATCAAAACTGACTCCTAAAAGGATTCCACTTACCATGTTGGTACTAAGGTTGATATTTTGATAAGAGATTCGTTTGCTATATGTTATAACAACTTTTTCCAATGAACAGACTTGGATTTCAAAACTGTCATATGCATTGCATTAATGTATCTTTTTATGCAGAACAATTTGTTTTACTTGCGAGTAAGCACTTGACATCATGAAAGTTTCCACAGTGGAAAGTTTGATCTTGATAGAATGCAGAACGCCTGAATACTTCGTGGAACCAGGGCAAGCTATATCAAATGATCATATCATGGGAGTCAGCCATCCGAAAGTCAGTTAATCTGGGGAAATCAGGTCGAGATTCATTAAACCTCTCAAAGATTAGCCAAGGGTATTGCTCCATAACTCAGTCAGTCAGGGGCAAGGTCATTGCAAGACTGGGACATGCGACCCTAAGAGCACAAAAGCTATCCTTATTCAGAAGCCAACACTGTTTCAAAGTTCAAAATGTTGAGGCGGTTCAACCCATCAGGTACATAAATTTCAAGTCTTCTCGTGAGGAAGTTTTTGCAGAGATCCCACAGGCTGGGGCAAAATTGGAAATAAAAGATTTGTTTCTCTCCATACCTTCAGAGTTTATCAGAGTTGGTCAACCATGGATGAATCCTTTCGTGGTACAAATGTTGGGGCAAGCCATCTCGAGGTAGTTTCATGGCAAACTTCTCTGTTCAAGATGAACTATCCCAGAGATCAGACTGAAGCAAGTTGAACTAAACTGGGGCAGTTAGCCAAGCGAGTCTTTGAAAGGGCGATTACTTCGAATGGAATGCAGGTAGGCATTTTGTTTGTTTCCCCATAGCAGAGGATTTGGGTTTTCACGCAGAGTCTTGTTACTCAATCAGTGGTACTGTCACCAGCGGGGGTGTGTAGTGTATCTCCCGCAGAAGAAAGTTTTGTCTCCCTATAAAGGCTAGTCTCCAATAAGGTGAATTCGTTCGCAACATGTTCCCTGCAAAGTAGGTGGAAGGGTATTCCCTCGGCGGCAGGGTAGATTGTATTCCAGTATTATTCTCTAGCGGAGGCGATGTTTTCGACGCCCTCTCCCTAACGGAGTCGACTTTCTGGTGTCTTTCCAGTGATATCGGTATTCAGGATTTTCTTCCTCGAGCAGAGTTCAGGGCTAATTCCCTCGATATAACAGTGTTTGAGCAGGGCGTGATCCCTTCTCCAGTAGAGTGGAATTCTCAGTAGAAGTCTCTGATATTCCCAAGTAGGGCGGATTGTTACTTGTATATCCCCAACAAAGTAGATTCCTTTCCAAAGCAGAGTGGAACTCTCGGCAATGTTATGGATTCCCCACTGAGGGGAGTTGTTGGTGTTTCCTCCGGTAGGGTGGATGTGTTTTCTCCAGCGGGTGAGGTTTGTCAAGGAAGGCCATCCAAAGCATTTCCCCAGCCGAGTTTTTGTTCCCCCAGAATGGTTTATTCTGTTGGGCCATCAAGGATGTTTCCCTCAGCAGAGTTTGATTTCATCCTCGGCAGAGTTGGTCCCTTCTCTCTAGCATTTATTTTTCTAGAGTGGTGCCTCTGCATTTGCATTTTTGCATAGCATCCTCCCAAATGCGTAGCATTTCCATTTCGTATGGAGCATTATGCAATTTTCATCATATGCATCTGAAGCATAAGCCAGGTTTGTTGCCTTCGAAGAGGTTTGCCTTTGATGGTATGAGTCCTTTGATTCTTTTGCTGCCTATTCCAAATGTGTTATTCCAACTTTTGGTTGGTCCCCAACGTAGTCTGAATCGTTGTGTTTGGTTTTCCAACTTTTGGTTGGTAATTCAGAGTCCTTTTTCCAACTTTTGATTGGTAATCTCTGGTTCCTCTCGCAGAGTCCTTATTCCAACTTTTGGTTGGTAACCTTTGTTGTGGTCTGCTCGTTTTCATTTAGCGTGGTCGGATATTCTAACTCTTGGTTAGTAGCTTTTATTCTAACTCTTGGTTAGTAGTTTTTATTCTAACTTTTGGTTAGTAGCCTTCTATTCCAACTTTTGGTTGGTAATCTTTGATGATCGTCCCAACTTTTGGTTGGTAGTCAGATTTGTTCAGCGCCTCCGGCAATCCTAACTCTTGGTTAGTAGCTTTTATTCTAACTCTTGGTTAGTAGCTTGTTCCAACTTTTGGTCGATGAGGATTTTTCCTGGCAATCCTAACTTTTGGTTAGTAGCTTGTTCCGACTTTTGGTCGATGAGGATTTTTCTTAGCAATCCTAACTCTTGGTTAATAGCTTTTGTTCCGACTTCTGGTCGATGTTGATCTTTCCCCAGCAATCCTAACTCTTGGTTAGTAGCTTGTGTTCCGACTTTTGGTCGATGATGATCTGTCCGGGTGATCCTAACTTTTGGTTAGTAGCGTTATTTCCCAACTTTTGGTTGGATGTTATCCCCTGCAGTCGTTTTTCCAACTTTTGGTTGGTAGCCTGTCGTTTGTAGTCGTTATTCTAACTTTTGGTTGGTAGCCTGTTGTTTGGTGGTCGTTTTATCCCAACTCTTGGTTGGTATCTAGAATCGTTATTTCCCAACTCTTGGTTGGTGTTCGTGGTTGTTATCTCAACTCTTGGTTGGTATGCATGGTCATTATTCCAATTCTTGGTCGGTAGTCCTCCCTGATTGGATGTTTATTCCGACTTTTGGTTGGTAGTCCTCTCTGATTGGATGTTTATCCCAATTTTTGGTTGGTAGTCTTACTTTGTTGGATGTTTATCCCAACTTTTGGTTAGTAGTCCTCCTCTATTCATCAGCGGAGTCGTTATCCTAACTTTTGGTTGGTAATTGGGGACTTGGCAGGTGTTTGTTTCCAATTTTTGGTTGATAATCTTAGGTGTGTGGGAGTTATCCCAACCTTTGGTTGATATTCCTTTGGTATTATTGTTCCGACAGATTTGATTCCAACTTTTGGTTGGTAGCTTTGGTTGATTCCAACTCTTGGTTGGTAGTCCTTGGTCTCTCATGTGGAGTGTTATCCCAACTTTTGGTTGATAATTTGTGACTTGTCAGGGTTGTTATTTCGACTTTTGGTTGGTGAGGTTTTGTTGATGTTTATTCTGACTTTTGGTTGGTGATCGTCGGTTTGAGGGGGTCATTCCATCTTTTGGATGGTAACTTTTGCTGCAATTCCAACTTTTGGTTGGTGGTCTTTGATTCCCTAGTAGGGTTGTGATATCCGGTGTGATCGTCTTGTTGACGTTATTCCAACTCTTGGTTGGTAACCTTTGTTCTCTGGTTGTTGATTCCGACTTTTGGTCAGTATATTCCCCAGCGAAGTTGTCCCACCATTTAATTTCGGTTGATGTTGTGGTGTTTCCAACTCTTGGTTGGTGGTGTTTGGCTTTTATCCCTAGAGAGTGACCCTTATCCCATCTTTTGAATGGTATCCTTTGATTGTTATCTTTTGGTATATGCTTGTTCCCCACAGAGTTGTCTGGTTAGTCTACTATTTCTCCAGTGAAGTCGCCACAAAGCTGTTTGGTTGGCATCCTCGGTTTGTTTCCAACTGTTGGTTGATATCTTTGGTGGTTTGCTTCCAACTCTTGGTTGGTATCCCTGGTTTGCTTCCAACTTTTGGTTGGTATCCTTTGGTTCCCAACTCTTGGTTGGTTTTTGGTGTTCGTTTTCCCAACTTTTGGTTGGTATCTTTGGTTGTTTCCCAACTCTTGGTTGGTATCCTTGGGTTGCATCCCATCTCTTGGTTGGTATCCTTTGGTTGTTGTCCCAACTCTTGGTTGGTATCCTTGGTTATTTCCAACTTTTGGTTGGTATCCAGAGTTTGTTATCCCAACTTTGGTTGGTATCTTTGGTTGTTTTCCAACTTTTGGTTGGTATCCTTGGGTTGCATCCCAACTCTTGGTTGATATCCTTTGGTTGTTGTCTCAACTCTTGGTTGGTATCCTTGGTTGTTTTTCAACTTTTTGTTGGTATCCAGAGTTTGTTATCCCAACTCTTGGTTGGTATCTTTGGTTGTTTTCCAACTTTTGGTTGATATCCAGGGTTTGTTTTCCAACTCTTGGTTGGTATCTTTGGTTGTTTTCCAACTCTTGGTTGGTATCCTTCAGTTATTATTTCCAACTCTTGGTTGGCATCTGTTGGTTGCTGTGTCCCGCATCTGTTGGTTGCTGCGTCCCAACTCTTGGTTGACATCTGTTGGTTGTTGCGTCCCAACTCTTGGTTGGTATCCGAGGTCTGTCATCCCAACTCTTGGTTGGTATCCTTTGACTGTTATCCAAACTCTTGGTTGGTATCTTTTGGATGGAGTTCTGTTCGTATTGGATTGGTATTCCCAGCGTGTCGTATTCCGACTCTTGGTTGGTATTCGCTGTTTTGCATTCCTGTAGGGTGCAAATTTCGGGGTTCTTTTGTATTTAATCACCTTATACCTTGAATGTTTGAAAACGGATGTTTTTCCTCCCTTCAGGTCCAAGTTGTTTGAATAAGGGCAGCTGTAGCACCCCAAAATTTGCCTTTCCGTTTTGGCAGCGTCTGAATTTTGTTTCTTTGCATTTTCGCATTTTTGCATTTGCATAACATTCGTTCTTGAGACAGGGGATCAAGGTTTTCCCGTGGCTCAGTTTTCACCTCAGTGTGTGAACCTGAACAGTGAGCATCAGAGGCTCTGGCATTTATTTTGCCCAACGGTCGTGCGGTCGATTTTACTTTGTTTTGCAGGGCATTTTTCAGCTTAGAAAGCAGCATTCAGGTTATCTCAAGCATTTTCATGATTATGATATTCGAAAGCAAGTTTCAGAAGTTGAACAGAGCTCAAAACGACAAGAAACGGACAAACAGACAGATTTTCCTCCAAAAGGTGTCGAGATTCAAAATTTGAAGGTGTTAACCGATTAATCTATATGGTTAATCGATTAACCAAAGTAAAATCAGGCTAGAATTGAAGTTTTAACAGTGTTAACCGATTAACCTATATGGTTAATCGATTAACCAGTGCAGATTTTGCCTCTGCACGTGAATTTTCAATGCAGAGTCATTTGTGGTCCAATTTTAATCATTTGGAAATTCAATTTTACACTTGGGAAGGATCTAGAACCTATTTGAAATTTGGTTAATTTCATTTTCCCTCCAAATGTTCATTCCTCATTCCAAACCAAGTTTTCCAAACCATTTTTCAAACCTCACCTTTGGATCCAAGCCTAAGGGGTATATATTTGAATTA
Organism: Lathyrus sativus; assembly: GCA_963859935.3. NCBI lineage: Eukaryota > Viridiplantae > Streptophyta > Magnoliopsida > Fabales > Fabaceae > Lathyrus > Lathyrus sativus. The sequence goes on from OZ012741.1 coordinate 645,503,489, forward strand.
CTCCAAACCACACACATCTAATCACTCATAATTCACTCATTTTCAGAATTGATCTCATTCTCTCTCAATTTTCCAATCTCCAAACCCTCACCAAAGCTCTTCTCATTGAGATCATTGATTCTTCATTGGAATCCTTGATCTCTAAGAGTTAAACCTTTATCCATTCTCTCCATTAAATTGATTTCTTCATCCAATTTTCGTGCAAAAGTGGATCTGAAGCTGGAAGTGATTTTGGAAGTGATTATTTGACTTATTTTGGATTGATCTTGAAGGATCTTCATTGCTACTACAAGAATTGGTGTGGATCTTGAAGTATTCCGGACTTCCAGCATTGGATCTATTCAATTGCAGTTGAATCAACACTAACCGGAGCAAATCTCCGCTCCGAAGGTTGGATCCGAATCTGTTTTTAGTTTATTTGCATAATCATGTGGATTTTCATCTTTGATTGAATTTTGGTTAATTTGATCCGTTTGATTCATGATTTGGTTGTGTTGATCTGTTTACATGTTGTTCGAATCATGATTTGCTGGTTTAATTTCGTGATTAAGTGATTATGTGATCATCCGGTTGATCGGATAAGTGCTTATTTGCTGAAAATGTTGTTTTGTTGCTGTTTTTCTGCTGTTGGCACATTGTTAATCGGTTAATCTATATGGTTAACCGATTAACCATTACAAATTTTCAAAATTTTCAAAGTTTTCAAAGTGTTAATCGGTTAACGCATATGGTTAACCGATTAACATGTGCAAATTTCCAGATTTTCAGCTATTTTTAAGTGGTTAATCGGTTAACACATATGGTTAACCGATTAACACTGTGCTAGTGGGTCTATTTTGCTGATTTTCTTGCATGTTTGAGTACCGTTTCATCTCGGATCATCGTAAATCAATATGATGCATCAGAAGTGAAATATTTTGGTCATTTTGTCGCTGTTTTGGTTGTTTAATCGAGACTTCGTCGACTTGTTTTTATTTTCCACTTGGATGCACACTTGTGTGTTGTTGTTCATAGTGATGGTGCTTGCATTTGTATTTCCTCTTGTATTTTGCATCTTTATTTCTTGCATTAATAAAGGTCGAGATGTGCTTGTGGTGGTATTTACCCCACACTTTGTTCCTCCCTTTGCTTGTGTGTTGCATTCTATGTTTGCATCCTTATTTGCATTCTCATTTGTGTTTGCTTTTCTCTTCTTCCTTTGCCATGCTCCCCATAGGATCTCTAATCTCTTTTGAGGTTATGATAGACTTTAGGTTGAAAGTTATGCATGCTAACATTAGGGTAGATGTTCCCCCTTTAATCCAAACCTTAGGACCACTTTGCATGACAACATTAGGGCCGAGTTTCCCTTAGACCTTCCATGCGCCTCTCCTCTTCTCATCTCAAAACAATGCTAATTCATCTAATAAGTATGATGATCGTTGTGCGCTACGAGCCTTAAGCTACTTGGGAAATGGTGATTGGGGGGCTTTCTCTCAATGGCCTAGAGTGTTTAGTGTACACCCTTTGGGTGATATGCGACGCATTCGCTCCTAAGTCATAGTCTTTAGTGCAATGTGAATCACAAACCGAATTAATTCACTTCACTAAAAAACACAAACAAAACTATGAACCTTTTTCCTTCGGGATTAATCGAAAACCTTTTTTCATAAGAAGAGTGTTGTTAAGCTTCGGTTCTACCGCAAACAGGCGTCGTCCCTAACTGCTAGAACAGAGGTTTTACCCTACTCGGTTAAAACACTTAATCAACCTGTGATTTCGTGTCAGCCCGAACTACGTTTGCTCTGATTTCTCATACCAGATGAGAATACGTAGGCACGAGACGGCGATGTCTCGGCGAGCAACCTTCCCCCTTTTCACTTGTAGTTAGCCGAACTACGTTGACTCTGACTTTCCCATTGCACGAGGGAATACGTAGGTACAGAGCGGCGATGCTCTGCCAAGTCTCTTTTCATTTCTTTTTGTCCTGAGCCTTTAGCGTAGATAGATTAAACACACCCTTAGATATACAACAAGCGTGGATCCCGTCTAGTACGACAGACGTGAGGGGTGCTTATACCTTCCCCTTGCGTAATCGACTCCTGAACCCAGGACTTGGTTGCAATGGCCTTGTCTTTTCCTTTTTCGTTAGATTTTTCTGATCGTTTCCTTTCCCTCTCTTTGGGATAAATAACGAAAGGTGACGACTCTTCTGTTTTCCTCCGGGTGTTTTTCGCAGTTGCGACACCGACCATCTAAAGCTTTATTTCTCTACTAAGATTATTGAGACTTCACCTTGAAGCTCAATAATTCTGAGCTAAGCCACTCCCACTCAAAGTACTACGCGCAAAAAAACAGAAAAAGAAGAGGATTCAAACAACATCAAGTGAAGAAGGAAGCATAACACCTATTGGTTAATCTTGGAAGCGTTTTTGACTCAGTAGACCCTTATTTCTTTTTGCTCCAATTTATCTTGCATATGTAACATCTCTGAGTTTTGAAATTGGGGTTTGAGGGTTGCGTCGGGATTAGGGTTTTTGCAGTATGATTGTTTGATATATGACTCTGTATGTTAGATTCCATTGTTGATTTCGTTGCTCAATTCACGTTTAAGACAAAGTTTGGACCATGTCTAGGATTAAGGTTTGTTTGTTTGCCATTTCTTTCGAATTGATTATGTTATATGGAGGTTTTTCTTCATGTTTGAGGCTGCTTTCATGATATGAACAAAGGGTGAGAGGATGGAAACGAATCGTTGGAGTCTGGGGAAGGAGAGAGTGTTTCAGAGTTTGGAGTTTGAGAGAGGGAAGTATTTTGGAGAAAAGAAAACTCGGTGACTGTGAGGAGGGAGAAAGGCATGAGGCTGAGTTATGGATGATGTTTTTTTAGGTTAATTTAATTAGGATTTGAATGTGACATTTGGCTTCCTTTCTTTATTTCCATTTGCTTTTAATTCTTGTTTCACTACCCAAGGGTCTGCACGTGTCAGCTTGCTGCCACATTTAATGGTTTTTTCTCATTTTGATTCGCTATGCGTGCACGTGAATGGAAAGTGAAAGACTTTAGGTTTCTCTTTGGTCATAGGGAGAAACGGGTTACCATCAACTTAGGCCCAATGTTGATTCGGTTTTTTTGTTTGTTTTTGTGGTGGTGGACAGTAATTTCATTGGGCTTGGGCTGTTGCATTAGGGGGGTTTAAAGATTTAGTTAAACAATTTCATATAGTTTAATTTGTTTAACTAATTTAGTGATTAATTATAGTATTATCTCTAAGTTTTCTAATTGATAATTTATTTTTCTTAATTAAATAAATAAAATAAGTAATTTGACTTTATTATAATATTAATTTTCTTTATCGTGATTAATTGTTAATTCTTGCAATTCAGTTTATTTTCCAATACTTAATTTCTTTTAAATTAAGTTTTAATTAATTTAAGATAACTAATATATTTTCCTAATTAAATAATGGAAGTGGTGGATTTTTGGAGTCTAGCACTCCTTGGATTCTTGAACGATCACTCTCGAGGCGCACGCCTTGGGTTGTGATCGTTTCGATCTTTCATTTCTAAAATACACAACCTAATTAAAACACTTAACCTTTAGAAATATTTTCTTAACTAAATTAAAATCATAATTTATCCTAATTAATACTTCTAAACCTTTTATTATTTAAATCAATTAAGTTAGTGGATTCTTGGGTTTTAGCACTCCTTGGATCCTTGAACGAACGCTCTTGAGGCACATGCCTTGGGTTGAGTTCGTTTCGTCTTTTACTTTTAAGGTGCTTAGTTCTCCAATCCTTTTAAGACACTTAACTCTTTTCAAACTTTCATCCCATTCTAAGAAACCCTAATTCAATTAAAACCTTTAACCCAAATAAGTCATGCCTAAACATGACTAAGTATATATATTTTCTTAATTAATAATAGAGATATTGAATTCTTGAGGTTTAGTACTTCTTAGGTTCTTGAAAGATCGCTCTTGGGGCACACGCCTTGCGTTGTGATCATTTCGATCTTTCATTTCTAAAACACTCAACCCAATTAAAACACGTCTAATCAAAATACTCTCATTGATTCAAATCTTTCTCTTAATTAAATTAGAAAAGAACCGAATTCTTGGAGCCTAGCATTCCTTAAATTCTTGAGTGACCGCTCTTGGGGCGTACACCTTGTGTTGTGGGTTGCTCGACCTTTCGTTCCTAAAATACTTGCCCTAATTATTTGGACAAGGGCGTTCGTTATCCAACAAACACGATTTTGTGATTAACTGAATGAAAAAGGTGTCGTTGAAATCTAACATTCCAATAATGCCCCGATTAATTAGTTGCGAGGCTGACGTATCGTTTATCGAATAATTATCATTCTTCTTTAAAATACTTAACTAATTAAACCTTGTTTTCTCGCTCCTGTGCGACCAAAATCCTAAAACCTACTCAAATCAAACTTTTTTTTTCTCTCAATTAAAACCCTAATACACTTTAATCTATTCAAACAAATTTTCACAAAGAACATTGTTTAGTCCCTTCTTCCGCGCATATAAACTCATACTTCAGCCTCTCATAGCAAGCAGACAAGCCAACGTTTAGCAGTTGAGAAAAAGGGAAAGAGAAATATAAATAGAAAATGCAGCAGAAAGATTGTTCAAGGTGGATACCAAAAATGCTCTGATATCATGTTAGGAAACATGACATCCATGGAAGTATGGAGAGAAAAGCTACAAATACTTTGCATTGATCAAGATAGAATATTACAAATGAGTAAAAAGTATTCTTCTAAGGAGGAGGTTACAAGCAGGTCCGAACTTTAACATGTGCAAGAAGTGTTATAGCTCTTGGGGGCTATATATATTTTTTAATGACTTTAACTATACATTTTATACTTGTTCTTTTAAAAATAGGTGTTAAATCAATGTTTTCAAAATTTATTTTACATTTGGTTGTTAAAAATAGGTGTAAAAACATATTTTCTTTTCAAGACTTATTATTTTATATCGGTTTTATCAAAAATTTGATATAAATTCATATTCTTTTAGGCCTGTTTTTAAAATTAGATCGGGCCTCCGAGTCGATTGAGCCGACCCTGGTTACAAGTATATATACTACTATCTCACTAGGACTAATATGTAATAACCTATATTTTTAATATTGATCTCACTCAAAAGATGAGAAATCTTTTATATGACCATAATATTCTTTCATGTGAAATCATATAAATAAGGATATATTCTTTTTATGTGCAAAATATATGGTTGAGTTTATAAAATTCTAACGATGATATATTATACAACCACTTATTTGTATAGTTTTACTTTAAATAATATCCCATTATTCAATTAGAGTATTTGATATTAGTAGACTTTGATAAATCCTTATCTTATTGGATCCGTAGGAGTGCATTTGTACATAATCATATAATCTCAAAAAATTTATATTATTATTCTCATAGTGTCACATATTCTTGCATGTACCGTAAATATGACATTCTAAAAGGACTTCACAATATAAAATATTTTAAGTCTTATTCTATTATACTAAGATATATATTATTCTCCTAATCTCAAGAAACATCATAACTTGATGTTTAGGTCTGTTGCACCCCAAATTTCGACCTCTTAGATCTTCACCATCATTCTAGGAGCATTATCATTGTTTATCTAACCTTAACCTATTTCAAGTTTGTCTTTGTTAAGATACAGGTGAATTAGGGTTCCATACATTCGGAAATCGAGGTTTCAACGATTTAATAAATCAAGTTATTAGATTTTTTCTCCATGAAACAATTCATCTACATCACCAAATATACTTCATTGGGTCAAACATGAGTCCAATTTGAGGTTGTCACACAAAGATCAGGAACAGTGCAATCCAGGACACCCAATTAGGGTTTCTATTCAGGAAAAGTCAATTGTAGTTTGAATTTTAATTTAAAAGGTGTTCCAATGATGGAGTTATGTTCCATGAAGCTCATATGAATTAGGAAATTCCACTCAAGAAGTTTCAAGGCCTCAGAAGACCCAGGACACCAACAGTCGATTTAGAGGTTTTCGATCGTTCGGTTCGTATGACTGAAAAGTCAACCCATTGACCAACAGAGTTTTAACCCAAAATTGAAGCCAAATATGTTCCCAACATCATTTAATATCTAATCATGAAGTTTTGTGACCAATTGATCAAGAATTGAGAAGTAATCGAAAAGTTGGGGAATTAAGGTTTTGAAAAGGGAAAAACCATAAATCCTTAACCACACAAGGGTTTTTGACCTAGTTTCAAGAGGAATGAGTTCCTAAAACAAACATAAATATTGTAGTACCTAATTGGGGCTTTCTAAAAAGTACAAGTGGGTTCCATAACTCTTCCTGGTTAGAGAGAACCGAGGTCCACAAGTTGGCAAAAACTCACATTGGCAAAACTAGGTCAACATGAGTTTTTTGATTCCAAAACCTCTCCAAATCGATGTTAATCAAAGATTAAGCCTCATTTATGATGTTTATATTGATAATGAACATTTTTACATCAATTCCCACGAAAATGGCACAAAGATCAAAGGAAATCATTATTTAATGCAAGTTGCAAAAGTGAATAGTGAAGAAAGAGAAAAAAGGTGGCTACCCTTGTCAAATCATCAACTTTAATTCAACAAGTCACCTCCTATCCTATCAATCATGATGAAAAAAATCTATGGGGTATGTAGAATATCTTAGTAGAGTGGCTTAAAGACAAAGATGAAGATTGCATTGGAAAACTCAAAGATTTTCATGATGGAATGTTAAAATTGACAATTTACTTCACTTTTACCCATACCTTGATCCAAGGCTTTTGGCTATAAATAGAACTCACTTCCTATATTACAAACACACAAGTTTCATGCTAGAAACCAGCTATAACTCCATTCCTTACACAATCACAAGTTCTTGCAAAATTTCATTAAGTTTCCAAAATCCCTCAAAATCTACTTTTGCAAAACACCTTTCAAAACCATTTCCAAAGTTCTTCCAACTCAAGAAACACTTCAAACACATCAAATATGATGTATTTAAGCTATCCAAATCACTTCCATATTTATGTAACAAGGTTCTAGTGAGTTGGTCTTTGAAATATTTGGATTTTGGAGATTTTCCTTCATTTACAAGGCATTTCGTCCACTAGCTTGCTTGGAGGTTGTTTGGAGCATCTATTCATCATCCTAGGAACATTTGAAGATCTTGGAAGAGCTTTCAAGATCTATGGTTTTATTATTGCTTAATCTTTCTTCAAGAGGTAAACCTAAAACTCATAAATGTGAACTTTCCATTTGCATTTCACATGCTACCATGACTGTTTTTAGGGTTTTTACCATGATGTTCTTAAACTTTTTCAACTTGTAACTTGATTTTTCTTGTGATATTAATCTTGTATTATTTATACATGTTTGATAACATGTTTAAATAATCAAATTTGTTTGATTCATTGTCTTACCATGTGCATTTTATTCTTTTTATCATTTAGATTTTTATGTTTTGTTCACAAACTTAAAAACCACATAACTTCTTCATTTTAAATTATTTTTAAGTGGTTATTTTTGCAAAATTCTTGTGTTGTAACATATTTCTATATACTATTTAAAGAATTCTAAAAATCCTATTTTAGAAACACTTTGCATTATGAGAAAGTTATAACCCATTTTAGAGTTTTCACCTTCCTATCTTTCCTTCTTTATTTCAAACATTTGGATTTCATTCTCTTTGAGTTTTTAATTTGAGATTATCAACATGGATTGTTAGATTCCTTAGGCATTTAAGTTTGAATTTCAACTTTGCTTGTACACATTTAGATGGTTCACCTTTAAAAACTTTTGATTATCCCCATGAGGTTTTGAACCTTTTGTTTACATTGTTGTGACATTGATGAAGGTGAGATAATACTTAGAAGGGGGGGGGGGGGTGAATAAGTATGAAATATTAAAACTTAGAAATAAAAACTCAAGTATTTTTATCCTGGTTCGTTGAACTCAACTACTCCAGTCCACCCTTCCTAGAGTGATTTGCCTTTCTCAGTCAAGGACTTAATCCACTATTAAATCAACTGATTACAATAGTTAACACTTAGAACAACTGTTCAAAGTCTTCTCAAGAACTACTGATCCTAACTGGATCTTCTTAAGGATTACAATCAAATGTAAAATTAATACAAGTGTTTAAGATTGCTTCTATAAAGCTTTATCACAACTGTGATTTTTCACTTAACTATTTAGAACAAAGAAATAAATTCTTAGAATGAATATGAAAGTATGAGAGCTTGAATATTTGATTTCTTTTCAACAAAATGTCAACTGAAGAATTTGGTGGAGTCTTGCTTTTATAGGCAGCTTATCCAAGGTGAGCTTCACGTTGAGAAGAGTGTCCAAAAGGTCTGAGCCTTTTTGTCTTCACATCAAATGACCTTTCCTAGAAGAAGAAAGCACAGAAAAATCCTTTTTGTCTGTGTTCTTGTGTCTAGCATAAGTAAGGAAAGAGACGTTTGGTTCACTTCAACGGATATATTCTTTGAATATTTCTTCTTCAGTTTTCAGCAAATTCATCAGAGTCTAATTAGGTTAGAGTCTTCTGATGATGATCAGAGTCTTGCTGAATCAGAGTCTTCTGCAGCAGGTGTGCTTTCAACGTGTTTAAGATCAGAGCATATTTGAGACAGAACTTCAGTACTGGCAGCTTTAGTACTTTCAGAATCTTCTGTAGAAACTATGCTTTGAAAAACTCTTCATACAAAGTTCTTCTTTGCTTCAGATGCTTCTGACTTGCTTCAGATCCTTCTAGAGCTTCTGCTTCAGATCCTTCTGGAGCTTCTGCTTCAGAATCTTCTGGAGGCTACGCTCAGAATCTTCTGTTGGCAGCAATCAGAATCTTCTAATGAGTGCATCTGGCGCTTCAGAGTCTAGCTAATTTCTTGTGTTCAATTCTGATTTGCTTATGGAGTGTTAATTTCTTTACTATCTGCAGTAAAAATTCTCAAGCAAATTTTAGAGTATATAATTCTTAAATACAAAATTTCATAATAGTTATCATCAAAACATAGAGATATTATTAAGAACCAATCTGTGTTCTAACAATCTCCCCCTTTTTGATGATGACAAAAACATCAGAAATTTTGTTTAATTGAAAATATTAAAATTATAACTCCCCCTGAGATGATGAATCTCCCCCTGAGTTAAGTACAGATAAGGAATAGAAACTTCCCTTTTGTCTTGAGTAATTTTCAGAGTTAGATCTTGATTGTTCTTTTAACATTTGAAAGTCAGAATGTCTTGCAAATTTCAGATTCAGAGTTTGATAATAGTCAAATGATCTGAGAGACTCAGAGTTTCTTTTATAGAGTGTACTTATCAACTGTTCTGAAATACTCAGATTAAAATGTTAGATAGAATAGATATGTCTGAAGTTTCATTCTGGTGAAGTTAAATTAAACAGTTCAGATCTATATTTTCTCCCCCTTTTTTGTCATAAGCAAAAAGTAAAAACTTTAAGAAGACAGATAAAAGGAAACAGTAAATGAGATAATTCAGTGGAGAAAAAACTTTGATTCATTCAATGAGTTCAGATCAATAGTACATACATCATAAGATATATCAAAAAGTACATAAGCAAACATCAGATGCAAAAACATTAGAATGAAAAAAATGAAAATCTAAGAGTGTTTTGACAAAAGCATCTTCAACAGATCCGTGATCTCAGAGGAGGACTGCTCTTGCTTTGACATCCACTTAGCCATTGTTTCATTCTTCTGATCCTATTTTGACATCCACTCAGACATGTCTTCAGATTTCTTATCCTGTTTGGCCATTCAAGACTTGATCTCTGATTGACCAGCTTCTAGAGCAGCAATTTTATCCTCAAAATCTGGATGTTCTTTCTTAATCTCAGATGATGAAGGTTGAACATTTTCTGGAGCTTGAACAGAGTCAATTTCCATAGGGTTTGTAGAGTCTGGAGCATTGGAGCCAGAAGGAAGTTCTACCAGAGTCATGGCCAAAAGATTATCTTCAGATGCAGGTTCAATAGTTTCTTCTGAAGGTGGAGGAGCATCTGTTAGGAGCAAAGGTTCAGATCTCTTGATAGTCCAGAACAGATTTCTTGCAGCTTCAACAAATCTGAGCTTCGCATCATCAGAACATATGTTCTTCAGATTTGAGGCCACAAAGTTGAATCTGGTGATGAATCCATTCCAGGTGACATCAGATTCTTGTGCATTCATTGTTGCTGAGCACTTCCTATGTACAGTACCTAAATACAACTGTATTTCTTGCAAAAAAAGATTGAAATAAATGATTAACATTAAGTCTAGGCTTGGGATGTAACAGAGTCTCCAGTGTTATTGGTTTTGGTTGGGGAGTAGGTGGAAAAATTGATTTCTGAATGGAGATCAGAGGAGGAGGATAGTATGGAATGAAAGGAATTTCAGGGGCTTTTTCTGGTTTGGATCTGTTTAAAGCATTTAACAGATTTGGTTTTGCTCTGGTGTGAAAGGGAACCATATCAAAGGGTTTATTTGAGTAAGGTTGGAAGGCAGATTTTGGAGGTTCATCAGAAGCAACAGTTTTATCAGATGAAATTGGTATAGCTGAAGCAACAACTTTGTCAGATTTAGCAGAATATGATATAATTGCTAATGAACCTACATCTGACATGGATTCTATATAGGTGAGAAGCACAGATGGAAGGGTCATTGTGAGTTTGGGTTTCAGAGGGGTGATAGGGTCAGATGGTTCAACTCTGTCATAAAAATCTTTGAGTTTGAAACCATAAGCAAGATTATGAAACAATGATGAGACTTGTGCACATGAGATAGATGTTCTTGGGTTAGATGTTGGGTTAGAATTGGGAATCAGGATTTCAGATGATGGTGCAGGTGTGGGAATAGGATCTGAAATAGGAACTTTTGATGATATAGGAGGTTCTGGTTGGTTTACCTCAGAGTCTCTGTGAGATGGAGAGATTAGAAAATCTGGGTGAATGTCAGATTCTGAAGAGTTTGATGAGGTGGTTGGTGTGCAGGAGGTAGAAGATACTTGAAACACAGTTTTTAGTGGTGTGACATCAAGAACTTCTGTCTCAGGAATGTTGGGTTCAGAAGTATTGGTTGGTTCTGAAGGAATTTCAGAGGGTTTTGATGGGTGTTCTGAGGTAGGTGGATCAGATGAAATTGTTATTGGTTCAGATGAAACTGGAACAAATGTTATTTTTGTAGGTTCAGAAATAACAGGTACAGATGCAGTGGGTTCAGATGATTTGAATGGTGGATTATCTGATGGTGGTTGATGTTCAAAGGCTTTTCCTGGTAGGGTTTCAGATGATTTTTCTGGTTGTTTTTCTTGTGGGTGCTTTTGTTGTTCAGATGGCTTTTGTTTAAATGGTTCCGAGGGTTTTTGTTGAGCAGATGGTTTTGTTGTTTGTTGTTGTTCTGTGAGTTGTTTTTCTGATGGTTGTTTCTGTGGTACAGATTGTTTGATTTGAATTTTTGGTTGAGTTGTTTGTGGTACAGAGACTTTTGGAGTTTGAATTGTTTTTGTTGTTATTGGTGTTGGAACAGATGATTGTTTTTGTGGTGAAATGGAAATTGGATTAGAAGATTTTTGTGGTGATGGTGTAGAAACATGAGATGGAGCAGTAACAGATGTATTTTGTGTAGAGGGTGGTTTTGGAATAGACTTAACATTAGAATCATTTAAAACAATAGGATTTGCAGAAGATACAGAAGTTTTAGTACCTTTGATCTTGATTCTTTTAGCTGGTACAGAAGGAGTGTCTCCAGATTCTTTCCTCTTTAAGAGCTTCTGTGGCTTCTCAGCAATCTTGATCTTCTTCTGAACAGGTGCAGCTTCTGCTTCTGGCTGAGTCCTCTTTCTTTGTGGTTCTTCTTCTTCTACAACAGGAAGTGGTTGTCTTGCTTGCTTTATAATGTCTGCAGGAATAGGCTTTCCTTCTTTCTTGCAATCATCAATATACATTACAACAATGTGCCTTGGTTCTTCAACACAGAACAGAGGGTAATCATCTATAGGAGTTCTCTTCTTACTCAGTTCAGAAATATTCAACTTCTTGGGAGCTGTTGTGAGTTCATCCACTATTTTAAGTCTCTGAAGACTTTTGGCATTCAGAGGCTTTCCCAAAATGAATTCCAATTCCTCTGTAACTCCAGCAGCGTACAGAGCAGTAACCAGTCCATTCTCAGTTAGAAGATCTGAGATTAACCTTCCAAAAGGAATCCAGGTTCTGATCTTCTGTCCTTTTTCTTTCACATATTCTCTAGAGGCATTTATATGATTCCAAAGATGCATAAAGAGAATATATGGAAGATCTACCTTGGTGCTCTGACTGAGGCAGTACATAAAATAAAGCTGTTCATTATTGACATAGTCTGGAGAGTTTGTTGACTTCCTATGATGAATGCATCCCATGAAGATCTTAGTCCAGATCTTGTAGTCAGGCTTCAGATCCTTGAACTTGTTAGAAGCTTGTCCAGCAGTCATCACTTCTTCATACACTTCATTCATATCCACACGCCCAGCTGGCAAGTGTGAAACTCCATGTGTTTCCTCATAGCCAATAAGTTTTCTGATCAGATCTACTGTGACTATTATTTCTTTGCCCAGAACAGAAGATAAGATAAACTTAGGGTAAACTGAAGCATGGATCCAGAACTCTTTCACAAGAAGGGGGTAAACTGGTCCAAAAAGTCTATCAAAATACTTCACTCATCCTTGAGCACCTATAATTGAACGAAACTCAAAACCATTCTCAGCAAGTGAATCAAATTCCACCATTGATTCACACAGAACTTCCAGCTTTTTAACAAGGGTGAGTAAAGTTCTTTTTGGTGGAGAATAAGGAGTAACACCCATGTTAGCAGATGTAACTGCAGCCATTGTAGATTGAAATTGTGCAGCAGTTGATGATGAAGTTGCCATTGGAGATGGTTTTGTCACACGCTTAGGGTTTTTATGCAGAGAGAAGAGAATATGGAAATGCATAAAATGTCTGAGATGTGAAAAGTGTGAATGTGAAGAGAAGAGATGTATTTATACTAAAACAAGTAGGCATACAGACAGTCAGATTTTGCACATTTGAACAAAACATTAAATGAAAAGAATAAAAATCATTTCAAGCATTTATTGCTTCTGACAAATTGGGGGGAAAATCAAGATTTTCACTATTCAAACTTCACCTCAAACGTCTCTTCAGTAGTGTACACGCCACCTTTGCAGAATTGGAGTGACACGTGTTTGCTTGCATGTGTTCTGAATTCTCTTGAGAAATGAATCGTTAACCAACGTTCAGATCCTTCTAAGGATTGTTAGTTCAGAGTTTCACAAAAACAAATTTAATAAAATAAATAAGCAGTCAGAAGAAATACTTCAGAGCATTAGGCATTTTTGCATCTGTAAAAATTTTCTTCTGACAAATATCATTCTGGACAAAAATCCATACCAATATTTTTCAGAATAAATTTGAATCTATCTTCAACAAGGGGTTTTGTAAAAATATCTGCCCATTGATGATCTGTATCAACAAAGGCCAAATTTATGATTCCCTTCTGAACATAGTCTCTGATGAAATGATGCTTAATTTCTATATGTTTTGCCTTAGAGTGTAAAATGGGGTTTTTAGACAAACATATATCAGAAGTATTATCACAGAAGATAGAAATGTTACTTTCAAATATTTGATAATCTTCTAGCTAACTTTTCATCCAGAGCATCTGCGTGCTACATCCAGCAGCAGCAATATATTCTGCCTCTATGGTTGAAAGTGCAATTGTGGGTTGCTTCTTGCTGTACCAAGAGATTAGATTTCTTCCTAGAAATTGACAACTTCCAGAAGTACTTTTCCTCTCCACTCTGTCTCCAGCGTAGTCAACATCACAGAATCCAACTAATTTGAAATCATCAGATTTTCTGTAACACAAACCTACATTAGAAGTACCTTTCAGATACCTTAGAATCCTCTTGACAGCTGTCAAGTGTGATTCTCTAGGATCTGATTGGAATCTAGCACACAGGCATACACTAAACAATATGTCAGGTCTAGAAGCAGTTAAATAAAGAAGAGAACCAATCATACCTCTGTAGAGCTTTCTGGTCTACTTTCTTACTTACCTCTTCCTTGCCAAGTGAGCTAGTTGGATGCATGGGAGTCTTTGCCAACTTACTATCAGTCATGTTAAATTTCTTCAGAAGTTCTTTAACATATTCGGTCTGATGTATGTAAGTGCACTCTGGAGTTTGATTGACTTGGATTCCTAGAAAGAATCTGAGTTCTCCCATCATGCTCATTTCAAATTCTGCCTGCATACATGTAGCAAACTCCTTTCCCAGCATAGTATTGGTAGATCCAAATATTATATCATCCACATAAATTTGACAAATTAGAAGATCTTTCTTAATTGATTTACAAAAGAGTGTTGTGTCCACTTTGCCTCTGATGAAATTTTTCTCCAGAAGAAAATTGCTCAATCTCTCATACCAAGCTCTGGGAGCTTGTTTTAAACCATATAGAGATTTCTTTAGTTTGAAAACATGATCTGGAAATTTTTCATTTTCAAAACCAGGAGGTTGGTGGACATAAACTTCTTCTTCTATAATACCATTAAGAAATGAACTTTTAACATCCATCTGATACAGAGTGATGTTATTTTGTGCAGCAAATGAAATAAGAAGGCGTATAGATTCTAACCTTGCCACTGGAGCATAAGTTTCAGTGTAATCAATACCTTCTTGTTGACTGTACCCTTGAGCAACAAGCCTTGCCTTATTTCTTTTAACTTCTCCTTTCTCATTCAGCTTATTTCTGAAGACCCATTTTGTTCCAATTATATTGAATCCTTGTGATCTTTGAACTAAATCCCATACATCATTTCTGGTAAATTTATTTAACTCTTCTTGCATGGCAATAATCCAATCATTGTCTTGCAGAGCTTCATCTACAGAAGATGGTTCAATTTCTGACACCAGTCCAAATAATGATGCTTCAAATGATCTTAGAAAGGATCTTGTTCTAATGGGATCATCCTTCTTTCCAATAATGACATTCTCTGGATGAGAAGCTTTAATTCTGGATGATGATCCTCTAACAGTTGATTCTTCAGAAATGTTTAGATTGTTCATCTGAGAAGTTAAAGGAATAACATCTGGCGTTGCTTCTGGTTCCTTCACTTGATCTTTGTCTGCTTCTGGGACTTCAGAGTCTATGAAGACTACTTCTCTATCTGCAGAGTTTTCAGACTGCTTTGGCTTTTTATTGCCAAGCCTATCATCAAATCTGACATGAATAGATTCTTCCACAATCTGTGTCTCAGTGTTGTATACTCTGTAGCCTTTAGAGCGTTCAGAATATCCAAGCATGAAACACTTCTGTGCTTTGGAATCAAACTTGTTCAAATTTTCCTTAATATTTAACATATAGCAAATACATCCAAAATGATGAAAATATGAAATGTTGGGTTTTCTGTTCTTCCACAGTTCATATGGAGTCTTTTCCAGAAGAGGTCTTACAGACACTCTGTTCTGAATGTAACAGGCTGTGTTGATTGCTTCTGCCCAAAAGTGTTTTGCCTGATTTGTCTCATTGATCATGGTTCTGGCCATTTCTTGCAGAGTTCTGTTTTTCCTCTCTACAACCCCATTTTGTTGTGGAGTTCTAGGACAGGAAAAATCATGAGCAATGCCATTTTCATTAAAATATTTTTCAAAAAATTTATTTTCAAATTCACCACCATGATCACTTCTGACTTTTATAATTTTGAAATCCTTTTCATTCTGGACTTGCTTGCAGAAGTCAAAGAACACAAAATGTGACTCATCCTTGTGTTTTAAGAACTTTACCCATGTCCATCTACTATAGTCATCAACAATGACTAATCCATACTTCTTACCTCTGATGGATGCAGTTTTCACTGGTCCAAACAGATCAATATGAAGTAATTCTAGTGGTCTGGAAGTAGAAACAATATTTTTTTATTTAAAAGATGATTTTGAAAACTTCCCTTTTTGGCATGCTTCACAAAGAGCATCTGAGGTGAACTTCAGATTAGGAAGTCCTCTGACAAGATTAAGTTTATTAATCTGAGATATACGTCTCATATTAATATGGCCCAATCTTCTGTGCCAGACCCATTGCTCTTCATTAACAGACAAGAGGCATTTAACATTCTGAACTTTAAGTTCTGAAAGATTTATTTTATAAATGTTGTTTTTCCTCTTACCACTAAATAGGATAGAGCCATCCTTTTGACTAATAGCTTTATAACATTTTTGATTAAAGGTAATATCATAACCATTGTCACTTAATTGACTTATGGACAATAAGTTATGCTTTAACCCTTCAACAAGTAAAACATTAGTAATAGAGGGAAGTTTACCATTTCCAATGGTGCCAGATCCAATGATCTTGCCCTTCTGGTTCCCTCCAAACTTCACATCACCTCCAGATCTAAGTTCCAGGCTTTGAAACATAGACTTTTTTCCTGTCATGTGTCGTGAGCATCCAGAGTCCAGGTACCATGATTGGCGTCATGACCTTGCTGCTAAGAATATCTGCAACAGGAATTATTTTACTTTTAGGTACCCAGATCTTCTTGGGTCCTTTAGGGTTAGTTGGTTTGTAGGTTTGTCTAAACTTCTGTTTTTCAACATAATGTTTATTCTGACTTGCCTTGGGTTTAAACACATAAGTATTCTTCTCAGAGCTTGTGTGTTTAATGTCATTTAAGTGACCAAACTTAAATTAAGAGTATAGAGGTGTCTTCTTGATGAAGAGTTTGTCAACAGATTTTGGATTACTTCCAGAGGAAGATTCATATCCAATACCTCTTCTGTTGTTCCCACTAATACCATAGATCATAGAAGCCATCTTGCTTCTGTCTATGCTCTTAGTAAGGAATCTCTGAAAGCTAGAGTCATATTTTTCTAAAATGTTTTCACATGACTTAGTCTCAGATTCAGATTCTTGTTGAGTTATTTCAAAGTCATTTTTGATTTTCAGATTAATTTCTTTTTGCTCAACAAGTTCTGTCTTCAGAAGATCAATCTCAGATTCAAGACTGCTTTTCAGCTTCTTCTATTTGAGTTTGATATTGTTATAGCTTTTCAGAACTTCTGATAATACTTTGATAAGTTCTTCTTTAGTAAGTTTAGCCATTACCTCTTCAGCATCATCTTCAGATTCAGAATCAGATTCAGATCCTGAAGTTCCTTCCTCTTGATCTTCTATGCTGGCCATCAGTGCAACATTAGCACATTCTTCTTCTGACTCAGATTCAGATTCAGATGTATCTGAATCATCCCAGGTGGCCATCAGAACCTTTTTCTTCTTATCAAATTTTCTTTTAGGATTTTCTTTCAACACCTTTGGACATTCATTTTTGTAATATCCAGGTTCTTTACACTCATAACAGACAACCTCCTTTTTGCCAGATCTTCTGTGTCTAGAAGATTCTTTTCTTTGGTCAGGCTTTCTGAAGTTTCTGAACTTCTTTCCTTTATTCTTCCAGAGTTTGTTTATTCTTCTGGACAACATGGATAGTTCATCTTCATCTTCAGATGAAGATTCTTCAGAGCTTTCCTCTATTACCTGCAAAGCTTTAGCAGATTTATTAGATTTTAAAGCTACAGATTTACCTTTCTTTTGAGGTTCATCTTCCTCAAGTTCTATTTCATGACTTCTTAGTGAACTGATCAATTCCTCCAAGGAGATTTTGTTCAGATCTTTAGCCATCTTCAGCGTTGTCACCATAGGTCTCCATCTGGTGGGTAAACTTCTGATGATCTTTTTCACATGATCAGCAGTAGAGTATCCTTTGTCCATAACCTTTAGTCCAGCTGTAAGTATTTGAAATCTGGAGAACATAGCTTCAACAGATTCAGAGTCTTCCATCTTGAAGGCTTCATACTTCTGGATCAGAGCCAGAGCCTTTGTTTCCTTGACTTGAGAGTTTCCCTCATGAGTCATCTTTAAGGATTCAAACATGTCAAATGCAGTTTCCCTGTTTGTAATTTTTTCATACTCAGTATGAGATATTGCATTCAACAATATTGTTCTGGCCTTGTGATGATTTCTAAATTCTTTCTTCTGAGCATTTGTCATAGATTTTCTGTCTATCTTCTTGCCATTCCCATCTGTGGGATGAACATATCCATTTATGACCAGATCCCATAAATCAGCATCATATCCAAGGAAAAAGTTTTCAATTCTGTCTTTCCAATAATCAAATTTCTCCCCATCAAACATAGGGGGTTTGGTGCTGATTCTGTCCCTTTCTTCATATTTGTTGTTAATGTTAGACATTGTATTATCAGCCATAGTAACAACCAAATATATATCAAAGTATTTCTCTCTGGATCTTTACTGTCACTGTTAAGTGGTAGCACACACAGAACCAGAGCTCTAATGCCAACTGAAGGTGAGATAATACTTAGAAGGGGGGGGGGGGGTGAATAAGTATGAAAGATTAAAACTTAGAAATAAAAACTCAAGTATTTTTATCCTGGTTCGTTGAACTCAACTACTCCAGTCCACCCTTCCTAGAGTGATTTGCCTTTCTCAGTCAAGGACTTAATCCACTATTAAATCAACTGATTACAATAGTTAACACTTAGAACAACTGTTCAAAGTCTTCTCAAGAACTACTGATCCTAACTGGATCTTCTTAAGGATTACAATCAAATGTAAAATTAATACAAGTGTTTAAGATTGCTTCTATAAAGCTTTATCACAACTGTGATTTTTCACTTAACTATTTAGAACAAAGAAATAAATTCTTAGAATGAATATGAAAGTATGAGAGCTTGAATATTTGATTTCTTTTCAACAAAACGTCAACTGAAGAATTTGGTGGAGTCTTGCTTTTATAGGCAGCTGATCCAAGGTGAGTTTCACGTTGAGAAGAGTGTCCAAAAGGTCTGAGCCTTTTTGTCTTCACATCAAGTGACCTTTCCTAGAAGAAGAAAGCACAGAAAAATCCTTTTTGTCTGTGTTCTTGTGTCTAGCATAAATAAGGAAAGAGACGTTTGGTTCACTTCAACGGATATATTCTTTGAATATTTCTTCTTCAGTTTTCAGCAAATTCATCATAGTCTAATTGGGTTAGAGTCTTTTGATGATGATCAGAGTCTTGCTGAATCAGAGTCTTCTGCAGCAGGTGTGCTTTTAGCGTGTTTAAGATTAAAGCATATTTGAGACAGAACTTCAGTACTGACAGCTTTAGTACTTTCAGAATCTTCTGTAGAAACTATGCTTTGAAAAACTCTTCATACAAAATTCTTCTTTGCTTCAGATGCTTTTGACTTGCTTCAGATCCTTCTAGAGCTTCTGCTTCAGATCCTTCTGGAGCTTCTGCTTCAGAATCTTCTGGAGGCTACGCTCAAAATCTTCTATTGGCAGCAATCAAAATCTTCTAATGAGTGCATCTGGCGCTTCAGAGTCTAGCTAATTTCTTGTGTTCAATTCTGATTTGCTTCTGGAGTGTTAATTTCTTTACTATCTGCAGTAAAAATTCTCAAGCAAATTTTAGAGTATATAATTCTTAAATACAAAATTTCATAATAGTTATCATCAAAACATAGAGATATTATTAAGAACCAATCTGTGTTCTAACAATTGATGGTTTACATATGATATCCTTTACCTTTACCCCTTTATCCTAACCTTAGGATTGGAGTCTCCGTGCTCTATTTAGCGTCCCACCATGGACATTCTTTACCTTTTATCCTAACCTTAAGTTTGGAGTCGCCGTGCTCTATTTAACGTCCCGTCGTGGACATTCTTTACCCTTTTATCCTAACCTTAGGATTGGAGTCGCCGTGCTCTATTTAGCATCCCGCCGTGGACATCCTTTACCCTTTATCCTAACCTTAGGATTGGAGTCGCCGTGCTCTATTTAGCGTCCCGCCGTGGACATTCTTTACCCTTTTATCCTAACCTTTGGATTTGAGTCGTTGTGCTCTATTTAGCGTCCCGCCGTGGACATCCTTTATCTGTTATCCTAGCCTTAGGATTTGAGTCGCCATACTCATATTTAGCGTCCCTCCGTGGACATTCTTTACCATAACAATCTCAACATAGATTCAGGAGTCGTCACACCCCATGTAAGTACTTCCCTATGAATGCTTACATCCCCAGGAACCTTCACCACAGTCAAGAGTTCCTCACCCCTAGATAGGGGAACTACGAACGCTCTGATTTCTCATTGAGAATATGTAGGCATAAGATGCGACGTCTTAGCGAGCCAACTAACAACCAACCTTTTCTTTCTAATTCACTAACTCACTAACTTCCTGTTAACATTTACAACTTAGAATTGGAGTCGCCGTGCTCTATTTAGTCGTCCCGCCATGGACATTTCTCTTGTTTATCTTTGCAACTTAGGCTTGGAGTCGCCGTGCTCTATTTAGTCATCCCACCGTGGACATTCCCTTCTTTGCTAACTTAACTTTAGTTTAGAGTCGCCGCACTCTATGTAGGTGTCTTGCCGCAGACATTTACTTTCCCTTTGGAACCTTGACCACAATCAAGAGTTCCTCACCCCTAGTTAGGGGAACTACGGTTGCTCTGATTCCATTCCCGTCAGGATACGTAGGCACGAGATGCGATGTCTTCGCGAGCATACTTTACCAAACTTTGTACATACTTTATACTTTATATCTCTTTACCTTAGCACATTTTCTTTAGCAAGCAAACTTTAGCAAAACACAAATATTAACAAGAGGTTCTTGTAGAGTACTACAGATGTTTAGGATGTGAAATACCTATCCTAGGCATAACCAACCCCCGAACCTTTAGATCTCTCTTTGCTTAGCTTTAAGCCTTGCTTTTTGCTTTGCATTTTTATAGGTTTTTCTTTCTTTAAACCTTTCCTTTTTGGATAAATTAAAGTCTGGTTGTGAATTTAAGAATTAAAGATTTAAGTTAATCAATAGTTTGGTATCCCGATTTTCACCGCAACAGAAATGGAGACTTCACTGGGGACCTCCCCTAAAAGGGTTAATCCCACCTTTGTTATATTTTTTTTTGCTATATGTTTGATTGCTTGTATATTTGTCAATATATCTGTTTGTTTTGGGTGCCTTGAGTGGTGAAATAAATCCTAACCCAGATTTGAGTGACACATGAGATAGGATTGTGATATAATCAATAGTTGGGCTATTGGGAGTAGTCCCAATATGTCTGACATATGATGTAATCATGCTCAGTGGAGACTCTTTTAAATGGTTAGTAGTGCATGAGTAGTTGTGTATTCACTAATTTTTCAACATGAGTCTGCGAAGCTGAGAACCTTTAGTAACACTTTAACCCCACTTGGCCTTTTTAGGACGTAGTGTGGAAATTGTTAGGGAGTAGTCCCTCAATAGTTGTCACACGATGCTACACTCAGACGAGTTTATCTTGAGAATATTGTTGACTCACGTAAGTAGTTGCGTTAGTTGGCAATGTCCGAAGGATTTACTATGACTCTGAGAACTTTTATAGAACCCGTTTTGCAGGTGCTTTACCCCTAGTACACACCCTATGGTTGGTTCTCTACCCATACTCCATACTGTGATCTTGAACCTTTGATCCTGTTATGTGTGTTTTGCATCCAGTCTTGCATAACATTGCATTGCATTTGCATCTTTGCATGGTTCATTGCATACCTTTGTCGCTCATCTCCAGTTGTCTTCATCTTCCAATGTGCCTTTGAGTCGTCAAGCTAATTCCTCGACACCGATATCGGACTAGAGCTAACTATAGATGCAAGATGTCAGAGCAAGAAGTACATAACGTAGAAATCCGAATGGAGATCGATGAATTGAAATCAGGCGTGACTAAGCTCATCGAGATGCTTCAAGTCCTGATGGCCAGAGGAGAATCTCAAAGGACCGTCATTCAGGAAGTTTCAAGTGGTGACCCTGCTCCTGTTCAAATACCACCTTCAACTTGGCCAGAGTTTGGTTTACCTCCCAACTACTCTCCACCCCTTGCATCTACTGCTATGATTGGTCAGACTGTCAGACCAGTTTTTCAAGCTCCCGTCTTTATAGAGCCCAGACCTGTGGTCCATACTGTTGCCCAGAATGGCCGAACTCCCTTTGAGACTCCTTTCTTTGACTACAATGCTGCTAGTGCTTAAAGAGAAGACCAAGAAGATTTTGTTGAGTCTGAGATTGTCCGGGAATAGTTTCAGAATATAGACAAGAGACTCAAGGCCGTCGAGGGTACTGACTTCTTCAACGTTGATGCAGACAACATGTGCTTAGTTTCTGGCCTTGTTATGCCTGCTAAGTTTAAAAATCCTGAGTTCGTGAAATGCAAGGGTCACTCATGTCCAAGAGCCCATCTGATCATGTACTTCCAAAAGATGGCAGCCTACACCAACAATCAGAAGCTGCTCATCCACTGCTTTCAGGACAGCTTGAGTGGTGCTTCTCTCAAATGGTATATGAACTTAGAACATAACAGCATCCACTGCTTCCAGGATCTCGTCAATGCTTTTATGAAGCAATACAAATATAACCTGGACATGGCTCCTGATCGCCGTCAACTTCAAAATATGTCTCAGAATGAGAAAGGGTCATTCGAAGAGTATGCTCAGCGATAGAGAGAGTTGGCTTCCCAGGTTGAACCGCCTCTAGCAGAGAAGGAGCTAACTGGAATGTTCATGGATACTCTGTCCCCTCTTTATTGGGAAAAGATGATTGGAAGTGTATCTTCAAGCTTTACAGATCTGGTGACTATTGGCCAAAGGATAGAAGAAGGACTGAAAAATGGTAAAGTCTCCAAAGCTGCTGAATCTTCAAGTGGTGCAAAGAAATCCTTTGGGGCCTTCCATAAGAAGAATGAAGATCAAACCAACGTTGTCATGGTTGAAGTGAGAAATCCTCGTCCCCAACCAAGGTATAATCACTCTACTATTGTTGTCGTTACTGCTGCTGCTGCTCCACGACCAGCTCAGACTCCTCAATGTCCAACTGTTGGATAAAACCAGTATCGAAATAGGAATCAATTTGATCCTATTCCCATGACATACACAGAACTTTATCCCGATCTGGTTCAACAAGGGCTGATCACTATAAAGGCTTTGCAACATCCTCCTAATCCTCCTTCAGCTGGATTTAGGGCTGATCTCCATTGTGCTTTTCATGAGGGTGCCCCAGGCCATGACTTGGAACATTGTTATGCACTGAAAGCTAGAGTGCGTGAGTTGATCAGAACTGGAATCCTTGATTTTAAGGATAGTCATCCGAATGTCCAAAACAATCCTCTTCCAATACATCAAAGGTGAAGCTTTAGACTGACTTCAGCAGACTGTCTTCCTAAACGCCAGTGTTTCAGAAAAGACGGCTCATCCTTGTCTTAATTTAGTCACTAGGCCTTTTGTTTCTCGTTGTTTGCATTTTCCTTCATTTTGTTTAAGTTGTTTGCTTTCAAACTATGTTTGTACTTTTATGTTAATGAATGAGCATTGCAACTTTTAATTCAATTCATTTTGTCTAATATTTGCATCTTTATGCTTTATCTTTTAAAAATATACACCTTTTGTTTAAACTTTTGATATGCAAATATTTGATGGAGGATGATGAAAATGTTATACCCATAAATGCTGTCAGTATGCTTTCAATCAAAATTTGTTGACGATGTAAGGCATTATTTTAAATCCCAAACACTGGAGAAATAAGGAAGATAATCCCTCGTTTACCCCTTCGAGCCTAGAAGTTGGAGTTTTATTTCTTTACAAAAACCTACAATCTTAACCTTGGGGTGGGTAGTTCTCAGTTAACTTGGTTGTGCTTTCCTGTAATACACCCTTCATATAAAGGTTGCATTCATAAGTTTTCCTTCTCACACAACAAACAAGTATCGAAGATGTTTTTCAAGCCAAAAAGTCGATGATGGTTCACCGTAATCATTAAATCCAGACAGTCAATCTCTTTCTTTTAAAAAATATCAATTAAAAGAAAAGCCCGCTAAGTCAAAACCTATGAAAGAGACTTAGGCAAGACTGGGGCATCTCGCTGACTGTAATCTTTGCAAGAAACAATTCAGGCAAAAGTTAGGGATGATAAAAGAAGAGATCTTTAAATCTTTACCCTGAAAATCCTCAATGTCAGATGTTATAAGGAAGTAGTGATTGTTGTCTTAAAAGTCCTTGGACTTTTGAACCATCATCATGGCTATAATCAGTGCAATTCCTATAGGAACCTGAGTGTATATTCTGAGTTAGCTGAGCATATGACTGAAGATCATCACGTAGTTTAGGTGGGCACAAATAAACTTTGAGCCTTTATCCTTTGTTTCTTAAACCGTGAACCAGACCACATTACAACCCTTAAAATACCTAGCTGAAACAAGGTTATTTTGAAATCATACTACAACAAGGTTGCGTAAACTGACTCCAAAAGATCTTTTCGGATCATTTGTTTTGGCATCGTACTTTTTTGCTTTACCTGTCACTTTTAAGTGTCTTGAACCACCGTGTTCTAACTAATAACTCATTTATTTTTCATCTTTCAAAAATGATTTTGATTTCAAAAGTTGCATGAACTTTGCATTACCGTGTTTGTATGAACACTTTTGTTTGCAAACTGGCTTTCCTCTCAAGGAATTTTCAAACATTGAGAAACTTGGTCGATGATCCTATCAGGGGCAAGTTCTCTTCACATCCTGTCAAAGAATCAGTTCAATATTTGTTCAAGGCAAGGTCTTCTCAAATGTGGTTTATCCAGAAGATATTTCAAGACTCGGACTGGGGCAAGCCTTCCAAGCACCCAGCGGATCAGTCATCTTCAACAAACTGAAGCGATTATCAGTTTACCTACAACAAACAGCTAAACTGGGGCAGTTTACTTGAAGAATCCCCAAGCAGCTATTCATCCTTCCTACGAGGATCATCTATTTGGTACAAATTACCAGTGCGGTAGGGATGCGCTCAGCAGTAACATCTTTAGTCCCCAAGCAGATTGAAAGAGATCTTTGTGTTGAGGAATCAGTCTTCTAGTCTTATCTTCTCACAAAAAGAGTCGGGCCTTGCCTTTGGTGTCTGCATTTGCATTTTGATCATATACCATCTGCATAATTCATATTCATATGCATAACATGAGTGTTTCATCCTCATTTGCATTTCTCCTGAGGTCGTGTTTTATCCACGTCTTACCTTGTGGTCAAAGTCCATCTCACTTGGCACCTACCAAACAGATTTTTGTGTCATGTCTATCTGATGTTCTTCCAGATATGATATTTCTTATCCGATTGCTCTTCCGGATATGCTTGTTCCTATATACATCCAATACTATTCTCATATACTATGTTTATACCTTTCATTCAAAGCCATTATTGGATGTCTGGTTTCCTTTTATCCAACGATATTCTTGAATGTCACCTTTGTTTCTCTCTATCTGATGTTTTCCAGACTGAGTCTTTGTTCTGATGTTTTTCCAAAACTTATCTGATGGTTTTCCAGATATTTATCTTGATTCTGATGTTTTTCTAGAATCTATTCGATGTTTTTCCAGATATATTTCTCTATCTGATGTTTTTCCAGATTGAGTCTTTGTTCTGATGTTTTTCCAGAACTTATCTGACGGTTTTCCAGATATTTACCTTTATTCTGATGTTTTTCCAGAATCTATCCGATGTTTTTCTGGATATATTTCTCTATCTGATGTTTTTCCAGATTGAGTCTTTGTTCTGATGTTTTTCCAGAACTTATCCGATGGTTTTCCAGATATTTACCTTGGTTCTGATGTTTTTCCAGAATCTATCTGATGTTTCTCTCCCTGATGTTTTTCCAGATTGAGTCTTTGTTCTGATGTTTTTCCAGAACTTATCTGATGGTCTTCCGGATATTTACCTTGCTTATGATGTTTTTCCAGAATCTATCCGATGTTTTTCCGGATATGTTTCTCTCTTTGATGTTTTTCCAGATTGAGTCTTTGTTATGATGTTTTTCCAGAACTTATCTGATGGTCTTCCGGATATTTACCCTGATTCTGATGTTTTTCCAGAATCTATCCGATGTTTTTCCAGATATATATATATATATATATATATATATATATATATCTTTGTTCTGATATTCTTCCAGAACTCCTTTGTTGCTTATCTGATGTTCTCCCAGATATGTCTCCAAACCTCTTCCCGTACATTTAAATACCCTTCTAAAATGTTTCAGATGAACCTTCAAAATATATGTCTTCAATGTGCTTCTTTTGATATGTTCCGGAGTTTATTCGATGTTTTTCCGAGTATCTCGGGTATATTTCAGAGTTCATTCGATGTTATTCTGAATGTCTCTGATGTTTGTTTCTGTATCCCTGTTATATTTCCCAGATTTCTCCTCACCTCATTCATTGATATTTTGAATGTTGTGACTCTTTTCCATCCAGTTCTGTTCATGGATGATGTCTGTTGGTTCCCCAGTGTGTCGGGTCCCTTGTGAGTAATTACTCGTCGTATTGCCGTTCTTTTAATTTTTGCTCGTATGTCTGCATTTGTCTTGCATCCAAGCATCATGAAGCATCATTTAGTTGTCATTGCATTTCAGCATTTGTCCTTTTGCATACCATAGGATCTAAGGGACAAAATTTTTGGTTTGCTATATTTAAATACCTTTCACTACGATTCTATGAGGATTATTATTTCTCATTGCCATCTGGTGAAGATATTTAAATAGGAGCATCTGTTGCACCCCAAATTTTGACCTCTTAGATCTTCATCATCATTCTAGGAGCATTATCATTGTTTATCTAACCTTAACCTATTTCAAGTTTGTCTTTGTTAAGATACAGGTGAATTAAGGTTCCGTACAGTCGGAAATCGAGGTTTCAACGATTTAATCAATCAAGGTATTGGATTGTTTCTCCATGAGATAATCATCTACATCATTAAATATACTCCATTTGGTCAAACATGAGTCCAATTTGAGGTTGTCACACAAAGATCAGGAACAGTGCAATCCAGGACACCCGATTAGGGTTTCTATTCAGGAAAAGTCAACTGTAGTTTGACTTTTGATTTAAAAGGCGTTTCAATGATGGAGTTATGTTCCATGAAGCTCATATGAATTAGGGAATTCCACTCAAGAAGTTTCAAGGCCTCAGAAGACCCAGGACACCAACAATCGATTCAGAGGTTTTCGATCGTTCGGTTCGTATGACTGAAAAGTCAACCCATTGACCAACAGAGTTTTAACCCAAAATTGAAGCCAAATATGTTCCCAACATCATTTAATATCTAATAATGAAGTTTTGTGACCAATTGATCAAGAATTGAGAAGTAATCGGAAAGTTGGGGAATTAAGGTTTTGAAAAGGGAAAAACCATAAATCCTTAACCACACAAGGGTTTTTGACCTAGTTTCAAGAGGAATGAGTTCCTAAAACAAACATAAATATTCTAGTACCTAATTGGGGCTTTCTAAAAAGTACAAGTGGGTTCCATAACTCTTCCTGGTTAGTGAGAACCGAGGTCCACAAGTTGGCAAAAACTCACATTGGCAAAACCAGGTCAACATGAGTTTTTTGATTCCAAAACCTCTCCAAATTGATGCTAATCAAAGATTAAGCCTCATTTATGATGTTTATATTGATAATGAACATTTTTACATTAATTCCCACGAAAATGGCACAAAGATCAAAGGAAATCATTATTTAATGCAAGTTGCAAAAGTGAATAGTGAAGAAAGAGAAAAAATGTGGCTACCCTTGTCAAATCATCAACTTTAATTTAACAAGTCACCTCCTATCCTATCAATCATGATGAAAAAAATCTACGGGGCATGTAGAATATCTTAGTAGAGTGGCTTAAAGATAAAGATGAAGATTGCATTGGAAAACTCAAAGATTTTCATGATGGAAGGTTAAAATTGACAATTTACTTCACTTTTACCCATACCTTGATCCAAGGCTTTTGGCTATAAATAGAACTCACTTCCTACATCACAAACACACAAGTTTCATTCTAGAAACCAGCTATAACTCCATTCTTTACACAATCACAAGTTCTTGCAAAATCTCATTAAGTTTCCAAAATCCCTCAAAATCTACTTTTGTAAAACACCTTTCAAAACCATTTCCAAACTTCTTCTAACTCAAGAAACACTTCAAACACATCAAATATGATGTATTTAAGCTATCCAAATCACTTCCATATTTATGTAACAAGGTTCTAGTGAGTTGGTCTTTGAAATCTTTGGATTTTAGAGATTTTCCTTCATTTACAAGGCATTTCGTCCACTAGCTTGCTTGGAGGTTGTTTGGAGCATCTATTCATCATCCTAGGAACATTTGAAGATCTTGGAAGAGCTTTCAAGATATCTGGTTTTCTTATTGCTTAATCTTTCTTCAAGAGGTAAACCTAAAACTCATAAATGTAAACTTTCCATTTGCATTTCACATGCTACCATGACTGTTCTTAGGGTTTTTACCATGATGTTCTTAAACTTTTTCAACTTGTAACTTGCTTTTTCTTGTGATATTAATCTTGTATTATTTATACATGTTTGTTAACATGTTTAAATAATCAAATTTGTTCAATTCATTGTCTTACCATGTGCATTTTATTCTTTTTATCATTTAGATTTTTATGTTTTGTTCACAAACTTAAAAACCACATAACTTCTCCATTTTAAATCATTTTTAAGTGGTTCTTTTTGCAAAACTCTTGTGTTGTAACATATTTCTATATAATGTTTAAAGAATTCTAAAAATACTATTTTAGAAACACTTTGCATTATGAGAAAGTTATAACCCATTTTAGAGTTTTCACCTTCCTATGTTTCCTTCTTTATTTCAAACATTTGGATTTCATTCTCTTTGAGTTTTTAATTTGAGATTATGAACATGGATTATTAGATTCCTTGGGCATTTAAGTTTGAATTTCAACTTTGCTTATACACATTTAGATGGTTCACCTTTAAAAACTTTTGATTATCCCCATGAGGTTTTGAACCTTTTGTTTATATTGTTGTGACATTGATGGTTTACATATGATATCCTTTACCTTTACCCCTTTATCCTAACCTTAGGATTGGATTCGCCGTGCTCTATTTAGCGTCCCACCGTGGATATTCTTTACCTTTTATCCTAACCTTAGGATTGGAGTCTCCGTGGATATTCTTTACCCTTTTATCCTAACCTTAAGATTGGAGTCGCCGTGCTCTATTTAGCGTCCCGCCGTGGACATCCTTTACCCTTTATCCTAACCTTAGGATTGGAGTCGTCGTGCTCTATTTAGCGTCCCGCCGTGGACATTCTTTACCCTTTTATCCTAACCTTAGGATTTGAGTCGCCGTGCTCTATTTAGTGTCCCGCCGTGGACATCCTTTATCCGTTATCCTAGCCTTAGGATTTGAGTCGTCGTACTTATGTTTAGCATCCCGCCGTGAACATTCTTTACCATAACAATCTCAACGTAGATTCAGGAGTCACCGCACCCCATGTAAGTACTTCCATATGAATGCTTACATCCCCAGGAACCTTGACCACAGTCAAGAGTTCCTCACCCCTAGATAGGGGAACTACGAACACTCTGATTTCTCATTGAGAATATGTATACATAATATGCAACGTCTTAGCAAGCCAACTAACAACCAACCTTTTCTTTCTAACTCACCAACTTCATGTTAAAATTTACAACTTAGAATTGGAGTCGCCGTGCTCTATTTAGTCATCCCGCCGTGGACATTTTCCTTGTTTATCTTTGCAACTTAGGCTTGGAGTCGCTGTGCTCTATTTAGTCGTCCCTCCGTGGACATTCCTTTGTTTGCTAACTTAACTTTAGTTTAGAGTCGCCACACTCTATGTAGGTGTCTCGCCGCAGACATTTACTTTCCCTTTGGAACCTTGACCACAGTCAAGAGTTCCTCACCCCTAGTTAGGGGAACTACGGTTGCTCTGATTCCATTCCCGTCAGGATACGTAGGCACGAGATGCGATGTCTTCGCGATCATATTTTACCAAACTTTGTACATACTTTATACTTTATATCTCTTTACCTTAGCACATTTCCTTTAGCAAGCAAACTTTAGCAAAACACAAATATTAACAAGAGGTTCCTGTAGAGTACTACATATGTTTAGGATGTAAAATACCTATTCTAGGCATAACCAACCCCCGAACCTTTAGATCTCTCTTTGCTTAGCTTTAAGCCTTGCTTTTTTGCTTTGCATTTTTATAGGTTTTTCTTTCTTTAAATCTTTTTTTTTTGGATAAATTAAAGTCCGGTTGTGAATTTAAGAATTAAAGATTCAAATTAATCAATAGCTTGGTATCACGATTCTCACCGCAACAAGGTCGATATTGAAAAAACATTAATTCTTTAGCATGCAATAATATTGTGTTATTCTATCTTCAACATTCACACTTTCGAGGTCATGAATACGAAAGTACTAGTATAATATCAATACTATTATCGAGTATGATATTTTGTTATGAAGATACTTATGATTAAATGTAATTACTCTCTTAAAAACGTACGCCTATATGTAATTACTATTGTTAGACCTACGTGGATATTCTAAGACTTATAATTTAAAACTCATTAGTATAATCACTAACCATAGACTTATACACATAAGTAAGTCTTATGATATTTTGGATTAGTGAGAGTTTATCAATAACATTTTGACATGCTTTGCTCATTTTTTCTAACATATCATCTTAAACATATTACTCTAAATTTATCATTCTTTATATAAGTTGCGAGTCTTTAACATGTATGATTTATTTTTTCTATCGGATACAACTTTTGCAACATTGAAACTTACTTCGATTTTAGTCATTAGTGTTTTGACCATAGTTAGTAATCTAATATTAAAATTAATATTTTTTTAATAATTTGCGAGTCTTTAACATGTATGATTTGTTTTGACCAAGTGAGAGATTGTTAGATTAATTATGTAATTAATCTAATATAAATTAACATAATTAATTATAGTATGTTCAATTGTTATTAAACAGTAATTATTGATGAATTATTAGATTTTGTGTCTGAATAGACTCTAATGTATTGGACCATTAAGTTAAGCTCAATAAGAGGTCAATGTCCTCGACTGTTTGACTTTTCAAGTGTGGCCCCATTAAACAATTAACATATTCTGAAAACTCTAATAATAATAATAAAGATAGTAATCCTCTCAAACTCCATATTTTTTTGAAATTCTAGAAGTAAATAGTGTTCTTATTGTTATTAATTAATATAACAATATATTATAATTTATATCTATCTAATTCTTTTAAATTTATCACTAACCACCATTTATGCTTGTTTCTAATATACTTTTGTTACTTATAAAGAAACCAAGAAATACTTAGGTCTCTTATTCAAATTGATTATTATGAGTAAACAAATATAAGAATTCTTTTAAAAAATTAAAAATTTAGTTTAAATTTCATAAGGATGTCAATGGATAGGGTTTGGCAAATTACTATAATATCCGTCCTCAAACCTACGATTTTAAAAGATCTCTGTATTCAAACCCATACCTACATGGATACCAACATTTGTGCTCGTACCCGTATACATGGCTACCTAAATACCCATACCCACACCCATTTATCCACATTTCTAATAAAAAATGACGATCAAATATAATTTATCATGTAATTTTAATTTTCTAACAACAATTAAAAAAATTGAGGATGTTATTGTTGATTTAAGAAATAGACAAACATTTATATTAAAATATGATGAAATTTAATAGGGATTTATCGAATAAATGTTATAGATTTACATAGGTAAATTAAAATGAAAATGAAAATTATAAATATATATCGTGTGGGTATAGGACGGACTGGGCACTAAGATATCCGTGCCCACACTCATACCCGTTTATTTTAGTGGGTAATTGTAACGTGTCCGTACCCATTTTACTGGTTTTTACCATATCCATTGTGAGTAAATTTTACAGATATCCACTCGAGATAGGTACAACTAGTATGATACTCGTGCCTTCGCACGGATACACACATTTGTTGTCAAAATTAATTTTTATAAAAATATAAAATATCTAATTAAATCAAGATATATGATAAGTTTAAATAATTATAAGTTAATTAAAGAAAAGAATGTTTGTGTAATTAATTAATTGTAAAACAGATTATTTAAGTTTGTGAATTGGAAATAATAGTAGAAATAATAAAAATTAGTAAATATAAAAAATATAATGAATATTTTAAAAAATAGAATCAATACCTGCTGATATCGGTCAATATTTTTTATAAAATATTTATGCAATGATTTAGTTTTATAAATATCAAACAATAATATTATTTTAATTGTATAAATAAATATTATTAACATAAATAAATACATTTTATGTATATATTATTACAAATATCTATTTTGTGGGATATTCATATCAGTGGCCGTGTGTTTTTCGAAGTACGGGTGTGTTATGCACATTTATTTTATAAAAATAAAAGATTAATAAAAATTTGTAAATATAAAAAATATAATTTATATTTTTATAAAAAAAAACTTCATCTATATAATTTATTGAGACCTTTAGTTTATTGGACCATCATATAATTTATTTACCTAAAAAAAATATTGGGTATCATTTATTTTTTTTAAATAAAAAAAAACATCTCAAAAGAATATTTTAAAATAAGTATAATAAAAAAATGCTGTAAGTTTTTTTGGCATTTAATTAACAAACTGTGGAACTTTAAAGTTGAAATTAAGTATAATAAAAAGTTAACACGTATTTGTTTACATTTAAAAATTTGAAAAAAAAAAGAATTAATAAGAATTAGTAAATATAAAAAAATAATTTATAATTTAAAAAATTAGAATCAATATCCGTGGACACCGGTTGATATTTTTCATAAAAATATTTATACAACCATTTATAAAAATATTTTGATGAATAAAAAACTTGTTCATAATTATAAAAGTATTTAAATCATCCATACACTTTTTATATATATATATATATATAAATGAAGTTCAATATAAAATATTTTAAAAAAAATCGTGTATAAAAATATTTGTCTCATGTGCTTTTCTATATTATCAATTATTTTATTTTTCCCAATTCAGTAATTCAATTTTCTTCGTAGATATATACTTATCTCCTAGTTTATGTAAGTATTATTAAAATATGTCTTTTGTAGAATACCCATAAAAATTATAATTAAGTAATAAAATTTTAAATAATTAACAATTTTTGAAAATAAATTTTAAATTT
This sequence comes from Lathyrus sativus, assembly GCA_963859935.3. Lineage (NCBI taxonomy): Eukaryota > Viridiplantae > Streptophyta > Magnoliopsida > Fabales > Fabaceae > Lathyrus > Lathyrus sativus. Next base: position 645,536,657 of record OZ012741.1, read on the forward strand.
GAAATATTGATATTTGACTTATTTCTAGAATAAAATATTAAATTTATTAATATTTTTCATAAATATTTAATACATAATAAAATATATTTAATAATATTTTAATTATTTTAAAATAAAAATTAAATATATATTAAAATAAAAATAAAAAATATATATTTTAAAATTGTTTATTACCAAAATTAATAAAATAACAATTATGATATTAAATAAATTTTGCTATTAAAGGTCATGAATGATATTCATTTATAATAATAAGGATACGCATCCCTTATAAAGCTCTCTAGTTTAAAAAATAAAAAATTATTTCATTTATAGTTAAAATTACTCTTATTCTAAGGTTAGTAATTTTACTTTACTCTAAACACTTCTAATTGCAAATATATAAATCAACATTACTTTTGTACAAACACACTTTAATTACTAAAAGCAAATAATTGAAAGTCAAACCGATATAATAAGAGTTAAATTTGAATATAATATCTTAAAACCCAACACTTTAAAAATTTGTAAAATATTTTATATTTATAAAAAAATAAATTTTTTTAAAGAGTGTTATAATTTAAATTAAAGGAAGTAAGTATTTTTTTAATCTTCTTTATCAAATAAACTTTATTTATTTATTTTTAAAAACCTACCATCTAAAAAGTTTTTCTAAAAATAGAGATGTGATGCTTTTCATTCGAGATGGGAGATGGGTACAATTGTCATTTCTAAAATTTCATAAACCATTTGAAGGCCTAGACCATAATGATGAAGAGAAATATATAAGTTAAAAAAAAGTAATTTATAATTTCTTTTTTTCACATAAAATTGATCACTTATATATTCTTAACTCGTGTGTCATGTGATTTATTGTCACATACTTTGTGTCCATTCTTGGATTGGAGGAATATCATAAGAATTTGAATATGAAAGAAGATGAACATTTTAAAATTAACAAAAACTTTAAATCTGAGTTATTCATTACCTCATTAAACAAATCAGGGAATAATTGACGAATTCCTGGGTTGAAAATATTAACATGATTTAACATTCATATTAAATCTATCTATCAATTATTTCTTATGCAATATATATATTTTAAACTACTTTCATACAGTAGAGAAAATAAAAATAAATTAAATAGAACTTTAATAAATGAAATCATTAGTTTTGTACATTCTTCTACCTCTACATTATATTAGATAAACTATAGCAAGAGAAAACAACTCTTAGAAACACAATTTACAAATAAGTAATAACAATATATACATGTAATTAAAAGTAACATATTTTTCACTTCTTAGATAATACAGTACCTTTGCCTTGTAATTGTTTACATGCAGGATCACATGCATCTTGACAAAGTGAATCTTTTGCATATTTGATTTTCATGCAAATTGAAATGCATTCTTTAATACAGTCAGCTGAGGATGTCACTTGGCCATTTTTAATGTTGCCATTTTTGTCTGTATCTTTATTTTCTTCAACTGCTGCTACCACCATCAATGGTTTGTATAGAAGAAGGAGAAGAACCAATATCACTGCTACGCCTAAGGATTTGTTAGCCATTGTATTATTAATAAGTGTCTTAATGAGAGTAAATGTATGTGAAAGGTTTCGAAATGCATGTAATATGGATATTTGTCTAGAATTAGTGTATTGTGGAAAATTAATGGTTGACTTGTTCTAAAGGTCTATTTATGTATTGTGAAATGGGAGGTTCTTAGTAAAACAAAATTAAAATAAATAGATTAGTAGCTATGAATTTAGTCTTTTTTTTTAAATTAAAAAAAAAAACCTTTTTCATTTCTTTAGATTAAAATTCAAATTTTTAGTCTCTGCAATCAATTTTAAATAAAAATATTCTTTTACCAAACATTTAACATGTTTAAAATATTATAAAAGATTCTTTTATAAAAATTTAATTTTTTTTTGACATATAACAATACGTAAGAAATACGCGATAATAGCAACGAAGCATTGGATTTGAAAATAAAATTTTTGGAGTTGAAGGATATTTTTTATAATTTAGAAATTAAAAAGAAATTTAAAAGCGTGTTTTTTTGAAAAATGTTCAAAAAATATATGTTGATTTAATATAGAAAACTCCTACAATTCGGTTAAAGTTTTATTAATGATGAGAAGACTTAATCATCAGTCTTAAATCATAAAGCATTGAATATACAGTACACCCGCAACACTTTCATTGGTTGTAATAGTCATTATAGTGGACTATTCAGTATCAATAATCCACATGATGACAGGAGCTCCTGGAATCTCATGTACATTGGAATCTTTATGAGATTAAAGTTACACGATCGAGACTTGAAGCTATGTGAAGGAGGGAGTCTGTTAGTGTTCAATGATTCCTCCACTCTCTCATGTGGAACTATCGAACTACTAGTCTATTTCGGGGAAGGGAAGGTCAAAAGAACCATGAATATGCATTTCATTGTGATCCCTTGTGAAAATGTCTACAATGACATTCTTTTAAGGTCGTTCCTCGCGACATTAGAAAAAGCGGTCTCTCCAATCCATACTAAAGAACCCCCTCTGTATGTGGCTTTACATCTAAGAGGAGAAGGAATAAGATTTGTCCAGTTGTCATTACGATCAACCTCAACATGCATGAAGATGAAACACTACGAAATACCGAACTTGACTCACCGGCAAAATTAAAAGTGATAACCTTAAGGTCGGCTGGGATGACAAGTTTGAGACCATCCAGCTTAACAATAATCTAGCACAGTCGATCTGTATATAGGTTGAGTTACCGTTCATGGTGAAGAAAGGGGTCATTGAGTGCCTTAAAGCTAATGTAATCTTATTTGCAATTTCTCCAGACAAGATTCTCAACATAACCCTAGTGTGGCTTGCTACCAATTGAAAATTGACCCCTCTATCCGCTATGTGGCTTATTGAAGGAGGAAAAAATCTCTTGAGAAGGTCGAAGCAACCAAGAAAAGAGTCAAAGGCCTATTCGATGCTAACTTTATCTCTGAAGTAAAATAGATTGAATGGTTGTCCAATGTTGTGATGGTCAAGAAAACTCTAGGAAAGTGAAAATTGTGTACTGTCGGCTACACCGATCTCAACCGAGTCTACCCCTAAATATTCCCACCCACTCTCGAACATAGACAAGCTAGTAAACAATTCAGCCGACTACAAGCTATTGTTGCTAATGTATGTGTACCCTTGCAATAATAAAATACCTATGTACAAGGCAGACATTGGCAAGACAACCCTGATGAATGATGGGGTCAATTATCGATAAAATGTTATTTTCTTTGGCTTGAAAAATGCAAAGACAACGTACTAGAGAATGATGAATAAAATCTTCATATAAGAGATAGTCTACATGGATGATATGATAGTTAAGTCTGGAAATGAGAAGCTTGTTAGACATGTGACTACACGTACAAGAGGGAGAATGAATTATGGGTTTTAGAAAAATGATAGTTTGAAAACACTTCTTTATCATTATCAAAGTTTGAAAATATTTTTGATAAAAACATTTGAAAGATTGCAGCGAAAAGTAAATATGTGGTAAGTAAAGAGTTAAAGTTAAGAGAAATGACACTAGGAATTATAGAGGTTCGGTCGAAAGGAAATGACCTAATCCTCTCCCCAATATTTTATATTAAGAGTATCCAATAATGCTTTAAGAGCTTTTAGTAGGTTAAACTCTCTAACCCCATTATAGAAGAAAAAACAAAGTTTCAGGCTAACTTCCAACCAAACAACGAAAACAACAGAGAGAAGTAGTTAGACTTATTTCCAAACACACACTTGCAGAAAGAAGAGGTTAGTCTTCCTATCAAACATCGAATTAAAGCAAATAGTCTTCCTTCCAAACAACAAATTGAAGTGGTTAGTCTTCCTTTAAAAAAAAAGATTAAGGTAGTTAGTCTTCTTTCCAAACAACAACTTGAAGTGGTTAGTCCCCAAGGTAAATCAAAATTTTCTACGGGCTTATTTTGAACTAAGATGCACTACTACAAAATATACATTTTGTAACATCTTCTTATTTTGGCCATTTAATCAATCGAATTAATAACTCATATTTAGGTGTCTTGATTATTTATTTATTTAAACAAATTTCACTATGGTCCAACCTAACAATTATGGTGATAGGTTAGGAATGACATGCTTTGAATCCTATCACCAACATTTTTCTATTTTTTCATTACAAAAAAGGGCATGTCCCTTTAATTTTTATATTTATATTAAAATTAATATACTTTTCACCACAATCATGTTTACCAACCATGGTGAAATGTGACATTCATTTTTACAATGTCGTGGCCGCTTTTGTGAGTAATATCTCAAGGACAATTTAGTTTTCACAGACAATCACATTTTATACAATCTCAGGGATGCTTTGTGTGCAATATCATCACTCATTTTTACTATCTTGAAAAGTTTGACATTAAAAATCAATGTTAAGGTTCAAGTATATCGTTTACATGATAAAGTGAAAATTAACATTGATCTTTAAACCAAGTTTTTCAATATACTGTATTAACTTTTGAAGAATGGAATATGAAGTTTGATGGCGAAATAAGTTAGATTTAGTAAAAAGATGAATGACGCATTTGTTGAGCTTTAATAGACAAATCCCTATATCATTTCACCACAGTTAGGCAGCGAAACCCTAATAACACGTATAAGACACCACTACGATTTTTTTTCAATCATGGCGAAAAGTGTTTATCTTTAATTAAAACATAACAAGTCTTAGTTTATTTCCTTTATAATACAACAGTGCCCTAGCGAATACCCTTTAGAACAAAAGAAGGTGAACTTCATCATCAGGTTCAAATCAAGGAAGGGATGACGAAACTTGCAAGAAAGGTACACAAAAATCATTTTTTTTTGCCTATTCTTATTCTTCACAGTTACTATACGTTGAGTTTTAATGTTTTTATTTTTTATTTTTATTGCGATTGTTGTTTAATGTGTCACCCTTCTTCTTCTTCATCTTCATCTTTTTCTTCTTTTTCTTCTTCTTCACCCGAAAACCATTACTATATTTTGTTGAGATAATAATAGATTTTTGTTGTTGTTTAATGTTATATATTTTTGTGAACGAGTGACATTGATAATGTTTTTATGTTGTTGAGAATGTTATATATTATTGTTGTAGTTGTTTCTTTGTTATGGTGTTGTTGTATTGAGATTATTATTGTGTTGTTGACAATGGTGTTGTTGCAGTTGTTTTTTTTGTTATTGTGTTGTTGTATTGTTGTATTATTGTTATTGTATTGTTGACAATGTTGTAGTTATTCCCTTTGCTTGGCCATCTCTTTCGAAGCAGTTAGTGTCGTCCTCATATGAGATTCTACTTAGAGTCTAGTGTATTTTATATCCAAAATATTAGTCGAGCCAAAAATATGCCACTAGAAGATAGAGAATGCATCATTGACATTGGTGATCGCATCTCGGAAATTGTGACGTTGCTTATATGCTTTTGAAGCAATTTCTCTAATTGAGTGATTGATGAAATGGTCTACTGAAATGTTTGATTTCGACATCTTTTTCGAGTTTAGAAAAATGTCAAAAGCCTAAGTGTTCGCAAACTTCATATTTTGAATTACTTCAAGTGTGCCTGAATTAGATTATATCCTAATCGTATTTATCGACATATCATCAAATAATTAAAAGAGTCGGTTGATCTCTGAAAAATGAAGTCGGATTAATAATAAAAGTATCTACGTTTTAATTTAATTTTCTTTCTTTTCTTTTACTTTTGAGACATATCCAACTCTTAATTATATATATTTTTTTGTTATAATATAGATTTCTTAAAGAATCATGTAAAATAAATATAGATGTGTTGATAAATAAATTATTAGTGCACTAACGAATATAAATAGAGTTTTAAAAGCCATAACAAAAAAACAATGAATCTTCTAGCTTTATATTTAAAGATAGTATATAAACAAACAAAAATTGTCACTTAAAAAAAAGTATTTTTAATAAACGACCAAATTTAAAGAAACTATTCATCAAGACAATTAAAAACAAGTAAAAAAATTTGGTATTCATAATTTTAAGTTGAATACCAACATAAATTATTTTAAAATTTTAATTTATCTTAAAATAAAATAAATAATATTCTACTAAATTACTTTATTTGATTGATTGAGAATATAAGTATTCAAATAAATTCGAAATGTTATCTTAAAAATAACCCTTTAAATAGAAAGAGTTTCTTTTTAATAATTTAAGGAAAATAGATTTTAATGTTCAATATTGGTTAAAAATAAAAACAATTATTATAAAATAAAAATAGTCTAAAGTTCAAAGCTTTGACCGTTGAAAAGGTCAGATTCATCAAAGAAAAGTGTAAACCTTGACTCCTCTTTGAGAATGAGACGATAATTTATCTGAATAATGATTATGATGATGAATTCTCAAATAAAATCTGTGTGAGGAAATCAAAATCACCCGACAGACATGGTGTTCAACACTCCTGTTGTTGTTCGAGTCGCACGTTTTTCTGCTCACGCATGGCAACGTTTGTCGTGCATTGATGATCCTATAAACAGTGATCAGCTTTTGGATCTTCTATGCTGTTTTCCTCTTCATCAATTTGGTCGTTTTGCTCTTTGTTTATGTTCCTTCTTTTGTATCCCTCAACCCCATTCTTTTTACTCTTCTTATCTCATCTCTGATTCTGATGATTCTGATGATTCTGCTTCTGGTTCTTCGTCTTCTACCCTACATCTTGAACATGACTACTATTACCACTCCCATTCTGATTGTAAGTTTTTCTCTTTTTTTTAATGGGTTTTTGTTGTTTGATTTAAAGTTTTATTCTTTATATGAATTGGATTTGTTGCTTGATGGTTTTTGGGTTAGGAGTTGTTTGTGATTTGTTTTATCTTAAACCTCCGGATTCAGGAGTAGGTCCTGTGGTATGATTCAGGAGTATTAGTAGTTGCTTGTAAGACTCTAACTGTAACCCTAATTATTAGACAAAAATCAAGGGAATTATAGTTGTTTCATAGTCGTAGAGGTAGACATCGTTGATCGAACTGGGTTAATAAAGATCTATCAATTGTGTTTATTGACTTTTACTTTTGTTTCACTTTAGTATTCTATACTGGTTGTTGTTCTAACAATTGATATCAGAGTTATGGTTAGGTTCAATGGGGAAGCGGAAGTGAGATCCTAGTATGTATCAAGGTTAATGATGTGGGTGACTCACACTTGTGAGTGAGATTATTGGAATTCAAGTGTGAGTGGTTAAGTTGCACATTGAAATAGAAATCCAGGAAATGTTGGGTAAATAAGAGAGCTGACTCATACCTGTATTGGATAAATATGTGATTTAAAGGATTCTTGGATCCTAAACATTTAGTTTAGTATATTGACACTCCTGGTTGTGCTCCGTAGACTCCCTAACACTTTCAAATGCGGGTTCTCTCAAAGGATTCCTAGCAAGCGGGAAAAGGTTTTGTTTGTTGTTAATCTCTGGTTGGAAAAACTATTAACTTAACTCAACGCACTATATTGAGGGGTGGGTTTAGTTTCACATTGCCTATAGATATGACCTAAGTAGTGCTTAAGGAGCTTGATAAAACTGATTTGAAAGACTTTAGCACTGTCTTATATTTTAGCTTAGATATGCCATATCTTCGTCGGATGTGACCTATGCCTATAAAAGATTTTAATTTCCAGTTTTTGAAGGAGGAATTTTGTGAGTCGTATTTCTCACGTCTTATATTTTAGCGCATGTTTGGTAACCCGTTTGGAGGGCATTTCTCACGTCCATATGTAAAGAAAACGTGGAAATGTAAGAAGCTCCAATTTGGAGAATTGGCCAGACACGCGCCTTTTAGCCTCTTGACACAGAAACAAAGGCTTAGTATACAGCGGTTTCGATCACAACCCTGAACACAGTCTGTAAAAATCCTGTAGAATTGTGATGCTTGAGTGAGTCATTGGTGTGAAAATACTCTTAGCTCAAATAATACATGCCAACTCTGTTATTGATTCTGTTCTTATCTGTGAGTGACCTTGTGCATTCTCAATTTTAGTTTAACACAATGGTCACAATTTCAATGATATTTTTGTTAATCTCTGTTATTATGCATGCATCATGAACATGATACATTATGTTTTACTGTGAAATATTGTTAGACTCTTTATGACTGTATTGATGCCCTTTTGATAGGAATACTTATCCTCTTGAAGTCAAGTAGAAGCAGAAAAGAGATGTTAGATTGCCTCCATTGTAAAAAAGCAACTTTTACTCTTTGATTATTGAAGCTGATAAATTCATCTCTTTACATTATATATCCTTGTAAAGAGTGATTTTTGAATATGTTCATATAATTTTAAAATGCACACTATAAGGGGTGAGTGGTGTTATAAATTACTTTTATTCAGAAACAAATTGAATAGCACCTTCATCACATGTTTATGAAAGTTTTTTTTTTATTCTTACTAGCGTCCACACGGATCCGTCTGACCGTTTTTTAATGCGCACACGTATGAAAATACAAACTGTGTTTTACTTTTAATTTTAATATTTGTCTGAAAAAATATTTAATATATATAAACTAAAAATAAGGTTGATTTTAGATTGTGTTTTCAATGTTCTCTATCTTCCTGCACTTTCTTCTGGTTATATTCACATGATTGAGTGTTGTATAGAATGAATATTTATTTAAAAATCAAAAGGACATCATAATTTAAATAATGTTAAACGTAATTAACATTCATTATCTTTATTTTGAGTTTATTTTATCCTATCTATGTAGTAGTTATATCCTAACTACTTAGCTATTATTTAAAGCATTTTTTAATGTATTTTTAATATTTTTTTAGTCACTACGTGAAATTATTTAAATGTTCATAGTTTTTGGAGATGAGTTTTCAGACGCATCAAATTTTGAATGAACATTGAAATACATTTTGAATGAACATTGAAATATTTTGGAGATGCATTTCCGTAATAATTTAAAACATTCAATATTTTCTATTTAGAAGTTATTATATATTTGAATTGGACCGGAGATGCATTTTCGTGAATATTTCAGAAATACATCTATGTGATGTATCAGAATTTGATCTTTCATGTTATATTTTGTCTATTTGTATTCAAATGAAGATTTATATTATACCATTCAATCGGAAAAAAAATTTAAGTACATAATTTCAAATGGTCAAAAAACGTCATAAATAAATAAAATACCAATAAATGTCGAAAATGCTATGCAATTGAGATCAATATAGTAGTAAAACCGTCAAAATAAAATACAGATCATAATACTACTACTATATGCTAAGACACTATTGTGTGTCAGACTACCTCTCCTCTGCCTCCTCTGCATCGCCTACCTCCTTGACCATCAATCTTCTCTGTCCTCCGTCGATGTCTCCGGTACAACAATGTCCATGTGTCTCCATCATGATGGCATCTAAGACCTACCTTACATCAGACCCATCAGGGAAGATACATGTGTTAATGTCTGTCTACGCAATCTCCATTATGCGACGACACCTAGGCAAGACATTCTCAGCATGATCTAGTTGTGTCTGCTCCTCCTCTAGTACCTCATGATGAGTTGGTCTCAACCGATCTCATGGAGCAACGTGCACCATGTACGAATTGTTAGAACAAGATTTGTTAATGATATATATCCCTTGGGTTTTGATGATAATAAAGTATTGAAAGAGCAATGGTGTTATATAATGTGTGTTCCAAGTATGTAGGTTCTAAAGTTTAAAAAGAATGCATTCAGAGTCTTATATAATGACACATTTGAGAGGAGCTAAGTTACTAGCTGTCGCAACTGCGAAAAACACCCGGCAGAAAATAGAAGAGTAGCCCACCTTTCGTTATTTATCCCAAAGAGAGGGAAAGGAAACGATCGGAAAAAACCTGACGAAAAAGGGAAAAGACAAGGTCATCACAACCAAGTCCTGGATTCGGGAGTCGGATACGCAAGGGGAAGGTATTAGCACCCCTCACGTCCGTCGTACTCGACGGGATCCACGCTTGTTGTCTATCTAATGGTGTGTTTAAACTATCTACGCTACAGGCTTGCGACACAAAAAGAAAAGAAAAGAGACTCGGCAGAGCATCGCCGCTCTGTGCCTACGTATTCCCTTGTGCAATGGGAAAGTCAGAGTCAACGTAGTTCGGCTAACTACGGAAGAAAGGGGGGGAAAGTTGCTCGCCAAGACATCGCGTCTTGTGCCTACGTACTTTCATCTGGTATGAAAGATCAGAGCAAACATAGTTCGGGCTGACACGAAACCACAGTTTGATTAAGTGTTTTAACCGAGTAGGGTTAAATATTCGTTCTAGCAGTTAGGAACAAAGTCTATTTGCAGTAGAACCGAAGCTTAACAACACTCTTTTCTGAAAAAAGGAAGTTTGATTAATCCCGAAGGAAAAAGGTTTGAATTTTGTTTTGTGTTTTTTAGTGAAGTGAATTAATTCGGTTTGTGATTCACGTTGCACTAAAGACTATGACATGGAGGCGAATGCGTCGTGTATCGCCCCCAAACGGGACGTACACCAAACACTTTAGATAAGCGAGAGGAGACCCCTCACTCATCATTCCCCATGTAGCTTAAGGCTCGTAGCGCACAACGTTTATCGCCTTTATTAGATGAGTTAGAATTGTTTTGAGATGAGAAAGAGAGACGCACGGAAGGTCTAAGGGAAACTCGGCCCTAACGTTGTCATGCAAAGTGACCCTAAAGTTTGGATGAAAAGGGGAAACATCTACCGTAATGTTAGCATGCTTGGATTGAACGCCTAGTGTTTCTCCTACTCCCATCCTAAACTGAGGGACTAGGAACCCTATGGGGATCATGGCAACGAAAGCACAAGAAGAACAAAGGAAGGATCAATCACAAGTAGAAGATGCAAACATGAAGAAAACATGCAAAGAGGGAGAAACAAAGTATGGGGCAGCCGCCGCCACAAGCACATCTCAACCCCTTTTGTGCAAACAAAGATGCAAAACACAAGATGAAATGCACATGCAAAGATGCAAGCAAACATGAACATGCAAATGCAAGAAGAAAATGAGCGAATGAGATGTAATGGGAGAAGACAATCCTCTACAACCGTCGATCATCAATCATTGAAGAAAATGGGAGGAAAAGAAGTGTGGGGCAGCAACCGCCACAAACACATCTCGACCATAGCTCTTTGCTCAAGCAAACAAGGATGAACATCACATTGAACAACATATACAAATATGCACTCAAGTGGAAATCGAACAAAACGAGTCGACAAAATCATGATCAAACGATCAAGAACAACGACATATATACCAAACATCACACTCCTAATGCATCACACTGATCTATGATGTTTCGAAGTGGAACTGTATGCGAAAACACCTTGAAAAACAACAAAACAGGCCCACTGTTACAGTGTTAATCGGTCAACCCCTGGGGTTAATCGGTTAACACCTTAAAAAGTTTGGGAAATATGGAATTTTGAACAGGTTAATCGGTTAACCATATGCTTAACCGATTAACACTGTTAACGTTTGAAAAATTTGAATGTTTGAAATGGTTAATCGGTTAACCATATGCGTTAACCGATTAACACTGTAACAGAGGCCAAAAACAGCAGCAGAAAAACACTTTCAGCACAAAATCAATTAATCAAATGATCCAAAAGATCAGCTTATCAAATAAGCACGAAATTACACCTGCAAACAGAAAACCAATAGACATGCAAACATGTCTACACAACACAATCACAATTCAAATCCACCAAAATTCAATCGAATATGAAAATCATCATGAAAATGCAAATAAGCTCAAAAGTGTTATGGATCTAGAATTTCCAACCTTCGAAGCGGAGATTTGCTTCGGTTAGTGTTGATCTTGATGTAATTGAGTAGATCAAATGCTAGAAATCCGAAAAACTTCAAGATCCAAGCCAATTGTTGTTGTATGAATGAAGATCCACCAAATTTGAGTCAAAATGCTTCAAATAGTCACTTCTAGATCCAACTCCAGATTCAAATCCAAGCTTGCACAAAAATTGAAGAAGGAAATTGATTCAATGATGATGATGGAAAGAGGTTTTAGCTCAAGAATTCATTGATTCCAATGAAGAATCAATAAATTCAATGAAAAAGAGCTTTGGGTGAAGGTTTTGGAAATGGAGAAGTTGAGAGAATTCTGATCAATTCTGAAAAATAAATGTGAGAAATGAAAATTGGATCCCTTTGGTTTGGAGTTAATCACTTAAATACCATCTAGTTTTGAATCCCAAAGCAAGGTTTGGAAATTGGCTTGTGAATTGTGGTTTGGCACTAGGAAAGGGATTTTGGTGGGAAATGAAATTATGACATGATTCTAGATCCTTCCCAAGTGACAAATTTGAATTTAAGTGATAAAAATTGGACCTCAAATGGCTCTGCATTGAAAAATCACGTACAAAGGCAAAAATTACACTGGTTAATCGGTTAACCATATGCGTTAACCGATTAACACCTTTAAAATTTCAAATCTGGCATAATTTTCCTTTGGTTAATCGGTTAACCATATAGGTTAACCGATTAACAGCTTCAAATTTTGAATTTGGCGCCTTTTGGAGGGAAATCTGCCCATTTGCCCTGTTTCAACTGTTTTGAGCTCTGTTCAGCTTCCGCATTTCGTTCTTGAACATTATCACTGTGAAAATGCTTGACATGAGCCTGAGTGCTGTTTTCCGAACTGCTGTTCTCCTGCAAAATGAAATAAAATCGGCGTCTGACCGTTGCGCAAAATAAATGTCAGAGCCTCTGATGCTCGCTGTTCGTTGTTCAGTCCTTTGCGCCGAAATGAACCTGAGCCACAGGAACACCTCGATCCCATGCCTCGAGAATAAATGCTATGCTTTGCAAAAAATGCAAAATGGAAAAAAACAAGAGCCAGTTAAAGTTAAAATGAAAGGCAAATTTTAGGGTGCTACACTAGCTTTTAGTGGATTAGAATCTGAAGAACACTCTCTAAGTGATGTCTGGCGTAGAGTCTGAAGCTGAAGACCTCATCATCAAAAGGGAAACATATTGTCTCTATACTAAGTTAATGTATCAGCTTCTGGTGAACATTCATAGTTAGTAATAAATCTTAAGTTATCCTACTGCAAAAAGCAAACTGCGTTGTTAAATCAGTTTATCAGTTAGAGTCTATGTTCACAAGGCTCAAGAAGAGTTGATATGTTTTACAGATATCTACTCTCAACGAATCTATAGTATAATATTAGATGGAAGACACAATGGTTAAACAAGTTACACAATGGATTAAGATCTTTTGGTGTATATATCTTTAATGTCTCTTGTACTATGGAAAAACAAAAACACTTGTTCAAGTTATCTCTTCCAACGGCTAGTCTTTTACAACTGCTATATAAGCTGCTAAAGATTTAAACTAAATCTTCAACAAGGAACAACGAGAAAATATAGAAGGAAAGGCAAGAAGGATAGAAGTGTTTTACACTTCTATCTGGATGGACGAATAACAATATCAACAATAAGAAACACAATCGAGTATGCATAATTTTTATTATATGTTGTAAATTTTACAAAGCCTTAAGATTTCTTAAACATGAATATCTTAGAAAACTTAAGTGCTTAAGGTCTTTGTTATGGTGATTATCATGTACCTCTGATTTTGTATCAAGTACACCTTGTTCTCTATTATGCTAAACATGTTGTTTAGTAGTTTAGATAAAGTATCTTGCTATGTACCTGAGCATCAAAGTCTCTTGCTGAGAAGCTTGAGCCAAGTAAGTCTCCTGCTATGTGCTAGAGGATTAGAAGTCTTGATCAGTTGTTGATTGAGAAGAAAGTCTTAGATTGTGAGTTTGAGCAGAAGTCTTGGGTTCGTGGAACCTAAGAAAGAAAGTCTTGGACTGTGAGTCCGAGCAAAATTCTTGAGTTCGTGGAAATTAAGCAAGGAAGTCTTGGTTTTGTGGAACCGAAGCAGAAATTCTTGAACCAGAGGGGTTTAAGCAAGAAGTCTTGGGCCTGAGGGGCTTGAGCAAGGAAGTCTTGGACTCGTGGAATCTAAGCAGAAGTCTTAGACCTGAAGGATTTAAGCAGGAAGTCTAGGGTTGAGGGTCTGAGCAAATAAAAGTATTATGCTTAAGTGCATAAGCAATTGTAATCATGATTTGATTATAGTGAAAAAAAAACTTTTGTGCTGCAAGGGGACTAGACTACTCTTAGTTGGGAGGAACTAGGATAAATCTGTGTGTTATTTATCTTTTATTTTCTTCTATTAACATTCTGTTGCAACATATTAACTAGAATCCGAACATCAATTTAGATTCTAAATTCTGAATAGGGGCAAAGTTAAGAAATGAAAAACACAATTCAACCTTTCCTTCTTGTGTGTTTTTCTCACCTTCAGTTGGTATCAGAGTTTGATATGTGCATAGCACTTAATAGTGGCACAGATAGTGATCCAATGAGAAAAATATGTTTGTTAAAGACTTTCCTTCAAGAAAGAGTTAAGTACCACATGAAAAATATTACATTTCTAATCCTACCATATTCAAAGGGTGACTCCACTGAATTTAAATGATGGAAAAAGAAAAATATAATTTTAATTCATTGGTCTTAATAAAGGGTTTTGAGGAAGGTCTATAGAATACTCTTGAGAAAGGTATTACTATAGAAGTTGATGGTGTAGGGATAATCAATGTCTGAAAGTCTCTCACACCATCTCAGAAAAAGCTTATTGAAAATATCTTTAGAGTTAGATGCATTATGGTAGGTGCTCTATCTCATTCTGAGTATATCAACCTCATTGATATGTCTAAGGCTCAAGACTATCTTTGAATCCTTGTGTTCTTATTTAAAGGGAATCAGGTAGAAGCTTATTAAGTTACACTTCATCTAAATTTTCAAGCAAATTCTAAGAAGTCTACTTGCTAGTGTTAAACCAAAAAGTCACATATACTCAAAAAGTCAAAAGTTTGAGTAGACTGAGTCTTGAAGGTTTTAATAACATTCTTCGAAGAAAAGAAATAGAATTAGATGATGAAAAGCTGTCAAACAGAACACCCTTACTCAAGCCTGTTGAAGAAAATTCCTATGGAATGTTTGATGATGAGAAATTGACCTTCCTTATAAAAAGTCTCTTTCAGCTGGCTGAATGGAATGTGATATTTGTTGATAAAAGAGTAACTTCAGAAGCTTCTGAAATAATCTTATTTCAAGTGATTTCCTAAATCTTAAGAACAAGGATAAAAACTACCAGATAGAAAAACCCAAAAAGAAAAATGTAAGAGATCTTCAAAATCTATTCTAATGAAGCTGACATAGTTGAGGATTCAAAATCTGATGAAGAAAGTAATTTGGCATTACTGGCCATTACTTTTTCTGAAGAACCAATCTGAATCCAAAAATAAAATCAATTATTTAAGAGGAAGAGATAACTTTCAATATATCTTGCTTCAATATTGATAATAAGGAGTCTGCATCTTAAGATAATATCTTAAGTGAATCAATTGCTCCTATGGAAATTGAAGGTTATTATAGAATTTATGTTAAATGACAATTCTATGAGCAACCTTTTATTTCCTCTTCTGTTTCTGGCAATACTATGACAGTGTTGTAAACTTGTTTAATGCCAATCTCTGATAGCAAACACTATCTGAATATGTGCTTGTCAAATTTCAAAGTCAAAAGATTTAATACAAGACAATGAAATCAAAGAATCTGCTAGGAAGAATATTTTGTTAATGTCATTACTCATCCTAGACTCATACTCTGGAATGAATCATGGTACTTCTATTAGGTTGAGGCATAAAGCAAAAGAAAGCCTGTCAAGACTAACATTTCTGGACTCATAGAAATATGAGTACCAATATCCATATTTTTATTTGCTGAAGAAAGGATCAAGGCATCTTCCATGGTACTTGATCAAAGGTTGTTTACAACATTTGATGAAAGAAGAGCCTACATCCCATACTCAAGTGCTAAAAGCACGAGGTTCGGTAAAGAAAGTGGAATCATTTGTTTAAAAGCCAATAAATCAGAATTCACTCAAGACAATATTCATATTTCATGGTCAGGTATGAATGTTCATCTGAAGTATGACCAAGAAAAAAATAAGGTATTTTCTGTTCTTTCCTTGCAAACTTCTTGACTCCATGAAATATTATGTATGAGTAAATACAAAGTCTCTATTAGATCTCTAGAGAAATTCATTTAAGAATCTTCAAATATCTTTAAAGAGAAATTATGTTGTATTTATCTATACTGAATATGTCATTAACTAGATGATGATCATATTTATGGAATCAATACCTTCACCTTTTATGATGATAGTATTACTAGTTAGTTGTCAAGGAAACCATTTAAATATTCATTAATCAAGCACGACTCTAAGAGAAAAGCTTGATTCTGAATAGAATATCAAAAACTGATGACTGACAGAAGATGTCTCACTTGAAGTCTAACCCTAACTAGACTCTAATGAGAGACAGCTTCTAAAAGTTGTCAATCTCTGAGATTCAGAAAAGAAATCTTTACTTCTGATAAAGCAGTTTAAGTAAAAAAAAAATTTAAAACAACTTTGTCTACTTAAAACTCCTTAAATTTGATCATCATTTGGTGGAATCAAGAAATCTGTTAGGTAAGAACCTTATAGTAATGATGTTTTCTTTTATATACTTTGATTGTCTATATCCCATGTCTTTGTGAAATATCATTTTGTATTTTCTTTCTGTTCTTCTGACAAGATTCTTATTCCTTTAGAGTCTTGTACATTTTCTTTTCTACCAGAGCCATGTCTTCAGAATCTTCAGAGCTGTAACAATAGAAAGCGCATTTTTTGTAAAGCCTTATAGGCTTACTTATAAAGTCTCAATCAGAAACCTCGTTACTAATGTTACTACATTGCTAACATTAATCATCAAACTTTTGGAAAAAAAATAACGTTGCTTCCGGAGCTGTACCTCCAGAATGTGTTGAAGATGAACACTTCCGGATGTACATCTCCGGAACGTGTATGTGAAAAAAGGTGCATCTTCGAAATTAATTAAAAAAATTGAAAAAAGATGTGTTCGGAAATACATCTCTAAAATCAAGGGATATTTTAGGCGGAGCGCATAGGGCCTAAGAAGGCCAAGGGGTGGGATAAGAAAATCTCCAAATCAAATACCAGTACATGATTGAAGTAGATAAAAATAAAAGTTATATTGGATAAGTGAGTTCGCGGGTTAGCGCGTACCCATAAACACCCTTATATTTTTGATACATATAAAAAAATACATTTCTAAATTTCAAAAATATATTTTTGAATTTTTTAATGGTTCTTCAATGTTACAGGTGATAATTAATAACAATCCCTATCGAAATTTTGCTAGACTTAAAAAAAAAAATGTCATTCACTTTAAAATGAGAGATGGGAGAACAAACTATATATATATATATATATATATATATATATATATATATATATATATATATATATATATATATATATATATATATATATATATATATATATATATATATATATATATATATATATATATATATATATATATATATATATATATATATAGTTAACCCAATTTATAAAGTGAGATTGTGAATCCATGATCCATTACGTAAAAGTGATTGGTAGTTTTTATTTTCATTTAACTTTCCAAACAACACTTTGAATTTGGAAACTCACACCCTTCAGTTCAAAATATTTAAGTATATATGATAAACATGTTTTACCAACATTATATCTCTATAATTACAGACAAAAAGCATATAGAGTAGGATTGTCAAAATCTGTCGTATGTTTCAAGACTGTGAGCAGATTAGTTTATATTTTTATTTTTGTTTTGTTATGTTTGCATGTGACTGCACTGAGTTCCATTAGCCCGCACTTCCTCAATGCCACTGCCACAAACAGCAACTAGTTCATATTAAATATTCATTCTTAAGCCTATGAGGTCTTTCATCGCTCATGTGAGAGACCTATTGAGATCTTTCATCGTATCCTGAGCCTAGTTCTAGCTTGTGTTTGAGAATAAGTCAAATTAAAACTTTTTTTTAAGTTGACAATTGTATGTATCAGTAAGTTATGAATAATTAGAAAGAAATATCAGCGTAATAAACTAAATATTGAATCAGTAACTTATAATTAAAAAAATGTCAGTGTCTAAGTCGTATCGATGAATCAATAATTTACATTTATTTAATTTAATTCACATGTACTAAGATGATATATTCTAAAGACTAGGTTTTAGCATGATGTTTGAGTGGGGACTACCCTTTTTTGTTTCTTTTGAGATGTTATTTCTTATTTCAGAGTGGAAATTTCAAGTGGTGGATTCTTTGGGGGCTTGAGAGAGAACGTTTGAGTTTGGAGTTTTAGGTAGAGACGAGTTTTCCTTATTTGAGATGAAGAGCTCCTTGTCTTTGCTTGATCTTATTTTGGGTATAGTTAGGTGTCGTCGGGATGGTGCTTGGGTTTGGAATTCAAATTTAACCAGGGTTTTTCGGCCAGGTCTGCAAATGCTAACCTTAGGGATTTAGCTAGTGTTAGGGAGACATGACTGAGAGGGTTGTGTGAGGTTTTTCTAAGGTTTGGAAGAGTTGGGGTCCTTCTAAAGTCGTTGTGTTTCATGGCAGTTGACCCAAAATAGGTTGTTGACTAGGCATAACCTCTTGAGGTGACGTATTTTGTCTGGTTCTAGTAATGTGGGGGTGTACTATTTGTCCAAGGCATGTGGAGTCGGCGAATAATCTTTTTGTTTCGTGTGAACTTGCTTCAGTCATTTGGCATAGAGTCTTTAGGTAGGTTGGGTGGTTAGGGCCTCTAACTCAATCAATTTTAGGGGTTTTTGAATTATTTTAGGATTTCGATCATGGGAAACATGTGTCTTTAGGCTAGGTTTCGATCTCGCATTTCATGGTTTGGACTATTTGGAAAATGTAAAATAATTATTTTGGTCGGGAAAGCTTGTCGATTAATCACTGGATGTCTTCAATTATTAGTTTAGCGTGGAAGTGGTTTCAAGCTCATGCTCCGAGTTTTGTCGCTTCTTTGGTAGATGGGGAACGTGACCTTCTCAAATGAATGGGTAGTTATGGGTGTGTTGGGTGACCAACTGTCCTCCTTTTCTTTTTTATAGGTGGTTGTGTTTACCTTTCTCTAGTTGTCTCTCTTTGATGGTATGTTGTGTCTGAGGTTTTAGGATAGTTCAGACAGTTGTTTTGGTTGGTGTTTGATGTGCTCATATTCTGGTTGTGTTGTTTAGCTTCTCTGTTTTGTTTTTCTGACCTGAGTTTTCTGTTAGGTTGGCGATTTTACGTACTTCTGATGCTTTTTTTCTTTTGTAACTTTATTTTGTTCTTTTATAAATATATGATTCTTGATTTGCTATTAAAAAAACCAATATGATTAGTAATTGTCATGTTTAAAAATAATATATCAAGATAGAAAAATCTTCAGATTAGCCTGTGATTTTCACCCTAATGTGTGATGATCATATATTAGGTAAACAAAAATTAATTATCCAAATACAATTGTTCTTCTTATTTGTTATATAAATCTTATGAATCCCTTCATATAATTTATTATTTTATTATTCAATATAACTTTCATTTTACTTTTTTCCATTTTTCTCTTTACCTATTAAAGAAAGACAAGAAGTTCTAATCACTAATTCTTTGAAACAATATATTAATCATAATTGAAGAAAGATGAGAAGTTCTAATCACTAATTCTTTAAAACAATATCTTAATCATAAAAATTTGAACTTGTTCTAAGTGTAACACCCTTACAAACCCCACGTAAAATATATGAATAATCAGAGTAAATAATCATGCATTCACAAAAGGGCGTCACACATAACTTTCAAACATCAAAAACCATCTGTCATGCTCATTAACACTTCAGTAAATAATCATGCTTTTCAAAGTTTCACTTTGCATGCCGCAACAGATTCAATTATATCACAATCTTCGTAAAAGAAACATTTGAACACCACCCAAATCAACATCATTAGGCACTGGGGCCAACATCATAATAATTCGATAAATATAAAAACATAATATAGAGTATATAATGTATCTCTAAAATATATAAACCAAGCGATCCCAGTGTTACATGACCAGAGCATGACTCGACCCAATGACTAGATACATATACAATGTATCACAAAAGAATCCTATACATCCTAGCTAACCGACCAAAAGATGAAGGCACACTTCACAAAAAGGACCTCCAGCCAACCTACTCTACAATGCCTCATAGGGCATCATAAAACAACATAAGGGTGAGAAATATTATCATAATAATCAATGCATATATATATATATATATATATATATATATATATATATATATATATATATATATATATATATATATATATATATATACACACACACACACACACACACACACACACACACACACACACACACACACACACACACACACACACACACACACACACACACACACACACACACACACACACACACACACACACAAGCATAGAATACACATATTCCACATTTTTCACCTAATTCATCATACACATCACAATGTATATATAAACAAATATGGATAATCACCAAGCATATTTCAGCATGCATACATCCTAAATTCTCAATTCAATAATTCATACACATATGCACACTTCCATACAACAATTATACCTATGTCATGTGACTCAATGCAACTCATGCCATGTGGTACCAACACTTGTTATCATTTTTCGGTTTTTACACTTAAAGTGGGTCCGTTCCCGAGACCGATAACAACAAAAGCCCATTCCCTAAGCTTTCAAACCCCGCTCTAGGTTTGGGACAAGTCACTAGTCTCCACAAAACTAGCAAGTATTGCCTCTTGACCAAATGATGCGTATGCAATCAACAATCATATGCACTTAAGACCGTTCCCACATCTTAATCCTATGCATACTCTAATAATTCATCACACAAGAATTATAACATGATTACACACACAAAACATTTCATAATAATCAAAGTATTCATACTTTCAACATCATCACTACATTCATTAAGTAGTACACAAGAATCAAATAGATTCAATCATAAATACATATTCATGAATTCTTCACATACAATCGCATACAATCGATATGCATTCACATTATCGCGCCAAACGACAACGAACTCCATCACAATCATCATACACTTTTAATCAATTTAAACAATGCATATATATTCCAAAAGGCCACATTTCACAATCGATTCTATAATCTAGGATGCACGCCATACGGCTACCCACAACATAACATATCACATTATACAACTATGCAAATCAGAAAGACTGATCATACTCGAGCCGAACAATCAACGTTGGATGGAAACACAACAAGAAAAGAATGATGTCACGTTCGCTACACCACTCGCCTAGCGAGTCCTTGGCGAACACTCGCTACGGGTTCGCCTAGCGAACAAGATCGCGAAGAGAGTCTGAGAGCTATTGGAAGTGCTCGCTACCTGCTCGCTTAGCAAGGTCCTAGCGAACCCTTCGCTACCTCACTCACTACCAGCAAGATTGGATCATTTGGTTATCCCAACAATCCTCGACTAAACTACGCCATTTAATCCAACTTCTAACCGTTCAAACATCGATTTCTATCGATTAAACCCAATTCTGCCATAGAATGGAAATGTAGAAAAAGACCTAAACAATCCAAACACGTCATACATAATCATATACATTGATAAGATAATAAGATTCCACATCCTTACCCGATTAAATCGACTCCTAAGGGTTGATCTTGATGAATCCAAGCTTTTCTCTCTTTTCCTTCTCTTTTCTCTTCTTCCTCTTTCTTTATCTCCTTTCGTTCTTTTCTTTCTATCCTTTCTTTTCTCTCCTCTTTCTCTTATATCTCTTTCTATTCTATTCCTCTCCATCATATTTTCTTCTCTCAAAATATCTACCCATTCATTTAAATTAAAGAAATCATATAAATCAATTAATTAACATAAATAATTAATTATTAAAAAAATTGGGCTGTTACAACTCTCCCCCACTTAAAAGATTTTCGCCCTCGAAAATTACCTTAAACGAATAATTCAGGATAAGACTCCCTCATCTGACTCTCAAGATCCTAAGTCACGCTTCCACCATCCGGTCCTCCCCAAGCAACCTTCACCAAAGCAATCTTTTTACCTCGAAGTTGCTTCAACTCCCGATCCTCTATCCGCATAGGTAATGTCTCCACAGTCAGGTTATCTCTCAGCTGCACATCATCTACTTGGACTACATGAGACGGATCCACAATGTATTTCCTCAACTGAGATACATGGAACACGTCATGAAGATTAGCAAGCGACGGCGGTAAAGCAACCCGATAGGCTACCTCTCCTATCCTCTGCAAAATCTGATAAGGACCAATAAAACGCGGCGTCAACTTACGCGACTCCAACGCTCTACCAACACCAGTTATTGGAGTAACTCGAAGAAACATGTGATCTCCTTCCTGAAATTCAAGTGCTTTCCTCCTCTTGTCATGATAACTCTTTTGACGACTCTGAGAAATCTTCATCTTCTCTTGAATCATCTTAATCTTATAGGTAGTCTGCTGGACTATCTCGGGTCCAACCACAAAACTCTCTTCAGACTCATACCAACACAATGGCGTCCTACACCGTCTACCATACAATGCCTCAAACGGTGCCATACCAATACTCGAATGAAAACTGTTGTTGTAAGTAAATTCAATCAAAGGTAAGTAGCTATCCCAAGCTCCTCCCTTTTCCAATACACAAGCTCTCAAAAGATCCTCAAGTGATTGAATCGTCCTCTCAGTCTGACCATCAGTCTGCGGATGATAAGCAGAACTCAAACGTAACTTCGTACCCAAAGCACTTTTCTCCCAAAATCTCGAAGTAAACCTCGGATCTCTATCTGACACAATGCTAGATGGAATACCATGCAAAATGACAATCCTTTCAATGTACAACTTTGCCAATCTTTCCAACGGGTAATCCATTCGTATAGGAATAAAGTGAGCATATTTGGTCAATCTATCCACAATAAACCATATAGCTTCAAAGTCACTCGGCGTCCTAGGTAAACCAGACACAAGATACATAGATATGCTATCCCATTTCCACTCAGGAATAGACAACGGTTGCATCAAGCCCGACGGTTTCTGATGCTCAATCTTTGACTTCTGACAAGTCAAGCAAGAATACAAAAACTCGGCAATATCCTTCTTCATACGAGGCCACCAAAATATTTTCCTCAAATCTTGATACATCTTAGTAGCACCCGGATGAATACTCAATCCACTACGATGCCCTTCTTCAAGAATACTCTTCTTCAACTCAAAAATATCAGGAATACAAACTCTGTCACGACATCTCATGACACCATTTTCATCAATCCGAAAATCACCACCTTGACCTTAATTGATCAAAGTCAACCGATTAACTAAACCCAAATCAGATTTATGTCCTTCTCGAATCTCGTCAAGAATACCACTAGTAAGCTTTAACATACCAAGCTTAACTCCGTAAGAAGTCTTCTCACACACTAAGCTCAAATCGCGAAATTGCTCAATCATTTCCAACTCTTTCACCATCATCATCGACATATGCAACGATTTCCTACTCAATGCATCAACTACCACATTTGCTTTACCCATATGGTAATTCAAACCAAAATCATAATCCTTCAGAAGTTCCAACCATCTCCTCTGCCTTGCATTCAATTCTTTCTGATCAAAGAGATACTTCAAACTCTTATGGTCACTAAATACCTCAAATCTTGAACCAAACAAATAATGCCTCCAAAGCTTCAGCACAAATACAACGGCGACCAACTCTAAGTCATGCATCGGATAATTTCTCTCATGCATTTTGAGTTGCCTCGAAGCATAAGCTACAACTTGTCTATTTTGCATCAACACACCTCCTAAACCCATCAAAGAAGCATCACAATACACGATAAACAGTTCTGCCGGATTTGGCAAAATCAAAACAGGAGTTGTCATCAATCTTTTCTTAAGCTCTTGAAAACTTTCTTCACACTTTGCATCCCAAACAAAAGCTTGACCTTTCCTAGTCAAATGCATCAACGGTAATGATAACTTGTCAAATCCTTCAATGAATTTACGATAATAACCTGCCAAACCAAGAAAACTTCTAATCTCAAAAACTGATTTTTGAGTCTCCCATTGCGATACCACTTCAACCTTCGACGGATCAACTACAATACCTTTACTCGAAATCACATAACCAAGGAAATTCACTTCCTTCAACCAAAATTCACACTTAGAAAGTTTAGCATACAACTGCTTCTCTTTTAACACATATAACACAATCCTCAAATGCTCGACATGTTCTTCTTTACTCTTTGAATAAATCAAAATATCATCAATGAACACAACCATAAATTTGTCCAAACAAGGATGGAAAATCCTATTCATGTACTCCATAATTACACTTGGTGCATTAGTCACACCAAATGGCATCACAGAATACTCATAATGTCCTTACCTCGTTCTAAAAGCAGTCTTCTGAATATCCTCGGTCTTCACACGAATCTGATGATACCCAGATCTCAGATCTATCTTACTAAAGACACTCGCACCAATCAACTGATCCATCAAATCATCAATCCTCGGAAGTGGATACTTATTCTTGATGGTCATCTTGTTCAATTGTCTGTAGTCCATACAAAGTCTCATAGAACCTTCTTTCTTCTTAACCAACAGAACTGGTGCACCCCATGGTGACACACTCGGACGCATAAACCTTTTCTCAAGTAAATCTTCAAGTTGACTCTTCAACTCTTTCAATTCTGATGCGGACATACGATATGGAGCCATCGATATCGGACTAGTGCCAGGAATTAAGTCGATCACAAACTCCATTTCTCGTTCCGGCGGTAAATCTCTTATCTCATCAGGAAAAACTTCCAGAAAATCACGGACAATTGGTAAAGCATCAATTGCTTCATTTTCACCAATGTTCAAATTTGCCATCAACATAAATACCTTCGCACCATCTTGCATTGATTCCTTCACTTGCTTAGCAGTCATAAACAAGTCTCCTTCATCATCAGGTTCAGGAAAAAATAAGCGTTTTGTCAAAACAGTTAATATAGACACGATTGAATTCCAACCAATTCATCCCAAGAATAACATCAAGCCGATCTAAGTGAAGACACACTAAATCAACTCCAAAGTCTTTACCAAAAATACTCAACGAACAATTCAAACATACATATGGGGTAGTTACTGAACCCATAGCAGGAGTATCAATAACTATACCATCACTCATAATTGACAACTCAAGATTCAGTCTCTTAACACAATCAAAGGAAATAAAGGAATGCATAGCTCCAATATCAATTATAGTGACCAAAGGTATACCATTAATGAAACACGTACCTCAGATCAACCGATCTTTGCTAGCAGTCTCTGATCCTGATAGGGAAAACACTTTCCCAATCCCTTGAGTCTTCTTTGGCTTGTCACACTTGGTACTAATATGCCCTTGCTCACCACAGTTGTAGCAAGTTACATTCGCACCACTTTTGCACTCAAAGGCTTTGTGGCCTGGCTTTCCACACTTGAAACACTTCTGCTCAACACTCGTGCACTCAGGAGTACGATGTCCTTCAACACCATATCTAAAACACTTCACTGGAGTAGAAGCTCCTCCCCCACTCGGCTTCTTTCCCATACCAGCTTTCTGTTTCCCCTTATCAGCAGGAGTCACATACGACTTTCCTCTGAATTGACCTTTTCCCTTTTTATCATTTAAACTCTTATAGTGACTAGACCGAGCTCTACTATCTTCATCATAAATTCTGCTTTTGTTTACCAACTTAGAAAATCGTCTAATTTCTTGATAACCAACGGCTTGCTTGATTTCAGGCCTCAAACCATTCACAAACTTGAGACACTTGGATCTCTCAGCATTGGTAGTGTTGTAATGGGGACAAAACTTAATCAATTCCTCAAACCTTGCTGCATACTCGGCCACAATTGAGCTACCCTACTTCAGCTCAAGGAATTCAATTTCCTTCTTACCACGCACATCTTCTGGAAAATACTTCTCCATAAATGCCTCTCTAAAAACATCCCAAGTAACCACAACCTCATCTTCTTCAAATCTCTGATGAGTGTTACCCCACCAGTCCTCAGCTTCTTCTTCAAGCATATGAGTGCCAAACTGCACCTTCTGTGCATCTGAACAGTTCATGACTCGAAAGATCTTCTCGATTGCTTTCAACCATACTTGTGCTTTGTCAGGTTCATGGGTTCCCTTGAAAATTGGCGGATTGTTCCTTTGAAACTTTCCCAAGGCACGAAACTCATCATCATTGTTGTTTCTAGCATTCATATCGACTTGCAGATTCTGCCCAATCGCTCCAGCCAACACCGCCAAAGCTTCGGCAATCGCTTCATCATTCCTACCAGCGACCATTGTTCTGGATTCCAACAATAAAACTTCATAAGAACTAATAATATCGATAGTTCCATACACACATATCAAATATATAGGGGAATAAACATATTAACAACTTGGTCAACTGACCGACCTGCTCTAATACAACTAATGTAACACCCTTACAAACCCCACAGAAAATATATGAATAATCAGAGTAAATAATCATGCATTCACAAAAGGGCATCACACATAACTTTCAAACATCAAAAACCACCTGTCATGCTCATTAACACTTCAGTAAATAATCATGCTTTTCAAAGTTTCACTTTGCATGCAGCAGCGGATTCAATTATATCACAATCTTCGTAAAAGAAACATTTGAGTTCACCACCCAAATCAACATGATTAGGCACTGGGGCCAACATCATAATAATTTGATAAATATAAAAACATAATATAGAGTACATAATGTATCTCTAAAATATATAAACCAAGCGATCCCAGTGTTACATGACCAGAGCATGACTCGACCCAACGACTAGATACATATACAATGTATCACAAAAAAATCCTATACATCCTAGCTAACCAACCAAAAGATGAAGGCACGCTTCACAAAAAGGACCTCCAGCCAACCTACTATGCAATGCCTCATAGGGCACCATAAAACAGCAGAAGAGTGAGAAATATATATATATATATATATATATATATATATATATATATATATATATATATATATATATATATATATATATATATATATATATATATATATATATATATATATATATATATATATATATATATATATATATATATATATACATACACACACACACACACACAAGCATAGAATACACATATTCCACATTTTCACCCAATTCATCATACACATCACAATGTATATATAAACAAATATGGATAATCACCAAGCATATTTCAGCATGAATACATCCTAAATTCTCAATTCAACAATTCATACACATATGCACACTTCCATATAACAATTATACCTATGCCATATGACTCAATGCAGCTCAATGCAACTCATGCCATGTGGTACCAACACTTGTTATCATTTTCCAGTTTTTACACTTAAACTGGGTCCGTTCCCTAGACCGATAACAACAAAAGCCCATTCCCTAAGCTTTCAAACCCCGCTCTAGGTTTGGGACAAGTCACTAGTCTCCACGAAACTAGAAAGTATTGCCTCTTGACCAAATGATGCGTATGCAATCAACAATCATATGCACTTAAGACTGTTCCCGCATCTTAATCCCATGCATACTCCAATAATTCATCACACAAGAATTATAACATGATTGCACACACAACACATTTCATAATAGTCAAAGTATTCATACTTTCAACATCATCACTACATTCATCAAGTAGTACACAAGAATCAAATAGATTCAATCACAAATACATTTTCATGAATTCTTCACATACAATCGCATACAATCGATATGCATTCACATTATTGCGCCAAACGGCAACGAACTCCATCTCAATCATCATACACTTTTAATCAATTTAAACAATGCATATATTTGCCAAAAGGACACATTTCACAATCGATTCTATAATCTAGGATGCACGTCATACGGCTACCCATGGCATAACATATCACAGCATACAACTATGCAAATCAGAAAGACTGATCATACTCGAGCCGAACAATCAACGTTGGATGGAAACGCAACAAGAAAAGAAGGTTGTCACGTTCGCTACACCACTCGCCTAGCGAGTCCTTGGCGGACACTCGTTACGGGTTCGCCTAGCGAACAAGCTCACGAAGAGTGTCTGGGAGCTATTGGAAGTGCTCGCTACCTGCTCGCTTAGTGAGGTCCTAGCGAACCCTTCGCTACCTCACTCGCTACCTGTGAGATTTGATCATTTGGTTCTGCCCAAGTCTGGGACCGTTCGCTACTAGCTCGCTGTTGGCTCTCCTGGCGAATAACTCGCCACCCTGCTCGCCTAGCGAAGGTGCTAGCGAGCGTCTGCGTTGTTCAAAACCCTCAATTTCCAAAATCATCAGAAACTCATAAAATCGCCCGATTCAAAACCTATAAGTTCTAGTAGACTTAGCCCAATAATCCTCGACTAATCTACGCCATTTAATCAAACTTCTAACCGTTCAAACATCGATTTCTATCGATTAAACTCAATTCTACCCTAGAATGGAAATGGAGAAAAACACCCAAACAATCCAAACAAGTCATGCATAATCATATACATTGATAAGATAATAAGATTTCTCACCCTTACCCAATTAAATCGACACCTAAGGGTTGATCTTGATGAATCCAAGCTTTCCTCTCTTTTCCTTCTCTTTTCTCTTCTTCCTCTTTCTTTCTCTCCTTTCCTTCTTTTCTTTCTATCCTTTCTTTTCTCTCCTCTTTCTCTTATATATCTTTCTATTCTATTCCTCTCCATCATATTTTATTCTCTCAAAACATCTACCCATTCATTTAAATTAAAGAAATCACATAAATAAATTAATTAACATAAATAATTAATTATTAAAAAAATTGGGTTGTTACACTAAGCACTAGTTCTATGAAACAATATTTTAAATATAAAAAAATGGATCTTGTTTTTTGTACTCTAGGAGCATTTGTTCAGTAAAAGTTGCTCATGATCTTGCACTAGAGGCTCAAAGATTGTAACAATACCTGAATTTTAATATTCATAAAATAACAACATTTTACTCTAAGAATCATAAAGAAAATCTAAGACATATTATGAAAATTCTATATATGGTATGTTGATTTTATCAAGATCAAAGATATATTTTTCAATGGTTAATGTTACTACCTCCTTTTAAAATAGTTGACTTTGTTGAACATTTCACACGATTATAATGACATTATATCTTGAACCTCTCCTCATACTTGGTGTACAATGGGAGATTTTAATGATATTCTCTCATTTAATGAGAAGAAATGTAAAATTGGGCGATCAAATGGGTTGATCAATGACTTCAGAAAGATAATCATGAATGTAGATTTGGTAGTCGTTTCCTATTAATGTGATCTTTCATTTTTTTATATGTGTAGATTTGAGTTACACGTAGTCATCAATTCTTGACCCTCATTTTACTTTATGTAGTACTTCTTGAGTTGTGTTAGAAGTAATGGAATTGGTGATCAAAATCGCTTTGTATTTTGTGTGTCATCGACGAAGTGCATCTGCTACTTGATTTTCATTGTCAGGTTTGTAAAAAAATGTCAAAAATGAAACCATGTAGCTTTGAGGACGACTTGTGTTGTTTTAGAGTCAGTATTGTTTAGAGTAGCATATTTTTCAAACTCGTTTAATCTGTGAAAATGTGAAAATTCTTCCAATAAGATATTGACGCCATTTCTTCACAACTTCTGTGATGGCGTAGATCTCGCGAATGTATACTGATGAAGCCTACATATGGTTGCATGTCTTTTTGCTAAAGAAAGCTAAAGGGTGGGATTTTTGAAATAGAACAACACCAATGGGGACAACAGACGCATTTGTCTTTCGAATGAAGATCTTTGAGAAGTCCGAAAGAGCCAATACCGATGTTTCTGTCATTTTTTCTTTTAAAATTGTAAATTTTGTATATGCCTCTGTACTTCATGAAAACTTAGGAAAGTGCAAAATATCGATGAATGGAGCTGTGTGAGAGGTATAATGGTGATAAAACCATCTATAAAAGTATATGAGGCTTAAAAACCCCTGAGAGTCATTAGAGATCATGACTTCGAGCAATCTAATATTGCTTGAGTCTTTGCAAGATTTGGGGTAACACCATTTATTGAGATAATGTTCTAAATGATAAACACGATTTAAATAAGGTTGAGGCAAATCGTCCATAGATGATTAAAAAGTAATAGGAGCATTAGTTAAATCAAATTTTATGGTAGCCCGAACTTAATTCAATCTTAGTAAAAACATATGCAAAACCCAACTCATTAAAAAGTTCATCAATGGTAGGAATATGGAAATGGTCATGAACTATAATTGCATTTAGTGCATGGTGTCCACACATAAACGCCAAGTACCATTTTTTCACTAGTAACACAGGGGATGAGTAAAGGGTAATGATAAATATTAACATTTATGGGGGAAGTGTTTGGGCTAAGAGATATGTGGTGTTCATGGGGTCTAGTGGGAAGTAGGCCATGTGGGGTTTAAAAAACAGTAGGATGAGATTTGACAATGTTTGTGATTTCTTGAGATAAGGATGTGTGAAAGGAGTCTAGTGTTTTTTCTTTGGGTTGGGCCATGGAAATTTTGAAGTGTTTCTTTAGTAGGTTGGTAAAGAAAAAGGCGCATTGAATCAATGGAGTCTGTATGGAGTAGGTGGCATAGTTGGTTGTATGTTTAGGGTGTTGGTAAGGCTTAATATCTCTTGTAATGGTTATGTCTTTATTATTATAGGTGAAGTATAATTTGGGTATTGAAAAATTAGTTGAAACAGAACAAAGTGGTCATAAGACCACATCTTCCCCCTTCAACGGGAGAGCAAATAAAAATATGTGGTTTTGCAAAGTGATAGGAACTTAAGGGTAGAGTCCTGAACATAGTAGGTGAAATTCATTGTTGATCATTACATAGAAACTGGGCATGAGTTTTGTGGGGGGGGGGGGGGGGGGGTTTCAGATGTTATGCAATATGTGGTTAGATAATGAGAGCAACCAATATCAATTAGGACAACAATAAATAAGATATCAAGCAACCCTTTAAACTTTACAGTTTTAAGGGGAATTGTCCCCGTGATAGCTTGTAGTGATAGTTGACAGTATGTTTCTTCTATTTCTATCTAAACCCTCACTACATCATAAACCTCATTAGTCTCTTGGATTTCAATAGGATCATTATCCTCTGTGATGAGTAATAGGAAATTTTTTGTTTCACATTTATGTCTAGGACCAAACTTTTCATCACATTTAAAACAAACCTTAAGCTTTTTGCTCTTCCCTTTAGGGATTAGTAATGTGTTGTGTAGGAAAATGATTTGGAAGTGTGATTGCAATTTGGATGGTGATAGGTCTAGTTGGTGTTTTGGTATTTGGAAAAAGATAAGATGGTTTTGTTATCCGGATTATGATGGCTAGATGGGCTAGGGTTTTATTTGAGGGTCTTGTAAATTTATATTTTGAATCCTTCAATTTGGCTTCAGTTATCTTGCGTAGTCCTATAGCTTGTGAAATATAGTAAAGGCATTGAATGGCTATCTCATTCCAATTTTGAGAACTAAACCTGATGTTAAATAATTTAGGATTTCATATGGTGGTAACTGTTGAAAAAATGACTCCAAACATAAGAAGGAAATGGTGAATTGTGATATTTAAAATATGTGATTAATATTTTTGAAAAAAACTTTTACTTTTAAATATGTTAGCGGATATGAAGACACATAAAGATAAAGAGAGATACATAGCGGTAATAAAATAATCAAGGAAAATAAAGAGGTAAGATTTAGAGAGAGTGTACCAAATATTTATAAAGGTTCAACCTAACCACCTAGTCTACTTCTGTTCCCAAGAGTTTCCTCTTGAGAGTTCAACTAAAAATACATTTAAGCTTTTTATAGGATTTGCCCACGAACCTTCAATAAATAAATAAATAGAGCTTTTACACTAGATAAACTCAAGAGCCAACAGACACAACTTTTACACGAGCATAACTCAAGAAGCGTAAAATAGAGCTTTTACACAGGCCAAACTCAGGAACCTACAACCATACTTTTATTGGATTTAGATTGCAACCTTTAAGTCCTTTACAATTAAAAAGAGAATCACAGTCTTGGATACATAAAATAAAGCATAACATGATTACAACACAACTCTTGCAAGGGTTTTTAACATATTTGTCACTATAAAAGTTCTCATGAAAAAGAAAATTTAGAACAAACATAGGAGAAAAAGTAGAAGAATATAGATTTCCATTTCGAAATTGGTGTGTAAAATGAAATAAGGAGAAACCTCCTTTATATAGGAAAAAATTGGCTCAAAAAAGAAATAATCCATGAGACATTTTAGTGATTTAATCGATTAACCTTAATTGTTAAAAGATGAAAACCTTTCAAAATACAGCAAACCTAATCCTAAAAAAGGAAATCCTAAAACGGATACATGCATTAACCGATTAAAAGTTGTCTAATTGATTAAAAGGTCATTTACCTAGTTCAAATCAATTTGACCAAGTCTTTAATTGATTTGGTAGTGTAAAAAATTTCCCAATTGATTAAAAATACTTAATCATTTCCCTATAAGCATTGATAGTATATTAAGATATTTTATGAAATAAGAATGTTTCTAAAACTTTTGTGTGTGTGTGTGTGTGTGCGAGTTCTATAGTATGTCAATACGTAATCTTGACCTTTTAAATTTAAATTGATAACTAAAATATGCAAAACATAGAATCATACAAGATTTAACACTTCCACAACTTCAGATCTGCAAGTTCCCTTACTTGATACAACCATGGCTTTAACACTTCAACTAGAACTTGAATCTTCTGTCTGATGAGGATTGATATATATTTTTGATGAATGCCATCATCTGAAGCTTTTACTTTGATAGATGAAATTAACAACCCATTTAATATAGAACTCTTGACATCCACAATCTGTTTAACCTAAGGAGTAGTTATCTTCAAAACTGCTTCATCAATTGTCATCATCAAAACCAAATGATGATTATATCTAGAAGAACATAAGTCCATATTCTCCCTCTTTTTTATGATGACAATGCATATATCATGGAGGTGGTAAAATAGAAAATGACAGGTGAAGATTTGGATTTATTAAACTCCCATCACATATAACGAGAGTATACTTCTCCATTTGGCATAATAAAAAATGTGGGAAGAGTATCATAAGCATATAGATCAAGTAAATATATAGATAAAGTAAAGAAGAAGAAGGAGAAGAAATAACTAGAAGCTTAAATCATGCATGATTTATTTGAGATTCCTATCTCAGTTCTGATGAAAATGAAATTTTCTTTAGGAAAAGCTTTTATGAAAGTATCAACTAGTTTATTAGATGGGGACACAAACTCAATTATGCTATCCCCCTTTTCAACGCAATCACTAATGAAGTGGATTCTAACTTCAATGTGTTTAGTCTAATAATGAAGTACCAGATTTTTTCTAAGGTTCATGACACTAGTGTTATCGCATTTTATCGAGACAGTTCACAAATTAATTCCATAATCACTTAGTTGTTGTTTCATCTTGATAATTCCATAATCACTTAGTTATTGGCATGCAAGGAAACAAACAAGAATCCAAGCAAATGAGTGTACCTTTGGTATTTTTCATATTCAATTTTCACTCAGGAAAATCAAAATTATACTAACCAACTAAAGTAAAATCCTTTCCTTTGAGGTACCATAGACCCATATGTGGTGTGTTAGTGAGATATTAATGGGACTGCAACTGCACGACTTTAACATGTTTAGTATAAAAATTATTGATCCCAAAGAGACCAATCAGAAACTACTATTCTCTACAACTACAATGTTCATCTAAGGCGACGCGAAATGGGTTTTGTTCACAAAACTGGAAAGTAAGCTGATATTAAATTAATTATACTGATGAGAGACCAAAACGCATCTCTCGTCAACCGTTGGTACTCATAAAATCATTGCTTATATTTATAATGAAAAAAAAATTCTTGTTGAAAAAGGATCAAGTTAAAGGTATTGTTCGCTTTCGCGTGGCCAATACTATATTTTGGCTCTATAATCTAACTACCCACTTTCGCGTCTCCAACATGTTACAGTGCAAAATCCCTTTTGGAAAATAATCACTTTTATTTACTTAAAAAATTTCATTTAGCAGAAAAATTAATTTAAAGGTACCATCGGCTTTCGCGTGGCCGGTACCGGATTTTAAGCGTATAAACATCCACTTCCGTGTGTCCGAATATACTCTTAAAATCACCTTTTTGAAAACTGTATTTTCCTAATTAATAAGAAAATTCTTTCATAATGCTTAAAGTTAACTACTAAATTTTCCTACAGTGAAATAAATATTTCACTCTTTCGAGTTGAAATCAAGATCACTATTTTTGTAAATATTATTGTGAATTACGACAAAATTCAATATCAATTTGTGAGGCAAAGAACAATAGCAATCAAAATATTGTATTCAACAATAATAATACGAACTCAGATAATATGACAGAATAAGGTAAGAAAAAACCGAAGGTTTGTTTACCCAATTTAATCAAACGATCTACTCTAGGGGAGAGAGCGGCTCTCCAATTCATTATACTCAGAAAGTTTTTACAAGAGATTACAAATGAGTTACAAGAAAATAGCCTTCGCCAACAACCCTATTTTCTATCCAAGTGTTTCCCTACCTCTCCAACTCTCAATATATGAACCACTCAAACCCAGGGTGTAATACAAGATTTTCTTTGTACATAGCTAAAACCCTATGCTATGCCTTTAAACCCTTGCTCTCCTTTTTTGGTGAAAATTTTAAGATTGTCACACACCAAACATATAAGAGATACATATTTATAATAGCAAATACCCAACAAACAAAGCCAAAATCACATGGATACATGGACTGAATCGAAAAGTCCTAAAACTCAAAAATACTATTCACCGTACGAACAACACTATTCACTGTACAGACGTTACTATTCACCCCGTGTTGATAACACTATTAATAATACAAACAACACTATTCACCGACCGATTTTTTTTCCACTTTTAGTCTAATTTTTGCGGTAAATGCAATCTCCAAAATATATTTTCTTTCTATTCATCAATAAAGGTTTTAAGGCACATTTACAACAATCTCTACCTTCACTTTAAATCGTGTTGATACCAATCAACAACATTGCTGCTCTCTACCATGTTGAAACTTTAATAAATAACTTTGATCAAATTCAAGCAACCGTTGAATCTTGATCTCGCAACTTGCATCCACTTGTTCCCAATTACCCTTTTCTGCCTAGCTAATTTAACAAGTCTGCAAGTATGGTTTTTCAACCACCCTTGACTCCACCTGTTTTCAAAGGCCACCCTGGAGGTTTTTCTTCTTTTACTTTGTAGTCCTTCAGCCACATTAAAAACATAATATCCAAGGCTAGCATAACCATCCCTTTGAGATGCTACAGTAACCCTCTGTACCTTATCATGAGTCAAATGATAATCAGAGATCTTTGTAACCATTCCTTCACTACTGCTAGCATCCATAGTAGGAAACTCCACCTCAAACTTAGTTTTTTCCGTTATAGTTTCTCCCTTAGTTTTCACTATTCTTCTTCTGAAGAAATTCTCTACCAATCAAGTAAGTTGTTTTAACCTCAGGTCTTCCCCTAAAACTAAATAACAACTCAGCGGTAACATGCATTTTTATCCCTTGATTTATGAAAAATTCATTGTACTCCTCTGAAAACTTTCTCAAGGCATCCATAACGCCTTAAACTTAAATCCCATAGCTCTTCCTTGTCATGAAAGAATCCACTACTTAATGATGAATGAATAGTAGCATTTGAACCTTCTAAAATATATAGGCCACATATTTTAGACACTTTAGCAATAATCAGTTCATCACGCAAAATCTTCAACACTCCATGTTCAACTCTAGTACAATAGCCTAGATCATCAAACATACTTATAGATAACAAATTTTGTTTGAGTTCTGGAACATACCTCACATTGTGAATAAGAAGTTCACTATTATTAAACATTTTAAATCTGACCGTACCAATACCATGAGCCTTGCATGCCTTATTATTACCAAGGCGAACTACTCCACCTTGCACCATCTTTGAAGTTTCAAAGTATTCTATTCTTAGACAAATATGATAAGAGCAACTTGAGTCAACGACCCAACTATCTTTAGTTTCCAAACTCAATACTACTAGTGCTTCGGCATCCTCATAACTTTCCTCACCCAATGCAACTACAACTTGAACAAAATCTTCATTGACCTTTCTTTCAGGACAATCCCTTTTAACGTGACCAATTTTCTGACAATTAAAGCATTTTACCTTTGACTTGTCAGAACTCTTTGATTTGGACATCCCTTTATGCTCACCTCCTTCTCTTGACACATTTAAGCCTTCACCACTATCTTCAATCTTCAAATCTTTCGAATTTGAAAATTCTTTGGATTTCACCACCGTCTGGAATTCATCCAAAGTGATAGTACCTTCTTTACCATAAGGCAGGGCATTCTTAAAATGCTCAAAGGATTTGGGCAATAAACTCAACAGGATAAAATCCTTGTCCTCATCATCCATCTTCACTTTAATATTCTCAAGATCATCGATAATCTTGTGAAATTATATGAGCTGCTCAACTATGGATTTGTTCTCCATCATTCAGAAGGAATATAGTCGTTGTTTCAGATACAACATGTGAGCCAAAAACTTTTTCATATACAATGATTCAAGTTTTTCCCACATAGCAACCACAGTTTTCTCCTTGACGACTTCTCTTAGAACTTTACCCCCGAGACACAAGATAATGACATTCCTGGCCTTATCCACCATCTCGTTCTTCTGTACCTGTGTGAGCCCTGAAGAAATCAATGCTTCACTCTTCAAAGCATTGATACACTTCTCTTGAATTAAAATTACTTGCATCTTAACTTTCCATAACCCGAAGTCGTTACCAAAAAATTTCTCGATATGCCATCTACTAACCATGATGCTCACTTGTCAATAATATCTCTTTGCTCCATGCACACCACACCACTTGTTGTGAATATAGTTGTGAATTACAACAAAACTCAATATCAATTTGTGACACAAAGAACAATAGCAACAACAATAAATGGTCTTCAACAATAATAATCCGTACACAGATAATATGACAGAATAAAGTAAGAAAAAACTGAAGGTTTGTTTACCTAGTTCGATCAAACGATCTACTCTGGGAGAGAGAGCAGCTCTCCAATTCACTATACACAAATTTTTTTTTACAAGAGATTACAAATGAGTTACAAGAAAATAGCATTCGCCTACAACCCTATTTTCTACCCAAGTGTTTCCCTACCTCTTCAAATCTCAATATATGAATCACTCAAACCCAAGGTGTAATCCAAAGTTTTCTTTGTGCATATCTGAAACTGTATGCTTTGCCATAAAACTCTTGCTCTCCCTTGTTGGTGAAAATTCTAAGATTGTCACACACCAAACATATAAGAGATACATATTTATAATAGCAAATATCCAACAAACAAAGCCCAAAATCACATGGATACATGGGCTGAATCGAAAAATCCCGAAAACTTAAAAATACTATTCACCATGTGGACAATACTATTTACCGACCTATTTTTTTATTTTATTTTTATTTTTTCACTTTTCGTCCGATTTTCGTGGTAAATGCAATCTCCAAAATATGTTTTCTTTCTGTTCATCAACAAAGGTTTTAAGGTACATTTACAACAATCTCCACCTTGACTTTAAACCGTGTTGATACCAATCAACAATATTGCTGCTCTTTACCAAGTTGAAACTTTAATCAATAACTTTGATCAAATTCAAGAAACCCTTGAATCTTGATCTCACAACTTGCATCCATTTGTTCCCAGTTACCCTTTTTTGCCTAGGTAATTTAACAAGTCTACAAGTATGATTTTTCAACCACCCTTGACTCCACCTGTTTTCTAATGCCTCCCTGAAGGTTTTTCTTCTTTTATTTTGCAGTCCTTCAGCCACATTAAAAATATAATATCCGTGGCTAGCATAACCGTCTATTTGAGATGCCACAATAACCCTCCTTACCTTATCATGAGTCAAATGATAATCAGAGATCTCTGTAGTCGTTTCCTCACTACTGCTAGCATTCATAGTAGGAAACTCCACCTCAAACTGAGTTTTCTCCGTTATAGTTTCTCCCAAGTTTCTCCCTTGGTTTTCACTATTATTCTTTTGAAGAAATTCTCTACCTACCAAGTAAGTTGTTTTAACCATAGATTTTCCCCAAAAACTCAATAACAACTCAACGATAACATGCATTTTTATCCCTTGATTATTGCAAAATTCATTGTACTCCTCTGAGACTTTCTCAAGGCATTCATAACGCCTTAAACTCAAATCCCATAGCTCTTCCTTGTCATGAAAGCCTCCACTAGTTAACGATGAATGAATAATAACATTTGAACCTTCTAAAATATATAGACCACATATTTTAG
The DNA here is from genome assembly GCA_963859935.3 of Lathyrus sativus. Lineage (NCBI taxonomy): Eukaryota > Viridiplantae > Streptophyta > Magnoliopsida > Fabales > Fabaceae > Lathyrus > Lathyrus sativus. The sequence continues at coordinate 645,575,174 of OZ012741.1, forward strand.
ACCCTTTAGCAATAATTAATTCATCACGTGAAATCTTTCAAACTTCACGTTCAATTGTAGTACAATAGCCTAAATCATCAAACATACTTATAAATAACAAATTTCGCTTGAGTTCTGGAACATACCACACATTGTGAATAAGAAGTTCACGATCATTAAACATTTTAAATCTGACTGTACCAATACCATGAACCTTGATTGCCTTACTTATACCAAGGCAAACTACTCCACCTTGCACCATCTTCAAAGTTTCAAAGTATTATATTCTTGGACACATGTGATAAGAGCAATCTGATTTGATGACCAAACTATCTTCAGTTTCCAAACTCAATACTACTAGTTCTTCGGCATCCTCACAACTTTCCTCACCCAATGCACCTACAGCTTGAACAAAATCTTCATTGACCTTTTTTTTTCAGGACAATCCCTTTTAAAGTGACTGATTTTCTGACAATTAAAACATTTTACCTTTGAATTGTCAGACCTATTTGATTTGGACATCCCTTTACGCTCACCTCCTTCTCTTGACACATTTAAGCCTTCACCACTATCTTCAATCTTCAAATCTTTTGAATTTGAAAATTCTTTGGATTTTATCGCCGTCTGGACTTCATCCAAAATGGTAGTACCTTCTTTACCATAAAGAAAGGTATCCTTAAAGTGCTCAAAGGATTTGGGTAATGAACTCAACAGGAGCAAAGCCTTGTCCTCATCATCAAACTTCACTTCAATATTCTTAAGATCACCGATAATCTTGTGAAATTCTATGAGTTGCTCAACTATGACTCTATAATCAAACTACCAGATTTCGTGTGTCCAACGTGTTACAGTGCAAAATCCCTTTTGGAAAATAATCACTGTTATTTACTTAAAACATTTCATTTAGCAGAAAAATTAATTTAAAGGTACCATCCGCTTTCGCGTGGCCGGTACCAGATTTTAAGCGTATAAACATCCACTTTTGCGTGTCCAATTATACTCTTAAAATCACCTTTTTGAAAACTGTATTTTCCTAATTAATAAGAAAATTATTTCGTAATGTTTAAAGTTGACTATTGAATTTTCCTACAGTCAAGTAAAGATTTCACTCTTTCGAGTTGAAATCAGTATCGCTATTGTTGTGAATCTTGTTGTGAATTACGAAAAAAATTCAATATCAATTTGTGAGGCAAAGAACAAGAGCAACCAAAATAAATGGTCTTCAGCAATAATAATCCGAACTCAGATAATATGACAGAATAAGGTAAGAAAAAAATTGAAGGTTTGTTTACCCAGTTCGATCAAACGATCTACTCTGAGGGATAGAGCAGCTTTCCAATTCACTATATTCAAAAAGTTTTTACAAGAGATTATAGATGAGTTAAAGAAAATAGCCTTCACCAACAACCCTATTTTCTACCCAAGTGTTTCCCTACCTCTCCAACTCTCAATATATGAATCACTCAAACCCAAGATGTAATCCAAGATTTTCTTTGTGCATAGCTGAAACCCTATGCTATGCCTTTAAACTGTTGCTCTCCCTTGTTGCTGAAAATTCTAAGATTGTCATACACCAAACATATAAGAGATACATATTTATAATAACAAATACCCAACAAACAAATCCCAAAATCACATGGATACATGGACTGAATCGAAAAAACCCAAAAACTCGAAAATATTATTCACTGTACGAACAACATTATTCACCGTACGGACATCACTATTCATCTATACTGATAACACTATTCACCATACGGACGGCCCTATTCACCTACCTATTTTTTTATTTTTTTATTTTTTCACTTTTCGTCCAATTTTTGCGGTAAATGCAATCTCCAAAATATGTTTTTCTTTCTCTTCATCAACAACGGTTTTAAGGCACATTTACAATGACTATGTTTCTGCTTTGCAACAAACTTTAATTATAAAAACATAATTTATTCATGCATAAAAGTAATTCTCATTATAAACATTAAATTTACGTCTTATGTGAGCACTGTCGGAACGACAATCCTCGCATTCCGAACTCAACTAATTTAAGCTAACATGGTGGAAATGTTAAAATACATCATGTATTCATGTTCATAATAACTATTGAAATAAGCATGCACGGAACAACAATATAATAAAAGAAAGCATGAACCCAGATAATAAATGCAAAATATAATAATAATCTGCTCCAAACGAAGACTTTAATTTGGTACAAACAAATTGGAAATAAAAATCAGAAAGACTATGCTAGCAAGATTAAAGCAGCAGGTACACAATGACAGACATATTTTCTCCAAATTTAAAATTTACAATAATCACTCACTGTGAGAAATTATCACTTTTACACAATATATTTTCTAGATAATGTAATGCTTGGATGCTAAAAATGGAGTTCTAAAGGACTATTTATAGGCTACAATTTGTGTTGGGTGTCATAAGATCGTGTCTAAAGTAGTGGAGATAAAATTGGATAATGGAGAAACTGCTTTAAAAAGATGGAGAAATTTTGGGACTGAGGTGCCATGATCGGTGTGATGACCATGACGTTTTGTTCTTCATGCAGATGATAATTGTTTTCTTCATGACAGGTCGTTCATCATCTAGCTTACAAAATTCTTTATTTTGTTGAATTTTAGTGATGGGTTAACTTTCTGTGCACGGTGACGACTGTCATGCAGGTAATGGACCTTTCATGATAGTAGAAATCATGTTTTTTCTTCCCTTTTTTGTCGTTTTTCATTGTTTCGTCAGGCGAAAAATTCAAACCACTAAATACCTGAAATAGACATACACTATCGACATAATGCTACAAAAGACATAAAAACGAAATTTAAACACATGAAAATCGAGTCAAATTATATGATATGTTTCTGATTCATCGGATACCTCATAATACATTTTACCATCGTGAAGTATGATTCTTTGAGGTTTTCTAGAAAATGATCACACAAATAAACGACAAATAGGATATCAAGATGAGATGCAGTAAGGAGATAAAGAATAAATCCTATAATACCTTGATATTTCCTCTCATCTTCTGCCTTTCCATCTTCGTCCTTATCTACACTGTATGACATACTCATAGGGGTTGAGATTGATTTTTCTTTATCCATGAAAAATATATTTATAACTCTTTAAATTATTTTTATGGATTGATCAAGGTCCCTTATTTTGATTTATAAATCGCATTCCAAGAAAGTACCGCAGATCCCCCATTATAGACGTTTCGAATTCATTCTACATCATATAAGAAAACTCCTTGAATAAGGATTCATTAATAGCAGTGAAAAGAATTAACATATTTTTGCATGAGTAAAATTTCATGCTCATTTTTCTTAACAAAAAATTTGTATTAACCTCTTCTCTTTAAAAAAATTCAGGCATAAACTTGCGTAGACCATCATGCCAAGCTCTAAGGGCTTAGACCATAGAGATCCATTTTTCAGCATGAAGACATGATAAAGTAAAAAGAAGTATTTTTTAAACCCAATACATTGATAACCATACACTTTTTTTGGATGTAATAGTTCAAGAATGCATTATTTACATCCATTTGGAATAGTTTTGAAATTAGAAATGCATGAGAAAGCTAAAAGCATCATTATGGCCTTCAATCTAGTTACAATAAGATATATTTCATCTATGTCTTTGTTGATTGTATCTTTCGCAACAAGTATTTCTTTATTTCTTAGAACATTTTCATTTTAGTCAAACTTGTTGCAAAATAACCATTTGGTTACAATCACCACATTAAATGAAGGTTTAGGAACACGTTCCTAAATATTATTTCTCTCAAATTGATTTAACTCACTTTGGATTCCAAGAGACCAATGTTTTTTATGAGAGCTTCATAAAATTCCTTTGGATCAACTTGGGAAACAAAATCCATAAAGTCACACACTTGGCTAAGAAGTGTCAAGTCGTGACTCCCATAGAGATCCTGATGATCACAATTTGATTTTTCGTTTATATTATCCTTTATTTTACCTTGGTATTTTTCTTGATCATTCACTTGATCTTTATCTTGGTCCTTATCTTCTATAATTTTTCTCTCCAAGATACCCTTACAAACAACCACAAATACCTCTACAACACATATGGTGTTAGTTCAATAAAGGAAAAAATATATGAATTCTTCTATAGTCGCAGTATTTTTGAAAAAGTTTTACTAGAAAAAGATAAGTTTTACTAGAAAAAGATAAGTTTTATTTCAAGTGTCTAAAGACCATACATATATAATAATTATACAATATTTTATTATGTTTGTCACACAACTTACTTAATACTAAATATATTATGATATACCCTTTCAATAATCAGAAAGACTAAACAATAGTATTAGGGCTCTTACCAGTAGTCCTAGTTCCAACAGATTTACCTTTACCATAAGAAGAAACTTCTCCTCTCGAGAGTAAAATAATATAAAAGATATATATATCTTTAGTCATTTGATTTGATTACTTACTATCACATTTAGAGTTCGAGTTGTCAAGCATATTTGCATAACAATTTGACTTTTTGACCTTTATTACCAAAAACTTTATCCTTTAGTGTTAGGAGATTTAATGTGTCTCAAGTCATTATATTTGAATATATTTTACAATTTTAAATCCTTCATTTTGATAAAATAATATTGCTCAAGATAACCAAACTTACAACAGTAATTGCATTTATAAACAGAGCAATTGGTTTTCTTTTTAGCATGTCATATACTTGTAAAAGACTTAGCATTATCATTCGGCTGATAACCTAAACCAACTTTGTTATACAATTATTTTTTATTTTCTAATGAAGATTCAGTTTATCTCTTCCTTTAGTAAACTTATCAAGTGTGATTTGCATATCATTAATTTTATTTTTCAAAACATCTCATCGATCATACTTGATAGGTTCAGCTAAGACTTAACAAGAAGAGGAATGACTTCAAATTAAAACACTTTTTTATTTTAGACTTTATATTTCTTGCAACAAATTTTTATTTTTTATTTTAAGGAAATAAACAGTCATTTTAGGGATGGATTCAAGGAATTTAATTTACTCAATTCTTTGTTTAATTTCTTACATGTGAAATAAGTCATTACAAGATAAGTGTGAAGTTACCTTGTCTTATTTATGATTTTCCATGAGAAAACGTTTCTTCTTCCTCATTTAAATATTCCATGTCATTGTCATCTCAAGCAATGTAGGCTTTCTCTACGTCCTTTTAAGGCTTCTTAATCTTTCTTTGATTTAGATTCTAATTCCTTATCTGGTTACATTTTTTAGAACAATTTGGTTTTGTATGCCCTTCTTTCTGCATTACTAGCATGTAGGAAAGGATGAGGAACTTAATTTCTTCTCGTGTCGATCATCTTGTTGCTTTTAAAATTTTAAAGATTTTTTTTGTGCCTCATAAATTCCTTAAAATTTTTAAACATGAAGTTCATGTTTTCATCCTTTTTACTTTGACAATCTTCATATTCTGACTCTATGTCTGAGACGTTTGTAACTTTTAAAACAAAACTCTTCTTCTTCATCATCAACTAGCCTCTTCAGCTCCATCTCGTGTTCTTGCAATTTAGCAAATAAATTAGCCAAATCTATGGAAGGCAAGTCTTTACATTTGTAAATCATTGTGAACTTAGGTTGCCAACTACGGTTGAACCATGCACATAATTTTACAACCAAATTCTGATTTTGAAATACTTTCCCTAGAGTTCTCATGCGATTCACAATGTGAATTAATCATTTTTTCATATCATAAATTTTTTCTTTAGGTTTCATTCTAAAGAGTTCGTACTCACGGGCTAATGTGTTTATCCTAGAATTTTTTTTACCTTAGTTGTTCCTTCATGAATGACTTGAAGGGGTCCCACATTTCTTTTGCCTTATTGTAGTTAGAAATAAATTAAAACTCATTAAGACAAATAGAGATAGTGGTGATGGTTTTAGCTTTCAAACTGCACTAGACTTTTTTCTTTTTTGTTGTTCTTTGGTCCATTCATATGTATCTTTGTTTACCACAACACCATTAACTTGATGTGTGAGAAGAAAATAATTATTTTCACAACTTTCCAAGTAACATAATTCATCCTGTCAATGAAGATTCTTATCTTCTCTTTCCATAAAGCACACTTTTCACCATTGAAGGATGAAAGACTCTTTAGTGAATAGTTTAAAGTAATTGCTTCCTCCTGAGACGATTATTCTTATAATAGAAGTTAAGGTATGAGGCAACTTATTAACCAAGTAACTCTAAACACAAGAGGGAATGAGGTGCATTGTGATATTTAAAATTAGTGATTGATTAAAAAAAATTTTACTTTTAAAATGTTTATGCTAAAAGATATGAAGAAAGATAAAGATGAAGATATATATGCATCAGAAATAAAAAAAATCAAGGAAACAAATATATAAGAGTTAGAGAGAGTGCACCCGAGATTTATATAGGTTCGACATAACCACTTCGCCTACTCATTTCTCAAATAGTTTCCTCTTAAGAACTACACTAAAAATACACTTGAGATTTTTACAAGATTTTCCCATGAATCTTCAACAACAAAGAGATAGAGCTTTTACAATGTCTAAGCTCAAGAATAAACAAACAATATTTTATAGAGGCTTAGCTCAGGAACCTTTAAATAGCGCTTTTACACAAGTCAAGCTCAAGAACCTAAAACTAATCTTTTACCAGGTTTACTCGAAAGCTTTAAGTCCTTTACAATTTTCAAGAGAATCACACTATTGAATATATAAAATAAAGAACAAAACCAATTAAAACACAACTCTTACAAGGTGTTTTTCATTCTTTTGTCACTATGACAATTCTCATGAAAAAGAAATTTAGAATAAAAAGAGAAGAAGAAGAAGAAGAAAACAAATTTCCATTCACAAATTTGGTGTTATAAATGAAATGAGGAGAAACCTCATTTATAAAGGTAAACATTTGTCTCAAAAAGGAAATAATTTACATGTCATTTTAATGGTTTAGTCAATTAACCCTAGATATAAATCGATTAAAACCTTTTAAAATACGATAATCTTAATCCTGAAAAAGGAATCCCTGAAACGGCTATATGCATTAACCAATTTAACATTTTTCTAATTGAATAAGAGTTTATTTACCTTGATCTAATGTATTCGATCAAGTATTTAATTCTTTAGACATTGTTAAAAATTTTCCAATTGATTAGAAATACTTCTTAATCAATTCCTCACATGCCTTGATAGGATTTCACGAGATTTTAAGAAATAATAAAGGGTTTTGAAAACTTGTGTGTATGTGTGTATGCGTACGTATGTGATTGTCATAGTACATCAAGACTTACTGTTAACCTTTTAAATTTAAACTAATCACTCAAATATGTGAAATGTAGGATCAGAGGAGCATTCCCACTTCCACAACTTCAGATCTTCAAGTTCCCTTGATGGATATAACCATGACTTTAGCACTTCATATGGAACTAGAATCTTTTGTCTGAGGAGACTTGAGATATCTTCTTGATATGTGTCATCATCATTAGATTTTGCTTTCACATTTAAAATTAACCCCTTGTCACATAGAAACTCTCAACATCCATAAATTGTTTGACCTATGGAGTTGGTATCTTCAAAAATATTTCATTGGTTATCATAATTAAAAGCAATTGATGATTATACTTGCAAACACATATATCCATACTCACCCTATTTCTCTATTCCCTCAATTTTCAAAATTATCTTGATATTCCGAAAATAGACTCGTGTTGTCTAAAGCTAAAACAATTGAGTTTAGTGGTTTTAATAGGTTGAGAGGCCAAAATGAAATTCAAGAGACCTTGAAAAAGTGATTGAATTAACCCGTCGATGGTTTTAAAACATCCACTTATACCATCCAAATAAATACCCTCTCGCATAAAAGTATCTACGAGTAAAAAATTTTATAAAAAAATATTATAGTAAGCAAAAAAAAACTATTTGGCTTGAAATAACCACTTTAAAGGATCAGTTCCATTAAAAATCCTGAGCTTTATTTTGAATGTCCGAAAAGAGTGATATGGGGTGTTTGTATTTTGTATAAATGAAGCAAATATATGGGTTTTTTAGGGTAGTGTTGGTGAAAATGTGTGGTTGAGACAGGTGTAAATGCTAAGTGTACATAGTGTAATTGTGGTGGTGGAGAAAAACTGAGTGGTGGTAGAGTGGATAAGTGGATAGTGAGTTGACTCCCCCATTTTGTGGGTATGGGAAATGTGTAATGATGCATACAATAGGGGAAAAGATTTTTAGGTTACCATATCTTCATAACTAGTAGAGTTTAAGAGTGATAAGATATACCTATAAAAACTTTGTTATGTGATGAGGATGCTCTCATTCACATCTTTGGAGGATGTGAAAATATTTAGGTCAACTGTTTCTAGAGTTTGGAGCCTGGAAGTGATTAGCATAATTGGAATGCTACAGCGCTTCCCAATCTCTCTACAAAATTTAGCTTTAGAAGAATGATTTAAAACAATAAATTTCTTTTTTTTCTCAGAGCCTTGGATGAGTTATGACATGTTTCCATAGGCTTGAATTTTGAGGCTTGGTCTTAAGTTAATATCTCTCAATAGCATGCATAATTCCATCCCTAACTTATGGTGCTTTTATAAATGCGCACTTAGCCATGTGATCTTAGCAGTTTGTGATCAATATGTGGCCTTTTTTGCTACTTTGGAAGATAAGGTTTTTGGATTGAATGCCATATATGCCTTAAATAATTACATTATAAGAAGATTCTTGTGGGAGGAGCTCTCTATTATTCTTGTCAGTTAACACATCCCATGGTGTTTGATAGGAGACTTCAGTGTTGTTTTGGGTGCTCATGAGCACAAAGGCTCTTTTACCCCTTCCAGGTTGCCTATGTAGGAATTTCAGGATTGGACAAATAATAATGAGCTTCTTCACTTGCCAACTACATGCTCATTCTACAAATGTTTTTGGAAGGAAAAGGATAGAGTCTGCTGGCTTTTAGAAGGTTATAGGAATACCAATTTTTGACATAGAATGGCAAAAAATTAAGCATACCACTAAGCTTCTGAGGTCCATTAAGATTGATAGTGTGTTTACCTCTGATCAAGAGGAGATTAGAGAGCATGTTGTCAGCTACTTTCAAAATATGTTCTCAAAGTCAAGCTCAGTGGTGCGGAACTGTGGACATATTGAGGAGTGTATTCCATACATCCTGAACAATGATGTCAGCATAATATTTTCCAGAATTCCTACTGATTTGGAGATTACGGGTGCAATTTTCAATCTCTACAAGGAATGGGCTTCTGGTCCTAATGGCATTGGAACCTTATTCTTTTAGTAGTATTGGGATGTCATTAATCAAGATGTTGTGCTTTAATATTTCAAAACTTATTGGATTATGCCTAAATACAATGCCAATACTTTGATCCTCTAAGCTAAGTGCAGCAATGCAGACTTTGTGGATATCTACAAGCCCATAACTATGGAAAGTTTCAAATTCAAGGTCATTTACAAAGTTCTAATTAAAAATTGGATTCTATCATGCCTCTCATTATATCCAAAGAGAAAAAAGTTTTGTGCAGGGTAGGAGCATTAAAGACTACATTGGTCTTACATCTGAAGCTGTTAACTTGTTACATAAGAAAGCTTATGGTGGCATCCTTGTGATGAAAGTGAATAGACCAAATATTTTAACTCCCTTTACTTGTTTTTGTTGTAGATTTTAAAGAGATATGGCTTCATTGACAAGTTTTGTAGTTGGATATGGTCTATTCTCATCTCAGCCAACATTTCCATCGATTTTTTGTTTGTTTTCACAACCATTATTTTAGATATATGTAAATAAGCAATTCAAATAATGTTTAAATATACTAACAAACAAAAATACCAATGAGACTAAAAGTTTTTTTTGCATTGACTTATTTTAAGTTACCCATTAGCATAAATTTTGTGAGACTATTTCTTTAAGAGAACTTATGTAAACAACTTATGACATTGTTCATAAGGTGATCTCATCTTATTTTCACAAGTTATCCAAGATAACCAAGTTTTATTTATTTATTTATAATTCAAAGTACAAAATATAACATAATGATAATAAAAAAATTATTCATATTTATTCAAATAGGTCGACTTGATAGGCTTAAAAGAATTTTCTTATGGTCTGAGGCATAGCCTTTTTAACTATATAGGCTTATAAAAAATCCTAGGCCTTTTCTATTTTAAAAAAAAAAACGTGGTCTGACCTGAGCCTGTGTAGGCTAGGCCATAGGCCCCGGTTAGTCAGCCTAACCTAATTCCACCCCTAGAGAGGGGTTAGGCATGGGACCCTCTCTCTCATCTTCTCTTTTGTATTATAGAAGAGGTCTTTAGTAGAGGCATTTCAAACATGATGCACCAGGAAAAAATCAAGCTTATCCCTAACCCTAGAGGTTTGGAGGTCCCATCTCACTATTTATATGCTGATGATGTGATGATATTTTGTAAAGGAGATATTAAATCTATTATTTCCTTAATTGACTTATTTTATAGGTATACAAAAGTCTCTAAACAATGTGTAAATCCTTCCAAATCAACTTTTTTTGCAGGCTCAATCTTAGAAATTAGATTGCATCATATTTCCAACATGTAAGGTTTCAAGACTGGCTCTTTTCCATTTTCTTACATTGGGGTGCTTATCTTTAAAGATAAGCCTAAAGCTATTTTTCTTAGGCCTTTAATTGACAAAATCAAATCCAAACTTAGCTCATGGAAAGCTTCCTTGTTGATTTTTGCTGGTATGGTTCAATTAGTGGAATTTAACTATCTTGGTTATGCTTGTGCATAGTTTCTTTGTGTACTCTTAACTTGTATCCCTAATTAAGGAGCTTGAGAAATGTTGCAAGAATTTTATTTGGAAAGGAGACATTGAGAAAAGAAAATTGGTTTCTTTGTATTTAAGGAAGGTTTGCTTGCTCTATGATTAAGGAGGCTTAGGTATGAGATTTCTCAGGATGCTTAATGAAGCCTCAAACTCAAAGCATTGAAGGGAGGTTATGAATTCTAGTGAGGTCTGGGTCATTTCTCTTAGAGGCAATGAAGGTGTGAAAGTACACAATAAGGGGGTGAATTTTGTTTTGCGTTTTCTTTAATTTATCTTTTGATCAGAGTTTCAGAATCAGAGTTGGTGTTCATATTCTATTTTAATTCATTGGCATCAGATATAACAGAAGTAAACAAATAACAGCAGAAAACACAAAAGATTTATCCTGGTTCCTCCCCTAACTGAGAGTATTTCAGTCCCCTTGCATCACAAGAGATTTTCATTATAACCACTTCATGATTACAATCGTTTATGCTTCTGCATAAGTCTTTTACACTTGCTCAGACCAACTGTCTAAGACTTTCTTGCTTAGAGCACATGTCTAAGACTTCTGCTCACATCCTCTGACCGAGTCACCTGCTCTTCTTGCCATCCAGACTAAGACTTTCTTGCTCACATCCTCTGACCAAGCCACCTGCTCTTTTAGCCATTCAGACTGAGACTTCCTTGCTCAAGCAGCACTTGAGACTTCCTGCTCACGCCTCTCGGACGGAAACTTTCCCTTTGCTTAATCAACCTCGGTAAATAAGACTTTCACCTGGGCTCAAGACTTCTGCTCAATCAGCCTTGCTAATTAAGACTCTTACAAATCAAGCACATAGCAGGAGACTTACGTAGCTCAAGCATCTTAGCTTAAGACTTGTTGCTTGAATCCCAATGAGACAAGACTTTTGCTCAAGCACATAGCAAGAGACTTTGATCTAAACTGCTGAACAGGCCCAACAGGATAGAGAACAAGGTGTACATGATACAAGTATCAGAGGTATGGGAAATCACCATAACAAAGACCTAAAGCACTTAAGATTTCTAAGAAATACAATGTTTAAGAAATCTTAAGACTTTTACAATTCAACCTACAAACAATAAATCTGCATATTACAATAGAGTTGACAATTGCTTGATCTTGCTAATCCTTCGTCTGGAGAATTCTTGTTCTATTTTTTCAGTAAAAAGCTTCAGCCATATTTATAGCCTTTGCAGAAAACTAGTCGTTGAGGAAGTAACTTAATCAAGTGTCTTTGTCTTTACCCATAGTACAAGAGATGTTAAGATGGATGCACAACAGATTCTGAATCCAGTGTGTAACACGTTTAATCTTTGAGTATTCAAGAGATTCTTGTACTGATAGAGCCGTTAGAAGTAGTCATCCATAAAGCATGTCAGCTTTCCTTGAGCTTTATAATCTATAGACTTTGACTAACAAACTGATAAGACACTACAGTTTTCTTTCTGCAGTACGGACGACTTCTAGCTTTATCACCAACTCAGAGCGGTACCAGATTCTGATATACAATTGCCAAGTGTAGTGACTCGTCTAAATACTTGACCTTCAACACCAGATTCTGCGCCAAGCCACATCAGCAAACGTTCTTCAGATTCTGCCACCAGAAGCTAATAATGAAGCAACTCCTAAGTGTGTCTAAGTAAAATAGATTCTGGTTATTTATGTACAAGAACAAGAACCTGCATAAATAAAACATACATCAAATGAATCATTATTCTTTCAATACTTTTGTTATCATCAAAACTAAAAGAAAATATGTCATAAATAAATCTTGTTCTAACAGAAAAGGCTTTTAGTAATGGTGACCCATCTCTCATAATTTTTCATCCTCTATTTGGAGTAGTATAAAGAAGGAGTGAAACAATGTTTCATATAACACTACAATCATTCTTGGAAATGGTTGTAACACAAACGTTTAGCTTGAGTCATGGCCAGAGCCTCCTCTCATTGATGTCATCCAAAATATGAGTTTGATCAATCTCAACACAAATGTATCTCAATTTCTTGCTAATGTCATATGGCCATTCTCTAAGGATACTCTTAGCTTGATTCAAATATGTCTCTGCTTGCTAGTCAAGTTACCTTAGACCTGAGTGAGGATTGTAAGGCATGGTGGGTTCATTCTACATCATGAAAATTGTCCATGAAGAAGGCTTATGCTTTCAAATCTCATACCAATCAAACTCAACCCTAGACTAAGAACTTCCTCCGTCCGAAGCTTTCATTTTGTTTACTTAATGAAATGAAACAATAATTTAATTAGTATTTAATTAACAAGTGAATTAAAATTAAGTATATATACAGAAACATCAATCAAATATCGAAGTGTTATTTTCTTTTTCAAAGAATCTAATCTAATTTTCAATTTTCTATTATAGCACGCACATGGAAATTGACCCTCTTGATTTCTCAAATATTTCCCACATGCACACACCATAATTATCCTTACTTTTCTTTGTTGGTTAACAGACGGAGATTGACTGCATAGATGCCTCCTTTTTTTCTATGTTTTTCTAATGTGAAGAGTTTTTGTATTGGTGGGGTATTAGTATGCCAATGTCTTACTACTTTGCTGACTCTATACATCTTATGCCTCTACGATGCCAGCTCAATAGCTCCCTTAAATTACGCCCAATTTTTGACCATAAACTTTTATTTATATATATATATATATATATATATATATATATATATATATATATATATATATATATATATATATATATATATATATATATATATATATATATATATATATATATATATATATATATATATATATATATATATATATATATATATATATATATATATATATAATTAGCCATAAATTCGTTTATATATAATACAGTCTCTATAGTGCTATTTAAACAAACGATTTATTCAAATGTCTTTCACCCTCTCATCTTTCAATATGATATTTAGAGCCAATTGAGAGGCAATTTTTCACTGTGTTTTACCCAGTGATCCACTATCTTCTGATGATAAAAAAAATTCATCGGCTTTGCTTCCTTTCATTGCCGTGAATCTTTTCGGCATCGATTCTCCGATCACCAACACATTACCGCCATCGCTGCTACTGTTTTCAACGACCTTCCGACAAAATACCACCACCGGCAAAAGCGAATCTTAAGATCCGACCAATCCCTAGAAGAATCACTGCCAAATGCCTTAACACACACCCACACACTTTACCATCTCTTCAGTGCATGGGCCTGACGCGCCGCCATTTCTACAACACATGACAACACGTCTTGACTCCTATCATGTCGTTGTTTTTGTCGGCGTGCTCAACTTTTTACCCCAAATCAAGATTTGCACTTAGTTTTTATTTACCATATACAGAAGTACGTATTCCGGTGCGTTTTCGCCTTGTTCGCCGTTCGTCGCGACCGTCACCATGCTCCCCATTACTGACAGACCTAGTTCGCACTTTTCCAGCCATCATCTCTCATGGGAGACATCGATTATGTCACTCTTATCAAAGTTTCGCTTATCCGGTGCGAGAAGCTGACCAGGACATCCACTGAATGATATGTGCTTTCCTTCCACTACTATAATCATGGTAGACAAAACGGAGGATGCGCTGCAAATTTTATGGTATTCGTTGTAACTACCGCAAACGTTACGATCATATTGAAGTTGAATGTCGTACAAAGGCAAGAGAATAATAACGACAACATATGGTTTCTATTGTCGCTCCATCGACTATCACAAAAGAAGTTATTATTCCAACTGTTGATTACAATTAGTTCCTTTAGTTCAAAACAGTTCATCAACAATCATCTTCTGCCATCGTTGCTTTGTTTGGTAATCATGTAGCCTTTGTCTCTACGTCATCCTCCCTTGGTCCTTGAATACTTGACTCTGATGCCTTTGATCATATGATTGGTAATAATTTTATTTTATCTCACTTGTCTTATTCTAATTCTTTGCCTTCTGTCATTGTGGCGGATGACTCTAAAATCAAAGTTCAAGGCCTTGGTCAGGCACACCCACTTCCAAACTTGTCTTTATATTTTGAGCTCTATATTCCCAGTTCTCCTTTCAATCTAATATCTGTTAAAAAGTTCACTCATACTCTTGATTGTTTGCTTTTGTTTATTGATAGTTTCGTTTATGTCAAGTATCGACGTACACGACGAACAATTGGAACAAGAAGTGAGTATGGAGGATTATATCATCTATCACCACCGGTGGCATGTGCTTATATTGCTTCTCAGAGGCTTAAACATCAGCGTTTGGGTCACCCTAATCTTCATAAAATGCGTCTTTTAGTTCCTAATTTTTCTAAGCTTGCGTCATTTGAGTGTTAGTCGTGTCAATTAGGCAAACATACTCGTCACACATATTGCCAAAGAGTAAATAAAAGTGATGTGTCACCTTTTGCTTTAGTTCATTATGATATTTGGGATTTTAGTCGTGTCAAGTCAACTTTAGGATATTATTACTTTATAGCCTTAATCGATGATTATTCACGATGTACTTGGTTATTTTTTTTATGAAAAAACGTTCAGATGTCTTCCATATATTCTAAGAATTTTATGCCAAAATTAAAAACTAGTTTGACACTTCCATTAAAATTGTATGCACTAATAATGCTCCTGAATATATTTCATCCCAGTTTCAATCTTTTTTAACATAACAGAGGATTATTCATCAATAGTAGTATGCTCACACCCACAACAAAACGATGTCACTGAACGGAAGAATCGTCATTTAGTTGAAACTACACGGAGTCTTTTACTTCACCATAATGTCCCTTCTTTTTTGTGTGGTAATTCTCTTCTCACAGCTTGTCACCTTATCAATTTGATGCCTTCATCGGTCCTTCAAGATCAAATTTCTTACTCTATCTTGAACCCGCAATATGATTTCTACCTTATTCTTCTCCACGTCTTTGGTTGCACATGCTTTGTTCATGACCTTAGTACGGGTAAAGATCAACTTTCTGCTAAATCTCTCAAAAGTATTTTTCTAGGCTAATCACGTATATAAAAAGGATATTGTTGTTTTTATCCCCAACTTTAAGATACATTGTTTCCTCCGATGTCACATTCTTTGAAACCTCGCCATTTTTCTCTGCCTCTGTGTTACCTAATGAGAATGGTACTTCAAATGTTCATGATATCCATTCCATTATCCTCACGCCCATTGCAGTCCCTACAACTCCATTGCAGGTCTACCAGCGACGGATACCCCATCCATCAGAGTTAAGAGATGATATTGGTCCACCAATATCATCTCTTGATCCAACTACTCTAGTTACGTCACCTGAACTTGACCTTTCAATAGCATTACGAAAAGGTATTCAGTCTTATCATACTAATCCTAAATATGCTTGTGTTTTAAATTATGATCATTTATTTACTTCCTATGTCTCTTTTGTTTCTGCTCTAGATTTTGTGTATATTCCCAAGTTTACATGTGAAAATATGAATGATCCCAATTAGCGTCAGACGATGGTGAAAGAAATGACTGCATTACATTCAAATAAAACTTAGGAACTGTTACTTTACCCCCAAACAAAAATAGAGTGGGATGTCAATGGGTTTATACATTGAAAGTTGGACCAGATGGTCAAATCGGCCGTTTCAAAGCCCGTTTTGTAGCCAAAGGATACACTCACATATTTAGTCTTGTTTATGGTGATACTTTTTCTCTAGTGGCCAAGATCAGTTCAGTCTGCCTCTTCCTTGCAATGGCTACCATTCATCATTAGTCGCTTCATCATTAGACATTAAAAAGTGTTTTTACACGCAAAATTAGAAAAGGAAGTTTATATGGATCAACCTTCAGGTTTTACTATTCCTAGAAATTCTAGACTTGTTTGTCGACTTCGTCGTTCTCTTTATGGGCTTAAACAATCCCCACATGTTTGGTTTGGTCGCTTCAGCTCTGCTTTGGTACAATTTGGTATGACTAGATGTGAAGCAGATCACTCTGTTTTCTTCCTTCATTCCTCCACCGGTCAGTGCATCTTTCTTGTGGTCTATGTTAATGACATTGCTATCACTAGAGATTATAAAAAGGGTATCTAGCATCTCAAAACTCATTGTTTCAAAAAATTCAGATAAAAGACTTAGGTTCACTCATATACTTCTTAGGCAATGAAGTTGCCCAATCTTTATCAAGAATTACAATTAACCAACACAAGTATACATTAGAAATTCTCAGTGAAATTGTTATGCTTGATTGTCGTCCTATTGATCCTCATATGGATCCTAACATCAAACTTCTTTTGAGTCAGGGGGAGCCATTGAAAGACCCAGGAAGATACCGACGACTTGTAGGTAGACTCAACTATCTTATAGTCACCAGACTGAATATTACATTTGTGGTGAGCATTATGAGCTAGTTTCTGAATGCTCCTTGTGATAGTCATCGGGAAGCAGTCATTCAAATTCTTAGATATATAAAGAATGCAGCAGGAAGAGGACTATTATGTGAAGATAAGGGTGATGCTAAAATAATTTTCGTGTGTGTGTCTGTGTGTGTGAGCACACATTTGTGGTTTAGCCGTACAACTTTACGAAAATGCCTTTTACATTTTACAATATTGTTCAGTCAGACGCGACAAGGCGGGTTTTCACACACTCAAGGCTTCTCAGGTACTTCAATCTTATAGACATTTGCTTTAAATTTACTTGGAGATGAAGCTTCAGTTATATTCAAAATTAGTTCCAATCATTAGAGAATCATACACATCAAACCTTATAGTATGATTGCAACTTTAACCGCTTTATACTTGGTTTTATTCTTCATCATCAAAAGTATATTCATCAATAAAGCTTCCTTGACCTGTAAAACATGGTTTCACACCCTTTTCATCTTTGGCCACTTGATCAAGTCAGATTCGCTTCCTAGAGATAGTAACAAGATGGTGAAAGTGTTCCACTTACTACAAAGAATTTTTAAACGACTGTGAGACTGCCTCTAGGGCAAGACTCATACAGTTAGTCAGCTGTTGATTTAGCAAAGCAGTATGAGGGCATAAGGACTCTAATTCTCTTTGAGAAGATGTTAAACTGCCTCGAATAGAAGTCAGAGCCTGGTTCTTTTTCTCCACGGTCTTCACCAGATGAGTCACCTGGTTAGAGAGAGAACCAACGAGGTTCAAGGAAAGAAAAGCATTCTTCACGCTACTAAGGGTAGAAGCTTTCTTTATTTCTTGCAGGTATTTATCCCTCTGAAACTTTAAATCAAAAACACTCTCCTGCAACTGCTTCTCCTCATAACAATGTTGGTTGGATCAAAAAGCTTCACAATGGCCAGCTCCGCCAAGAACCAAAGCAGCTGAAGTATGCTGGGAAGACCGAGCTAGAAAAACTAATTCCTCCTCCATAGCTGGACCAAACAAAACATCCAAATAAGAGCAGTCTTTGTACAATAGAGGAGTTTGGAGACTTTCAGAAAAATGAGAAATAGAACTTGTCAATAATGGATGGGTAGTCAGACCCATAACACTCAGGAAAGTCAACAAGCTCTCTAAAACACCGTTTCTCCCAATCAGTTATATTCCTCACCTTATAATTCAGAGTTATACTTCATCATGCATTTACTATGCACACAATTATGAGTAAAGCAGACATATTATGGATAGACGTATTAAAAACAAAAGAGCCCTGAGATTTTGGAACTTACCAAAAATGGTCCTCTTTCCATCTTGAGAGTGACACCTATAAACAACTGGATGTCAATAAGGCACTTCAAGCATTTCTTTTCAACCTCCTCTGAAATATCCCAAAATACAGATAAATTTCATCAATCCGCCTTTCTGGTACCGAGCCTCATCAAAAATATCATTTTCCCCATACACGTAAACATGATTCCCAAAAAAAAAAGACTCTTAATCCAATACTTAGAGAACAACTTGACACATCTTCCTTCTACTCTGTCTCCAATGGCGTAAACTGTAGCATGCATTTTGGGGCCGGTGGGAGCGACCAAAAAGAATTGATCTTTGAAAGACTACAACACCGAAGAAGACAGAAAGCCATGCACAGTCAACTTCAGATAGATTAAACCATTACCACGGATATGAGTTGCAGAGCCACAACGACATTTAAAAAGATGGAAGAAAAGATCACAAAAGGTTTTCTATTAAAATATTCACACAAATATTGATAAAACTTCACATATACCCGGTCGACAAGATGAAGTTGCAAAGGAGTCACCGTCAAATGCTTTAGAACTTATATCTTAAAAGCATAAAAGGGGAAACAAAGAACAATGACGAAGAAAATGCACTTATAAAAGGGGATATCACAATCACCATATTTGATACATATCATTTCACCTTCTATCGGACTCAAAATTCCTCAATAAAAAGATGGACTAACTTGAGTAAATGTGTCATCAAGACCACCCACCTTCGTGAAAGTAGAAGGAGTGGAAGAAATAAACATTCATCCAAGAAGTTGGAACATCCCTCTGAGTCATGTGAGTACTCTTCTGTGATTTCTTCATCATAATGTACAAACTTTTCCGATACACAAAAGTGATAATATCAAAGAAGAAGGTGGTTGCAAAACTAAGGAAGTAACTCAAAGAAAGTAACTTTAGTTCTTCAAAAACTATTATTTAGTATGCAAAGGGCTACATCAAGTATGTCTAATCATTTGCATGTAGTACTCAAGAGTTTCAGTTCTCAAAAGATATGATGATAACACTCCTAAAAAGATTTACACAAATTCTCATCGGTTAATAGGAATAAATCAAACAATCATATAAGTCAGAGTTCATTGATACCAAATCTCAACTGTTAATAGGATTGATTCAAACAATTATATTAAATTAAATAAAAAGCTAAAAATATATATTATCATTTTTTCCCTAAAAAATAAACTACTTGTTTGATCGTTTAATTTATTACCGGTTGAAATTTAATGCAATATTTTTAGACTTACAAGATGTTCTATATATTCATATTCCCAGTTTCATATTTGTTATACATTTTATTTTAATTTTTACTACTATATTAGGTCAAAATATAAGGTATAGACATAATCAAAAAATTAAAACGCTATCGTATTCCATTTATTTACAACGCTATTGTATTCCATTTATTTACAAATATAAAATAATTGTCTTTTAATAAAACTTAAAATAAAAAATATTCATAGATATAATAATTGTATTTCATACTTTTCATTTAAGGATCATGCATTCCTAACTTAAAAGGATGAAGATATGTAGACCCCAAAAAATTATTATGATAATTTTTTCCAGCTTCTGCGTTCCAACCTTTTTTTTCCTATTCAAAAGTTTTTTCTAGGACCATTTGCAAAAGTTTCCCACTTCTCCTCCATCACAGGACATTAAAAGTGCAATGACACTCATTAATTTGATAAAGTCAATTTTGTATTAATAACATATTTCCCTTTTTCTTTATATGGCTCTTTTTGTGATTGACATTAATATTGAAAATAATTTGGAAAATTATATTAATATTTTATTTTTGTGGCTGACAAAAGAACATGATCAGCTTGAGAAATGGAGTATTATTGATGCTGGAAAAATAAATACCACAATTATTATCATGAGAAAAAGCTATATGGTTCATTCATTGATTGAATTGTAAAGCCTATTTTATATACAATCAGAAATAAAAGAAATAGATTTAATAATGTGCATGTAAAGGAACAAGTATGAAAGTTATCTTTAAGGGGAAAAAGAGCAAAGGAATGAAAGTTATCTTTAAGAAAAATTAAGAGAGAAATTATGATAAAGAAAAATTGAAATTTGATACTACACTTTATTTTTATGTTTGTGTGTTTTTATCTATTTTGAATCTGCCCCCACAAAAGTGTCACCCAATTGTCTACATTATGTTTTCTTGGAGCTTTCTAGCAAACCACACGCATCTTGCAAATTTTCTTGGTCATTTACGATTTTGTGATTATCGATTAAAATGTAATCAATGAGATTCTTCAATAGCTTAAAATTTAATCAATGAGATTCTTCAATAAACATTCACACTTTTTTTGATATTATTGGTAAACATATATACATTATAGGCTTAAAATAAAAGTCTTTTGGTCAAGTTGATGAGTTTTTTATTTTTGTTTTTAAACTTTTTTTAATTAAAATTCTTATATATTACTTTCGTTTTGGTGTTAGTCTTTGTTGCATTTTAAAAACCGCAATCTTCAAAGGGAGTATCACGCGCTCGCGAAAAAAATATTCGAATAGATTAGCCACTGAATTTTATTTATTTCAAAAAAAAATATATATCGATAAAACTCTTTAAAAAATAAAAAATGATCGTCACAACTAAATTTGGGTTCAAGGGTCGATTATGCAAGGAAAATATATAACACCTCTCACGTCCGTTGTACTCAACAAAAACCTTTAGTAAGATTTGTGATTGAATATTAGCTATCCTTAATTGTTTTTTTCGAGTGATAAAAGATTAAAGAGAAAAAGAAAGGGGTCGCAAAATTTTTTATTTATTAATATGCCCGACAAGATTGCAGGACTTGCTCCTATGTATCTCCGGGTGCAATGGAGAATCAAGGTTACGTAGTTCTAGGCAGAAAATATTTGTGTGTTAGTCGATTTTAGGAAAAGATTCTCAAGTCGAATTCGAATGAAAAACATTGTTGCCCAAAACATGGATAATTGAACATTTGCATCACTTCAAGAATGAATGACTTAATTTGGATTAGCACAAATTTATGCATCATCACATTCGAGCAGAAAATATTTGATATTCTCATGGAAAACGCTATTTGCATCGTTGCGGAATGGATGAAGCATCTTTCATTTATGAAAAAAAATGAATTGAAAGGCAAACGACAAAAGGTTTGAATGTGTTGAAATTGGTTTTAGGCTTGGAAGACGAACATTTGTGACTTGCAAGCGATTATTAATTGGGCCTAATACTCGAGAATATGACTGAACCTTTCACCCAGGTAGTCTTTTTCTTTCAATTTGTTTGCTAAAAGGTTCGAATATTTACAAGTGTTTTAAATGAAAGACAAACATTTGAGCTTGCAAGCTATTACAACCTGGACTTAGTGTTTGGGACTATGACTGAACGTTTCACTCAGGTGGTCTTTTTCTTTCGATTTATTGCGAAAAGAAGACACATTTGTATTTTTGCGAAATACGAGTATTTATGACTTACAAACAATTATCACTTGGGTTTAATACTCGGGCTTATGAATGGACTTTTCACCCCAGTAACCTTTTTCTTTCATTATTGTTTAAAATAGTCAAAGTATGAATTAATCGTTTTAATTTAGATTGATAAAAGAGCTTAATGTTGGATTAAGCGTTTGATTTGATTTAGCGGAGCGAATTAGAAAAATGGTTTGATTTGATGAAGGAGTGACGAAATGCTTTGAAAATTACTTGATGACGATCGAGTGTTTTATTATGAAGAGATTAATTTTTAATCACCGTTTACTTTTTTGTATTAACAATCATGCATTAGTTAAAGAAATAATAAAATAAACTAAAACAATACAAATAAAAGAAATAAAAATAAAGGGGGAAAAGATACACTATCAATACATAATGTGTGAACAATTAAAGAAAAATACAAAAAATAAAATAAATAAAGTAATAAAAGGGTTAGGGATGCACTATCAACACATGAGTACTAATAAATGGCATGAAAATAAAGGGAGATGCATTATCAATACAAGAGTAAAATAAAATAAATAAAGTATAAAAGAAATAATTAAAAGGAAAAAATGCAATTAATTCCTTAATTGAATTAAATAATTAAGTAATTTTTTTTTAGCTTTTAAATATATGAGCAATTGAAATTAACAAGTGCATGAAAAGAAATCAAGATCAAAAAAATAAAATGACAAAACATTTAAGAAAAATAATAAAAAGAAATAAAATTTAAAAAAAAGGATGATGGCCCAAATGGGATACAAAAGCACAAGAAAATGGGGAAGTTTTACCCCATACCCCTACACTTATACCTATACTCCTACATTAAAAAATTTTGGACCAAAATATCCTCGTATAAAAATTTATTATTTTTTCATTTTTTTAATATTTTTTTATTTGTTTACCGGAAGACTTTTTGGAAGTCTTCCGGTTCACATTTTTTTAATATGTTTACCGGAAGACTTTCTGGAAGTCTTCCGGTACATATTTTTTTCGTTTGTTTACCGGAAGACTTTTTGGAAGTCTTCCGGTTCATTTTTTTTTTTAATTTGTAATTAATATTTAAAATTTATTAATTTTATATAAAGATCAATTTAGTAAATTTTTTAATATTATACTTAAAATATAAAAATTCTATAAATAGAGAATCATTTTCAGAATATTTTCTATTTACTATAATTATTAGAATACTAGGATTAAAATCATTTATTTTAAATGATCATAATAGTAGAATTTTCTCAAATATCTTATTAATCTTAAACATTAATAAATAAAATAAATTTAAATATAAGATATAAGTTTACATTATTCAATATATTTAATCAAATGAAAACATATGTGATAAGTAAATAATGTATTTTAACTTAAAATGATCACAATAAGTTAACTTGCAAAATAATATAAGTAATAAATTAATAATGTATTTTATTTAAAATAATTACAATAATAAAATACGCAAATAATGTGTTTTATTTATAGGACTGATATAGTTTTATTGATTATTTAATTTTGAATACTACTATGAATATAGTATTTAATCTATACTTTAGAACTCACATAATTATAAATATAAAAAATATTGTTTTATTACCCATATTTTTATTTAATTAAAAAAATAAGAATATAAATTTATTATTTGTTTTTCATTTTTGTTTGATCTTTTTAATTATTTCACTTTATTTAATATTTTTAATAAAATAAATAATATATTTTATTTAAAGTAAGCACAGTATAGAATATGCAAAAAATTTATAAATAAAAAAAGATCAAACAAAAATGAAAAATAAATAATAAATTTATATTCTTATTTTTTTTAATTAAATAAAAATATGGGTAATAAAACAATATTTTTTATATTTATAATTATGTGGGTTCTAAAGTATAGATTAAATACTATATTCATAGTAGTATTCAAAATTAAATAATCAATAAAACTATATCAGTCCTATAAATAAAACACATTATTTGCGTATTTTATTATTGTAATTATTTTAAATAAAATACATTATTAATTTATTACTTATATTATTTTGCAAGTTAACTTATTGTGATCATTTTAAGTTAAAATATATTATTTATTTATCACATATGTTTTCATTTGATTAAATATATTGAATAATGTAAATTTATATCTTATATTTAAATTTATTTTATTTATTAATGTTTAAGATTAATAAGATATTTGAGAAAATTCTACTATTATGATCATTTAAAATAAATGATTTTAATCCTAGTATTCTAATAATTATAGTAAATAGAAAATATTCTGAAAATGATTCTCTATTTATAAAATTTTTATATTTTAAGTATAATATTCAAAAATTTACTAAATTGGTCTTTATATAAAATTAATAAATCTTAAATATTAATTATAAATTAAAAAAAAAAATATGAACCGGAAGACTTCCAAAAAGTCTTCCGGTAAACAAAGGAAAAAAATATGTACCGGAAGACTTCCAAAAAGTCTTCCGGTAAACATACTAAAAAAATGTGAACCGGACGACTTCCAAAAAGTCTTCCGGTAAACAAATAAAAAAATATAAAAAAAATTAAAAAATAATAAATTTTTATACGAGGATATTTTGGTCCAAAATTTTTTAATGTAAGGGTATAAGTATAAGTGTAGGGGTATGAGGTAAAACTTCCAGAAAATGGTGGCATAAGCCCAAATGGGCGCTACGCCCACCAGCCACCAAACAAATAAAATTGTGAAAAAGACAACAAGAAAAGCATGATAAAACAGATGACCAAGATTTAATCTGGGTTTGTCTTAAACAACAACGATAAAATTCATCCTTATTTTGGCCATACCTTACTCAATTTTGTATGGAATTAAATAAATGAATAATGAAAATTGATGATATAACGAACATCATGAAAACTCTGAATTAAAATATAATTAATGAAAGAAAAAAAGAAGTGATTTAATCACGTTTGCTCATGGAGGTGTAAGAACACTTTAAACTCTTGATTCTGAACCAATAGAGTTTTCATTCAAAACGGTGATCATTAAGATACTAATTAAGTTTAGAAAGAATAATAAGAGAAATAAAATTAAATAAATAATAAACATTAAAATCCTACCTAAATAAAGAAAAATAAAGTGACTCGAAAATTAGAGAGAAATTTGTGCAAAGTTTTGGCTTGTTCTTGTGAATGTTTCTTGGTGAGATTTGTGAATGAGAATGCTTTTATTTATAGACTCTAAAAATAGTAGTTTTTGAATTATGAAAAACAGGTGTGAGTGATGTGATTGCATTCTAGAAACTTAATTAATCAAATAGTGAATTATGATGTAATATTTGTATGAAATAATGATGTAATATATGAGACATATTTTGGACCTCCTAGAAACATTTTTTGTTTTTGTTTTATGATGTATGAAAATATAATAAAATCAAATGGGTATTATGATGATAAATCAAATTACCATGAATTTATTCTCTTTTTTTTTAATGCATAGTAAAAAAATGCAAATTTAGTCAAATTCTCCAACATGTGAAATGCCGACTCTCTTTTGATTTTTATTATGATGCATGATAATGATCAATGATGCACGATTTTTTAGTCAAATTTTAGAATAAGTGAAATATTGACTTTTGGTTGACATTATTTGATGATGGAAAGACATATGGATAAAAAATACAAAACATGACAAATTGACATGTATCAGATGAATTAAAAAACCAGACAAAATTGGAGTATGACAGCTGCCCCTATTTAAATATCTTCGACTAGAGGATATGAAGAGGATCAACTCTTCATATGATCATGGTGGGAGATAGTTAAATGCCAAAGGACCCAAACTTTGTACCTTGATGAAATGATAAGAGATGTCATGAATGCATAAATGACCTTTTTTTTTTTTAACTGAGAATTTGGTATGAGAAATAGACTCTGTGGGAATTATGGAAAAAAAACTCGTAATGAAGATTTTACTGAGGATGAATGAAACAAGGTGAAAGGACTTCCTAGGTAAAATAAGGAATATCCAGCAAAACTTGGAATAGAAAGGACAAACCCTAGAAAGATATTAGGGACATCCAGAAAGGTACTGGACGCAAAAGAAAACAAACTGAAGAAATATCAGACATTTAAAAAAGTATTGAATATAACAAATCTGAAAAAATACATCAAAATCATCCAGAAAAGCAATGGCGACTTCACTAGAGAAAAGGAGTCAATCTGAAGATACATTAGAGACATTCAGAAAAGCATTGAATGTAACAAACTCTGGAAAATATATCAGAAACATCCAAAAATTCGTTGGATGGAAAGGAAATGAACATACATCAGAGACATTTAGAAAATTAATGAATGTGATAACTCTGGAAAATACACTAGACACATCCAGAAAAGCATTGGATGAAAAAGGAGTCTAAACTCTGGGAAAACATTAGAGACATACAGAAAAGCTTTGAATGAAAAGGAAACCCATTCTGACAAGATATCAAAGACATTTAGGAAAACATTGAATGCAAAAGGAGACCTAAACCCCAGAAATATATCAGAGTCATCCAGAAAAGTATTGGATGAAAGGGAAACTAATTCAGAGATTTCTTAGTATACATCCAAAAAAGTATTGGATGAAGAGGAAAATAAAATCGAGGACATCCAGAAAAGCGTTGGATGAAAAAAAATGATTTTGAAGATACATCTGAAACATTCAGAAAAATGTTGAATGTATGGGAACATAATGTGGAAAAACATCAGAATAAACATGACACATCTGAAAAAACATCGAATGAATTTTGTAAATATATCATAATGATAGATATATCCGGAAGAACCACATATAAGTATAAAAAGGGTTCCAGGAAAACATCAGAATGACATGACATGTCCGAAAAAACATCAGATGTGTTATAGAAATACATCACAACAACAAGACATATCCGAAAGAACATAGGATAGGTTCTGAAGAACATTAGAACAACGTGACATATTTGGAAAAACATCGGATGAGTTTTGGAAATACATCAGAACAAACAAGATATATCCATAAAACAACAAATAGAAAGAGACAAATTGAACCTGAACAGACAAATATTTTCTTTTTGTAGGTGCCAACAAAGTTGGGCTTTGACTACAAGGTAAGATGTTGATGACAACATGACCTCGAAAAACGAAAATGAGTATGAAACACTCTTTGAGCTATGCATAATATTGAGTCTTGCATGACATATATCAGTGCATGCAATGCAAATGCTTAATACAACTGAATTAGACTCTTTTGTAAGGTAAGGTTGGAACTCTGATTCCACAACACATGGAACTTTACTAACTTTGCCTTCGGAAGATGTTTTAAATACACTTCTATCACACTTATCAATTATATTAGGTTGATATCCTTTTGGGAAGGACTGGTGATATTTTCTTGGGGATTTCTAGAAGTAGACTGTCCGAAATTGATTGATTCTTGAAATGACTGCTTTACTTTCACTTAAAATGTTTTCCCCAACATGAGTCTTGAAGATATTTTCTCTTGGTCAACAATTCTTTAGGATGGTTTGCCCTGATCAACAGATCTTGAACTAATTTCTCTGAACAACAAGATCTTAACTGCAATATGCCCCTAATAGGATCATTGATCAAGTTTCTCAACTGTTTTCACTTCCTTGATGATGAGCGCTTACTTGCAAATAAAATTGTTCATTAAAAATGATAATTTTAATGTGATGCTCATGCAATTTTTGAAATCAAAATCATTATTAAAATGATATTGTTGACACATAACTAATGAATCACTGGTCAAAATGCAATACTTGTTTAGACATTCAAAGTGAAAGATAATGTGAAGGTTTGATACCAAAACAAATTATTAGAAAATCTATTTGGAGTGAGTTTACGCAATCTTGTTGCATTATACTTTCAAAATAAACCTAGCATCAGTTAGGTCTTTTGAAGGTTATAACGCGGTCTGGTTCACGATTTTTGAAACAAAGGATATAAGGCTCAAAATTTAATCTCAACCCAACCCATTCTCTATGATGATCTTTAGTCCTACGTTCAATTAATTCAAGTTATGCATTCAGTTTCCAAGAGATTTAGAATTGCACTGATGATGATGGCTCAAAACCCAAGGAATTTTTCAGATGACAGCCACTTCTCCTTTTTTGGTAGTCATAACATTTTGTTCAAGAATTTGGTGACCCTTTTGATTTTGATATGATTGTCAACTCATGTTGTCTTTGCTAAGGTTTTTATTGATCACTTTAGATTGATAATTTTTTATCTTTAATTTTTGTCTTGACTGCTTCTTTGAAGTTTTCAGTCCACCGGGATGCTCTAATTTTTTCCTAAGTCAACCTTTTAGGTTCTCACTTTGCAGGCTTTCTCTTTTTGATCTAGAAAGATAGTGACTACCTTATTGTGGATGAGAACAACCACTGTCATTTTTATTTTATTTTCATGACTTCTTCGACACTTCTTTGATGTGTGCAAAAGAAAGATCGGGGTTGAAATTTTTATTGAAAGGTGTACAAAATAATTCTCTTGAACTTGAATGCACATCCGAATTAACTAAGAACTATCCTGCCCTAGGTTAAGATTACAGTTTTTTTCGTATAGAAAGAAACACCAACTTTTAGGCTCAAAGGGTTTGACTAGGGATTAACTTCCTTATTTCTCCAGTGTCTAGGAATTGAAACAATGCCTAACATAACTTGGGTATTTTATTTTCGTCATTCTACCTTCAATCTTTGCTTAAACAAAAGTTTGATGAAGAAAAATGAATGGAAAAACCTTGATATATTTTGTAATTGGCAAAATACATTTTTTGGTCCCTTAACTATACCTTAAGTTCAGATTAGTCCCTTAATTATTTTTTGTGTCAGATTGGTCTCTTAACCCTTTAAAATGTATCATGTTAGTCCTTTTTGTCTAATTAGCGACAAAAAAAATTCAAAATTTGGTCGCTAAATTCTTCGTTAATTAGACAAAAAGGACCAACATGACACATTTTAAAGAGTTAAGGGACCAATCTGACACAAAAAATAATTAAGGGACCAATCTGAACTCAAGGATATAGTTAAGGGACCAAAAATGATATTTTGCCTTTGTAATTTTGAAAAAGAAAAACATAAATGTACGCAGATATGAATAAGAGATTGATTCAAAATATGAAACACTCATTTCATTAGTATTAATATTAATAAATGAACAAGTTTGAAAGCAAATAACACATTACAAACAAGGAAATTGCAATTGGAAAGAAAACATGGCCTAGTAACTAACCCTACTACGGAAACCCCATTTAACAACGGTTGAGAATGATATATAATCACGCGGGCACATGTGTTGTTATGTAGAGTATCTTTGTATATATGATACTTACAATCACGGCCCAGTAACCGTTGTAATAAATTGGAAAGCGCGTGTCCTATCACAACGGGTATCCAAAAATCCGTTGTGATAAAAATAATGGTCTTAGGTTCGATTCCCAGCTGCACCGTTTTGATATTAATTTTTTTTGGGACAGCGCACGAGATATTATAACGGTTATGATATATAGCCGTTGTTAAATTTTCTGCAGAATTAACAAATATTATCACGGTTATGATATATAACTGTTGTTACATTTTCTGAAGAATTAACAAATATTATCATGCTTTTATAATTAATCTCATTTTTTAACCTGTATTATTGTTCACCATATCACAGCAGAAAATACAACTAACATTTGTGATAAAGTTATCATAATAATATTAATTGTATCATATTCATAATATCACATAATTGTATCATATTCAATTGTATCAAAATAAACATCCTACAATTTATCAGAACAAATAACCTACAGTTTGCACATTACATAACATCACATAATTGTAACTTGATGTTTTGGTTTCTTATTTCTTGGTGTCTTGTCTCTTGGTGTATTGTCTCTTGGTGTCTTGTCTCTAAAGATCTATGATTTCAAATAATTATACTTGTTAGCAAAAATACTTAGAAACTATAATATACAATTAATATATTATGAATAAAGAATAAATTACGTACTTGTTAATTTTCTCATATGCCTTTTTCATGATCAATTCGAATAGCATGCACGGCATCTCCATCAACTTCATCATATGAGGTAGGAACTTGTGTTGTGTAAGAAGGTGTGGATAAAATATCAAGACTTTCATCACTAAGAGGAATGTGTTTTTCTTGGAGAACGATTGACCAATTCCCTGATATGTCTAATGGGTCGGTAACACAAAAAACTTATTTTGCTTGAGAAGCCATGATGAATGGTTCGGTCATAAAAGATGCCTTGCCAAGGTCGACCCGGGTGAATCCTAAGGCATCAATGTGTACACCATTACTATTATTGGGAATCCACGTGCATTTAAATAAAGCCACTTTGAAAATAACATAATCAATCTCCCAAATCTCATCAATGACACCATAAAACGCGGTAGTTGCCAATACATGATTCTTATCTTTCGAACTAGAGAAACACATTTATTTGGCTTCAACCATAACCCTATTGTTTTTCATTATACTACTATCATCTTTTGATTTTGTATAAAAGGTATAATGACCAATGTCGTATGCAGTCCAAGTAATGACACAAAATTTTGGCTCGTACGAAAACCATTTAAGTATCGCTGATGCACTACGATCATTAGATAAACTTTTATTAAACCAATATATGAATCTCTTGTTATGCTCTATCAACAACAACTTGTCACTCATTCGAGGATGTTTTTTTCTCTCAAAAGTCTTTTGTGAGTATCTATGAAAGGTTGAACTTCATCTATATTATTCAATATAAAGAAATGTTCTTGAATAACTACATCCCGAGCCATTGACTTAACATTTAGACCTTGAATACATCTTCTGTCTGTGTTAGCATGACGAGACTTTGGAATTCCTGCATAATTTGTGCCCGACAAATAGTTTGTACAAAACTCAACAACTTCTTCTGTGATGTACCTTTCAACAATCGAAGCTTTTGGTCGGTGATGATTCTTTGTATATCCTTTAAAGATCTTCATATATCGCTCTATTTGATACATCCACCTTAAATAAACTGGACCACAAATTATGATTTCTCTGACTAGATGAACAAGTAAGTGAATCATAATGTCAAAAACTATGGAGGAAAATACATTTCTATTTGACACAAGATTATGGTAGCCTCATCTTCTAATTCATCTATTTTTTTGAAATCAAGAACTTTATTACATATGGTATTGAAGAATAAGCATAATCTCGTTATAGTTACTCTCACATTTTTTGGTAGGATCCCACAGATAGCCACTGTTAAAAGTTGTTGCATCAATACATGACAATAATGAGATTTTAAACCAATTAACTTGAGATATTTCATTGATACAAGTTTCTTGATGTTTGATGAGTAACCTTGCGGAACTTTAATACCTTGCAAATACTCGTAGAAAATTTTCTTTTCCTTTTTAGATAGAGTGTGACATGCTGGAGGCAGATAAGTTCTTTTTCATTTCTCTATTGGAGCCAATTGTTTTCATATACCCATCTTCTCCATATCAAGACGAGAAGTCTTACTATCTTTAGTCTTACCTAGAATTTTTAGAAATGTGCCAATCAAACTATCACACACATTTTTTTCCATGTGCATCACATCAAGACAATGTCTAACATCAAGACTTAACCAATGTGGAAGATCAAAGAAGATAAACCTTTTTTTCCATATATTTTTTGCAACTTCCTCTTTTTCTTTTTCTCTCTTCCC
The DNA here is from genome assembly GCA_963859935.3 of Lathyrus sativus. Taxonomy (NCBI): domain Eukaryota; kingdom Viridiplantae; phylum Streptophyta; class Magnoliopsida; order Fabales; family Fabaceae; genus Lathyrus; species Lathyrus sativus. Next base: position 645,606,815 of record OZ012741.1, read on the forward strand.
AAGGACAACATTAATGTGTTCCTGCCATTGATAAACTTCATCCCCGGTTAAAGGTTCAGGAGCCTTATCAAACTTTTGATTTCCATTAAAAGCCTTTCACAATCTATGATAAAGATGACCGAGTTTTAGAAATTTTTGATGCCCAAGGTAAACAGTCTTTTTTCCAATTTCAAGTTGGTGATAACAAGTATTATCTTCACATATAGGACACATTCTATGTCCTTTGACACTATATCCAGCCAAGTTATCATAAGCAGGAAAGTTGTTGAGTATGAAAAATAACATTGCATGCATCTTAAACTTTTCCCCAGAATATGCATCATCAACTTCAACGCCTTCATCCCACAAGAGTCGTAAATCATCAATTAATGAACTTAGATAAACATCTATGTCATTATCAGGTTGTCGTGATCCAGAAGTCATCATACTTAACAGTATATACTTGCACTTCATGCACAACCAATAAAATAGGTTATAAATAGTGAGAAGAATAGACCACGAAGTATAATTAGTGCTCATATTACCAAATGGATTCATTCCATCGGTGGTAAGCCCAAGCCTAAGTTTTATTGGCTCAACTCAAAAATCTGGAAACAACGAATCAATTTTCTTCCATTACAATGAATCAGCTACATGGCGAATGTTTCCATCACAAGTCTTTTCATCTACATGCCATCTAAGATTCTTTGTGTCATTCGAATTAGCAAAAAGTCTCTTAAATCGTGAAATTATTGGCAAGTACCATAACACTTTAGCAGGAGAATGCTTCCTACTAACATTGTTATAGTCACTATCATCACCATTGTTGGCCTTCATCTTGAAATGCGACACAGTATATTTCGGACATTGATACAAGTCTTCATACTCTTTCTAGTATAATATGATATCATTAGGGAAAACATGTATTTTTATATACTCCAGACCCATTGGACACAATATCTTCTTAGCCTCATAACAATGATCCGGCAATTTGTTATCTTCTGGTAACATTTGCTTTAGTAATTCAAGTAATTCCGTGAAACTTTTACCCGACCATCCATTTTTTACCTTGAGATTAAACAACTTTAACACCACCGACAATGGTGTAAAAGTTATGCATCCCTTATATAAAGGGGTGTCTTTATCACTACATAAAGTATCATAAATATGAGCTTTCTTAAAAGAAGATTCCCCAATATCATGGAACATATCCTCTAGTTGATCTTCCATATATTCATCTTCATCCACTCTTTGACTTTGTGACGCCTAACTTTCCTCTTTATCCACTTCACAATGCCACGTCCATATTATATAATTTTGACATATACCATCATAACACAGGTGATAGAATATTTCTTTCTTTGTACCCTTTTTTATATTCGCGCAAACAACACAAGGACAATAAAATATACCATTATTGTCTGGAAGATGTTTATCAGCGTATTCAAGGAATTCAAGAACTCCGTTCTCATAAACTGGACCTAATCTATCGGTTTTCATCCAACTACGATCCATAAAAATTTTGAAATTTATACAAGTATAATAATGTGAATGACATACCAAAAATCTAATCCAAAATCTTAAGCATATGCATATGAAAATCTAAACCTAAAGCATATGAAACATGTACTCTCATACTGACTTGAGCATATACAACATAAATAAAGAAAAAAGGAATGAAGATGTTGAAGAATACCGTACTTCGAAGTTGAAGAATCGTATCCACGTAAAGAATGAAGATGTTGAAGAGTACCGTACTTTGAAGCTGAAGAATCAAATGAACAAAGAGGATGAAGATTTGAGCTCCAAATGAATGGATACGAAGAGGATGAAGATTACGCCGCTATTGTCGTCTCTGGCTCGCTTGTTCGCCTAGGGTGTCATATGAAAGAAATATTGAATGAGTTTTGTTTTAATTTATCAGTAAATTCTTTAGTCGTGGTTGGACAACCCAACCGTAGTGGAATTGCAAGTCCTCTAACAACGGTTGGTTTACTTCACCATTGTAAAATCATTTACAATTTATTTTTTAAATAATGGATTTAAGTGACACACACTTAAGTGACACACACTTAATACCCTCTAACAACTGTTGGTTTACTTCACCGTTGTAAAATCATTTACAATTTATTTTTTAAATAATGGACTTAAAGTGATACACGCTTAATATACTCTAAAAAATGGGAAAAAATGTAATTGTTGGGAATCGAGGCTTGTTACACATCATTTATTACTACGGTTTTTTAAGACAACCGTCATTAAATTACTGTTTATAAATCCAGCTACACACTGGGAACGAAAATTTTAACCTATTACAACGGTGTATATGAATCTGTTGTAAACTTGGCACTGTTGTTTGCGCGTTTTGTAGTAGTGTAATCACCATTGATGATGAGATTTCCTATATGACCCACTGGCTTTAGGAGTTGACTTGTCATGCTTAGACTTAACCTTCACTCACCTTGTCCTGGAAAAGGATTGTTGTTGACAACGGGACCAACTTTATTGAAAGACAAAACCTCCCTTTTAACCAAGTCTTCTATTCTAGCCTTTTATGCAAAGCGACCTTCTAGATCATGACTTGCGGCTCCCTCATAGAACTCACATTAAGCATTGGGCTTAAACCAAGCTAGAGGAGGAAGTAAAGACCTAGTTGTAACTAAACCTCTCTAGACCAAATAAGGGTATATTTGAGTATATGACATGGGAATAGGGTTAAATTGAGTCTTATTCCTGGCATTATGATTTTGATTTTGACCAGCATTATGTTGTTAAGGAGGCAGAGCTGGTGGAGCATTAACCACGTGAGCAACTGCCACTACATGTGGTTGGTCGTCGATAAGAAATAAGAGAGTACCTCTATCAAGACCCCAATGAGACCTATCCTCGAATTTTGAGATAACAAGAAGGTTGGGAAATCCTTAACGATATCTTTCATTTGGTCATTGATGGCAGTCGTTATTATGTGATTTTTACGAGAAAATTTGGATGAAATTGAAAATTAACGAGCAAAAGGCATGTCAGAGTGTGAAGAATTGAGCAAAAATCTATCACAAGGAAGAAATAAATACTTAGTGAAATATTGAAGAAAAAGTGAAGAAATAAAGCTTTGGCCTCTAGAATTCTCATGCAAGCGATACTGACATTATGGGCGCGATGATGTCACATCGTGGCGCGATGAAGAGGTTTCGTGGCGCGATGACGTACTTTTGCTGACACGCGGGAATTGCTATTTAAAGGCCTTTTTGTAAACTTTTTAAGGAGTTTAGAAGCTAGGAAATAAAGTGATGACTAGGAATATTCAAGAGGTGGATTTGGAGAGAATTGAAGTCCTTGGAGAGCTATTCTTCCATAGATTTTGATGATGAAGACTTATCAAATCATGCTATTTGTTAATCTATCAACGAGTAGTTGAGTTCCTCTATATTAGGTCTTTTTGAGATGAACCTTATTATTAATTTGTTAGATCATATGTCTGTTTGAGATTTATTGAACACTTTTATTATTATTATTATTATTATTATTATTATTATTATTATTATTATTATTATTATTATTATTATTATTATTATTATTATTATTATTATTATTATTATCTTATTAAATTATTCTTGAGTTTAATGTTTTTTGTTCGTTGACAAACGCACAAATCAATATTAGATACATAGGGATTTCTGACCATTAGCCTACGAGTATGACCTAGAGCAATTATTCAACTTAGTAATTAACTAGGAATAGGTAATTATAAGTTGTTTCTTTTGAATTAACGCACGTAAAACGTGTAATTTAACTCTGAATTGGCCTAAGAAATTAAGGAATTAATGTGTGAATTAGTGACATGTACACTAATAAGGAATTAGGTGCAATGATATTATTAGTTCACAGTAGGATGATAATTTAATTGCAATTTAATAAATACACAATTCATCAACAAATACAATAAAGAGATTGGATATAAAAGACCTAATCGCTTTTCTCATCTTGAATTTTATTCTCTTAGCTTTCTTGTTCTTGTTTTGGAACCAGATAATATTAAAAAAATTGTTATTATTTTAATTCGCACATAATTACTTTGTTAAATTATAATCCTTGTGGAGACTGTCTTTTCATTATTACTTCGACACTATCGGTACACTTGTTGAAAGGTCATCAGTCATAACATTCACGATCTCCAACTTCAGCATCTCCAAGATACCAATTGACGGTGGAAGCTCATGCGACATTATGAACTCGGATCACTTAGAGAGAAGAGATTGAAGAAAGAAAATTTGTTGTTATATGAAGGGTTTAAACTGCAGGCTTTCAACGACACTGTAACTCATCTGTGGGGTTATATATAGCTAATGGTCACCGTGGAGGAAGGAAGAGATACCAAGACCATCGTCTCTCAATTTTTGGTCGTTCCTTGCATGAGTGTTTACAACTGCATCCTATTTTGGTCCTTTTTAGCAACTCTTGATGTGGTGGCTTCTCCGGTCCATCTCAAGCTTAAATAACACAACATCCATGATGAGTCAGTAACAAACAGTGTCGATCTTTCTAGAGCAAAGAGGATCTAAAAGGCCTTACAAAAAGACCAAAAAGAAGGTGAAATTAAGACCATGAAGATCAATATAGCCTCTTTGATCTGGAAATTGAAGGACATGTCCATCCTTGTCTGAGTAAAGCAAGTCATCTTGGTCGGACAATAGAAGTGGTTGATTCAGACATACTAATAACAATTACCATAAACTATGCGTCCAATAAGCAGTCGCTAGGCCACTTGATTATGTTAAATTTAATTTTCCTTTTTGTAAAATCAAGATGTATTATAATCACAGCAATCAAAATCTCATGATGTCAACACACATACACACACACATACATACGCGCGCGCACACACACACAATAAAGACAAGTCTAAAAAATGGAAAATAACCGGATCACTCCCTCTTGGTAGCTAGCCACTCGAGAGGCTATGGTGGATCTACCAATGTGTTGGCCTCGAATCAGGTTTTCACTTGAGAGCATAGGAATGGGTACCGGCTATTAGTCGGGTACGGTCCACAGAGACATCCAATAAACTTTGAGAAAAACTCGAAGGAAAAGCTGAGTCCTAGAGAAGTAAACTCGAGACTAAAAACAAACGACACAAATTAGGTAAAATATAAATAAATAACTAAACAGAGGCTTGTCCTTCTACAGTTTTAAGCCATCAACGCTTATGAGGAGGCCAATTTTCCTAAATCTCTTCCATTTTTCGGGGTAGGTGCTAATTTTCCATCGCGATTCGGACGGAGGAATTCTGAACTTCCACTTGAAGGGGAGTAACTTTTTGAACAACCCGCTTGATGATGGAACTAGAGAGCATTTCATTAGGTTTACCAAAGGTGGAGGTTCCCCTAACTGAATGGGGTGCTCAAAATTCCACCAAAACGGAAACCGCTCGGATCTGTTTCCTCAATTGTCGCATGGCGTCCTCACTCATCATTACATATACACAATTAAGAGAAGAAACTTCGAGAGAGATTCAAGAAAATGGAATAAGGAAAATAGGTCCATGACGCCACTTGCCAAATATTTTCTTCCTTTCGTTCTTTAATTTAGCATCTACCAGCCATTGTGTGTGAATGCACTTCTTTCGCCGGTTTCTCAAAACGCCACTAACATAGTTAATATTCTTACAGAAGGCCACTAGTTGACTCTTCATGTATAATTATTCCCGTGACGAGTCTTCTTACTTATAATTATATGAACTAGCTCTTGTTGAGTAGTGGCTCTGTGTCTTATACTTATGGAAGGTATTTGAACAAGCAGATGGAGGATTATGTTCCAAACATAATATCTTCTCATGCACCTCCTCATTTAGAGGGAGAACTAGGTAAAAGAGATCGTTGAAACCCTTCATGCTTTTAAAATAAGCTTCAAAGTACCAAATATTATGTCTTAAGGAGATCAAACTAGAATTGTTCACATAAATGAGGCTGTTTTGAATCTTAAAAAGATGGAAAAATAGCGTCACGGTCGGCCTACCTCCTTTATACTCGCACCAGTGTTGAAAGACCTAAACAAATGTCCAACTCACTAGATGCAACTGTGAATGGGCAATCAATAAATGATTTAACACGCCGATTTCAAATTGTTGAAGGGAAGACGATAGCATATGATAGAGAACAAGAATTCATGGAAAGGGTTAGTGTATCCCCCATATCGGTTGTAAATCCTCTTATCTTCATTAGGGGGAAGTACCCCGATCGGTTTCAGGAACCATGTCCGTGAAGGTTTGATCAAAGATATCTTGACATACAAAGGTAGAAGTAGTCCCCAGTATGTTAGGATCCACAAAATCGCCTGAATAAAAGTGATGCGGATACAATAAAGTTCGAACAATCCTTATCTTAAAAACCCTAATAAAAGGGCGCAAGAATAAAGAAAAGATAAACTTCTAATTTCAGAAAAGTTGATAAGTGACTAAAATAAGTAAAATTTCATTGTTCAATCAAGACTCTTATTTAATTATTTTGCTAGAAATCAAAACGACAAAAATAATCAATGTTTGTTTACATTAAAGTTATTAGTGGTTAAGGTATGTTTTATTATTTTCAAGTAAATACTCTTGGTATGACCGTCATATGAAATCTTGTTTTCATGCGACATCATTTTTTCGTATTTAATGTTTTTCGAAATTAAACTTTAAAATTGATCTTTTATTAAATAATGTTAGAAATATATTTTATGCCAAACTTGTAGGACGAGTATTTCTCCAGATATGCAAAAGGTGAGACATTGCCCCACCCCACGTTCTCGTGTAGTGTTTCCTCTGATTGTACAAAACAAACCCTACAACACGCACATGCAAAAACTACTATGTGATTTTTAGATGGTTAGAGAAATCATTTAGGTGTTCTCACATTTAAAACCAATCAGGGCCATTCTGTTCAGATTGCATTTTTACCTTTAAAACCTAAGCTTTCCAACCATGGTGCATAAATCCTCCATTGTGTATAACTCGATTTAGAATATGTACATAACTTCATTCACTATTTTTCAATAAGTACAACTATATCATGCTACAGTAAATAAACATAAAGAGTACATCCAAAACTAGAAAAGAATTATTGCCCTTTTGATACATTTTTCTTTAATTAATGTATGCAGTACATTTCATATTACTCAAAATTAATTCCTGAATGTATATATCTAGTCTTAAATCATGATATATATATATATATATATATATATATATATATATATATATATATATATATATATATATATATATATATATATATATATATATATATATATATATATATATATATATATATATATATATATATATATATATATATATATATATATATATATATATATATATATTTCAATATTTTACTTGTATTTTTGAAAGAATATGATAAGTTGAATTCAACTTTTTCGTAAAATATTAAACTTTTAAATTTTTATAAAAATTTATAGAGTTAATATACTAAATAAGGCTTTCGTTAAAAAAAAGGATAAATTGACATCAGGCTTTCGTAAAAAGGGTAAATTGACATAATGGAAATCTAGCTCAAGCAAGATTTTTTTTTACAGGGATTTTATTTGATGTTCTGGTGAGTCTTGTCCCTTAATTTCAACCAAAAATGTACATACTGCTAGATGATAAGATATGATTTATTTTGTTATCTAACAACTCTTTGGTTTCATACTTGTATAAGATGTTTTTAGAGCATGTCTAAACCTACTCCACATACTCTAGAATCTTCGGTTCGATAATAGACATTACTCTCTTGGTGTCATTGTTATAATGTCATTCTTATCACAAAAATCTTTATCTTTGAACTTTGTGTCTATTTGGGGCTCTTTCTCATTAGGTCGTTTTTAGGACTGTGACCAAGTAGAAACACGTTTTTTCTTCATCTCGACATTACTCTTGTTGTAAACGTCTTTTCTCATTATGTTATTTTTGGGACCGTGATCGTCTCTTGGCTTGTAAATCTTCATGTAGCTAAGATTTTTGAAGGTGGTCATAATGGAGTTTCCTCGATATTTAACCTATCTTCTCCTTTTTAACCTTTTGGAGTTCTTATGTCCTTCTTTTAGTGAATGATGTGTCTCTTCAATATATGTCTCTTTAGTTGCCTACCACGTATCAGCCTAAGGCTAGTAGCATGATAACTTATCTTTAGGTCCCTTATGATGGGTTTCCTAGGAACTATTTTTGTTATGATGATTGAGATGACGTTTTTGGCCACATGTGCTTCATTTGTTGGTTGGAACTCAGGTTTTCAGTTGTTGTACTTCTAGATTTTAGGGGTTTTCCCTTTAACTTTCCCCTTCCAACAAGTATAAATATTTCAAGGTTATATGCCTTTCAAACTTTTTTAGTTATGTTGCAACTTCCATGTTTTATGCAGCTGTGTGATACTCCCTACAGTTGTTCTTAACATTCTTTGAAATTGTACTTGAAGTGTTTCCTATTTCATTCCCTTCGACCATTTTATCGTTTTTGACTGATAAGTTTACTTTGTTCCTTTGTTTTATGTATTTTACTATTTTAGCATTTCTTGTGTGGTTGTAGATTTAGGAAGGACTGTGAGTGTGTAAGGATTTTTCCATTGGAGATCAGTTCATAGTCTTCCGCAGCTCCGACAAGCTCCTTGCCTACATAAGCTCTACGGATTCCTGTTATGCCACAAACAAGCTCAAAATCATTCTCCATAGTAACCGGCAACCTCTGAAAAGAAGACGAGAAATAATAACGCGAACAAAATCAGACTTACAACAGCAAATTGGTTTCGCAGAAGGTTGAATAATCTCGAGTCCATGCTCTAAATTCACGTCAGAACCGTGTCTAGCCAAATTACCAACGCAAAGATCCTGAAGTGAACAAAGAAACATCACTCTACCATCCAAAGCTCGATTACTGCAGAGAGCACGAAAGTCAAGTTAAAATTCAAATTAACCGCAGCAAATCCACTTGATCACATACAAGTATAGAATTCATTCGTCCTACAACTGTGTTCGCCGACAATTGAACATAATCTCAAAGTGATTGCTTACCTGGTAGAGCGCCAAAACCATACATTAGTTGTCCATTGATTAACCCGCCTCCTGCACATGCTGCAGCTTCGCCGAATCATTTTGTAACGAGAGCCCTCGGACATGAAAACCAAAGCAGTAGTCGTTAGAAAATCAGGATTGTGGCACAAATAAACAAGTTTGATTTATATGATGACCAGGACACCAAAGTGTTTGAAGCTCACCTTGTTTGACCAATCTCCAAGCCACCACCACAATCCCCTCTTTGGTTTAGGGAAGTTCTCTGCCACCAAGAGGAAGCGTGTTCTGATTCCGGACAACTTCACCTCTCTTCAACTGGTTACAAATACCTGAAACGAAATTTTAAAATCTGAAAACTCATTCTTGGAATCAGTCTTAGTAAAAACAATGAGTGAACTGGCAGTTTTTTTTATAGAAGTCCACATACCATGGGAGATGCATTTACACCTGTTGAGGAAGTTGTTCCTACTATTTGGAAGGATGTTGGCTCTGTTGAATACGAACTTGATTCTTTATGTGGCAGCACTTTGACTCATGATTAAGAAGTGCCCAACTGTCATGCTAGACCAACATCATGTGCTCAAATGATTGAAGCTGCAATAAACATGGTTGATGAAACCCACAGTCCAAACTATCGCCAAGTCGACAGACTTCGGTCCGTGAATTTATTTGCGTCCAACTCTTCAAAGGTCCCCGATGTTTTCGACGGCTACCTTGTTGGTTTGAGCTTGTTACCGTGTTTTATTCCTGCAAAAGTTGAGACAGATTTCAAGTCATAACCCCAGATGACAGTCATAGTAATTCAGAAGTTATTTGCAAATCGATAATGAAAATCATACTTCCCAGTATTAACTTCCCAGCACAACCGGACAAGTTTTTGAGAAAGGGAAAGCTTTCAAAGAGATTCAATTCGAATTAAAGCAAATTCTACCAGGTTCTAGCACAATCAGACAAAAATGGAAACTTTCTTAACAGAATTACAAGTGTTAGCATTACCTTCCAAAATAGTCCCAGCATGATCCGGCTGATATGGAAACCTCATCATTACTCTTCAATTCGTGTTATCCCCTACAACCTTATATAAGAGATCATCAGAATGTCACAAAGACACACACAACGAATCACAGAATTCACAAACAGCCACAAAACCCCAAAAAAATACCCTAATCAAAACCCTAAAAAAAATTTGTAAATAGAAAAGGGTTAAGAAGCTTATATCTGTTAATCATAACCATCTTTCAATCACCACCGCCTTGCCGAAAATCGCCAACCTCCGCCATTTCCACAAATCGCCAACCTCCGTTCAGGTTAAGATACATCTGCCATTATGGAGAAGACCCTAACCCCCATACATACACCGTAAGTTTGGTTTTGTCTGAATATTTGACGTTTGTCTAATTTTCTTTGTTTTGTAGATTCGGAAGATGAGATTTCGAGGAGAAAATCCGAAAGGAAAAGATTGAAGGCGAGAACGGGAAAGGAGGTAAGCGATGGTGAGGTGAAAGCGAGAAGAAACGAAGAAGAACAGAGTCAGGAAGCGGATCGTAGGGGGAGGAAGATGAAGATTTTTGAAGTGAAGGAGAGAGTGAGTGGGAGAAGCTCGTGGCGGACAAAGGGGGAAGAAAAGGGGATTAGGGTTTCCAATTTGGTTTTATGTTGTTGTAATCATGTGCTCGCCTGCCCATTGTAACTACCGTACACTCTCACACACATCACCGTTCACCGCACTTTGATCATGATCTCACGGTTCACAGCTTAACCCCCGCAATATAATCCACGCACCAACGCACACCAAATCAGCCGCCCATTAATTAACCCATTAATCCCTAATTAAATATTTTCAATCAGTTTTTATTTAAAATAAATTAACAAATCTTTTATAACTAACTAAATTAACTTTAATCAACTTTTTTATTTAAATTAAGATAATGACATTTTAAATTTAATCTCTTTATTTAATTTAATATTAAACTTTCTATTAATCTTTTAATATAATTGTCTCTCTTAATTAATTTAATAGTTTTAAAATGGACCTTTTATTTATAAGTAAATAAACTAATAACTCTTTTTAATTAATCTTTTAATCAATTTCTAATTAACCTATTTCACTTTTTTATATAACTTAATAACTTCTTTAAAATAAACATATAACTTGTTTTTAATATAAATCTTTTTCATAATTTAATAACTTGTATCTATTTAATAATAAAAACTATTTTTATAATAAGAAAACCATTTTCATAATTTTAAAAGTATATTCACTTAATAACCTTTTATATAATAACTAAAACCAATTTATTTAATAGGTATTTGCTTATTTAAAATAATTTCTATCTAAAATCACTTAATTAATTCTATTTTACTAATAAAAAGCCAATTCACCCTTCTAATCCAACCTTCTTCTTAAAATCAATCTCGTCTAAAATTAATCAATCCTACCCACATCTCTCAAATCATGCACGCTTACGTTACACATCGATTCCACGCACATATGTACAATTCACACACTTTAGCGCTTTCATGCGTTTGTGTATGATTTTATTTATCTGCCTTTATTTTCTGCAATTTATCTTTACCACAATTTCTTTTATTGCATTGCATTGCGTCCAAAGGAAGAATCTGCGCATAACTTAAACAATGGTGCGTATGCATCTCATTTGCATCATAATCCCCCTTGATTCCATTCAAGTTGATCTTTTAAGTTTAGATCCTACCCCATAAGGAGGACCTTTTATCTTTACAACTTAGACAAACACATTCAACAACTCAATTCAAACTATTCAAACATATTAAAGAATAAGATGTTAATCATCTTAAGCGAGACAAAACTCCTACTCTATAACAATTCAATCAAATGTAAGAACTTTGCCTTAGGAGAGATAGAGGCGTACTTGTTGACAATCCGAGTACTTGAGTCCTTCTCTTAAGACGATGCAAAGACTATTTTCCTACAAAGTTGTGGTGGTCAAATTAAGTAATCTCCCTTAAAATGACAACTCATCTTTTCTCCTAAAATCAATCAATCAACTACCCTTGTCCCTTAGGAACTTTGACCACAGTCAAAGAACTCCTCAAACCCTTTAGGGGAACTACAAATACTCTGATTCCACTCCCGTCAGGATATGTAGGCACAAGATGCGATATCTTGTCGAGTATACTTAGAAATAAACCCCTAGGTCTTTCATCCTTAAGCAGATAAACCTTAGCAATAAACAGCATTAAAACAAGAGGTTCCTGTAGAGTACTACAGAAACTTAGGATGCTAGCACCTTCCCTAAGTTTAACCAACCCCCGAACCTAAAACTCTCCAACCTTTGCATTTGCATTGCATTGTGGGTAATTCGGTCTTTTTCCCTTCCTTTGGACAAATTAAAGTTCGGTTGCAAATGAATTAAGATTCAAGCTCATCAATAGCTTGGTATCCAAATTGCACCACGACACCAGGCCAAGAACGACAATATGGCCGAATATTTAGCCCTTATAAGGGAGCGGATGAAGAGTTTCGACTCCGCCGAAGTGTAGCATGTTCCCGCGAGCATAATACCCGGGATAATGTCCTCTCGAAACTGGCGAGCACGAAGAAGAAAGGCGGGAAAAAAATCCATTGTCCAGGAGGTCCTCGCTCGTCCTAGCACGGAATTGGCAAAAACGACGCTCGAGGTCAATGCCATTGGGGACAACCACTGCTGGATGACCCCGGTGCACACCTACCTTAGCATAGGCTCCATCCCCGACAATGCGAAAGAGGCCAGCACGGTCAAACTTCGAGATTGCTCCTATGTACTGCTCGAAGGCAGATTGTACAAAAGAGGCTTCTCAATCCCTCTCCTCAAATGCGTTGATAAATCCCAGGCCCCAAGCATCCTACAAAATATCCACGAGGGCATTGTTGGAGACAGGGATATAGTACCGGGGTTTGTTATCGTCCTCAGGGAATATGTGATATTATCGTCGTTCGACAATTGCTAAGTTCTTAACTTATAGTAACCATGGGGGTTTTAGTTTTTGGTTACGGTAGCTTGCATAAAAAGTAAGAAATTGCGATAAAAGTTTCGGTTTTACGATTTGAGAAAGATTGTCAAAGTTAGGGTTCGACAGTCACTTTGCATGGATATGTTCGATCAAACAAAACTTATAAACTCTATTAGATGATAAAAATATTCACAATATCCTTCCAATGTGATTATTTCTAACACACATTATGGTTTTTCCCGTTTTGATCCATTGTTGACTTCTCACACAATCTATCAAAATGACAACTTTTAGGTTTGACATTTTAGTGAACAAACCCATTCAAAACTATCTCTAGCTCAAGAACAAAGATGGATGAAAACCTAGGTAAAGAGTTGGAAAATACCTTTCAATAATAAACCAACACAAAGAGTTATCAATAAAACAAGGTTTTCATCATACATTCATCATCAAATAGTTTACAAATGAAGATCAACCCATATACACACAAAGCTTATGACCATCTAAATCTAATCTTGACAAAATGGAAGACTTAGCTACTCATTTTCATGGTAGCTTGAACAAGAAGAAAATGGAGAAGATGAAAGTACATTTGCGTCGAAGAATCGAAGAAGGATGTGATTCCACTTCTCTTGATTACACAATGAGCAAAAGCAAGAAAAACTACTGTTTTTAGGAGTTCTAGAACTAGGTTAAAATGTTACAAGATGATCTATCAAAAGATTGTAAGTTATAATCCCTATAAAGCAAAAATAGAGTACAAAATATCTTCTGTTTTCGCCCATTCGCTAGGCGAACAGGGGCCTTCGCCAGGCAAACAAAATGAAACAAGGCACTTCAAAGTGCCTCCAGCAAGCAAACTGCCCTTCTGAGTTATCGCACCTTCACTAGGCGAAGGAATCATTCGCCAGGCGAACCTTCGCTGGCTTCACTTGCCGGGAAAAGTTCATGTTGGTTTGCTACTGGAATATCCAAGGATCCTTCGCCAGCTCCTTCGCCAGGCGAATGGTAGCGAAGCTTCGCTGGAACCATTCGCCAAGCGAACTTCATACCCTTTTGGTCTGGGAGTTTAATTTGAATTGCTCGCCCTGTCTCGCCAGCACTCGCCAGGCAAACATTCGCTGGCACTCGCTGAGCTTCGCCAGACGAATGTTCTAATCTTTTCCAGCTTCTTCCAGCAGCTCTGTCTCATCTTTTACAAGGTGCTCCAACACTCCAACTAGTGTCAATCCTGCACACTAACAGCAACATTACAAGCACCATTCACTTGGACCAAAACAAATTGAAACTAAGCAAATCAATCTACTAATTCATACACTAATAGATAAAATCAAGTAAAAATACTACTAATTAGAGATCAAATATATACAATAATTGGGATCTAACAGGCATTAACGCTCAGCACTTAGGGGGAAGGTCTCTCGCCCGAAAGACCCTACGAGCTGAATACTACTGGCCGACAATGCAGCAGGATGTTAAGGAGCATGTGAAAAAGTGCGGCAGGTGCCAACGGTACGGGGACATGCACCTCGCCTCTTCGAGCGAGCTCAAGACCCTCTCCTCCCCATGATCGTTCGCCTGGTGGGGGATGGACATCCTCAGTCCATTTACCATAGGCTCCTATCATAACAAGTACCTGATAGTCGGTGTCAACTATTTTACCAAATTGATCGAAGTCGAAGCCCTCGCCAAGATCACGGCACACAACATACTCCACTTATACATTAGGAACATCCTCTCCAGGTTCGGAGTCCCCCTGGACATCGTGACCGACAACGGGACGCAATTCACTGACAAAAACTTCCAAGACTTTGCGACTAAGCTCGGGACAAAGCATCACTTTACATCAGTCGAGCACCCACAAACGAACAGTCAGGAGGAGGCCGCAAACAGGGTTATCCTGCGAGGTCTAAAATGAAGACTCGGCGACGCCAAAAAGAGATGGGTCGAGGAGATCCACATCGTACTCTGGGCTTACCGAACGACGCCTCACTGGACCACCGGGGATACCCCTTTCTGGCTCACCTATGGGACCGAGGCGGTAACCTGACAGAAATAAGGGAGCCGTCCAGAAGAACCGAATTTCCCCTCGAGGAGGATGCCAACGACGAGGCCCTTCGAGAGGAGCTCGACTTGGTCAAAGAGATCCATTCATGGGAAGCTCTCCGCGAAGCCACACTGAAGCAGAAAATCGCCATTCGCTATGACAACAAAGTCGTAAGATGGGAGTTCCAGGTCGGCGACCTGTTCTTGCAAAGAAACCAGAAAGACTCACGCGAGGGCAAGCTCGCCACAAATTGGGAGGGCCCCTATCGTGTCCAAGACAAAACGAAACACGGGGCCTACTAGCTTAAAACCTACACAGGGATAAAATTTCTCGACCGTGGAACACTGAGAAGCTCAAAAGATACTACAGTTAAACACTTCCCGCGATGACCAACTTCGCGACCACGGGAGCACGACCTTGTGTGTGCGGGAAGAGCACTCTGTTCGACGGGGGCCCCTCAATCGAGAGCCACTGCCGCCGTACCGAGATGGCAGAACACACAGCTCGCGATGGGACGTTCACGCCGCAGAGAGAGGGGCTCGATCGTGGCCCCTTTTTTGTAATCGACCAGGTAACAGCCCCGGTCACCCGACCAGTTCCCTACACTATCGGGTACAACAAATAATGTCGAGCTACTAATCCCGCCATACAAACATATGAGCATACAAAAGCCCATAGATAAATATGCACACACTTAGCAAAAAAGATAAAACTTATTACATACAATCAAGGGCACTAACCCGACTGTTCGAGAATTACAATAAAAGGGCACACAGGCCCGACAAAACATCTTAACAAAAAATAGACACAAATGCCAGGAAAAACAGTACGAGCACGCAGGCCCAAGAACACAGAAATAAAGCCTAGGCCTCTTGCCGGTCTCTCTCGTCCTCTTTAGCGGGCATGTTGTCATCATTCTCCTCGGCGCCTATCGCGACCACCCGTCCATCAACGACCTGGTGGTAGGTCCCCGTCCCCTTGGTGATCAGAATAACCTCGGGATTCACTATCCTGAGCTACTCTACAGCGCTAAAATAGCCGACCTCGACGGCCCTCAAGCAGTCTTGCTCAAGCTCATGGATCTTGCCCAACAACGCAGCCCGGGAAAGCAGGAGTCTTTCCTCGTCAGTCTCATCCTCGGCGGGACGAAGGGAAGTCTCCAGCTCCTCGACCCACGCCTGTAACCACGACCTTTCCTCCTCAGCAACTTTCAATCGCTCCTCAGTCTCGTTGCTTTTCTTGCGCTGCACGACGCTTTCCTCCCTGCTCAGATCTAGCTCAGCAGCCAGCTTGGTCATCCTCGACTCAGCAACGGTGAAATTCCCCTGTAATTTGGCCAGCTTGACCGAAGAACATCCCTCATCACTTAAAACCAAAGTGGTCGAAAAGACCCACATCATCTCGGCCAAGTCCTCGATAAGCCTTTGCCTTCGAACATCCCGATTAGTCCCGAGGACCACCTTTTCCTCTGAGGCCGACACCGCAGGTGACCTAGCCCCGTGGAAGAAGCTAGGATGCTGATGACAAAGGGGGATAAGGAACCCCTCCTTGGTACCACCCTCTGTGAGGTCGACGACAGTTTCAGGACCGTGGACCCTCACCTTCTTTGGAGTCCCTTGTGACATAGGATATTGACTCCCCTGGGGCGAAGACGAGGAGTCTTTTCCACCCTGGTCGACAGGAGGTTACTGCATCACCTAGGCAACCCTCCCTTTTCCGCTCTTTGTCGTGCCCCTGGAGGCTGCCAATTTCTTCACGCGCTCTTGCATAGTCGACATGCTTCATGTAAAACAAAAGAAAGGATTAGCAAACACGAGGATAATAGAGGACAAAAGAGATGGGTAGAATACCGCCCGCTACCTAGAAAGCACAGAGCCTCCTCGTCCGATGAACACTCGATCAGAGTCTTTGTATTTATGAGCCTCGAATGCTGGAGGATGTTCCCTTGGCCGTCGAGGATAAAGTTTCCGTCGGGCGTCACGAGCTTGGCTGGGGTAAAACTGGCCACGAAAGACACCAGCCTCTGATAACCCACTTGGTCCTCCTCATCCAAAGTCCCTGCCCGCATGATATAACAATACGTACCCCTCTTGAAGTGTTCCTCTGACCAATCTAAGGTACATTCGGCACCATGACTTCCTCCCTCTGCTCGTTCACCTCGGCTTCACGTCGGAACAACGAGGTGCACGCCTCGTGAGAAATAGGTCGGACCATAAAAAGTCGTTCTTTGAAGTCCCAGACAGAGTCCATGTACGCCCTGAAAAGCCTCCTTGGTTGCTTCAACGACACCCATCCTTGTCGGCCATCAACCGTTTACCTTTGCAGGTGGAAAAGCCGAAAGAACAGGGTGAGGATGGCCTCGATCTTCAAATACCGACAGACGAGCTCATATGACCGAATGAAGGCTATAGCATTGGGGTGCAGCTGAGAAGGTGCCAGCTTCATCCAGACGAAGGCACCTAGTTGGAAATAAGTGAAGGGCAGCCAAAGACCCACTTCGCGGAAGCAAAATTCGTACATGGGAAACCTCATCTTCCCGTAGCTTGAGCATATATGGTGGTGGGTCAGTGGCCGGTATGCTTGCCATCTCACAGAAGAGCCCTCATAGTGGTCCTCTATAGTGGCAAAAGCGTCAGAGTCGTCCTCGACAAAACAGGATGGCGTGCTTAGAGGTTCCTCCCCGACCCAGTCCTCGACAGTCCAGACCTGCCCCTCGACAGGCGGGGCCACTGGGGATTCTGGTTCCACGTCAACTTCCACCACTCCCGCTATCCACATTGCCATGGTCACCTGAAAAGCAGAGGAAAATGGTGAATTCGGCGTTTCAAGATCAAATTCACCCTTCAACCACAAATCAAGTGAAAGGGCGATAAGGACAACGACTGCGACTTACGCTCTACCTCGACGTCAACCTCCCCGCGTGTCTACTATCATGGCCCCGAAACATTCATCCCACAATAGCGTGCTTCCCCGGGACATTCATCCAACACTAACGCGCGTCCCACGGCATTCATCTATACCTAGCGTCCCTCCTCGGGACATTCACTTAGCCCTATTCGGTGTCCTCAGGCCGTTCATCCAAACCATGTCGTCTGTCCCTGTGGTACTCGTCCTAATATCTCAGGTGACCTCGGAGGATTCATCCCAAGCCAAGGGAATCCCGCTGTAATCGTCGGGAAACCTACATGCTCCTCGAGACACTCATCGTGTCCACCACAGGGGATGCTAGAAATAAGAAAAACGGAAGAAAAGAGGCAGAAGACTTACTTGATACAGTAGGCTAGACGGAGAGACGACAAAAATTGCGACGGACGATGCGGTGGTTGTGCTGCGTTACGATACATGTACAGAAGATCAAGAGATGTCGTACGATAGTGATTGAGAGTGAAAAGTGATAAAAGGGCAGGCACCTGCCTATTTATAAATGCAGCACGAGACTCGAAGCGCCCCTAGGAACTCAAGTGCCCTGGGGTAGCCACCCTACATTGGGCAATGGGTGAAAGACACGTGGCCACCATAAATGATCACGTCCCTTCGTTCCCCCTCGAGCACGGGGAAACAAGCACTAGACAATCTTCCGACGAGCTCAAGCTTCATCCCCTTATGTCCTCGACATGGTAGTCCGACGAGCTCAATCCTCGTCCCCTGTACGTCCTCGACGCGATAGTCCGACGAGCTCAATCCTCGTCCCCTTTACGTCCTCGACACGGTTTCTATCAAGTCATCACTCTTTCGCAGCGGAGCAACGACTTGGGGGGCTCCTATTCTGGAGTAGGCCCGAACCTGCCCATCCGTCGGGCAGACCCAACCCAACATTAAGTGGGGAAGGCCCAACAAGACCCAAATCCCCCATGTCAGGCACAAAGCTAGATACGTCGTGCAGACGCCTCCCTGCAGACAGAACCACATATCTTACACACGTTATCCACGTGCTCCCCCATGCGGGGACACGTCATCAGACAATTACCACCTCTGAAAGAGCTGGTCAGCCCACCTTCCGGAGATCAGGGACAGTTGATCTAGGGCGAAGGCCACGTGTTGGTCTTCACTGCGCCACGTAAGCTCTACCAGTTACTTGGGTTGAGCCTGACAATCTGGCCCAATGAAAGTAATTGTTGGCCTGTGCTGGAGTCTCTCTATAAATACCTTCTTTCACTAGAGGGTCAGGTATTCCATTTTCTACACCATTTTCGGTATTTTATTCCACTCTGATCCTTTACTCACTTAAGCATTGGAGTGTCTTGCAGGCACACCCCCTCCTTCTCCCTACCTCCGGTGAACAGCTATCAGTCGACGACGCGTGGCCAATCAGCAATCTCTTCTGATCAGGTACGATCAGTAGTGATTATTAATTTTATCCATGTTGGTAATGATTGATATCAAATACGTCTATTATCTGACCGGACTTATTACTAATGTTTGATTATTGAGTGAGAGTATCATTTACAGTTAATTTTTGTAATCAAAGATTGAGAATTAATTGTGTGTTTGTTATCTTATTTGAGTCTTTTAATTTATAAGTAAAGATGAATGTCTATATAATAATTTATTTACGTATCAATAATGATGTTGTATTAGTTTAAATCTTTCAAGTGTTTATTTTATTACACTTACGCATATATGGTAAACATTTAACAATTGTAAGAATTTAGAATTGTCAGTGTTTGATCGTTGAAAATAAATACTACTAGCAATTGACTTTATTTCCTAAAGACTTAATATCAATGGTGAATTTGGTATTTTGGTGAGGATATTTTATTTTGTTATCTATAAAATAAAATAGTTTATGTATTTGCAGAATAAGTTAGATTTTGATTCTCAAAAGTTTTAACTTTTATAAATAAAATATGAACATTATGTTCTTGGATCTAGACCTTACATAAGGATGGAGAAATTCAAATTCTCTCACAATTTAGTATATTTAAAGTGAGACCCAAGTTTAAAAAGTGAGTGCACTTCAAATTACACAGGTTTATGATCTTAAAAGTTTGCAATCCAGAGACATTAGAGGTGTTATTTAAGATGACATAAGTTTTTTCATATTATATTTGCTTAAGTTTCAGTGCTTTTAAAGCAATAAAGCGAAAGACAAACTCTCATAGGAGAGATGACTTTTCATTAAGATTATCAAGTAAAGAAAATATCATAAGCGCATTATGAAATTATTTAATCTTGCTAAAGCGCTATAGTTTTGTCAGTTAGGTGAATTCGTCGTAAATTTAACATATGGTAT
Source organism: Lathyrus sativus (assembly GCA_963859935.3). Lineage (NCBI taxonomy): Eukaryota > Viridiplantae > Streptophyta > Magnoliopsida > Fabales > Fabaceae > Lathyrus > Lathyrus sativus. The sequence goes on from OZ012741.1 coordinate 645,627,088, forward strand.
TCTCTTTGCACAATTAAGTTTATAACTATTAAAGGTAGAAATTATTGCAAATAAAAAAAAATATGATCTGAACTAACAACTATTTAGGGATGATAATTTTTCCCATCCCCAGTGGGTACCCACAAGATTACCCATAATGGGTATGGTAAAAATCTGCAGAAATGGATACGGGCACGGGCTCAGATAATTACCCACTTAAATAAGCGGGAATGGGGACCTTAATACCCACCTCGCCTCATAACTACGCAATATATATTTATATATTTTAATTTATATTATTATATAAAAAAAATTAAAAATTAAAAAAAACATCAATTTTAAACTACTACATATTTAATATAAGTGATCATTTATTTCACAATTCATACAATAAATTTTTTTAAAAACTTTATAATGTTTTTAAAAACTTAAAATATTATGATATTTTATACTTGATATGTTTATTTTTATTAGAAATCCGAGTAAAGGGTACGGGTACAAGCACTTATATACCCATAGAGTACGGGAATAAAGGCTAATATTGATACCCAAACAGGTATGGGATCGGGTATGGAAATTTTTTCCAACTGCGGGCATGGGGACATATAGTACCCTACACAAACTTTGTCCATTGTCATCCCTACAAATGTTCAATGGTGTTGAAAGATATATAAATTTAAAAGGGACAAATTTGGTGAGGATTGATATTTTGTGTGTGACTATTTTAAATTGTCATTAAAAACTTAAATTTGTATTTAAAATATAATTTGGTGAATGAATAAAGTTTTGTTTTAATATGATAACTTATTTTTTTTTTTGTGATGGATTCAATTCATCTTTTAAATTCAAATACTATTATAGTTAATTCAGTCATGACTTGTGACAATCTAGAATTATTAAAAAGTTTGAGAAATATAAACTTTAGTCTCAAGTTAAAGAATGTTTTGAGACAAATTTTGTAACGTGTCTTGAGAATATTGAGTTTGTGGGAGAGATAGGGTCAAAGAACAAAATTGAGTACGAAAGAATTGGTTATGACTCAATAGTCGATTCATATATATAGTTGTTATTTATATAGAAAATTTGGATCCTCATTAGGATATTACTGTTATTTCTCTCATTTAAATTAAGAAATTAATTCTTGAAGATCAAACTCAATATCCTCAAGAGCATCAAGTGTCATAAAGAATTGACTGAAAAGAGAAATTATATTCGATATGATTGAAAGACTCTATTATGATAGTTGTGACACTTCCTTGTTATAATTTTGGAGCTTCATAAGATGGATATGAAGTTAGTGATTCTTAATGACGGCATTCAGAAATACAATATGATGCAATGAGAGAAAATTTTATGTCAATAGATACCAAGTTTATGGTTTGTGAACAGATAAAATCCATTTATGAGTTAATGAAATTGTCTCAGTAGTGATACACAATATTTCATACGATAATTGTCTCGTTTGATTTTGAGATGACTATTATAAAAATTTATTGGGTTTTACAAGTTCAGTGGTATTAAATTTATGTACCTAATTTAATGCGTCGATTTTATTTTATTTAGGCAGCAATGATGTATGATTGTTGTGTGAAACCAAGAAATCTCTAACAAAAATTTAGCTGTGAAATATCTTAGGCAAATCTATTTTGTATTAGGTATTTAGATACTTAGAAATTACTCTTTATCATCTGGTTATCACAAAAGATTATATATATATATATATATATATATATATATATATATATATATATATATATATATATATATATATATATATATATATATATATATATATATATATATATATATATATATATATATATATATATATATATATATATATATATATATATATATATATATATATATATATATATAATTAAAAATAAAACTGACATGAAAGAGAATAAAGTATGGTATGTCTCAGTTATGAAGGGAGACTTTTAAGTCTCAATCATTGTCCAAAATAAAAGAATTTAGAACTTTATAAAATTAATTTTTTTTAATACTTTTTATTTTTGGAAATCTTATGTATATGCATCCAGAATAAGCGTATATATAATGAGATCATTTGGTAGATACGAAAATTTAAAATTTGAATTGTTGAAATGAGACAATCATAAGGATTGTTATATAGAACAAAAAAACTTGTACTCACATATTAGAGATCGAATGATTTGGAGATCATCATGATGTTCGACTCTAATTCTTGTGGATGTCTATATATATTGGACATCATTGTTAAGTATTAACAAGTGTGAGTAGGGTGGATAATAGTCCCACATTGGATAGAAATGTGGTGACTTGAGCATTTATAAGTGAGAGAACCCATACACCTATCACCTTAAGGTTTTGGGTGAGTATGTGGTGTGTCTCTCACAAAGGTTGCTCTAGAAAGAAAAGTTCCACTATGTTCAATGCTCCCTAGTTGAAAGTCGCCTTTGGTTCGAATAAAGAGAACGACTTACTTGTATCGAAAGTATCCCCATAGGTTGTGTCTTCAGGTACAAGGGTGTAGTTGCACGGAAGTTTCCGCTTAAGGGAGAGTGTTAAGTATTAACAAGTGTGAGTAGGATGGATAATAGTAGGTTTTGGGTGGTACAAGGGTGCAGTTGCACGGAAGTTTCCGCTTAAGGGAGAGTGTTAAGTATTAACAAGTGTGAGTAGGATGGATAGGATGGGCTGCACGGAAGTTTCCGCTTAAGGGAGAGTGTTAAGTATTAACAAGTGTGAGTAGGATGGATAGGATGGGCGCGGAAACTTAACAAGTGTGAGTAGGATGGATAGGATGGGCTGCACGGAAGTTTCCGCTTAAGGGAGAGTGTTAAGTATTAACAAGTGTGAGTAGGATGGATAGGATGGGCGCGGAAACTTAACAAGTGTGAGTAGGATGGATAGGATGGGCTGCACGGAAGTTTCCGCTTAAGGGAGAGTGTTAAGTATTAACAAGTGTGAGTAGGATGGATAGGATGGGCACGGAAGTTTCCGCTTAAGGGAGAGTGTTAAGTATTAACAAGTGTGAGTAGGATGGATAGGATGGATAATAGTAGGTTTTGGGTGAGTATGTGGTGTGTCTCTCACAAAGGTTCCGCTTAAGGGAGAGTGTTAAATATTGAATTTGCAAACATCAGTTTGATCTTAAGAATGAATTCAGTTGGACCAGTTGAAAATAGGATGATTCAGATATCACATCACATGAAAATCTATGTTATCTAGTACATTTATGTTTGAATATTTTATAATTTAGATATTTCGTAATTATTATATTCAAATAATTATTATGTGGACATATATATTTTAATTATATTAATTATTTATTAAAATTAAGAGTCTTAATTAATTAAGTGGTCAAATAAATTTAAAACGCTAATTAGAATTTTATTTAGTAATTAATTAGATATGAGCTCAAATATGAGTGAATGTTAGGATAACCCATTTTAGAATAATGAGAACTCTAATTGGCCATCACACCATATATAAATCATGGTCTCCAATATGCTTTACACAAGTCATTTATCTTTTCTTCGTATCTGAATAATACTCAAGGCATTATAAGTAATTATAAGTAATGATTGAGGAAGAATTATATAAGAAATCAGGTATTTGTTGTTTGTCTTCTACCTTTCAGGATTACCGCCAACAAAAACTCTCTCAATAAATTTAGTTTTTTCCTACAAGCTCTTCTCTTATACTCTAACGTGTCATAGATCCTGTAATTATTTACCTATTCGTATTATTTATATTATTTCATAGTATATGACATTATATATATATATATTTATATGAGATTAATTGTTATTAATTTATTTCCAACAACAAAAACAATATAAACTACCTCAAAGAAAAATCAATTTATTTCTTAAGAACTCATCTAGTGTCTAAAAAAATATACCTATTTATTCACAAAATAAAACATACAAATAATACTAAATTTCTATAATAAATTAATTTGAAAAAAATAATCCAATACATTTACTAAATGAAATATATATTTAAGCTAAAAGAAAAGTGTACCTTGTTGGGTGAATAATACCTTACCTTTGGATCAACATTGGATTCGTTTGAAAATTTTGGAGTTTCGAGGAGTTTTAACCGTTGCGTAATTCAAACTGACAGCTTTGTATCGTTGGGTGGGCGTGGCTGTACCTCTGATCTGTTACTGTACACGTGTAGGGTCAGATGCATTTCGATTTGAGATAGATTCATTTGTTCTTCTTCACTTTCATTCAACTCTGTCACTGTAACCTAACCATTATGGAACATGACGAAAACTTTGTGTTGTCTTCATCCTCTGCAATGCAACTAATCATCACTGTGCGATAATGACATTTTCACATATCTTTTATTACAGAAAAAGAAATATGCACAAAATATTCTAATAACAATATTTTTTAAATTTAATTGAAATGATATGATGTAAAGAAGTTTTAAAATGTTTTTTTCATTATAGTTGTTAATTTTTTATAAATATTAAATTTTTTTTAATAACATATAAAATATCACTGTTAAGTAATTGTTATATATTGAGTGCATAACAATTATTTTCATATTTTTTATGTTTCATATTCTATATTTGAATTTCTTACCTAAATACTCTAATTTTTCAAAAAAAATAATTTAAATAATCTATTTTTTAAAATTATTTTTTAAAGTACTCCACTTTAAAGTATTGATTGAGAAAAGACGACATATCAATTGACGACCTCTAACACAGGCCAAAAGTTGTCATCAATACAATTGGTGCCATAGTGTAAAGTTTAAAAGAATGTATATGGTTGGCTATTTGAGGACAATATAGTTAAGGTTGAGTTTCATGGCATGTAAGACTCCCAGACAGTGTGGTATCAGAGTTTGTACAGAAAGAAGGGGTGCATATGGTATGAATATAATAAAGAGAGTGAGTAAGAGAGAAATCACTTAAACATGTAAACACCTGAACCAAACATTCAACCTATTACTACTGCTTCTTCTTTATCACTTCCTAAACTCTGTAAAAAGACTAATTCTCATAAAATAGAAAACCTTATTGAGTACTCTCATGTTCCTGAAGATGCTCAAATTTCTGAAACAATACCTCCTTTGTTGAGTCCGTACAACATCTTCAAAAGACAAAGAAGTGTTACCAGATTCATCCTCTACAAATCACCCTCATATGAAAGAGTACGTCCAGTCATCTAGACTAGACCAATGCAACCTAAGAGCTACAAACCAAAAGCAGTACGTAGATCTGGAGATTCCCCAATATCTCATAAACCACTGGAAAACTGAAAGATATACAACCTTACACTTTGGGGCTATCAAACTCATCATTTCTCTTCATGGAAGGAAGAACCAGCCTGTCTTTTGAAAAATAGCTCTACTGGACTCCAGCTGTCTCCACTATGAAAATGTTGTGATAGGAACTGTTCTAACTACACTTCATGCAAGAAGTGTTGTCCTCACCATCTTCCCAAACTATAACGTGAGTCTTAATGATAACACTTTATCCACGAGACTGAAAGTACAGATCCAAATCACCGGATCTGACCAAGTTCCAGAAGCTATGTCAGCTACCCTCCATCACCAGATAATATACCGCTTACAAAATCACTCGATAGATCTTCCTCTCTCAGGATCTCTTCTGATTCACTATTGGTTGTCACCAATAGAGAAGAAGACATACCCTCCATAGTTCAGATTCTAAGAAAGATCACAAGGGAAGAATTAACTCAGCTAATTCCCCTTGAATGGATAACCAACTATGAGAGACTTCATGTTGACAAAAGACCTATCCAATATTAAGAGGCTACTTTCAGGAGATCCGTTGACAAGACAGTCAAAACGATCTTTAAAAAGTCAGACGAAGGGTCAAGCTCAATATCTCCGATCTTCCAGACAATGCTGATCCAACCAGTTCTTAAAGAAGATTGGTGTCTTGTCTATGATGTTACAACAGAGAGAAAACCCATATACACCGATAAAATAGATGGCCACTTCATTTGGGATGTTGATCCAACAAGATGTGACCCAGATTTTGACTGTTGGATGCACGACGATGATATTGACCGAGATATTATTCTTCCGAAAACAAAGAAAAAGGGAAGGTGTAAACCCTCGCCACCTCCTCAGAGGAGATCTGATCCAGACAACGGTCCATGGATAGGAACCCATGGAAAAAAGAAACCTCTCTTTATCTACGAGGAAGGACTTAAAATCCTCAGGAGAGAAAGATTGTTACCACCAGATGATCCGACTCTTATTACACGGTCACCAACAGACCATTATAAACTGCTACATCCTCCAACTGTTGCTCAGCCAATTCCTTGCTTTATGTATTGAACCACAACTTCGGAGTATGACCGACAATTTCCTGCTTTGGAAAGAAAAATGGATCCAATCACAAGCAAAACATCCAAACCCTTCATTCATCCGAGTGAAGTCCAGTCCGATGGGAAGCTTAAACCTTTAACTCAGGCTGAGGAAGTTCTGAATTGGTAATCTGAAAACATGGTTTCTCAAAATGAAATTCTTCAAAACCTTGACAAAAAGGTAGATAAGATTGCTTAAAAAATAGACGAGACAGATGAAGATTGTAACACCCTTCTAACCCCACATGAAAATACATAAATAATCAGAGTAAATTAACATGCTTTCACAAAAGGGCGTCACACATAATTTCAAAACATCAAAACCACCTGTCATGCTTTAAACACTCAAATAAAATAATCATGCTTTTCAAAGTTCACTTTGCATGTAGCAGCGGATTCAATTTATATTCATAATTCTTTTCACATAGCATTCATGTTCATCTCATAATTCAACAATACTTGGGCACTAAGGCCAACATCACAATATTTCGATACATTTAAAACACAACTTAAAATACATAAAATATCTCTAAAGCAAAAACCCAAACGACCCCAGTGTTACATAACCAGAGCATGACTCGACCCAACATAATTAAAATACTAAACAACTGCACCAGCAGAGACCTCGCAACTACTAGCAGTACAACTCCAAGATACCTGCACGATGTCATAAAGGACATCATTCCAGCAGAAGGGTGAGAAATATTACCATAATAATCAAAGAACATAATCATATATAAATGCGCAAGTACAGAATACATACATTTCACATTTTCTCACCATAATGCATATTTCATATAACACTCATAACCATTCCATGTGACTCACTTAAAACTCACCCAATATCACCAATCCCCTTTTTAGGATTATGGGTACGTCACTTATACCCTACCAGGAATAACACCTCAGTTATTTTACCCCGGTAATTACTCCACTAGGAACGACACATTGCCATTCTACCCCAGTGAGTACAAATCTTTCACATAAACATTATTATCTATATTACTCTCATATTTACCAATCATTACCTATATACATGTACTATTATATTCTCAGGCATTATTCACAATTCATCACATACATTACACTGCATGTATATATATACACAACTAAGCATACTCATTAATCATGCTTCTACAATTCACATCATTTTCACACAAACATTTATAATTATATTTATTCATACATCTCAATCATTCCATACATCGCAATGTATCCATATAAGTATCTATATATAAATAGAACATCAAGCATATACAATATGCATTCACCAATGTTTACATCAATCCATGTAAACCCACATACATATACATATCTTCAAGCATACTCGCTCATGCCATTATCGCAATTCGCGTTAGTTCACATAAACATACACAATATGTTTATATCATCACCATTTCACATAAACATTCACATACATGTTTATTTCACCAATGAATCCTATAAAGATGAATTATGCAACTCATAGAGACCGACTCATGACTCTATGCAGATGCAAATGCGGTACCGACTCAATTCAGCAGGTTCAATTGAAGAACCAAATGGAACCATCGCTCGTTACCGAAGTAACTCCCTGTCGGGCCTACGATGTTCACCCATTGCTCACACCCCACATGGGCACACAATGTTTATGGATTGCTCACACCCCACATGGGCACACAATCTGATTGCTCACACCCCACAAGGGTACACAATCGTTCTGCAGATTCTACGCGGAATCAAATATAGACCATCGCTCACACCTCACATGGGCACACGATGTCTCTACAGATCCTACACGGGATAAAATATAACCATCGTTCACACCCCACATGGGTACACGAGGTTCTGTAGATCCTACACGGGATCAAATAACACAAATGCATATCATGATGCTTCACATGCAAACATGACTCAATCAACTATAAACCATCGCTCACACCCCACATGGGCACACGAGGTTTCTGCAGATCCTACGCGGGATCAATCAACACAAAATGCATACATGTTTACAAACATACTCATGCATCTATCACATTTCACTGCATACATTTATTATGCATTCACAACATATATATCATAATGCAAATATATATATATATATATATATATATATATATATATATATATATATATATATATATATATATATATATATATATATATATATATATATTCATCATTTATTTCACACCATTTCATACATGGTTCTCATACAAAATGACTCAATCAGTTATAGACCATCGCTCACACCCCACATGGGCACACGATATCTCTGCAGATCCTACACAGGATCAATCAACACAAACTGCATACGTATTCGCAAATATATTATCATGCATTCTTCACACATCAACACGTACAATCATCATGCACTCACAATGTGTATTATATTCATCATTCATCACAATTGCCATGCATTTTTATTCAATTCTAAACAATGCATAATTTGCTCAAAGGCCACGATTCAAAATCATATTCATACACTAGGATTCACGCCTTATGGCTACCCACAACACAACAATTAATAACACACAAATTATCCTTACGAGACGAGACCGATCGCAACCGGACGCTCTAGCTACTATAAGCTCTTCTCACTCAAAATCATTAATCCCGACTAATCGGTAAAATCGGCTAAAAGTTGGCTAAAAATAATATTTCTTTTCACCAAGTTGTAGAACATATTATTAGCTTCAGTTTGATATAAAGAACGTCAAAATCCGATAAACGGTGAAAAAGTTGTGAATTTTCGAAGTTTTGAAAAATAATATTTTCTCACACTTACAGTGTTAATCAGTTAACGCGTATGGTTAACCGATTAACACCTCCAAAAACTCAGTTTTTAGACTAAAAACTCAGTTTTTAGGCCCCCAACACTGTGTTAATCGGTTAACGTATATGGTTAACCGATTAACACCTGAAACACTCAGAAAAACAGCTACGGGTTCGGGCTTAAAAGCCCCAAAAAGTCGCCCGATTAAATAGTTTTCACCCGATTAAATACCTATCTATCCTTACTAATTATATACGGATATTTTAGGGTCATAAAACTCAACTTTCACGACATTCTATTTCCACTCAAAATCTTAACCTCAATTTAACCGAAAATGGTAAAACTCACAATATCACCCGATTTTTGGCAAACTAGTTCGAATAATCTTAGTCTAACATATCCCGACTAAGATATGAAAGTTATTCTCGATTCTAACCGTCCTAACATCGACTTCTATCGATTTCTATCATTTCGACCTAAATGGAAACAAGGTTGGAAAACAACCAAACTCATCCACACACATACACAATAATTAAGATAGTAAGATTTCACACCCTTACCTTAGATTAATCGAAGCCAGAGGATGTTCTTGATGATTCTCCAAGTTTTCCTCTTTTTCTCCTCTTTTCTCTTCTTCCTCTTTCTTTCTCTTTCTTTCTTTCTTTCCTTTTTCCTTCCACTTTCTCATATATATATATATATATATATATATATATATATATATATATATATATATATATATATATATATATATATATATATATATATATATATATATATATATATATATATATATATATATATATATATATATATATATATATATATATATATATATATATATATATATATATATATATATATATATATATATATATATATATATATATATATATATATATATATATATATATATATATATATATATATATATATATATATATATATATATATATATATATATATATATATATATATATATATCTTTCCCTTTATTTCTTTCCATTGAATTTCCTCTCTTAAAACATCTATCAATCCATTTAAATAATCATCTAATTATTCAAATAATTAGAATAATCCAAATAAATCAATTATTTAACACAAATAATTAATCATTGAAAATTGGGTTGTTACAAAGATCTCAAGGTTTTATCCCAAAAAATGCAGAAACATTACAAAAGCTTGAAAGCCCAAGTATCTCAGCTAGATCGGGATTTACGGCAGATGTTAGAAGAGAGAGCTTTTGGTAAAAAAGTTGACCAAAAGGAAAGAGAAATCAGAAGTCTACAAAGCCAAGTAAAAGAGATAGATGATTTCTTAAGAGTCTCTCATGAAATAAAGTCCAAACCAGTTGAAAACTCTTTCTTTGACCCTTCTACTTTTCCTACATATTTCAAACGACTAGAAAGGCCTTCTCCTTTTTACCCCGCCTATGTTTCATCACCATCAGACCCAGTTAAATACATACCAATAACTTACAGACCAAAATCTTCTAGAACTACCACTACCTCAACCTCCAAAACAAAGGGGAAAGTTGCCTGCTTAAGCGCTTCATCCTCAGACTCTCAAGATATCCCTGAAACACCCCCTTCAAAAATCCAAAAGGAAGAAGAAATTCCTAATAAAGGTTTCCAAGCCATGGAAATCACTACAAATCATGAATCTCCTCGGAAATATCACTCTGAATCATCAAAACAAAAAAGAGACGAGTCCTTCTCAGATGGTGACAAAAACTCTGATCCAGAATCATCTTCTGATGAGACACCAAGATCTTTTTCAACTAAATCAGAATCTGAAGACAACTATTTCCCAAGACTCTTCATGGCGAATGTAAAAGAGGAAGAATCTTTTTTTAAAGAAGAATCCCCTAAAGAAACTCTTGTTCCTGAAAGGACTAAACCAAACGGAGGTCCTTGGTTCACTTTTGATGATATACCACCTAGCCGCTAGAGAAAAAGACTACTTGAATTTGGAGCTTGGCTTGACACCCAAATGATGAAAACAAGTGCAGATAGCTATAAGATCATTGAAGAATTTTGCTATAGAATGACAGGCACAATGAAAGAATGGTATCACAATCTTGGAGCTTTCAAACAAGATGAGTTACATCGTCTAGAAACTATAGCTAGTGTTCTTGGGGTTCTTCACCGAGAATTTATCGGTGATATGGAAATATTTTATAGGAAAAATAGATAAGAATTCTTTGAGATAAAGTGTTGTTCTCTCAAAATAAAAGACCTCGACAAACACTATCATAGGATGGCACAGAGGTATTATGTTCTTAATGGGTACAATGACCCGGTTCTCAAGAATACCTATATATCCTCTCTACCAGAAGAACTTCAGCCAGAAATTCGTAGAATGTTAGCCACAGCTCAAAAGGATATTAAAACCATGAGTCTCAGCCAAATTCACCAAGTGACCTTAGAAGCACTTGAAAAGCTTTGCAGTTTTCATCATCAATTTTCTGAAGTTATAGAACAAAAGTCAAAGTTCACCCCAAGCATGTAAGAAACCCTACCTGGAGATTAAGTGTAAAGACAAAAGGCGTGGTTGTCCAACAAAAAAGATACATAAAAAATACACCAAATCTCACAGGACCTTCAATGGAAAGAAAAGAAATAATATGAAGTTCTTTAGAGGAAAACCTTTCAAAGGAAAGGGGAAAAATCAGAGATGCTTTATTTGTGGGAAAAAAGGGCATTTCTCAAAAGAATGTCCTAATAACACCCATAAAGCCGCAAAATTGATTACTCTCTTCAACCTCTAGAAGGAAACTTAGAATCTTTGTATTTTGAACAAAGCTCTGCTGATGAAGAAACAATTTTTGCCCTTCAAGACTCTTCGTCTTATGAAGCATCATTTTCAGAGTCAGAAGATGACAGATATCTCCCGGTTTACTCCATCAAAGAGATAGGCAGTTCTCTTCCTACTACACCACTTCCTTGTGTTGAATTCCATGTTCTTGCAACAAAGTTTTCCCTTCCGAAGAAAGTTATAGCTTATATGGACACTGGGGCCCAGATTACCATGATGAATCCCATCATTCTCCCTGCAGAATCATGGGTGACACATGTTGCATACTTTGTAGCAGCAGATGGAAAAGTTTTCAAGACAAATCTAATGACCAAGGAAAAAATAGGAATTAAATTCTTCCCAGACTGCATAGTCTGGACCAGGGTCATTGGCAGTAATCTTCCAAACAAAGATATTATAGTAGGAATGGATGTCTACTCAGCAGCAATTAAACTCCAAATTCTCCCCACAGAAATCAAATTCAAAAGAGAATTCAAACCTTATTCTGGGATACTGAAACTATATTCACTTTCTAAGGTTCCTGCTGGCTATGAAGAGATCAAGTCCAACCTTTTTAGACTATGTGCAGATAGCCATGAGAAATTCCGCCACCCAAAACCTCTATGGAAGAATAAAGACTTCTTCATCCAACTTTCCTTCAAGCTCAATGAAGATGTTAATCCAACCAAGGCCACTCATCCAGGGATGAGTCCATAAGATTACGCATTAGCTAGGGAAGAATGCAACCAACTTCTCAAAAAAGGTCTGATAGAACCCACCAAATCAGAATGGGCTTGTCAAGCATTCTATGTGGAAAAGAGATCTGAAAAGTTAAGGGGAAAAAAGAGGCTAGTAATTGATTACAAACCTCTAAATAATTTTCTCAAAGATGATAAATTTCCCATTTCAAAAGCCCCGTCCTTAAATGTTTTCATCAAAGATGCCCAGATCTATTCTTAGTTCGACCTTAAGTTAGGATTTTGGCAATTGGGTATCGACCCTGAAGATCGCTACAAAACGGCGTTCTGCATTCCTAACTCCCAGTACCACTGGACTGTGTTACCATTTGGGCTTAAGGTAGCCACATCACTCTTTCAAAAGGCCATGACTAGACTTTTTGAGCCCATCGTCAACAGTATCCTCATCTATATTGATGATGTGTTATTATTCTCAAAAGATGAAAAAACCCATAAACAATTATAGGGCCAATTTCTTCAAATAGCCCAACAGCATGGAATGATGCTCTCTGAAAAGAAAAGTCAATTGGGACAAACAAAAATTAACTACATAGGGATGCATTTCTCCCATGGGAAATACCAACCTCAGCCTCATATTGCCCAAGAACTATTAAACTTTCCTGATGAAAATCTCACAGTTAAGCAAATCCAACAATTTCTTGGTATAATTAATTATATCAGAGATTTCCTGCCGAAACTGGCGAGATACATGAGTCCTCTATCCCAAATGCTCAAGAAAAAACCTCCACCAGGGGGAACACAACAAACCGAAGCAGTGAAAGCCTTAAAGAAAATCGCACAAACTCCTCCTGCTCTAAAAATCCCTGGGAATGGAAAAAGAATTCTACAGACTGATGTCAGTGATCATTATTGGGAAGTAGTCCTGATAGAAGAACTTGAAGGAAAAAGATACTATTGTGGCCATGCTAGTGGCCAATTTAAAGAAGCTGAAAAACACTACCACACCACCTACAAAGAAGCCCTCGCTGTAAAGATAGGGATCCAAAAGTTTGACTTCCACCTAAGAGGCTACCAATTTAAAGTCCAGATGGACAACTCCTCTTTCCCTAAGATCCTTGAATTCAAAAATAAGATGCCTCCTGAACCTCAAACTCTTAGGCTCAAAGATTGGTTTTCCAGATATGATTTCTCGGTAAAACATATAAAGGGAACCCAAAATGTAATCCCAGACCTACTATCCAGACCCATGAAACCCATCCAGATCATCACAGCCAATCACACTTTCCCTCTAATTCTTATGGTCAAACCACTACCAACCCATGCATCCAAAACAAAGAATCTTCCTCCAAGAATAACGACATCCTCGTCACTGTCCCAACTCAAGCAGTATGCCAGGAACAATCTTTTCTATTACACGACAAAATTCATAAGGAATAAATTACCAGATCATAGTCCTTATTTCCCAGATACACCTTTTCTCCTGCCAATTTTAATAAACCCAAATGCTAAATTCAAAAAAACATTTATGGTATATTTAGTATGCCACTTATTTGTACTATATGCCTGTTCTTATTCCCACTGAGGCCATGTATCAACATATAATGGATCCCGAGAAGCACAAGTCTTTTATTTGAACCACTCTTGAATGGTATTCTCCATTACAATGGTGGAGAGATCAATTAAAAACAGTCATCGACGAGGTCAGAGGATGAAGATTATCTTCAGAAGATATTGGTAAACTCAAGTCTGTTTTCTTTCTACACAGTCCCTATGTGATAGATCCTGTAACTAAGTTGCTCCATTGTAAGAGTTATGTTCAGCTATGGGAAACCATTGATGAATATCCTCCCAATCTCAAAGTCACAAGGGAATTACTGGAATATGTTAACTACATCAATCTCTATGATCCAAATAAACTTGATGAAAGTTCAACTTGCATACATCATGAAAAGTTCATAAGACCGGAAGTTGGAGAAAGCTCGACTCAAGCCACACAACAGAAACCACTCCAATGGAAGTTGAATTCTCTGAAGGATAGGTGGAAGAAGCTAACATGAGGTTAGCGGATCACACCTACATGATGGATGACATCTGGCAGTGTGAGTCATCTCGCTATGGAAATTGCTTTTCTGACGAAAATTTATCTGATCAAAATATGTCCCCCTCTCATGAACCAATTTGCAAAGACTAAATAGACAAGTGTCATTCAAAAATGAACAAGTGTCCTTCAAAAATCACAAGCATGTTTATGAATAGTAAATTTTGTCTTTTTATGTGATAATGTACATAGTGATAAGTGTGTCAGACTTTTTGAAAAAGGCATTCATATAGTATTAAAAATGCCATGCTTGTACATAGTGTTGCTTTTGTCCTATATGTACCTCCTTGGGTATAAAATGAGGGCTTTTGTAACATATTTCCATCAAGCATTCACAAATAAGCTCTCTTGTGTGCTTAAGAGCAAACATGTTCTAAAAGTTTCTTCTTTCTCCCTCAAAGATTTAGTTATTGTATTCATATCATAATTCCCCCATAGATGCAAGTATGCTCTACACCTGCCTCTAAATGAGGATCTTATGTATCAGAAAACATCTGACCATTAATCCATACTACGGCCCTTGTTGTTATGAAATTTCAGTTTTAATTGTTAGTCTGTGTTATGCCTATGGTTGGCTATTTGAGGACGATACAGTTAAGGCTGAGTTTCATGGCATGAACGGCTCCCGGACAGTATGGTATCAGAGACTGTACAGAAAGAAGGGGTGCATATGGTATGAATATAATAAAGAGAGTGAGTAAGGGAGAAATCACTTAAACATGGAAACACCTGAACCAAATTTATCCTATGTTATCAAACTAAACAGATGCTAGTATGACTGTGGCAAGTATCAGGCCTTCCGTGTACCTTGCTCCCATGTCATTGCGGCATGTGCACATGCTTGTTAGGACGCTTACAGTCATTTATATGATGTTTAGAATTATGAATGTCTACAATGAAGGTTCCACAATGCTAGCAATGGAGGAGTATTGGTTTTTATACCAAGGAGACATAGTTTGGCACAACGATGAGATGCGAAGAAAGAAAAAAGGACGCCTAAACAGCATGCGTATAAAAATAGAAATGGATACGACTGATAAAATGATAAGATTATACGGTATATATCATCATCCCGGACACAATAGAAAAAATTATCCAAATGTCGGAGCAACCTCAGCATCATAATTTAGTTTCTCCTTTCAATTGTTGTTGTTAGAACAAGATTTGGTTATGTTGTTTATCTCTAAGTTTTGATAATAGCAAGATAGTATTTGTGTGAAAACAATTTTGGTACTCTAACGGTTTGTTATTCTGAAGTTTTAACAAACAGGTTCTGACTCTGATAGAGACCATATGCAACGTCATTCTGGTATGACATAAGTCGCTTCTGCACCAAAGAAGCAAGTCTGCTTCTGTACCTATTCACATTCAGAAAGATTCTATGAAGATAATATGTTGCTACTGCAATGCTCTCTTGGATTCTGCCTCTGAGTGTGACTCTGATGATTTACTTCTGAAGGCTTTCTAGCTTCTGAAGTTGTCCTCTTCTGAAGAACTAAGTGCTAAAGACTCTGAAGACAAGGTTTTGCTGAACAAAGTTCTGAAGACTCTAAAGACTAAAGGTTCTGAATACTAAGTGATGAAGACTTTGAAGACTTAAGTTTCCGAAGACTAAGTGTTTTGAAGACTAAGTGCTAAAGATTCTGAAGACAAGGTTCTTGTGAACAAAGTTCTGAAGACTTAAGACTCTGAAGACCCAATGATCAACTCTTCTACTCATGCTTCAAACATCTCTATCCAGAAGCCTCTGATGTACAGAAGATAAGATCAAAGGTTTACGAGGGAAATAATGCATAGTACGTATCAAAACGTTTCATTTCACTGCCTTGATTTTATGGTGAAAAGGACAACTTTTATGTACGATTTTCATCCCTAAGGAACAAAATTCTTTCAAGTCGCAAGCTCACTCAAGGATATTCTTGATCTGTCGTCCAATCGATCTTCTACTGGCTATATAAGGACTTGATAACTTGAACAAAATTACGATGCAAGTGAAGCACAACAACACAAGAACACAACAATGTAAAACTCATACCCTGTGCAAATTTTCTTTAAGTCTTTTTAAGATATTCATTGTGTTTATACCTGCTTGATTAAAAGCATTTCATTGTAAACATTTATCTTTCACAAACTGTTGTTTGTAATTCCTTAAGGGACCAGTTAGGTCAGAATCCTTAAGAAGACTTAGACAATTAGTCTTTGTGGTTGTTAGTCATCAGCTGTTGCTAGTGCAGTTTGTAATCAGTTGATTATATTGGATTAAGTCCTTGGATAAGATAAAATCACCTTGACAGGTGGATTGGACTAGCTTGATAGTTTTCAAGTGAACCAGGATATATCGTGGGTCTTACTCTCTTGTTTAGTTCTTTGTGATTTTTGTTTGAGTTTCATAAAAAAAAAAAAAAGCTTTCATTTTTAAAAAGCCAATTTAAACCCCCTTTCTTGTTGTTAGTTCTTAATTGGCAGGAATTTTGGTAAAACTAAAAGGAATCACAAGATGTCCTATAGGATGTCGTGACATTTGTAGTCATAAATTAGCAGGTTGCTTTTTATGCTATGTGACATGTTTTCTCATGATTTCAAACAAGATGTCTTGACATTCATGGACTATGCATTCTGTATGAATGGTTTTGTGTGAGCGTTTCTTTTTGTGCAAGCTGGCTGCACTTATCTGACGTGGAAACTGCATGTTTCTATTATGTTTTTGAAGGCGTTTCTGATGCACTTCCCGTGGATTAGATTGGATTGTACTTGGATTTAATATCAGGAGATTGATTGCAGTTTTGAAGAATGATATGATTAGATTTGATTAGCCAAATCAAATCTGATTGATTGCTGCTGTTACTTTTGGTTTAGCCCAAGCCCATTGCGCATTACTATATAAGGAGGCTGAAACCCTAGCTTGAAGATCAACGAAGCAAGGATTAAAAAGTGTGTGCATCTGTTTAAAGTTTAGGCTTCGTATGTGTTAGTTTTGTGAGCCTTTCACTCATTGCTTAATGTGTGAATTGGGCGAGGCTATTAATTGTAATTTTTTAATTGTTAATTGTTCACTCAAAGCTTTTAAGTAAGAGTGTATTGTACTTGATTGAAGCTTTTAAGCAAGATCAAGTTGTGGATTTGAAAAGTGTCTTCTAAAGTCTTTTCTTTGAGTATTGAAAGTTTATCACTGCTGTGATTGAGGGGGAGTGAGAGGTGTCTCTTGTCTAGTGAGTTCTAGGCAGAAATTGCATTGGGTAGAGATAATGTGATAAGTTGTAAACTGGGAGTTTAACTCCAAATTAATTTTGCTGATAGTGAATTTCCTCCCTGGCTTGGTAGCCCCCAGATGTAGGTGTGTTTCACCGAACTGGGTTAACAATTTCTGTATCTCTTTATCTGTTATTTATCCTGCTGTTTTCTTTGTTCTTGACAGACAAATATTTGTGTCATGAACATCTCCTTCGACATCTAATATCTGATACTAGAATTTCACTTGTGTTTTTCTCACACCTTTAATTGACATCAAAGCTTTGGCTCTGATTGTGATAATAGTTTTATCAACATTTTGTCGTGTTCAGTACTGATCCAGTATTTGTGTGAGACATCATGGTTGCTGCTAATCCTATGCCATAAGAGAAAGATCACTACAGTGCTTAACCATCAATATTTGATGGTGAAAAGTTTAATTATTGGAAAGATAGAATTGAAAGTTTCTTTCTTGGCTACGACATAGATCTTTGGGATATTGTAATTGATGGTTATACTCACCCAGTTAATGATGCAGGAGAAAAAGTGTCAAGAAGTAATATGACCAATCAATAAAAGAAATATCACAAGAATCATCACAAGGCAAGAACTATACTTCTGAATGCTATTTCTTATACTGAGTATGAGAAAATAATAAATAGAAAATCTGTCAAGTCCATTTTTGATTCACTACAAATTACTCATGAAAGAAATGCTCAAGCAAAGGAGACAAAGGCTCTTGCCCTAATCCAAAAATATGAAGCCTTCAAGATGGACGGTGATGAATCTATAGAAACTATGCTTTCAAGATTTCTGATACTGGTAGTAGGACTTAGAGTGCTGAATAAAAGATATTCAATTATTGATCATGTAAAGAAGATTATCAGAAGTCTTCCCAAGAAATAGATACTTATGGTAACTGCTCTAAAGCTATATAAAGATCTAAACAATATAAGTCTTGAAGAACTGATTAGTTCTTTAAGAAGTCATGAGATAAAGCTGGAGGAAATGAACCTCAGAAGAAGAATAAATCAGTTGCTCTTAAGTCTAAACCTGAAAAGGCAAAGGCTTTTCAAGATGAGGAAGAATCAGAAGATTATGATGAAGACTCAGAAGATGAGTTATCACTTCTCTCCAAAAGGATCAACAAACTATGGAAACATAGGCAAGGAAAATTCAAAGGATCAAGAAAGAACAACGGTTGTTATGACTCAACATCTGAACAAAAGAAGCAGAGTTCTGGAAAAAATGTCATATGCTATGAGTGTAATGAGTTAGGTCATTACAAGAATGGATGTCCAAAGCTTAAGAAAGACAAGAAGCCTAAGAAGAAATTCACCAAAGTCAAGAAGGGACTCATGGCAACTTGGGATGACTCTGATTCTGAAGAAGAAGATTCTAATGAAGAACAAGAAAATATTGCATTAGTGGCAACAACAATTAACACTGAAGTCTATGGAGAACCAGAAGACAAAATGTTATCAGAACCAGAATCAGATTCAGACTCCGACACAGATGTATTATTTAAATTATCTCGTTATAAATTAGAGTCATATCTTTCAGAAATGCTGAAAAAATATCAGAATCTTCAAATTAAATACAAGGATCTTAAACAAATCCATGTAATTACTTATGAAGCTAGAGATAAGCTTGAACAAAATAATTATTCTCTGAATGAAAATATTTTTTCTTAAAAAATATTAATTGTGCTTTGAAAAGAAAAATCTCTAAACTAAAAGAATAATTAGTCTCTAATATCTCCGATACTAATTATGTCAACAAGTATGATAGAGCATTCCAGCACTTTCTAGCTAAAAACATACATAGAAGCAAAATGGCTTCCATGATCTATGGAGTTAGGAGAAATGGAAAGAATGGTTTAGGATGTACAGAAACATTTGAAAATGACGAAAGTCAGCCTGTAAAGCCAAAACCTCTCTATGATCATTTCGTGTCTTCTAGTACTAAGCTTGATTGTTCTGAGCTTGTGCAAGCACCTTCACATGCATATAAATCTAATCTTAAACCAAAGTATCATGCACAAATTCCACTTGATTATCCTGCTGCATAGAAACTCAAAGTCGTGAAAAACTCTGGGAAAACTAACAAAAGAGGACCCAGAAAGTGGGTACCTCAGGATAAGATAACCTATGTTACAAATATCCTTAGCAGCTCAGTTGAAACACCAATCATGGTACCTGGATAGTGGTTACTTACAACACATGACGGGAAGAAGACATGTGTTCTAAAGTTTAGAACTTAAGCTTGGAGGCTACGTTGGTTTCAGAGGAAACCAAAAGGGTAAGATCGTAGGCTCTGGAACTATTGGTAATGGTGAACTTTCTTCTATTACTGATGTTCTTCTGGTCGATGGTATTTCAGAAATAACTCGTCTAAAAGGTATGGAGAAGGTCTTTCCCTTTTGAAAAGAAGAAAGAGACCTCTTCGGATGGTCAAACATAACTTAAGGAAGATTAATCTTCAAATCTGAATTAAGAAGTAGAAGAAAATCTTTTTCAATAGGGTCCACTTGGTTTAAATCTCTATCCTTAGGCAGTAAGTTTGAATTCATATTCTGACTCCAAACAACAACATCAGAAAGAAGATTATAAACCACTGATGTATTAGATGGATCTACAAAGATACGCCAAGTAAGAAGATAGTGTTCCCAAACAAAAGTTCCTGGGATTTCTCTAATCTCCTCACAATTGATCACATTTGCAATCACTTTAAAGGTTACTGTAATATAAACACCAGTTAGTCTAGATATAATAGCATACTCAGAATTCATCTCAATAATGGAGGCATTAATCCAAAACTCTTTGACAAGACTTGGATAAGTGAAACCATATAGCATCTCAAAGTAGCCATTCCACCTTTGTTTAGACATAGTCTCCCAGAAGTTGAAACCAACCTTAAGAAACTCATCAAAATCCACAAACTTTTCATTGATGACAATCAGTTGATTCAAAGAAAAATAAATTGAAGAACTCATCCCAGATTTGGTTTGCTCTAAAAGGGATCTTGTTAGAAAAAGGACACAATGATGTTTCATAGGACAGTGAATAGTAACAACAAGTACTAAAAGGGAAAACATCATTACCCAAAGGTTCTTTATCCAATAGATATTTCAATTCCACCAGACGAGTTTCACCTTTATGAAAGGTTAAGTATTATAAAAACTATTAGAAAATGTTTTACTTAAACTGTTATGAGAGTAAAAAAGAATCTTCTTCTGAATCTCAGAAACTGACAACTTTCAGAAGCTATTAACCATCAGAGTCTAGTAAGTCTAGACTTAGACAGAGATATCATTTGTCAGTCACAAGTCTCTAAGATTTTATTCAGAACTAGCACTTTATCTTGAAGTAAGAGTCATGAGTGATAGATGAATATGAAATTGTCTTCTTTAGGAAGCTAACAAGTAACAGTATCAATACAAAATTGAAAAAACTGTTTTCATAAATGTGATCATCATCTGGCTTGATAAGACATTCAGTATAGACAAACATAACAAAGTTTCCTCTTAAAGATTTTTGAAGTTCTCTTTTTCAAAAGAACTTCTCTAGAGATCTAACATAAAATTTGTATTTATATTTAAACAAATGTTTCATTTAATCAAAAGATAAGCCAAAAAAGAACAAACATATCACACTTTTTTTATTTGGCCAGACTCTATTCAGTACTCAGACTTGACCAATAGAGTATGAACCCAACTTTGAGTGGATTCTGATTCAATGGATGTCTAACCACTGATTCCACTAATCTTACCAAATTTAGTGCCAACACTACTTGAATCTAGGTTGTTGGCTCTTCTTCCAATCAATTTTGTAAACAACCTTGTGGAAGATGCCTCTGCTTCTTTCCTTGATATCTATAGCAGATACATTATGCTACTCATATTTCTATAAGACCGTACATGTAAGTACAAACAGGCTCTTTTATTCCCTAAATCTCAATCTAATAGCAAATCATAAGTCACTCCAGAGTATGAGTCTAGAATGAGATATGATAGGAACATAATCTTGTTCTAAGAAATGTCAATAATCTCATTATCTTGGATTAAATCTTTTGACTTTGAAATCATTGACAAACTTAGAACCATATGGCGTTAGCTATTAGAGATTGACATAAAGCAGATCAGAGTATTATCTTAGTACGACTAATAGAGCTCAAAGAGAAGTAATGGAGTTTCTTAAGATATCACCTTAAAGAGAAAACTCCATATAATTAAATGTTTTGAAAGAAGATAACTTTAACAACATCTCTTGCTTTTCAATACTTGATTTTTTATTTTAGAACACATATGCTTTTTTTCATCTGCATCCTGCACTAATATCAGCTTCAAACTATTAAACATTAAAGAGCATTTGATGTTAGGTTCTGGTAGAATTTTATTCTTGCTTTTAGATTTGGGAAATCAGTTGAAATATAAATATTTCAAAAGCTCTTGAAGTTACTTTTCTATCAACAGATATCACAATCCATTCAGCCAGTATGAAAGTCCTTCTAACAAGAAACCTAAGTTTCTCATCATTTGTCATTCCAAAGAACTTAAGCTAAAAAAATAAGGTGATCTATTGAATAATTTTTCATCATCCAACTTCATTTCTTTCCTTTGAAGAATGCAAAACAAATTTTCAGAACACAACAGATTCAAGATGTAAACATCAAAGAAAATTGTGACTTTAGATTTAAGTCAAGGAACAATCTTCTCGGAATTTTCTTGAAAAGATTAAATGAAGTGTAACTACTTCAAGCTTCAAAAATTGATCCCCACAAACCCAAGCACATGACTTTAAAGATAGTCCAAGCATCAGACGTATCAATGATGTTGATATACTCATAAGTGAGATAGAGCATCTACCAGAATACATCTACCTCTAAAGATATTCAATATGCATCTTCTGAGTTGGTGAAAGAGATTTTCAAGATGATCATCTTTAACACCATCAACTTTTATAGTAATACCTTTTTCAAGGATATTCTATAGACCTTCAGCAACCCTTTATCAAGTCCAATGATTTAAAAATATGTTTAGCTTTTTGATAACACGAAATCATATAGATATTTTCATGCATAATTCAACTAAAGTCTGACCGTTTTCGATCCGATTTCGGGTTATTTCCGTGTATTTGTCTGATGTTTTGCAGGTATTCAACGATCACGTCTAAACAAGGCAACATGAAGAAAAGAAGCAATCCCAGATGAAATATGGACGAAAAAGGAGTGAAAGCACAATGAAAAGCGCAGCAAGCTGTTTTTGCTGATGTGACGACCGTCACAGCTTTATGACGACCGTCACACGGGTGACGACCGTCACACCTTGTGACGACCGTCATGCAGGCAAAAACGCCCCACTCAGATTACACGTCAAAGAAACAGTTCCAATTCCCACAGAGTGGACCACTACTCCCTAAATTATCTGCCTCAAGGTCCATCATCTTCAGAGATAACCGTTGGGATTCCACTTCTATAAAAAGGGAAGCAGGGGACTTCAGAAAGTGTGCTGCATTCATACCACGAAGTGCTGTCGAATTTACTTTCCAGAGCATTATTTTCCAGTTTTATTCTCATTTGTTTCTCTTTACCTTTCCTGTATTCCCATTTTCATTCTTCTGTAATTTCTATTGTACTGTACGATCAAATTGACACTAAAGACCAGAATCCTGCCAACATCTGTGGAGGATTGATAACACGAAATCATATAGATATTTTCATGCATAATTCAACTAAAGTCTAACCATTTTCGATCCGATTTCGGGTTATTTCCGTGTATTTGTCTGATGTTTTTGCAGGTATTCAACGATCACGTCTAAACAAGGCAACATGAAGAAAAGAAGCAATCTCAGATAAAATATGGACGAAAAAGGAGTGAAAATACAATGAAAAGCGCAGCAATCAGTTTTTGCTGATGTGACGACCGTCACAGCTTCATGACGACCGTCACACGGGTGACGACCGTCACGCCTTGTGACGACCGTCATGCAGGCAAAAACGCCCCACTCAGATTACACGTCAAAAGAGCAGTTCCAATTCCCACGGAGTGGACCACTACTCCCTAAATTATCTGCCTCAAGGTCCATCATCTTCAGAGATAACCGTTGGGATTCCACTTCTATAAAAAGGGAAGCAGGGGACTTCAGAAAGAGAGCTGCATTCATACCACGAAGTGCTGCCGAATTTACTTTCCAGAGCAATTACTTTCCAGTTTTATTTGTATTCATTTCTCTTTACATTTCCTTATTCCCATTTCCGCTCTTCTGTAATTTCTATTGTACTGTACGATCAAATTGGCACTAAAGACCAGAATCCTGCCAACATCTGTGGAGGATCTGCCCAAAGGCCAATTGGCATATTTACAGGTTTTCATTTTGATCGACTTCAGTTTTATTATAATGCAAATTATCATTTATTATTCTTATTTATATTTTGTTTTTCCCAAATCCATGTCTAGCTAAACTTAGGTAATCGATATGTAGTAATAATTCGAATGGGATTTGATAACCACTGGTTTGAAAACTTTCTTTTCACAAAAGTAATCTATGGTCTGAGTGTTTAAAATTGATTCACGGAATAAACTTCGTCGCGAAAGCGAGAACTTATTTAAAAGTAGTTTTGCCACGAAAGTGGGAAATTAATTAAGATACGAACCAACAAGCGAAAGCTGCGGTAAGGTCAGATAGTAAACACTAGGCATTTGTTTTAATAACAGCGAAAGCACTTTAAAACGAATTAGAACTTAGAGATTTCCAAAAAATAATTTTAACCCCGAACGGAATACGAAAGTGTACGTTTGGCCCTTAGGATTATGATTAGCGTCAATAACCATCGTGAGGCGAGAGTTTTCAAATCTCCATTTTCTGCTTGAATAAACTTTGAAAATTATTTCATACACCACAACTTATCAAATCCCTGAAGAACACAATTACGACGTGTCGATTTAATCAATTATAATCTAAATAGTATTATTAGTTCCCTTTTAGTGACAAATCTTATTCCCTTAAACATATTCTACCTAGCTAAACATAGTAACTCCCGAGAACACTAGTTTGATTACGAGTCCCTGTGGGATCGATGTCTATTATTACTACGCGATAGACTGTGCACTTGCAGTTAGTTGTATTAGACATAGAAAGTCGTGATCAAGTTTTTGGCGCCGTTGCCGGGGACCCGTTTAGTCAATAGTGTAACCTTCTGTTACGCTGTATAGACTAGGTTAACAATTTTCATTTTTCCTTTACTAGTTCTGTCGATTGTATGCCAAGAAATCGCCCGCAAGGCGATATCGTAAAACCTTCGGTCGCAAAACTAGAACGCTTCTTACATTTAAGAAGTAGAATCATTGAGTACCAACTCAAACAACTCAAACATAACACTCCCGAACCTCTCACTCCCATTCCCAAATCAGAAGAAGAAGAACCAGAGATGGCTGAAGGACCTCCGAACAAACCGCTGAAGGCATACGCTACACCATCTCAGATGGAGCCTAGAAGTAGCATTGCTGCCCCAGCTATTACCCGAAACGATTTTGAGCTGAAACCATCACTGCTGTCGGCTGTACAACAAAACCAATTCTCAAGAAACGCAACTGAGGATCCGAACGAACATCTAACGAAGTTTGTATAATACGCAGACACAGTGAAAGCAAATGGAGTAACTCCAGACGCGATAAGACTTCGTCTTTTCCCATTCTCTCTTAGAGACAGAGCGTGGACATGGTTACAATCGTTACCATCCAACTCCGTTACGACGTGGGAGCAATTGAAGAACGTCTTCTTAGCGAGATATTTTCCGCCAAGCAAAACTGCTATGCTTAGAGCTCAAATCAACGGATTTCGACAGAAAGATACTGAATCTCTCTACGAAGCATGGGAACGATTCAAAGATATGATGAGAACATGTCCTCACCACGGTCTGGAAGACTGGGTGACAATCCATACCTTCTATAATGGGCTTCTATACAATACTAGATTGACAATAGACGCTGCCGCGGGCAGTGCACTTATGGATAAGCCATACGATGAAGCCTATCAATTAATAGAAAACATGTCACAAAACCATTGCCAATGGGGAGGTGAACGCACTCCAACTGAGAAAACCACAGCGAAAGGTGGGATGTACGAAATCAGCAGCCTTGAAAAGTTCAATGCTAAAGTAGATGCTCTAGCACAAAAGATTGATAGTCTGACCGTTAACCCCACTGCAACTGTCGCTGCAGTAACTCCAAATTGTGAGTTATGCGGAAGTACCACTCATAATGCACCCGAATGCCCATTGCTAGCCGGAATCCCGCCAAACCAGGTAAATTATGCTCAAGGAAATCCCTACGCAAACACCTACAACCCAGGTTGGCGAAATCATCCAAACTTTTCTTACAAAAGCGAAAATGCATTGCAAATGCCTACTGCTCCACAAGGATATCAAAAACCAGCTGCTCAGAATGCACCTAGGAAATCAAACCTCGAATTGATGATGGAAAAGTTCATAGCTACTCAAGCTCAGACAAACAAAGAGTTCCTAAATCAAAACATACACACTAGCGAGCAAATTAAACAGTTGACAGGAAAAGTAGACGCTTTAGCAACCCACAACAAAATGTTAGAAACTCAGATATCACAAGTGGCTCAACAACAAGCATCTGCTGCCGCACCTGCTGGCACATTTCCTGGACAACCCGAACAGAATCCCAAAGGCCAAGCAAATGTTGTGATACTAAGAAGTGGAAAAGAATTGGACGAACCGATCGATCTGAGGACCGAAAACTCAGCCATGCAACAGAAACCAACTGAACAAGCAGAAAAGGAATTTGAGTTAGAGAAGAAGGAGGACAACGAGAAGGAGGATACCGCAAGTGAAAAAACTCAAGCACCTCCAGCGCCATATAAACCACCTATTCCTTATCCGCAAAGACTAATAAACTTCAAAACTTCAGGACAGTTTAAGAAATTTGTAGAGCTCCTTAAACAGCTGAATATTACTATTCCTTTTACAGAAGCGATAACTCAAATGCCGTCATACGCTAAATTTCTCAAAGAGATCCTGTCGAATAAGAGAAAGATCGAGGATAACGAAACAGTTACACTTACTGCAGAGTGTAGTGCTATTATTCAGAACCGCATGCCTCCTAAATTAAAAGACCCAGGTAGTTTCTCCATACCCTGCGTCATAGGAAAGTTCGTAATAGACAAAGCTCTATGCGATTTAGGAGCCAGTATCAGTGTTATGCTCTTATCTATATGCAAAAAGCTGAATATGGGAGACCTCAGGCCAACCAAAATGTCCGTACAATTAGCTGACAGATCAGTAAAATACCCCGTCGGAATACTGGAAAACGTTCCAGTACGCATAGGACAATTCTACATTCCAACCGACTTCATAATCATGGACATCAAGGAGGACACTGTAACCCCAATTATCCTAGGAAGACCGTTCCTAGCTACAGCCGGAGCGATTATAGACGTGAAGAAAGGAAGGCTAACATTCGAAGTAGGAGAAGAAAAGATAGAGTTCATTCTCACCAAGTTCTTACAAGCACCAACAATAGACGATACCTGCTATTTAGTAGACGAAATCGACGAATGCATAAGAGAACTTGAAAATGAAGAGACCACGTATTCAGAAATAATAAAGATTCAAATACCCGATATTTCTGAAGACGATAATTGGCGTAAACCGTACAAAGACGACAGCCTAAGCGAAAGCTTAGCACTGACCCCAAATCACATGCCAGGTCCAAAGAACCCATCTTTAGAACTCAAAACACTACCCAAAAACCTCAGATATGAATTTCTAGACGATGAACTAAAAAGACCAGCGATAGTCAATGCCGACTTAGGACAACCAGAAACCGAAAAGCTATTAGAAGTCCTAAAGAAGTACCCCACCGCGTTAGGCTATAACATAAGCGATCTAAAAGGTATAAGCCCTTCAATCTGTATGCATCGAATTACAATAGAGGAAGACTCTAAAACCTCTCGAGAGCATCAGAGAAGACTGAACCCCATCCTGAGCACGGTAGTCAGAGATGAAGTAAAGAAATTGCTAGATGCAGGAATCATCTATCCGATCTCCGATAGTGAATGGGTTAGCCCAGTTCACGTCGTACCAAAGAAAGGAGGAGTCACAGTAGTTAAAAACGAAAAAGGCGAATCAATAACAAAAAGAGTCGTGACTGGAAGCAGGATGTGTATTGATTATAGGAAGCTTAACAAGGCTACGCGCAAAGATCACTTCCCGTTACCCTTCATAGACCGAATGTTGGAAAGACTAGCCAAACATTCATATTTCTGCTATCTAGATGGTTACTCAGGATTCTTCCAAATTCCCATCCATCCTGATGACCAAGAAAAGACTACATTCACCTATCCTTACGGTACTTTTGCTTACCACCGAATGCCGTTCGGACTCTGTAACGCTCCAGCAACCTTCCAAAGATGCATGATGGCAATCTTTGCAGATTTCATAGACGACATTATGGAAGTGTTTATGGACGATTTCTCGGTATGTGGACAAAGTTTCGAAGGATGCCTACAAAACTTAGAAATGGTACTAGAACGTTGCGTAAAAGTAAACCTCGTCCTAAATTGGGAGAAATGCCATTTTATGGTCCGACAAGGAATAGTTCTAGGACATGTCATATCAAATAGAGGGATTGAGGTAGACAAAGCTAAAATAGAGATTATAAAAGATCTCCAACCTCCAAAATCCGTACGAGAAATACGGAGTTTTCTAGAACATGCCAGTTTCTACAGAAGATTTATAAAAGATTTTTCGAAAATCACAAAACCTCTGACCGGCCTGTTGATGAAAGATGCTGAGTTCGTCTTCGACGACGACTATTTAAAAGCATTCGAAACATTGAAATCAGCCCTTATCACCGCACCAATCATGCAACCACCCGATTGGCGACTACCGTTCGAAATCATGTGCGACGCGAGTGATTACGCTGTAGGCGCAGTTCTAGGACAAAGGAAGGACAAGAAACTCCATGCCATCTACTATGCCAGTAGAACCTTAGATCCTGCCCAAATGAACTACGCTACCACAGAAAAGGAACTTCTAGCAGTTATATTTGCGCTTGACAAATTCCGTTCTTACTTAGTAGGAGCAAAAATTATAATATACACAGACCATGCTGCCATAAGGTACCTAATAAGCAAAAAGGATGCCAAACCAAGACTATTGAGATGGATCCTGTTATTACAAGAGTTTGACTTAGAAATCAAAGATAAGAAAGGAACCGAGAACGTTGTTGCGGATCATTTATCCCGAATAGAGGGCATCAGACATGAACCAGTACTGATAAATGACGATTTCCCGTACGAACGTCTGATAGCCAAATTGGAAAGTGACATGCCCAATTCAATCTCGGAAGATCCAGAATTCGAAAAAGCCGTAGAAGCCGTCTATGCCCAAGTCACATTACCTTGGTATGCTGACATAGTTAATTACCTCGCTGCGGGCGTGCTTCCACCAGATCTTACCTATCAGCAAAAGAAGAAATTCTTCCACGATCTGAAACACTATTATTGGGACGAACCCCTACTCTTCAAGAGAGGGGCCGACAACATATATCGTCGCTGTGTCCCAGAGGAAGAAATAGAAAATATTATTTCCCAATGCCACTCAGCACCATATGGTGGTCATGCTAGTACGTCCAAGACGTGCGCTAAGATTCTCCAAGCCGGTCTATTCTGGCCTAATCTCTGGAAAGACGTTCACATCGCTGTGCAAAAGTGCGATAAATGCCAACGAACTGGCAACATCTCGCGACGCGATGAAATGCCTCAGAAAGGAATCTTAGAGGTAGAAATCTTCGACGTCTGGGGAATAGATTTCATGGTACCTTTCCCACCTTCTTTCGGAAATAACTACATACTCGTCGCTGTCGATTACGTGTCTAAATGGATAGAAGCCATAGCTGCTCCAACAAACGACGCACGAGTAGTAATCAAACTCTTCAAAAACACAATCTTTCCTAGATTCGGTGTACCCAGACTCGTCATTAGTGACGGAGGATCTCACTTCATATCACGAATATTCGATAAACTTCTCTCTAGATATAGAGTCCGGCACCGAGTAGCTACACCCTATCATCCGCAAACTAGCGGACAAGTAGAAGTCTCGAACAGAGAAATAAAACAGATCTTGGAAAAGACTGTCGCTACCTCAAGGAAAGATTGGTCATCGAAGCTACAAGAAGCTTTGTAGGCTTATAGGACCGCATTTAAGACACCAATAGGTACTACCCCCTATAAATTAGTTTACGGTAAATCCTGTCATCTCCCTGTAGAGTTAGAGCATAAGACCTTTTGGGCCATTAAGACACTCAACTTCAACTACACCGAGGCAGGAGAAAAGCGAATCTTGAACTTACACGAGTTGGAAGAACTTCGATTAGACGCTTACGAAAATGCCCGTATCTACAAAGAACGAACTAAAAAGTGGCATGATAAACGTTCAATCAGGAAACAATTCAGTGTGGGAGACATCGTATTGCTCTTTAATTCACGATTAAAACTCTTCCCAGGTAAACTAAAATCTAGGTGGTCAGGACCCTATGAAGTGACTAAAGTACTTCAGAGTGGAGTTGTCGAAATTACCGATAAGACAAATGCACCGTTTATCGTAAACGGGCAACGTCTAAAACATTACAATAAGAACGACAACAGTCCTCAAGTAAGCAATATAACATTGCTCGAGCTTCCGGCTCAGACACCCGAATAGCTTCTCACCAAGCTATCGTCAGGCTTTAGACGTTAAAAACAGCGCTTACTGGGAGGCAACCCAAATTTTCCCTCGTTATTGCATTTCATTTTTCTTTAAAATTTTACTTTGAAAAATCCAACAAAAATTCTAAAATTACTACTACTTTCTACTTTCGTTCATTTTCGTACTTTTATTTTTATTTTATTTTCTCTCTTTTGTCTTTTGTTTCTACCGCTTTTCGTTTCTAAAAATCCTAACTTCATTTTCTTGTTTCAAACTTTTCAGGATTTTTAAACTCTTCAAAACATTCCTTCTGTTTTCTCCGAATTACCTGCGAATATGGCCGAGTACGATTTCACAAAGGTTCACTTCCGAGGACTCGCTCAAAAGGCAAGATTTGCAGCACTGACCGAAAGAGAATTTACCTTAACGTTGTATTATGATAAGGCTACTATGGATAAACTAGGGATCACAGATAGCATTCAATACCTGTTCAATCAACTGGGTTGGGAGAACACTGCTCTAAAAACACGTTTC
The DNA here is from genome assembly GCA_963859935.3 of Lathyrus sativus. Taxonomy (NCBI): domain Eukaryota; kingdom Viridiplantae; phylum Streptophyta; class Magnoliopsida; order Fabales; family Fabaceae; genus Lathyrus; species Lathyrus sativus. The sequence continues at coordinate 645,658,237 of OZ012741.1, forward strand.
GCTACCTACAAGGATCTTACCTACGAATTCCTTAGTTCTTTCAGATACACACCCAACTATGGTTTTGGATCCAGCACAGAGCTGATTACCTTCTGATTGTTTGGAATGGACCAAACCCATAGCCGGATGTTACTAGCTAACCTCCTAGGATTCCCTAGCGGACCGCATGTGTTCATCAGTGCAGAAGATGACGATATTGATTTGCAACTCGATCACTTCTGGGGTAGAATCACAGGCGACTATCACCCTGAACCAGACAAAATGTACAATGATGACATTCATAACCCAACCTTCAGATACTTCCATAAGATACTAGCTCACACCTTGTTTGGAAAAGAAGAAAATATTACTACAGTGTCTAAGGAGGAGTTATTCATCATGTTCTGTGCTTCTCAGGGACGGACAGTAAATGCAGTGCCTTTCATGATGAGATCTTTCAAACGCCTCACGCTGGAACCTCAGACACCTATTCTTATAGGAGGCCTAGTAACAATGATTGCCCACGAGCTTGGCCTTAGATTCCATTTAAATGCCAGCACTCGTTTTGGCACCATCTGACCCATGAACATACAATTCTGCTTTAACAGGCGCATTTTAGGAACTATGGGACCTGGACCGTATGAGTACCTTATTAACGAAAAACCAGTACAGTTATTCACACTGCCTGATCATCTGATGACAAGCATCCACAACAAGGATAACTGGCTCTACGAATTGGATGAGCCTATGGGACCTCCTTCACCATAGTTAACACCAGAGAACTATATGTATGACAGTGACCACATCTCTGAGGCACACGACTATATGTACTATGAGGACGCTGCATCTGAAACTGAAGTAGACCCTACGAATCCTCCACACTACAATACTTATCCTGAGCCTATCCCTGAGGAGACCACCGACAAAATGGATGCCGTGTTACTCAGATTGGACGACGTTGATAAAGCTCTGACTAATGTAAAAGCTGATATCGCAGGCATGCACAGCGAACTGGTAGGCTTCATGGATCTAGTCTGCGACCAACTCGACTACTATTCACAGAAATTCGATGAGTTGAAGGCACGAAAAGATTAGTTATTAGTTCTTAGCAGTAGTTTCAGTTTAGTTTAGTCTAGTTTAGTTTCATTTAATCATTTGGATATTTCTCATTGTTAGTTTTCTTTATGTACTACATACAATTGTTTCAATTTTATGTTATTTCAATTCTAGTTTTTATTAAACTATTCTGTTTTCGCATTATTTGTTATTTGTCGGCTGTTATATTACATCACCGTATCAATACTAAGCCTTAAAGTCACTACGAGTACGCCCTTAGAGCAAAATTCTGCGTTCTGCAGATTTTGCTGCTGTGACGACCGTCACAGCCACATGACGAGCGTCACGCGGGTGACGACCGTCACACCTATGTGACGACCGTCACGCAGTCAAAAACTGATATCTGATAAAACAGGGTTTGTGTTCTCTTCCACTCCCCCCATTATCACTTTCATTCATCCTAACTCCTACCCCACTATGAATTTTCGTCCTCCCCACATTGAACTATAAACTTCAACTCCAAATTCAACCTCCAAACCACCGTTCTGTCATTTTTCCCTCTCTGCAGAAAAACCCCAAACCTCAGAAACCTTTCCATCTTCCAACAATGGCAAGGAATGCAGAAACCCCAGATGTCAGCAACATTACCTTCAATGAAGGAGACTTAGGCGAAAGACAACGAGCAAACTACATTGCATTTCATCAGAGGTCGCTCCAGCCGACCCATTATCCGCACCTTCCATCGCTTACGGAGCTCGGACTCCTTGAAGGTGTAACCTGGATGCTTCAAAGAGCAGGCATCTGGAACCTCTGCACCAACCCACAGCCAACATACAAACAACTCACTCTTGAGTTCTTGAGTTCGTTCACTTACGTCACAAGCAGCGGCGAACTTAACCAGCATTCAGGTGCCGCTTGCTTCCGGATGTTTGGCGTCAACTACCAGATGCACCAAAATCAGATTGCCAGCATTCTACAGCTACCTCGCGGCGACAACGCTCATCGCTGCATCACCGATCAGTTCCAGCACGAAGCTTTCGCGCTGTGGTATCAGTTGACCGGCCTCAATGCCGATGGTTGGGACTCCCTGCACGCCACTCATATCCATAACCCAACCATCAGGTACTTTCACAGAGCGTTGAGTAACACTATCTTCGCCAGAGACAGCAACCACAAAGTGAACTCCAAAGAGCTCTTCTTTCTTCATTGCGTCTTCAACAATGAACCTGTCAACGCTGCCCCGTTTCTGCTGGCCCATATTCAGGCCAACTGCAACCGTGGCTCGAAGCCATTCTACTTTGGCGGGATTGTCACGGCTATTGCACTTAGGCTGAACCTTGGCGACCGCCTCCAACACCTCCATTCCATCCCCTCGGTGTTCCTTGACACCGACCACTGCAGAGCCTCTCATCTCATCCGCTCTCGAGCTGACGGCAAATACCATCCGGTTGTGCGTGGCAAAACCGTCCGAAGCATCATCCTTCCGTCCCGCACCCGCATCCATCCAGAGGACTGTACCAACTGGTTGTTCGACCTCACTGCCCCTCTTGCTGCCGCTGTTCCCACTCAGGACCACACTCACGGTTCCGACGATGAAATCCAAGCTGAGTTGGACAGGTCCGAGCAGCCAGAGGCATCGCAGCCTCCTCCTCTCGTAGGTACATCTTCTCGCCGCCGCCGCCATCATCGCGTGCCAGACTACACAGAAGAGGACCTCCGCCGCTCCCTAGACCAGCAGGCACAGATACTCACGATGCTGCAGCAGCAGAATCAGCGAGCTGACCAGTTTGAAGCTTGGCACCGGACTCAACTGCAACAACTTCACACCGGCCAAGCTACGATCGCTGAGAGCCTAGCGAATCTGACCTTGCAGGTCGAAGGACTCCGAGACACCGTCTACCACACCGGAGCTATGACCTATGAAGACAGAGTAGCCCTTGCCAGAGCCAGAGGACGCCAGCGCGGATGTGACAGAGGCCGTGACTAGATTTCCATTTTTCCTTCATTGTTTACTATATTTCAGTTATTTGTATTTTCATTTTCAGTTGTATCTCCCTCTCGCATGCTTCAAGAATCAGTGAGGACACTGATCGAGATAGTGTGGGAGCGGAGCCTTATTTCCATTCCACTGTACTCTGAATTTCCTTTATTTCCATTTCACTGCACTTTGAATTTTCGTAATTTCTATTTTTACACTTTCCAATTGCTAGAAAATAAAGCTCGTCTATATATTTTTCCCGTTACGCACACAATCCCCACATCATTCAACGAAAACAAAAACTTTCATTTGTTCCTTAAAAGCAAAAGCATCACGAGAATGCACCTGAGTTCAAAACAAGTTTTGAAACTCTGAGGAAACGACAGTTCTAACAAAACCAGTATCGTTCAGACACCTTAAGATCTCTAGTTTATGCGAGTCGGTTTCACCACCTACGTGTACCAAAGTTTCAAGTGTCTACGCAAACCCAACCCCAAGTAGTTTATACTAGCAGTCAGCACCATCCTAAAAACACTTCTAAGCGAGCGACCGATGCAAATAAGTGTATGATCTCCAAAAAGATGAAAAATCATGAAAAGGGAGCTAAAAAGCCCAAGAATATAAGATACGTTTCCTTCTAAGTTAGGTGCTCCTCACCCGAGCATTTAGCCCAACGGCACGAAAAAAAACTCATTGAAAATCAATGACATAAACTTATGATCAATGAAGAAGATCAAAAACTGAAATGAGATCATATTCACTAACAGGTCGACTTGCCATGAAAGTGTACGGACAACGGGCTTAATGTGATTGCGCTAGAACAAACAGGGTGAACTTGCCGCGAGAACCTTGACACCAAGCTACAGTAGCATGACTGAGACCGATTTGCATAAAAAGGAGACCTCCGAAGACTTGTAGTCCAGTGTCGTCATGATACTCGTTTTGTTCCTACCAAGAATCCCGGTTTTTCCAAACTCTGCGAACGAAGAAGCTGCCTCGTGCTTGCCGACTTTTCCATGTTTTACTTGAGGACAAGCAAAGATTCAAGCTTAGGGGAGTTTGATAACACGAAATCATATAAATATTTTCATGCATAATTCAACTAAAGTCTGACCGTTTTCGATCCGATTTCGGGTTATTTCCGTGTATTTGTCTGATGTTTTGCAGGTATTCAACGATCACGTCTAAACAAGGCAACATGAAGAAAAGAAGCAATCCCAGATGAAATATGGACGAAAAAGGAGTGAAAACACAATGAAAAGCGCAACAAGCTGTTTTTGCTGATGTGACGACCGTCACACCTTGTGACGACCGTCATGCAGGCAAAAACGCCCCACTCAGATTACACGTCAAAGAAACAGTTCCAATTCCCACAGAGTGGACCACTACTCCCTAAATTATCTGCCTCAAGGTCCATCATCTTCAGAGATAACCGTTGGGATTCCACTTCTATAAAAAGGGAAGCAGGGGACTTCAGAAAGTGTGTTGCATTCATACCACGAAGTGCTGCCGAATTTACTTTCCAGAGCATTATTTTCCAGTTTTATTCTCATTTGTTTCTCTTTACCTTTCCTGTATTCCCATTTTCATTCTTCTGTAATTTCTATTGTACTGTACGATAAAATTGGCACTAAAGACCAGAATCCTGCCAACATCTGTGGAGGATCTGCCCAAAGGCCAATTGGAATATTTACAGGTTTCTCATTTCAATCGATTCCAGTTTTATTATAATGCAAATCATTATTTATCATTTTTATTTATATTTTATCTTTCCCAAATCCATGTCTAGCTAAACTTAGGTAATCGATATGTAGTAATAATTCGAATGGGATTTGATAACAACTGGTTGAAAAACCTTCTTTTCAAAAGTAACTTATGGTCTGAGTGTTTAAAATTGATTTACTGAATAAACTTCATTGCGAAAGCGAGAACTTATTTAAAAGTAGTTTTGCCACGAAAGTGGGAAATTAATTAAGATACGAACCAACAAGCGAAAGCTGCGGTAAGGTCAGATAGTAAACACTAGGCATTTGTTTTAATAACAGCGAAAGCACTTTAAAATGAATTAGAACTTAGAGATTTCCAAAAAATAATTTTAACCCCGAACGGAATACGAAAGTATACGTTTGGCCCTTAGGATTATGATTAGAGTCAATAACCATCGTGAGGCCAGAGTTTTCAAATCTCCATTTTCTGCTTGAATAAACTTTGAAAATTATTTCATACACCATAACTTATCAAATCCCTGAAGAACACAATTACTACGTATCGATTTAATCAATTATAATCTAAATAGTATTCTTAGTTCCCTTTTAGTGACAATCTTATTCCCTTTAACATATTCTACCTAGCTAAACATAGTAACTCCCGAGAACACTAGTTTGATTACGAGTCCCTGTGGGATCGATATCTATTATTACTACGCGATAGACTGTGCACTTGCAGTTAGGTTGTATTAGACATAGAAAGTCGCGATCACTTTTCCATCATTTAAATTCAATGGAATCACCCATTTGAATATGGTAGGAAAAGCCGTATGATATTTTTCATGTGGCACTTGATTCCTTCTTTAAGAATAAATATACTTTTCTTATTGGATCAATATTTGCACCACTATTAAGTGTTAAGCACAAACCATGCTCCGATACCAATTGAAGTTGTGAAAAGTACACAATAAGAGGGATTGAACTGTGTTTCTCATTTTCTTATTATTTAGCTTCTGACCAGAGTTTCAGAATCATAACTGATGTTCAAATTTCGAGTTAATTCGTTTGGCAGTGGATACAACAGAAGTAAATAAATAACAGCAGAAGACACAAAAGATTTATACTGGTCCCTCCCCTAACTAAGAGTAGTCTGGTCCTCTTATCTCACAAGAGCTTTTCATTATAGCTACTTTATGATTAAAATCACTTATGCTTCTACATAATACTTTTACAACTGCTCAGAACAACTGTCTGAGACTTCCCTTGCTTAGAGCACATGTCTAAGACTTAACCTTTGCTCACACCATCTTACTGAGCCACTTGTTCATCTGTCTTCTGGTTAAGACTTCCCTTTGCTTAGAGCATGTCTAAGACTTCCTTTGCTCACATCTATGGCCGAGCCACCTACTCCTCTGGCCATCCAGATTGAGACTGCCCTTGCTCAAGATGCACTTGAGACTTCTTGCTCACGCCCATCAGACAAAGACTTTCTCACTTTCTCAATCAGACTAGCTGAATAAGAATTTCATAATTCAAGCACTTAATTAATTAGACTTACATGGATTAGGTATCTTGGCTCAAGACTTTTTGTTGAATCCTAATGAGACAATACTTTTTACTTAAGCACATAACAGAAGACTTAATCTAAACTACTGAAGGCTCTGCAGAATAGAGAACAAGGTGTACATGATGCAAGCATCAGAGGTACGGGAGATCACCATAATAAAGACCTAAAGCACTTTTCCAATATATATAGGGGTAAGAAATCTTAAGTCTTTTACAACTACAACCTAAAACAGAAAATCTGCATATTACATTGAGTTCATAATTTCTTGATCTTGCTACTCCTTCAACAGAAGAATCCTTGTTAAAATCAAGCTTGAATCTTCATCCATATATATAGCCTTTCCAGAAACTAGTCGTTGAGAAGGTGACTTGATTAAGTGTCATTGTTGTTTCTCCATAGTACAAGAGACGTTGACGATGGATGCACATCAGATTCTGAATTTAGTGTGTAATACATTTAACCTTTGAGTCTTCAAGAGGTTCTGTACTAATAGAGTCATTGGGAACAAATATCCATAAAACGTACCAACTTTTCTTGAGCCATGTGATCCTGTAGACTCGAGTTGGCAAGTTGATAAGACAATACATCTTATTTTTAGTAGTACGTGTCGCTACTCGAAAAATACGCGCAACGACGGGGAAGGCGAAAAGGAAAAGGACAGAAGAGTCGCCACCGAACTTTATTTATCCCATGAAGGGAAAGGAAAATATCAAGAAAACCTTAAGAAAGAAAAGGATAAGATGGTCTCACAACCAAGAACGGGTTCAGAATCCGCTTATGCGAGGGGAAGGTATTAGCACCCCTCGCATCCATCGTACTCGATGGGAACCATTTGTTTATCGATGTGTGATTTTATTTGCTTAAATATTATGCTATAAAAAGTGTTTCAAAAGATAGTGAGAAAAAGGTTAGAAATAGGAAAGAGAGGTAACAGGGGAAGAAGGGAAAGAACAGACTCGGTAGGACTTCGCGGTCCTAGGCCTACGTATTCTCAACGGATATGAGAAAATCAGAGTCGACGTAGTTCAGGAAACTACTGATATGGGGGGATGTGCTCGGCAAGGATTGTGGCCCTTGTGCCTACGTATCTTTACTTGAACGAAGTAAAGAATCATAGCAGTCGTAGTTAGGCCTACAATTTGTTGATGACTTTATGGGTGATGCTATCGTACGCATTCTAGCAGTTAGGCGTATTGCTGCTCGCTCGTTGAAGACTGAGGCATTAGCTGTTTGCGGTAGAACGGACGTATCATATCCTTTTTGAAAGATTAGTTTTTGCCATGCGAGGCAAGATGTCACATTTGATTTGTTGAATTGTTTTTTAGGGGCGAGATAGGTCCTCGGACAGTAACCCCTACGGGTAGTACCCAATTCTTTATCTCAAAGTTTTTGTTATGAAAGGGTGTGGCGAACATAGCGTCTTCGTATTGAAAGACAAGTATCAAAACCACACACGCTACAGTGAGCATCTCGACACTCGGAGAGGAAGAAGTCTACACTTAATCCTCTCTCTTTAGTTCAATACAAAGAGAACTTCATTCTCTTACTAAAGTGTTTTTGGTTTTAAATGGTAAGTGCTTTCGCAACGGAGAACCCTACGGTAAACGTCAGCACTCGGGATAGGAGAAGGCCTACACCTAACCACTCCACGGCCGTTCAAGTTTTGTTACAAAAATAAGTTTGAAAATGCGCTCAGTGCGGGACCGAGATTTTAGGTGGGGAAAGTTGTGGAAGGAAGTTGTAGAAGGAGATAGGTGGCGAATAGAGACACGTCTTCGTATTGAAAGACGAGTATCGAGACCACCCACACTATAGTGAATATCCCAACACTCGGAGAGGAAGAAGTCTACACTCAACCCTCTCTCTTTAGTTCAATACAAAGAGAATCGATTTATTTATTGAAGTGTTTTGAAAATGAACTCGGTACGGGGCCGAGGGTTTTTTAGGAGAAAAAGGTGTGGATGAAAACGTCTTTGTATTGAAAGACGAGTATCAAAACCACCCACACTACAGTGAGCATCTCGACACTCGGAGAGGTAGAAGTCTGCACTCAATCCTCTCTCTTTAGTTCAATACAAAGTGAACTTTATCCTTTTGTTAAATATGGTGAGCTGGTTTAACCATTATTTGAGAAAATCCGCTTGACGTTGGGTCAAGGGTTTTAGTTGCTAAAAAAGATTTGAGGTGAACCGAGCAAGGTTGATGGCGACGCACAAGGCAATCGGCTTACAAGGTCAAAAATGGCTCGATGAGAATCGAAAGTTTGTTTTCTTGAAAATAGTTTTTAGAACCAAAGGAAAAAAATGACCGACAATAAACATGCATAAAAACCATACCGACACAACGGGTTAATCGGCTTAAAAAAACAAAACAAAAAACAAAAAAAAACGGCGAACTCCTTGAGAAAATTTTTTTTGAGGTAAAAAAGTCGAGAAAACGTGAAAAATAGGGGTCTGACACGGGCGGCCGTGTCGTGTGACACGGCCCGTGTCACAGTTCCAGAGAAATCAGGTTTTTGAGGCAAACAGCGGCGTGACACGGCCGCCCGTGTCAGCCCTGCTGTGTAATATCTGATTTTTTTTCTTTGTTTTTCCTTCCTTCTTGGGTTTTTTCAAAAGGTTTCTTGGTCCCCCTTGGGATCTTACATGTTATACACAGCACAAAAACACTTAAACAAAGAGAATAAATGACAAATGCACAATATAAAAGAAGAAAAGAGTTTTAAGAAATGGATAACCAAGAGTTGTTACCCTCCTTGCAAAGCCTCCGCTGATTTTGGCTAGGTGTTCACTTCTCTTCACTCTATGCTTTGATGGCTCTCCTTCTCAATGGCTCCCTTGTATTTCTCTTTCACTCTCTTAATCTTTGGCTGGTTTTTGCTCTCTCTATTTTTCTGGTTTTTCTTACTCTTTGCTCTCAATCTCTATCTCAATGTGTTGTGAATGATAGTGAATGAATTTGTTTGCAGCTCCATCCCTCCTTATCTCACTTTTTCTGCTGCCTTTTTCTGCTGTACCAAAACCACAGCTCTTGCACACTTCTCCATTTTCAGAATTTCCATTCTTGGCAATATCTTTTACCACCTTTTGGTGCAACCCCACTTTCCTTCTATTTCTAGTATGTTTTTTGCTGCATTTTCTGCTGTACCAAAATCATAGCTCTTGCACAACTTTCAATCTTCAAAGTTTCCATTTTTGGGAGTACTTATCACCTCTTTCTTGGTGCAGCCCCACATCTTTCCATTTCTAGGCCTGTTTTGCTGTATTTTTTCTGCAGCACTCTACCTTGCCCTTCATCCTTGTATCCATTGGTTGGCTTATGCTTGGACACACACATGCAACCAATAACACTACCTTTTGGACATCATTTTCAAATTCTGATTTTTGATGTGTAGATGTATCCACATAAGCTTATAGCCTTGGTTTTGTGACATAAAATGATTTTGTAATATGATACACATTGCCACTTCTTGCATGGGGCTGTTTTGGACCATATTCAAATTGCTCATGGTTGAACATGCATGGTATTGATCTTGAAATATTCCAACATTGAATTAGCTCTTAAATATTTTCCTTGCATGTTTGTAAGCACAAAGAGGGTCATGTGGACTTAAAGGAGCACGGGGGATACCATGGCATGAAGTTATTTAGAAGCTTAAATTAAGACTAGAAATAGCTTAATTTCCTAAGCATTATCAAGAGTTTGAAATTTGGTAAGCAATGTAACATTCTTGAAAATGTCAAGAGATTTCTCTTTGTAAAAATTCTTGAATCTAGCCTTGAATTCATGAACCTTGAATTAGGAATGATGGGCCTCCCTTATGCCATTGAATTTGAAAGAAATGAAGAAATGAGTCAAGCCTTGAAAGAGGGCAAATTTTGGGGTGCAACAGTATGGATAATCCACAACTTTATCACCAACTCTGAATGGTACCAGATGTTGATATGAAATTACTAAGTGTAGAAACTCATCTAGATGATGAGGCCTTCAGTTTAGAGTCTTTGTCAAACCACACTAGAAATTGTTCTTCAGACTCTGCCACCAAAAGCTAGCAATGAAGCAACTCCAAGTGTGTCTAAGTAAAACAGATTCTGATTATTTATGTACAAGAACAAGAACCTGCATAAATAAAACACACATCAAATAAACCATTATTCTTTTAATACTTTTGTTATCATCAAAACTAAAAGAGAATATATCAAGAACAAATCTTATTCTAATACAATCAAATATTCATTGTTGAAGATGATGTGCCAAAGACAATATTTCGGTGCCCAGGCGCTTTAGGGACCTACGAATGGGATGTAATGTTGTTTATATTAAAAAAATGCTGGCATAACTTACCAAAACACGATGAGTCTTATTTTTCATGACTTTTTATGAAAAATCCCCATCTAAAAATGGTCACATTGACCACCTTTGACGGTACTTGTACGTGCAGGAAATTTCCTTGGATTTGTGGTCCTTAAGAAAGGAACCGAAATAAATAAGAACATGACTAAGGCAATATTGGAGACGAGGACCCCTCGACCAAAAAACAGTCATTGCTATGGAAGATCAACTTCCTAAGAAGATTTATTTCCAACCTAAATGGAAAAAATCAAGTGTTCTCGACACTACTTCGACTAAAAGGCGAAGAAAAGTTTGAGTGGAAATTGGAGCATTAGAATGCGTTTGATGAGATAAAAGCCTACCTTACACAACCTCTGATTGTGATGCCTCCTGCAAAAGGGAAACTAGTGAAGTTGTACATATCTGAGTCAAAATCGACAATAGGTAGTATGCTGGCTCAAGAGGACGAGAATGGCATAGAAACATCCATTTATTATTTAAGTTGAGTCCTAAATGACGCAGAAATTAGATATAGTGAAATATAAAGATTATGTTTATGCTTGTATTTTTCTTGTACAAAATTAAAACATGATATAAAGCCAGTGTATATTTACATTTACTCTCATTTCTATATTATCAAGCATATGCTCTCTAAACCCATTCTACATAGTTGATTTGGGAAATGGGACTCATCCTTAATTGAGTATTCCCTAACAGATGCGCCTCTAAAGGCTATAAAAGGGAAAATCATGGTTGACTTTGTATTCGATCACAAAGTCTTCAAAACGACTTAGAACTGCGTAGGCCTAAACCCTTGGGACTTGTACTTTGATGGTTCAAGCCATAAAGAAGGAACTGGGGTCAGAGTCTCGATAGTATCACCCAAAGGGATCCCAACCAAGTTCAAGTTTAGAATCAAGAACCATTACTTTAACAATGAGGCAGAGTGCAAAGCATAGATAGCTGGCCTTGAGATTCTACTTGAATTGGGGGGGAAAGGATTTGTAATAAGAGGTGACTCAAAATTTGTGTTGAAACAGTTAACCGAGGAGTACAAATGTATCAAGGAGAACTTAATATCATATTTTACCTTAGCTCGGTCTTTATTAGAAAAAATTTCGACTTAGTCGAGGTAAGATACGTACCCTATTTTTAAAAAACTAGGAAGAAAATGACTTGGCTCAAATTGCTTATGGGTACAAAGTTCCCATAGAGAAACTAGAAGAGCTAGTTAAGGTCAGGGAAAATTGGTCTTGACCGACATCCCTTCGTCAAATGCGTGAGTGTCCAAACCTGCAAAGGCAGAAGGTTTGGGGGCAATGAAGTACAATAAAGCTAAAGAATATGATGTTTTGGTCATCAACAACGTGTCGAATAGTGATTGGTATAAATTAATCATAGAGTATTTAGAGAATCCTACAGGAACAATAGATAGGAAAGTAAAAATAAGATACTAATTTACATCATCATGGGTAATGAGTTATTCAAGAAAACCCCATAGGGTATCCTTTTGAAATGCCTTAATGAAAATGAGGCATATTTAGCAGTTTTCGGCGTCTATAGTGGGTCTTGTAGTTTGCATCAAGCAAGCCACAAAATGAAGTAGCTTATATTTCAACAGGGGGTCTATTGGCCAACCATGTTAAAGAATTGCATAGAGTTCACCAAAGGATGTCAGGAATATCAAAAGTATGTTGGAATCCAACACGTCCTTTCTGGCAAGTTGCATTCAGCGGTGAAACCTTAGCCTGTCAAGGAATGGGAGTTAGACCTAGTTGGTGAGATTCAAACATCATCTTCCAAAGGTCGCAAACAAATTTTGGTGGGTATTGATTACTTTACCAAGTGGATCAAAGTGATCCCGTTTGGAAAATTCAACTAAGACGCGGTGATAAGTTTCATAAAGAGTCATATTGTTTGCAGGTTTGGACTAAATGAGACTATAACCACTAACCAAGGCTATGTTTTTACTAGGTGGAAGATGGTCGAATTCGCTTTAGAAGTGGGGATCAAACTCTTCACATCAACATCTTATTATGCCCAGGCGAGTGTAGAGGTCGAAGGAGCCAACACAATAATAGATTTAATCAAGAAGCATGTGGGCCAAAAACCTAAGAACTAGAACAAGACATCTAGCACTGTGGGCTTGTCGCACATCTCCCAAAAAAGCAACTAACGTGACTCCTTTTGGACTTGCGTTTGGACATGATGATGTGTTTCCTGATGAAATATACTTGCAGTCAGCAAGAACTCAAAGGCAAAATGAGATACCTTCTGGAAAATTATGGCAGATGATGTTAGATGAGTTTGTTGATTTGGATGAAGAAAGTTTGATTGTGTTGGACATGCTCATAAGTCAAAATGAAAGGGTGGCTAAAACCTATAACAAAAAAAGTAAAACCTAAGGCCTTTTTTGTTAGAGACCTAGTATGGAAGGTTATTTTGCATATGGATAAAAAGGATATAGTTCTTGGGAAATGGTCACCTAAATGGGAGGGTCCTTTTTAAATCATCAGGAATTTTTAAATTAACGCATATGAAACCAAAGAAACCAACCCTGAGCATCGAACTTTAAAAATTAATGGGAACACTTAAAATAGTACATACCTATATTGCAGGAGATTCAAATAACAGAATAGTCAAATTAAAATTAATCAAAATCCAACATGGTTCATTAAAAGGGATGCCAAAATGGAAAACTAATATCATTACATCAAAAATTGAGAACATTACATGGAGATTCATGCAAAGTGAATAAAAATAAATGGCCTAAGTAAAAATGTGCTTAACATTTTGGAAGTGTGCTTTCATAAGGATGATCTTTATGTGGAAATTTTGGCTTGTAGTAAAACAAAGCAAAAAAGACACATATCCTCTACATAGGAAGGAATCTTTAGCTCTGGCAGTTTTTCGAGAAGTTTTTCTTTCAAAGTGGATGTTGCCTCAAAGATGGTTTGGCGAAGGTTGCGAGGTTCATACACAGTCTCAAGTAATGTTGGAAAGCGCGAATTTCCTTAATATGTACGCTCGTGCCTTTTTTAATTTCTGCCTACAAAGGATGGAAAGTTATGGTTAGATGAGTCAATTTGGTCATCACATCAATAAACTTGTTGGGATAGTAGTCTTTCCCACCAGGTGTTGAATTCCTAGGTGCAGTGAAAAGACCTCTGAAACTTGAAAGAGGTAAGCTCCAAATGATCTTTAGCTTGCTCATCCAAAAGTTTAAGGTATGTCTCCTCAATCATTCTGATAACAATCAAATATAAGTCCTTCTTGTGTTAGAAATAAAAGCTAGGCTTGAACTGACAGTGGCCAAACTGCTGACCCACAAGATTAGGTTGGTATACAATAAAACCCACTTGAGTATTCTTAGAAGTCCTAGTCAAAAGAAGCCTTGGTGTGGGGAAGACTTTCCAGATTTCGACAAATTCAGCTTGTTGAGCAGGATTGCGAACAGGAAATTCTCTTGTGAACCATGCAGGACCATGGAACATATCCACTAAAGGAGCCATAGTTTCAGTAAAGCAATATCTTTAGGCAAACATCACGTAATGCTCAATAATGCTTTGTTGTGTCGAAAGTCCCTTGTCAGTAGGCATAAGTAAGGCTAGTAGACTCCCTTCAATAGTCCAATCCTTAGATCTTGTAGTAGGGTGATCAGTTTGGTTAGATGTCAAAGAGGGCTTGAATGTGGCATTCAACTAGAGTTAGAGAATCTAGAAAAGGTCTGCCAGCAGAAGTGTGCCTTTGGGATTCTTGGTCGGACTGAATGATTTCATGGCATGAGAGGCTAAGCTTAAAGACTCATAAAGTGAAGCCAAAATTTATTGGCCAAGGAATACATTTCTCCCAGCAGAAATTTGATTGGTGAGAGTGACAAATGATTTTTCCACTTCTAGACAACTTAAAACAAAATATAAAATGAGTCAACCATAAAGACAAGAAGGCCACGTGCTCTTCATCAAAAACTTCAATGGTGGCTTCAAAAATGCCACCTGTCTCTTTGGAAATAAAATTGAAAGTGAAATTTTTGGAGGGAAATTTGTTAGCCAAGAAATTCTAAAAGTGAATTCAACAGAGATGCCAGCTGTAATTTCTCTAAACATAGGGAAAGGTCAAGTTGTTTTTTGACCAAAAGCCTTTGCCACAGGAACAGTTGAAGATGGATTCAAAGGTCTGGCTGAGGACTTAAAAAAATTCTAATAAGTTCAATATGGTGTGAAGTTCGACAGGTCGTTGGGATCGACTGAGAGTGAATTCAAAATTAAAACTAAAGTAACTTCTTTTTGGTCTTATCCAAATTAGCAAGGACGCGTGGAAATTGAATCAAGCGTCTGTTAGCATGTAGGAATGACGTGTCAGACAGAGAATGATTTGAACATTGGAAAAAAGTTAGTTTATACATTATAAATAGGGATTCTAGTGTTAGGATCAATGTGGAAAAATATTGTAAACTTCAATTACACTTAAAGTACTCGCACATAAGAGAGAAACGAGTATCCTGAAGAAAATTTACTTGCCTACCATTTTTACATTTATGCAAATACACCTTTTTCCATTTAAAGTTCTTTTATACTTATTTCTTTTACCGTTCAAAGGCTAATTTTGACAAATTCAGAATTATTTTGTTAGTTATATTTATAACATAGTTATTTTACTGGAAAAATGCTCAACATCCACTGCAAGAAATCCAACAAGATCAAACACACAATTTTTTTTCTTAGAAACTCAACACAAAATTGCCCTAGGATTTACTAGTTTGGTCCTTCAAGTAATTAGCTCAAAACTAAGTGATTGTTTACCAAGAACACCGGTGAATAGTCCCTTATAATTTACATGTTCCTATTTTGATTGATGCTTGTTTTATTTCTGATTCTAAATCATCGATGAACCATGTGAAAACTCTAATGTTTCCATATTTGTATTGGTGCACAAGGTTGAATATGAAGAAGATGATGGAAGAGAAAGAGAGAGAGAGAGAGAGAGAGAGAGAGAGAGAGAGAGAGAGAGAGAGAGAGAGAGAGAGAGAGAGAGAGAGAGAGAGAGAGAGAGAGAGAGAGAGAGGAGAGAGAGAGAGAGAGAGAGAGAGGGAGAGAGAGAGAGAGAGAGAGAGAGAGAGAGAGAGAGAGAGAGAGAGAGAGAGAGAGAGAGAGAGAGAGAGAGAGAGAGAGAGAGAGAGAGAGAGAAAGAGAGGGAAGCTCTAACTAACTTTCTAATAAAATTAAAAACAGTTACAAATGAGTTCTACTAAAAATTGAAACTACCTTCAGTATTTATATAATCAGAGTCAAATGAAAATGAAATGAAAACTAATCCTAAATGCAACTTAAATGAATCTGAATTATATCTAACATTATCCCGTAATTCATATTCAACTAATCAAAATAAACAACAACAATTCCATTCCTTAAATGTATAAATTTTCTAGTCTTGATTGCTTGGGTTAACATATCTGTTAGCTGCTTCTGAGTGCTATAATGAACAACTTCAAGCACTCAATTCCAAACCTGGTTGCTCAGAAAATGGAACTTTGTGTCATTGTGCTTGCTTCTTTCATGCAACACTGTACTCTTGGCAAGGCTTATAGCTTATTTGTTGTCAATCAGCAACTTCATAGGATTGCTTACCTTGATCTTCAGATCCTGCAACAAGTTTAAAATCCACACAACTTGATAAGAAAACAAAACACCTATAATGTACTCAGCTTCACAGGTTGACAATGCAACCACTGGTTTCTTCTTGGAGCACCATGAAAATAGGACCTTTTAGATATTTGAAGAAATATCCATAAGTACTTATGTTGTCAATTCTATCTCCACATCAATCAGATTCTGATAGCACATCAGCTCTAAATCAGATTTAGCATCAGACGGGAACAAAAATCCATACCTCAAAGTCCTCTTAATATACCTCAGTATCTTGATAGCAGCTTGATAATGTGACCACTTTGGTTTGTTCATAAACTTACTCACCTTTCCAACTGCATAGAAAATATCAGGTATGGTATTGCATAGATATATCAATGAGCCAACCAACTATTTAAATTTTGTAGCATCTACATCATCACTCTCAACATCATAACCTAGCTTGTGATTTATCTCAGCAGATGTGATTGTAGACTTGTAATTCATTAACTCAAATATCTTTAGAAGCTCAAGTTCATACTTCAGCTGATGCAAGATTATACCCTTATCAGAGTACAAAATCTTCATCCCTAGAAAATATGTCATATTTCATAGATCAATCATCTCAAACTCATCCATCAATACCTCTTTGAACTTAGCTATCTCATCTAAATAGTTCCCTGTTAGCAATATATCATCAACATAGAGACACACCAGAATCATATTGTTATTAGACGTATGTTGAACATAAACACCATACTCCATCTCACATTTTTTGAATCCTTGAAGCTTGAAAAATGAATCAATTTTCATATTCAAAGCTTTAGGAGCTTGTTTCAATCCATACAAGATTTTATGCAACTTGTACACCATCCCTTCCTAATTCTTATTCAAAAATTCAGGAGGTTGTGACACATAAACTTCCTCTTGTAAAGGACCATTCAGAAATGAAGATTTCACATCTAAATTCATCAGAGGCCAATTTATACTAGAAGGTGTAGCAATCACCAATCTGATTGTTTTATTTCTATTTACGGGTGCAAACACTTCAAAGTAGTCTAAACTAGATTTCTATAGAAATCCTCTAGATACTAAACTTGCTTTGTGATTGCCAATTGATCCTTATGGCATTAGTTTCACCTTATAAACCCAACTTACGCTTATGATTTCTTGTTCTTTAGAAGCTCAGTCAACTCCCAAATCTTGTTTCTTTCTATAACCTCAAGTTCTTCTTTCATGGCCTTCAGCAACACCTTCTTCTTGAGAGCTTCTTTAGTACTAACTGGTTTAGAGTCTACCAACATGGCATATTGAATGACTTTCCCTTCAGAATCTATCTCATTACCTTGAAACATGTCATACTCTGCAAATATTCTTGGTATTTATCTGATTCTTTATGATTTATGAACTTGTTAAGAATCTTCTTCAGATGCTGGAATAATATCAGGTATTGGACTACCTTCATAGGAATGGTTACCACCCGATTCTTTATCATCATCAGAATCTGGATCAGAATCAAATTTGCCTTCAGGGTCAAATTTGCCTCCAGACTCGTCTTCAGCATTATATTCACCTTCAGTCTCAGACTCATCTTTAAACTCAACTTCAGAGGCAAAATCTCCTTCAGAGGAAGGTTCTCCTCCAGAGTCTGAAATGTCTTCAGAATTTAAACTCAACTTCAGAGGCAAAATATCATGCTTTTGATTCTTTCACAATGACATATTTATTAAATTCAAATTTATCGGTGACAAAACAGTAAAGCTTTTATAAACATTTATTGTGGTACCCTATAAGCAACTTAACTCTACTTCTGCCATCCAACTTCCTTCTCTTAGAATCTGGGACATGTTTATAACAAACAGAGCCAAACACCTTTAGATGGCTTACACTTTGCTTATCTCTAATCCACTTCTCTAAAGGAACAATTTCCATCAGCTTCTTGGTTGGATACCTATTGAGCACATATGCTACATTGGCAATAGCTTCTCCCCACAAGATCTGAGGGAGTTTCTTCTCTTTCAGCATGCTCCTTGTCATATCAAGCAAAGTTTTATTTCTTCTTTAGGCAAAAGCATTGTGTTAAGAAGTGTATGTAGCAATAACCCCATACTCAAATCCATTCTCCTCACAGAACCTTCTGAACTATGTAGAGTCGTACTCACCTCCACCATCAGTTTTGCTAATTTTCAGCTTCTGACCACTTTGTTTTTTAGCCTTCTGTCATACCCCAAATTTGTCCTACCTGTGTATAGTTTTCATCTGTACAGCTACCCGCCAACCATTATTCAAAAAAACATGTTATTTTCCTGTTGCTTAGGCCTATGTTTCATTTTAGTGTGTTCAGTCAAGAATGTATGTAGTATGGATTGAGAATTGTCTTGGTTTGACCTAGTCTTAGTCTAGCAGGATTTTGTTTCAAGATCCAGATCAGGGGTTTGATTCATGTGACATCTGTTTAAAGCTTCAATTAGGGTTTTGAGTCATATTCAAGGCAATTGTGATAAGTCAGGTGCTTTATGATTGAGAATCATCAGGTTTTAATTAGGGATTTATACCAGATTATCTGTAGGTGGGTTAAGTTATCAGATTGTGTCAATTTGTCAGTACTTCATGGTTGAAAATTATCAAGGATCCAATCATTTTTCAAATAGGGCTTGGTGTTGATCCTAGACTATTGCATTGAGGTCCATATTTCAAGTCATTTGCAAATCTTGACTATGTGGTTGTAACCCGGTGAACTGACTTTAAACAATATTGCGGATAGCAAGAGTCGCCACCGACTTTTATTTTATCCATAAGGAAAGGTTATAAAAGAACAGGAAAGACCTTAGAGAATATTTTGGGTCCGGGGGGTAGGTTATGAAAAGGGAAGGTATTAGCATCCTTTTCATCCATGGTTATCCATGGGCTCTTAGGTACTTAAGCTCACTTTTGAATTGTTTTGAAATTGTAGTGTGTGAATAGAAAATTTTCAGAATAGTTAATAAATAATCCATGTAAGGATGTGTTAAGAACTTGTTTGAAAACTTGTTGAAAATTTGTTTAAGTGCGAAACAATTTTGAAGTGAGCAAGCACCTAGGAGTAACCTACCCTAATGTTTAAAGGTCTTTCTTATTCTTCATTCTTTCCTTTAGTAAGACTATCCCTACTATAATGGAGTAGGTAGTCCTTACTTTGGATGTTAAGGGACATGTGAGGGACAATTTGACTTTGAAGGCCATTGTGGGATGTAATAAGCACATATAAGGGACCATCATCATTTTTCGAAAGGGACTCGATTCGTAAAGGCAACCATAAGGGACTTTGATGATTTTTCTATTTGAGGGACTTGCTTTATACACCCCACTTAACCATTATTCGTAGGCAACTTGAGGGATATCCTTAGGAAGTGAGACGGCGATTAAAATCGACTTACGTGTGTGACGTGTTTATTTTAATTATCTTTATTTAAAAGTGATCTAAATTTATTTTAATATTACATACATGTTGTTACACTCCCTAATTACTAACCATAATAATAATTAAATAATTAAACAACTTTACATCCAAGAAACAATTACAAAATAATAAGCAAAATAATTAAATAGCAAAGATAAATAAAATATAAATAAGCAATAATAAATAATAAAGGGGGTTAATTCTAAGTTTACTCGGCAAGACATCGCATCTTGTGCCTACGTATCCTTACGGGAGTGGAATCAGAGTAATCGTAGTTCCCCTCAATAGGGAGGTTAGAAACTTCTTGACTGTGGTCAAGGTCTCAAGGGGAATAAACGCATCTTAAGGACACGCTTACGTGGAGTGTAGAAACTCCAAATCTCTACGTTGAAATGTTAAGTTGTAATTAGGGTTAAATTAGGGATTCCACGGCGGGAAACCCTAAAATGAGCGCGGCGGCTCTTTGACCTAATGCTAAGGGTAAAATTGTAATTTTGCCTGCGGCGAGGCATTTGTGAAAATTAGGGTTTGTAGTTTGTAGTTTTGAGGATTTGAAATTGAATGTGTGAAGTTTTACGGACTATTGGCGCGGCAGCCAAACAGTTAGACCTAACCTTCGGATGTGTGCAATGTGACAGAAATAATAGTAAACGCGTGAGATAATTGAATCATGCAAACAGAGAGATAATGTCATAATTTAAACCATGCAAGCAGAAATTTAAAGGCAGAATTTAAAGAGCGATTGTTAAGTTCGCGAGGTTACATGAGAGGAGCAGATACAATATGATAATGAAATTTGAATTGAACAATAATAAAATAAAATAAATAACGGTTCTAGTTATTATTTTAAAAAAAAGATTTTAGTTATTATTTTAAATTTATCTAAAAAAAAGTTTTTCTTAAAAATAATAGGTTTTCATATTAATTTGGAAAAGATGTTAATGTTATTTATTTTAAAAAACAAATTTTTATATTATAACAAATTTTAATAAATTAATGATAACAATAATAATAATAATGGTAATAATAATGATAATAATGATAATAATAATAAATAATGATAATAATAATAATAATAATAATAATAATAATAATAATAATAATAATAATAATAATAATAATAATAATAATAATAATGAATTTTAAATGTGCCAAATAACCCAACAATGTTGCTAACGCAGAAATGCGCTCATCGCAACCAGATCTAAATCGGACGAAACAAAATTTATCGCAAAGAAAAAGAAATTAAGCAAAAAATAGTATTATTGCTCACACAAAAATGCGATCATCGCAACCAGATCGAACTAACACAAATGTCACGCGTCATGCACACAAATGTGCAAACATCGTATCGACATAATTCGATCAAAAATCTTATATATATAAACTCTAACAATTTAAAAATTATATATATATAAACGTAACAGTAATAGATAAAGAAAAAGAAATAACGGTAATAGATGAAGAAAAAGAAATAACGGTAAAAGATGAAGAAAAAGAAACAACAGTAATAGATGAAGGAAAAGAAATAACGGTAAACGATGAAGAAAAAGAAACAATAGTAATGGATGAAGAAGAAAACTAAATAACGGCAAACGGCACTCACTCCTCTTAGGTTTTTTTTCATTCTCCCCTTTTTTCCAACAAGGCAACACATGTATATATAGGGAACAAATTAGGGTTAACACCAAATTGTCAATAATGTCCCTAAAGCCCATTTTAAAGCCCAAACTAAATAATTAGTTAAGAAAAAATAAAATTTAAATAATTTAAAATAATTAAAATAAACTTAAAATAAAAACTAATAATCCTATTGATTCCTAAAATAAAAAATATTATAAAAAGAACAAAATTTTTTCCAATATTTTTTATTTTATGATTTTTTGGATATTTTTATGAATAATTTAGAAAAAAGTGAAAAAAATAATATTTTAAAAAATGATTTAATTAAAATACGAAAATAATAATTAAATAATAATAAAAAACTATTTTTGTTATTTTTTTAATGAAAGATAGAAAAATTTAGAGTAAAAATAATAAAAAACAAAAAAAAAAGTGACAAAGGTGAGATTCGAACTCTCAACCTCTCACACTCATAACTCCTTACACATGTCCTCCTGCCAATTGTGCCATTTTTACTTTTTAGAAAAAAAATGCATGCCATATGATATTTACCTGCAAAAAGTCAAACGACTACACAGATTTGTTAGTAATTGATTAAATGCAATGAAATGCGACGACAAATCTTAGGGCAAAATTTGGGGTATTACAGTTATTATGATAATATTTCTCACCCAACCTCTCTTTGATGTTGGCAAAAAAAAAATCATGAAGTTTGACTTTGGTTTGACCACAGTTGACCTCAGTTTGACCTTTTAACTACATTGACTGCTTTTGACTTATCTGATCATCTGACTGAGCAAACTTTTGAGAAAAGTCTTGAAACTTGACATGGGGGTTCTTATACACATATAAGATGTTATGAAGCTCACTTGAAGTCTTGGAAGTCCATTTAGCCTGATTAAAGTCAAAACCCTAGTTTTGGATGCACTGCTTAGGAGGTGCATTGTCTGAGGGAATTGTCAACTCTTCTGACCAATTGTGAATTTTGTGAACCTTGTGAACCTTCTTGGAACACAAAGTCTTGTATTGTGAGGGCAAATTTTGGGGTGCAACAGCTGCCCCTGTTCAATTTTCTGAAACCTGAGGGGTTAGATTGGTATATTTGCCAGTCGTAACCTGGAAGGTTGAAGGGGATTGAACACAAAAGCCCAAAAATTTGCACTCACCAGTGCATGGAGTGATATTGATGGTTGGTTGAACATGATTGAGTGGGCTTAAAGATGCCACTAGGGGAAAGTTCTTCAGTAGTATAATGAGAACTGTCAGGAGTCTGGAGTAATACTGATGTAACAGCATGTCTTCATGAGGATAGAGCAATCAATAATGATAACCCTAAAGCAGTCTTGAAGTGATAAATCTGACCTCAGGAGGATAGAGCAATCAATAGCTCTAAAGCAGTCTTGAAGTAATAATGGCTTCAGGAGGATAGAGCAATCAACAGCTCTAAAGCAGTCTTGAAGTAATAATGTAATATGTCTTCAGGAGGATAGAGCCATCAATAGCTCTAAAGCAGTCTTGAAGTAATGATTTCAGGAGGATAGAGCAATGGATAGCTCTAAAGCAGTCTTGAAATAATAATGTAATTTCAGGAGGATAGAGCAATGGATAACTCTAAAGCAGTCTTGAAATAATTAGATGGCTTCAGGAGGATAGAGCAATGAATAGCTCTAAAGCAGTCTTGAAGTAGTAGAATGGCTTCAGTAGGATAGAGCAATCAACAGCTCTAAAGCAGTCTTGTGATATGTCTTCAGGAGGATAGAGCAATCAATAGCTCTAAAGCAGTCTTGAAGTAATGATTTCAGGAGGATAGAGCAATGGATAGCTCTAAAGCAGTCTTGAAATAATAATGTAATTTCAGGAGGATAGAGCAATGGATAACTCTAAAGCAGTCTTGAAATAATTAGATGGCTTCAGGAGGATAGAGCAATGAATAGCTCTAAAGCAGTCTTGAAGTAGTAATATGACCTCATGAGGATAGAGCAATGAATAGCTCTAAAGCAGTCTTGAAGTAATAGGATGATTTCAGGAGGATAGAGCAATCAGTAGCTCTAAAGCAGTCTTGAAGTCATGAGAGGCTATCAGGAGGATAAAATAACCCTGAGGTTACAATAAAGCAGTCCCAAAGTAATAAGAAGCTCATCAGGAGGATAAAGTAACCCTGAGGTTACAATAAAGCAGTCCCAAAGATCATAAGATTGTTTGTTGGATAATTAACCTGAAAACAAGGTAGCATTCTGTATAACAACATTAGTTTATGCTTTATGTATGCATGTATGACATGATGCACTTAGGTAATGTACTATTGACATATATGTTATGGTATGATGTAAATGATGTATGTATGCTATGACACTGCTGGAAGTGTCTGGATATCCTTGTATAACAACTGCTGGCCAAGGAAAATAAATCCCGATTCGTTGTTGAAGAATATATAACCCTCCGTCTGCTGGGGATAACAAGGTATAGATAACCTCCCGTTGTTGGGGATAACAAGGTATAGATAACCTCCCGTTGTTGGGGATAGTAGGGTATAGATAACCTTCGTTTTCGTTTGATAGTAGGATAAGTATAACATCCCGTCTTCGTTCATCGTGCCCTTATTGGAAAGTAATTTCCCGTATATCCGTATGAGGATAAAAGAGATGGATATAAATTCCAGGGGAGATTAGACTTTGTGAAAATGGATTAGTCCTACTGATGGTTTGTAACTGTCTTGTAAAGATGAACCGGCGAAGCTTCGTTGAAATCCTTCCCTCGTTCGTCCTTAGTAAATACTATTACTGCATTTTCATGCATTTCTGGTAAACATCAATCATATTAAAAGCATACATGCGTTTCTGGTAAACATCAATCATATTCAAAGGCATACATACATTCAAACACAACCAATGGACGTTTCGCTTATGTAAATAGGGTAAAAGTGAATCTGGATTCAAAAGATGGAATTTATTTATATCAAAAGTGACCCATACACGGGTAAGTTTGTACAAGGAGACATAAACCCTAGTAAGAGAATTTTGTCATGAAGCTTTACAAAAAGAATCAGCTATGTGGGAAATAATCCTATTGAGTTTCAATTCTACTATTGCCACTCAAGTATCTCATCTTCTTGCTGTTGAGACGGAAACGATTGGATTGAGCTTTATCTGTTTGAGCTTGAGTAAGTAGTACAACTGGTTGCAGTTTCATGAGTGATCCAAACGAGACATAGTCATACGCTTTAATCCCTAACTTTTGCCTGGATTGCCCTTTCAGGTTTTCAATCCACCGGGATACCCTTTTTTGCCCAAGCCGCCTTTTCAGGTTTTCGACTTGCCGGGTGTACATCTTTTTATATATATATCCCTAATTTTTGCCCAAACCCTTTTGGTTTGCCGGGATGCCCTTATTTTTGCCTAGGCCTGTCAACCTAGCGGGTCTCTTTTTATGCGTAGTATTTTTTAACTATGTCTGCGTTTACAGGTTGTGGGAAGTCTTCACCATCCATTGTAGTCAGTATCATGGCACCTCCTGAGAACACTGTCTTGACTACAAATGGTCCCTCATATGTTGGAGTCCACTTGCCCCTAGGATCACCCTGTGGTAATATGATACGCTTGATTACCAAGTCACCAGCCTGATATACCTTTGGCTTAACCTTCTTGTTAAAAGCTTTGATCATCCGTTTCTGGTACATCTGGCCATGACAAACTGCTGCTAACCTTTTCTCATCAATCAAATTTATCTGGTCAAGTCGAGTCTGAATCCACTCATCTTCATCCAAGCCTGCATCCTTCATAATTCTCAAGGAACTGAATCTTCATATCAATAGCAACTTGCATACCCATGATACATGCCTCATACTCAGCCATGTTATTGGTACAATAGAAACAAAGTCTGGCAGTAATCGGGGTATGACAACCTTCAGGGGAACTAATCACAACACCAACACCATTACCATGTGCATTGGAGGCACCATCAAAAACCATAGTCCATCGGGATCCTTGTTCAGGTCCGTCATATTGTCCAGGTTCTTTGGTAACAGACATAATGTCTTCATCAGGGAACTCAAAATTCATTGACTGGTAATCATCTACTGCTTGATAAGCCAAATGATCAGCAACAACACTCCCCTTAATGGCCTTCTGAGTGGTATACTGTATATCATATTCCGTCAAGATCATTTGCCATCTTGCAATTCTTCCGGAGAGAGCAGGTTTCTCAAATATGTACTTGATTGGATCCATATTCGAAATCAACAAGGTAGTATGGGTCAACATATACTGTCTTAGTCAGCGAGCAGCCCATGCCAAAGCGCAGCAAGTTTTCTCGAGCAGTGAGTATCTTGTTTCACAGTCGGTAAACTTTTTGCTAAGGTAGTATATTGCCTGCTCTTTTCGACCAGACTCGTCATGTTGCCCCAATACACACCCCATTGAGTTGTCTAATACTGTTAAATACATAATCAAGGGTCTTCCATCAACTGGTGGCATTAAAATTGGAGGTTCTAGCAAATATCTCTTGATTTCATCAAAGGCAGTCTGGCACTCATCATTCCATTCCATCACCTGATCTTTCCTCAACAACTTGAAGATTGGCTCACAGATGGTAGTTAATTGGGAAACAAATCTTGCAATGTAGTTCAATCGTCCCAAGAAACCTCTAACCTCCTTCTCAGTACGGGGAGCTGGCATCTCTCGTATAGCTTTCACTTTTGCAGGATCCACTTCAATACCTTTTCCACTGACAATGAAACCCAAGAGCTTTCCAGATCTAACTCCAAAAGTACACTTGTTTGGATTTAATCTCAACCTGTATTTCTTCAACCTCTCAAACAACTTGTGCAGATGATCAAGATGTTGTTCTTCATTCTGAGACCTGGCTATCATATCATCCACATATACCTCTATCTCATGATGAATCATATCATGAAACAAAGCCACCATAGCACACTGATATGTTGCCCCTGCATTCTTCAAACCAAATGGCATTACCTTATAGCAAAAGGTGCCCCACTGTGTCACAAATGTAGTCTTCTCCATATCTTCAGGTGCCATCTTGATTTGATTGTAACCAGAGAAACCATCCATAAAAGAGAATACCTTATGCTGAGCAGTGTTGTCTACCAGGATATCAATATGAGGAAGTGGAAAGTCATCTTTAGGGCTAGCCTTGTTCAGATCTCTGTAGTCTACACCCATACGTACCTTACCATCTTTCTTAGGAACTGGTACCACATTTGCAACCCACTGAGGATAAGAAGTTACGGCCAAGAACCCTGCATTGAACTGTTTCATTACCTCTGCTTTGATCTTTTCTGACATTTCAGGACGCATACGACGAACCTTCTGCTTCTTTGGACGACAATCTTCTTTCACTGGCAAACGGTGAACCACAATGTCTGTATCCAACCCTGGCATATCTTCATAAGACCAAGCAAAGATCTCCACATAGTCACGTAGCATCTGAATCAACCTGCTCTTGACACTGTCCTCTAAATCAGCCCCTATTTTGACCTCTTTTCTGTTTTCTTCAGTTCCCAGATTCACAACTTCGACTGGCTCTTCATGTGGCTGTATAGCTTTCTCTTCTTGTTGTAACAACCTAGCAAGCTCTACAGGTATTTCACAATCGTCCTCGTTTCCGTCTTCAGTTTGATAGATCGGATTCTCGAAATTGTAATTGGCAATAGTAGAACTGTTATCAACTGGATCCAGAGTGGATGAGGATCTGCATTTTAGTGACGTGGGTGTGTGTAAGAACACATAGCTGATAAAGCAAAAATAAAAGAAAAAGAAAGACAAGGAACACAATATTTACGAAAACGAAACGTCCACTGATTTTATTGAATGAAGTATGCAAATGAAATGACAACCCGTAACAAGCACACCATTGTGCCCCGGGTAAGGCACATGGCTCGAAAGTTTTAATTGTTCCAGAAATTACAAATTTAAAAACATAACACAGTAATAGTATTTACTCCTGACTAAAGGAGATAGGGATAACATCTTCAGCTTTCCAATTATTGAGTCCAGCACCCACAGTAGGAAAAATCCATGCCTCCAAGTTGTAGTCTTCATCTTGATCTCCCACAGCATTGATAACCCCTTGATTGGTGATACGAACAACACGAGCACGACGAACAGCCTTCTGGGACTCTGCAGTGAAACCCAAACCAAACTTGTCAGACTTGTATGGAATATCAGGAAGCTGACCCCAAATAGTACAACCACCTTCTTCCACCACAGCTTTTGCATCATTGAGGGAGGCCATTGCCATTGTTGGAGGGTTTCTGATGACCACAGGAACCTTCTTCACAGCAGGAGGAGTCACACAATCCTTAACAGCCCAGGGAACCACTTCAAATGGCTGACATGGAGTTTCAATGTATTCACCTTCTACTTCCAGATACTTGAAAGTGTTTACATGGCTGACAAAGTATTCTTCCTCTCCAAAGACAGTAACAACTTTTCCATTCACTGGATATCTCAACTTTTGATGTAATGTGGAGGTCACAGCACCTGCCCCATGGATCCAGGGACGACCAAGCAGACATGAGTACGAAGGACGAATATCCATCACATAGAATGTAGCGGTAAACACCTGAGAGCCAACCTTGATTGGAAGATCAATTTCCCCATGCACTACTCTTCTAGAACCATCAAAAGCCTTTACCACAATATTACTGGGCTTCAATACCGTATCTTTAGGACTCAGCTTGTTCAGGACTTCCTTAGGCAACACATTCAGAGAGGAACCATTGTCTATCAGCACATGAGACAGGGTAGTGCCCCTGCATTCA
Organism: Lathyrus sativus; assembly: GCA_963859935.3. Lineage (NCBI taxonomy): Eukaryota > Viridiplantae > Streptophyta > Magnoliopsida > Fabales > Fabaceae > Lathyrus > Lathyrus sativus. The sequence continues at coordinate 645,686,322 of OZ012741.1, forward strand.
ATTGAAATATGCAAGGCCCTGTTATGATCCCTCTTGGCAGGGGTCAAGTCAGCATCAGAAAATCCTAACCCGTTGTCATAGGTCAGGTGAGCAACACAATTCTCAAACTGGTCCACAGAAATTGCACTGGGTACATGAGCCATCTTTAGAAACTTGATCAATGACTTGGCATGAGCCTCAGAACATAATAACAGGGAGAGCATAGAAATCTTTGAGGGAGTATGCCCCAGCTGATCAACAATATCATAATCACTCTTGCGAATGATTTTCAATACTTCTTCCATCTGCTTAGAGAGGTCATCAGCAGCTGGCACATCAGTAGATACAGGCTCAATAACAGGACCCTTGCCCCGAGCATCAGTGGTGGAAGTAACAGCAGGAGTAACTGCACTCTTAGAAGCAACTGGAGGAGAGAAGACTCTTCCACTACGAGTGATCTTGCTAGGTCCAGCAATATTATCAATGTCAACAGGCATATCAGGTAAAGGCTCCTGCTTGACACCATGGATGTAAACATCAGACCCATAGTGCCAAGGCACAGCTTTGTCAGATGTATAAGGAATAGGACCAGGAGTGGTAATGATCAGAGGAGCTACTCTGGCTTCAGCAACAACTTTCACAGGACCTTCAGCAATAATCTTGATTGGGCCCTGATGAGTGATTTTAATGGGACCCTTTGAAGTGATTCTTAGTGGTACTTTGTCAACCATGTCAACCTCTTCAATCTTCTTACCCTGAGTCAGATGATCCACCATACTTTCTACAGATGCTGGTCTTCTTTCAAACACTATAGTATATTTATCCATGAGACGTTGAATCCCATCTCTCAAAATGAAGCAACTATCCGGCTTATAGGTACAATATAGACAATCTTCATGACAACCTGGAAAGATCCCAGCTTGTACTAACCTCTTTTTGATAACAGACAATGGTGTGCTCAACTCCATAACTGAATAGACATGCAGATCTTCATCAATATCTTCATCAATGGCGTTGACAGTCTTCTCGTGATTTGGCATTGGAGATGTAATCACATTTGGAGTACCTGGTGGATCAAACTCAATTTCTCCAGCATCAATCATATCCTGAATTTTGTTCTTCAAGACCCAGCAGTTATTAGTATCATGTCCTGGACAGTTTGAATGATATGCACATCGTGCATTGGGATTGTACTTGGGAGAGGTAACATTGGGATTCTGAGGAGCCTCCCTCAGGGTAATAAGTTCAGCCTTCAACAAGTGTTGCAATGCCTGAGCCATTGACATGTTGATCTTCGTGAACTGTCTTCTAGCCCTCTGTTGGTTGCCTTGAGGCTGCTCTGTTGTTGCAGGAGTTGGATTTGAAATATGAACTGCACTAACAGACTGATGCCTTCTGTTACGATCAGGCTGACCATACACAGCATTAGATTCTTTCTTCCCAGTGGGAGGCTTCTTTGCAGCACCTGATGAAGAAGTGCCCACTTGGATCTTACCACTCTTGATACCATTCTCTACTCGCTCTCCTGTCATGATCAACTCAGTGAAGCCAGATGATGAGCTTCCAATGAGATGACTGTAAAACGGACCATTCAGCGTACACATGAACATATCAACCAACTCCCTATCAGTCAAAGGGGGTTGAACTCTTCCAGCTAAGTCTCTCCACTTCTGAGCATACTCCTTAAAGCTTTCTTTGGCACCCATAGACATGCTTTGAAGCTGCATGCGAGTGGGGGCTAAGTCAGCATTGTATTGATACTGCTTGTAGAAAGCTTCAGCAAGGTCATTCCAATCTCTGATGTTGACACTCTCCAACTGATAATACCACTCTAGCTGAGCTCCAGATAAACTCTCTTGAAAGAAATGGATCCACAACTTTTTATCAGCAGTGTGGGGTTGCATTCTTCTGACATAAGACCTCAGATGCAATTTGGGACAAGAGACCCCATCATAGACAACAAATGTAGGAACTTTGAACCCAATGGGTATGACCACCCCAGATATCAAGCTCAAATCCTCAAAATCCAGCCCAGATGATTTCTGTAATTCCATAGCATCCATTCTATCCACCAGCATCTTGAATTTGTCTTCGTTAGGCTCATGGTAGTAGTTAGCCTCAGAATCAGAGTCCCCCATAGTGTTGTGGAGACTGCCTCTCTCCTGCTCAGATTCTTCAGATTCATAGTCTTCAACATGTTCCTTGGTCTTGACAGGACCTTTGAACCTTCTTCCCATGTTGAGCAACCCAGCAGACTTTCTAGCCTTCTTAGTCTTCTTGGCCAGCAGTGTCTTCAATTCATCCTGCCCCTTGGATAGGTTCAGGATCAGCTCTTGGAACTGTGCATTCTGTGCCTGGAGATCCTTAACTGATTGTTCAAGAGCCATTGCTGAAATAAACAGCGAGAAGATGAGAAACCTGTGCACCATTATAAACCTGTGATGCAATGATATGGGAATGCATATGCAATGTTTTCAAGGACCGCAGGATCTAAATTTGCTTAAACAAACAAGAAAGTAACTTTTTATTAGTAATAACTTGTTTTGCCTTTTAGGCTTACAAAAAATGAAAACGAAATAAGTACAAAAGATGGGGTTTTAAGTCTCCCATGGACGTTTCCTCTTTGTGTTGAGGTATGAGTTGAGGTTTCGTTCCTCATGAAGTAGCTTTGTTAGCTCTAGGATCCTTGTTTGGCTTGCTTTGTAATGAGCCTCGAAAGTATCCCTTTGCTCTTTCAGTTGGATCCATGATCTCTGCAAGTCTTCCATATCAGTAGGCATGTCTGGGTGAAGGATGGTATAAGCTGTGTCTCCTTCAGCAACAGGTTCCATGGTAACTGGTAGGACGGCAGGATATGGCATCATGAGTGTCTGAGCACGAGATCGTACCCATCTGAGATAAGCCTCCATAGGAATAGTGTACTTAGGCTCCAGTGTCTTGCTGTCAATCCTGTTTACCTTTCCCCAAGCTCGTATGAATCTCTGACGGTAACCCTCAAGATCGTTGTCGTAGTCAAACACAATGCCCTGAATCAACATGTCATGTGGACCATCGCTCCGGGCGTAACCAAACTGTCGTAAAGCTAGAGATGGATTGTAGGTGATGCCTCCTTTTATGCCTAGAAGTGGCACATTAGGAAACTCCCCACAATGGTCAATGATGGTGACATTCTCCATAGATCTGGAGCACCAATGGATGTCTGAGTGAGAAAGTGACATGATCCTCTTGGACCATCTGGACCCTTGCTCATTCTTCATTACTGAGCGAGGAAGGTGAGAAATAAACCACCTAGAAAGTAAAGGTATGCAGCACATCAAAGTTCCTCTTGCCCTTGTAGTACGGGTGTGAAGAGAATGTAGGATGTCTCCAAGTAAGATAGGCACTGGATTGTGACTCAGGAATATGTTGATGGCATGAACGTCTATGAACTGATCAGGATTTGGGAACAACACTAAGCCATAAATCAATAAGGCTAAGATCTCCTCAACAGCATCGTAGCTCATAGCCTTCAAGAACATTTGAGCTTTATCCACTAATACCTTGGCAAGAATACCTTTAACTCCACTTCTCGTCTCTAGAACAATGTCAGACTTCTTCAGATGTAGAGCTGCAGCAATAACTTCTGGTTTAAGCTCCTTCTCTAAGCCTGTGAATGGCTTCTGATCAAGAACAGGTATACCCAGAAGTTTAGAGAACTCCTCCATGGTTGGAACCAGCTGATAATCAGGAAATGTAAAGCAATGGTGCTTAGGGTCAAAGAACTGAAACAGCACACTCATCATGTCTTCACTGAACCCTGAAGTAACTAGATCCAATAAGTGACCATGTCTCTTGTTGAACTGGGAATGATCAGGCACTAGGGAAACCAACTCCTTGAGCTTAGCAGGTATCCCTACAAAGTTGATCCTGATGGTGTTTCTACGAGCAGAAGCCATGACCTGCAACAAAGAACAAAGATAAATCCTTTGGTCCTTGAAATGGTTAGGGAAAATGATATGCTTATGATGCATGATGATGTCATGATGTCATGCTCAATCACAAACATGTGGCACACACAAACAAGTCACACCATAGCCCTAGGTTTAGAGGCTTGCATGAGGTTCAAAGGCAAGTACCCTCCCCTGAAGTTAGATGGTTCATCCTGTCCTACAAAAGTAACCGGGTTCTAAGGGATCTCAATATCATTGATCCTTCACAAGGGTGGTTGTTCAGAAGGCAACTTACTTGCCAACCAAAACCCTCCAAGTTTAAGATCTCAATGAGCGTAGTATCGAGTGTCAACCAACTTCAGTCTGCACCAAAGCCGGTTACCTCACTACTTTCTAAAGGCCAAGATGAGTTAACTAGGGTTCTAAAAGTCAGTTAGTGCATTGACAACATATGGCAGCCTCAATATTATCCTCAACTTGACTTAAGTAATATAAGCACCAACCAAGAAGTCGCACTAACTATGGCCACCAGATCAACCGTATCGATATACGTCGTACAGTTTCCTTGGTCTATTGCCATTTACCTAAGGTACACTAGATCCGGGTTAGGACCTTTCACACATAAGAGCACCCCAACAATATAATAATAAAGCAAACAAGGCAAACAATTTAAAGTGATCTTAATTCCTAAGGGTACCCCTCTTAAATTTATCCCCAGCAGAGTCGCCAGTTCTGTAACCCGGTGAACTGACTTTAAACAATGTTGCGGATAGCAAGAGTCGCCACCGACTTTTATTTTATCCATAAGGAAAGGTTATAAAAGAACAGGAAAGACCTTAGAGAATATTTTGGGTCCGGGGGGTAGGTTATGAAAAGGGAAGGTATTAGCATCCTTTTCATCCATGGTTATCCATGGGCTCTTAGGTACTTAAGCTCACTTTTGAATTGTTTTGAAATTGTAGTGTGTGAATAGAAAATTTTCAGAATAGTTAATAAATAATCCATGTAAGGATGTGTTAAGAACTTGTTTGAAAACTTGTTGAAAATTTGTTTAAGTGCGAAACAATTTTGAAGTGAGCAAGCACCTAGGAGTAACCTACCCTAATGTTTAAAGGTCTTTCTTATTCTTCATTCTTTCCTTTAGTAAGACTATCCCTACTATAATGGAGTAGGTAGTCCTTACTTTGGATGTTAAGGGACATGTGAGGGACAATTTGACTTTGAAGGCCATTGTGGGATGTAATAAGCACATATAAGGGACCATCATCATTTTTCGAAAGGGACTCGATTCGTAAAGGCAACCATAAGGGACTTTGATGATTTTTCTATTTGAGGGACTTGCTTTATACACCCCACTTAACCATTATTCGTAGGCAACTTGAGGGATATCCTTAGGAAGTGAGACGGCGATTAAAATCGACTTACGTGTGTGACGTGTTTATTTTAATTATCTTTATTTAAAAGTGATCTAAATTTATTTTAATATTACATACATGTTGTTACACTCCCTAATTACTAACCATAATAATAATTAAATAATTAAACAACTTTACATCCAAGAAACAATTACAAAATAATAAGCAAAATAATTAAATAGCAAAGATAAATAAAATATAAATAAGCAATAATAAATAATAAAGGGGGTTAATTCTAAGTTTACTCGGCAAGACATCGCATCTTGTGCCTACGTATCCTTACGGGAGTGGAATCAGAGTAATCGTAGTTCCCCTCAATAGGGAGGTTAGAAACTTCTTGACTGTGGTCAAGGTCTCAAGGGGAATAAACGCATCTTAAGGACACGCTTACGTGGAGTGTAGAAACTCCAAATCTCTACGTTGAAATGTTAAGTTGTAATTAGGGTTAAATTAGGGATTCCACGGCGGGAAACCCTAAAATGAGCGCGGCGGCTCTTTGACCTAATGCTAAGGGTAAAATTGTAATTTTACCTGCGGCGAGGCATTTGTGAAAATTAGGGTTTGTAGTTTGTAGTTTTGAGGATTTGAAATTGAATGTGTGAAGTTTTACGGACTATTGGCGCGGCGGCCAAACAGTTAGACCTAACCTTCGGATGTGTGCAATGTGACAGAAATAATAGTAAACGCGTGAGATAATTGAATCATGCAAACAGAGAGATAATGTCATAATTTAAACCATGCAAGCAGAAATTTAAAGGCAGAATTTAAAGAGCGATTGTTAAGTTCGCGAGGTTACATGAGAGGAGCAGATACAATATGATAATGAAATTTGAATTGAACAATAATAAAATAAAATAAATAACGGTTCTAGTTATTATTTTAAAAAAAAGATTTTAGTTATTATTTTAAATTTATCTAAAAAAAAGTTTTTCTTAAAAATAATAGGTTTTCATATTAATTTGGAAAAGATGTTAATGTTATTTATTTTAAAAAACAGATTTTTATATTATAACAAATTTTAATAAATTAATGATAACAATAATAATAATAATGGTAATAATAATGATAATAATGATAATAATAATAAATAATAATAATAATAATAATAATAATAATAATAATAATAATAATAATAATAATAATAATAAAGCAATAATGAATTTTAAATGTGTCAAATAACCCAACAATGTTGCTAACGCAGAAATGCGCTCATCGCAACCAGATCTAAATCGGACGAAACAAAATTTATCGCAAAGAAAAAGAAATTAAGCAAAAAATAGTATTATTGCTCACACAAAAATGCGATCATCGCAACCAGATCGAACTAACACAAATGTCACGCGTCATGCACACAAATGTGCAAACATCGTATCGACATAATTCGATCAAAAATCTTATATATATAAACTCTAACAATTTAAAAATTATATATATATAAACGTAACAGTAATAGATAAAGAAAAAGAAATAACGGTAATAGATGAAGAAAAAGAAATAACGGTAAAAGATGAAGAAAAAGAAACAACAGTAATAGATGAAGGAAAAGAAATAACGGTAAACGATGAAGAAAAAGAAACAATAGTAATGGATGAAGAAGAAAACTAAATAACGGCAAACGGCACTCACTCCTCTTAGGTTTTTTTTCATTCTCCCATTTTTTCCAACAAGGCAACACATGTATATATAGGGAACGTGAGATTCGAACTCTCAACCTCTCACACTCATAACTCCTTACACATGTCCTCCTGCCAATTGTGCCATTTTTACTTTTTAGAAAAAAAATGCATGCCATATGATATTTACCTGCAAAAAGTCAAACGACTACACAGATTTGTTAGTAATTGATTAAATGCAATGAAATGCGACGACAAATCTTAGGGCAAAATTTGGGGTATTACAGTTATTATGATAATATTTCTCACCCAACCTCTCTTTGATGTTGGCAAAAAAAAATCATGAAGTTTGACTTTGGTTTGACCACAGTTGACCTCAGTTTGACCTTTTAACTGCATTGACTGCTTTTGACTTATCTGATCATCTGACTGAGCAAACTTTTGAGAAAAGTCTTGAAACTTGACATGGGGGTTCTTATACACATATAAGATGTTATGAAGCTCACTTGAAGTCTTGGAAGTCCATTTAGCCTGATTAAAGTCAAAACCCTAGTTTTGGATGCACTGCTTAGGAGGTGCATTGTCTGAGGGAATTGTCAACTCTTCTGACCAATTGTGAATTTTGTGAACCTTGTGAACCTTCTTGGAACACAAAGTCTTGTATTGTGAGGGCAAATTTTGGGGTGCAACAGTGGTCTTGAGGCTTGGCATCAATTCAAGAATAAGTCAAGTTACCCGATTCAAAAGTCCATTTCAGTAACCAATTCAATTCCAAAGTTCAAGTTACACTGAAGATTCAATTTCAATTCAAAGCTTAATATTCGATTCATAACCAACCTTTAAGTTTCATCCTATTTCAAACTCTACTCAATTTCATTCTAATTTTGTTCCAATTCAAATCCACTTCATATTCCATTCAAAAGTTAAAATCATGTTTATTCAAGGTTCAAAGTTTTGAAATTCTCAATCCATTCCAAGAAAAGTCCATGGTTCTTTTGTCATGATTATCAAAGTCCACATTTGTACAAAATATATAATTTCATATCAATCCATAAAATCCATATTATTCATAAAAGCCCACAAAATTGAGTCACAAATTAGTCCACATACATCAAGTTTCATCAATACACAAATATAGCCCATTTTTTCTTTCTTTACAAAAAAATCACTCAAGAGTTAATAGTCCACTCATTACAATAAAAAGTCCAAAACCCAATTGTTCAAGGTCCTAGCCCATTCAAGAATCATACTTTTTACTTTTTCCACTCCAAGCAATCACTACGCATTTCTTTCAAACACTCCCAACTTTTTTCCTTCAACAAACCCATTTTTCTCTAAACCCTTAACAATGGCATCCTCCACCACTATTACCCAAGATCAGAAGAAAAACCCAAAGGTTAAGGGGCCAAAGAGTGTGTCGTTGCTTTCTCCTTTTGATACAATAAGCAGACCCAAGGTGGTGAAGAACCAACAGTTCATAAAGTGACACATCTACGAATCTCAAGTAATGATTCCAATGACTATTTCATGTAAACCCCTAGCTTTAGATGGTCCTCTATCTCCTTTAGGAGAAAATTATTCAACCATTAGCGACTTCTTTCCCTCCTATCGCAAGACTAAACCCTTAGGGCAGAAAGATCAAACAGAAGTAGCCACTGAAGGTCCTGATAGTATAGCTTTACATAACTTAGACCTGAAGTACTTGAATGATGGGTCCAGGTTGTTTAGAGAAACTTCCTACTTCAAAGATTCTGACCTCTATTTGAACTGGTTGACCAAGGTAGAGAAGGTAAAGGCAGAAACTTGGAAGAAAACTGAGATTTATGACCTGATCATGATGTCGAAGAAAGTTCCCGCCTACTGCCCCATTCTGCTGGCTTCTTCTTTGTATTTCTGGGATAATATCCACTATACCTTTCACCTTCCTTGTGGGATGATGACACCCACCCTTTTTAACTTAGCCGCTATCACAGGGCTAAAACCTTATGGATTGGTCTATGACCCTGAAGTGGATAATTAGGAAACCATAGGGTTTTCCACCACCAAGCACACGTATACCCACCTCATCAACCATTACCATAACAAACAAACAAACACAGTCAAATACCAGGAACACATAGCATTTCTGGCTATGTGGATTTCTCGTTGTGTATTCTGTACCAAATCTCTGCAGGTGGCAAGGAAGTATCTCACTCTAGCCAACCAACTACATTTGAATAAGGGCATTTGTCTAAGTGAAATGATATTGGCCAGCTTGTATGAATCTCTGAGTGAAGGTGTTGGTCGACTGAAAGAACAAGAGAGTAATGGGAATCTCTTGTTATCGGTGCCTTTCTGGCTACTCCAGCTTTGGCTTAATGCCACATTCGAGACTAGCCTTCCCAATAAAGGGACGGTCGACGGAGAAGACCCAGAGATAAAGGAGAGGCGAGTCGAATAGACTCGACTAGTTAAGCTAACCCTAGTGAAGAGGGGGAGACACTCAGGGAATCTATTTCTGGCTTCATTAAGATGTTCGCCAAACAATACGAGTTTACGCCAAGGATAACCCCATTTGCAAAAAGGAAATATGGTCCTGAATGGTTTACTAGGGCCTGTCGCATTGCTGCAAAGAGGGGCCGGCGGAAGACAGAAGAGTCGCTGCCGTTCGTTATTTATCTCAAAGAGAGAGAAAGGAAACGATCAAAGAAAACCTACGAAAAGGGAATAAGACAGGTCATCTCAATCAAATCTCGGGTTCGGGAGTCGGTTACGCAAGGGGAAGGTATTAGCACCCCTCACATCCGTCATACTCGACGGGATCCATGCTTGTTGTCTAGTATATGGGTGAAAAACAAACTATCTACGGCTGCTAATGCTAAACGAAAATAACTGACTCGATAGGACATCGTCGCCCTATGCCTACGCATTCCCTCGTGCAATGGGAAAGTCAGAGTCAACGTAGTTCGAGAAACTACAGGGGGGGATTTCTCGCCAAGACCTCGCGTCTTGTGCCTACGTATTCTTGTCTGGTACGAGAAATCAGAGCAAAACGTAGTTCAGGATAACTATGGGTAAACAGGGTGTTCACGATCGCACGGGGCGAGAGAAAAGGTTGACGATACTGGCGTACGCACTCTAGCAGTTAAGTGTATTGCTGCTAGACCATTGAAGACTTAGGCATTACCTGTTTGCGGTAGAACGGACGTAGTATATCATTGGTTTAAGGGTACGGGTTACCTAAAGGGGGAAAAAGGAAAAGTGCTCGCTAGGATTATCGCAATCCTATGCCTACGTACTCTCAATAGATATGAGAGATCAGAGCAGCCGTAATTCGGCTAACTACGGAAAACGGTCTCGATCGCACGGAAGCGAGAGAAAAGGGAGTCTCGATTGCACGGGGGTAAGAGAGGGGATCTCAATTGCTAGGACATGAGAGAAAAAGTTTCGATCACATGGGGGCGAGAGGAAAGAGGAAGCAGGCCTAACACGCCTGAACGGGAAGGAACTCAGGACACACACGCTAGAACCTAAGGCGTAGGAGCGAATGCGTCGCATATTGTCCAAAGGACATACACTAAACACCCTAGACGAATGAGAGGAGGCCCCCCACTCATCATTTCTCACGTATCTATTGCTCATAACTCACAACGCTCGATGGTTGATTAAAAGACTTAAATTAGAAAGATGTTACCGAATGGAGTGGTTCCGTTGACCTTTGACATTGTGCGCAAGCTCCATTCTAATCTTCTCCTCTTTTGATCCTTAAGGATGCTTTAAATCGGGACCAATGTGACGCTAAACCGTCATAGCTCGACTTATAAGGGAAGTCAAACTTTAAGAGGTCGCGTATTAATTTCCGTGCAATGGACAAGATAGAGAAACAATATTAAGGATCGTTCTCCAATTGAATCGTGTTGCACGGACCAAAAACAGTGGGATCTCGTCTTACAAGACTTCATCGATCACCAAAAGTCAAAATAAAAATCGAAAGATGAAGAGAAATGAGGAGAGAAAGAAGTGGTCTCGGATCCAACATTATTCATCAATAATTTGACTGGTAATGAATTACGGAAATGTCGTCATCGACCAAAAACAGATGAAAGACATAAAGTCAAAAATGAGAAAGAGGAGAAAAAAGTCGGTCTCGGATCCTTCATTTCTCATCAATAATTTGATGGAGAATCAAGGAAATCTCTTCATCGACCTAAACAGAAAATGGGACAAAATGCCCAATAACAAAAGAGAAAGAATTCAACTTCTAAAATAAAAAGTATAAACTTCTAAAATTATAAACTTTAAAAGAAAATAATATTATAAAAACTATATATAAAATATAATAAAGTTTGTTTTAAAACTAATATAGAAATATGATACAATATATTTATACATAATAAAAAGGTTATAAAAGAAAATATTAATAATAAAAAATCAAGAATTTTAAAAGAAATAAATGAAACAAGGGAGGGTGTGAGAAGTGTAACGGAGGGATGCTGTCCCAAATGAAATGAAGGGACACGGGCTTTACAGCCCAAATCAAAGTCAAAGTCAACAACAACAACATCCTCTCCTTCTCACAAATCGCTCTCGCTCATCAACTCTCTCCCCCACGATAACCCACAACATGACTCCTTCATCAGCCATCTTAGAGCAGCGAGAACCGAGTTAAGCGGTTCATCATCTTCGCCACGAAGACGTCATATCGACCCCAACCTCCTCTGATATTGCTTTCACACTATTCTCTCCTTCTCACTATTTTGGATTTCATCTTCTGAGTTTGATTAAGGTCGTGATTTGGTTGAAATGGGTAATGAGTTTGCTTCTGTGAATGGGTTTCCATGGGTTAGGTTTATGATGAAGAAGAGGGATTCGGTTGTTAATGATGGAGATTTCTGGGTTTTCAAGGTGAGATTGGATTATGGGTTTTATTCTAGAAGAGAAGAAGAGGGTTCAATGGTGTTTGAAAGAGAAGAGGTTTTTGGGTCGAGTGGAACTGGTTGTTGGGGTTTCTATTTGAAGAGGAAAAGGGTCTTCGTAGAGGTTAGGGATTCATGTTGGAAGATGGATGCGGTGATGGGTTAGGGGAAAACGATGGTCGGTTTTGACGGGAATGGAGGTTGAAAGAAGACGATGGTGTCACAGTGATGATTATTTGAAGGAGAAGAGACAAAAATGGGTTGCCGAAGGTTTTGTGGAGTGGATGTTTGAAGATGGTTCTGGGTTGTTTAATTTCTGCAAAATGGGTTGAGAATGGAGTTGTTGAAGAACACGATGGAAGTCGGAAGTTTGTGATGAATTTTGGAGCTGAGTTTTCCGATTGAAGGTTGTTGGTAATGTTAATGGCGAAGATGAAGCTCGGTTGATGATGAAGTTTGTGGTTTGAGCATGGTGCTGAAACAATAAAGGTCGAGGATGCTTGAGTGTAGGGATGAAGATTGAACGATGGTGGGAGGGAAGAGATACTGTAGCGGCTAGGGTTTCTTGGAAAAATGATGATGAGCAGTGGGTCTAGAGAGGGAGGTTTTGCAGTTTGATGAAGATGGAAGTGGTGATGAACAGGAGCCGCCACTCCTAGGGTTAGGGTTTGGAGGCTGTCTAGGGTTGTTGGTCTCCAAGGAGGGAGACAGTGAATAGTGACTTTATACCCAGAATGGATGACACGTGGCATGGACTAATGGCTGATTAATGGATGGAAATGGTTGATTAATGATTAATTGAAGGAAAAGCTGATAATGATTATTAATAATTAAGAAAAACGTTGATTAATAACAAGACCGAATTAAATCTTAATAGCAATTAAAATCCTAACTAAACTAATAATAATATAATCTTAAGTAAATAATCTACTCTAACTTTATTCTAAATATTCTAAAATAAATATACAAAAAAGCTAATAACTATAAAAAAAAAGTCTATTTCAAAACAAATAATATTTCTATTTTCTAAATAAAAACAACTATTTTCTATTAACAAACTATTAAAAAAAACAACTAAAAAGGAAAATTTTATTCAAATCCAATAAAAATTCTAATAACCTAAATTCTATCCTAAAAATTAATATATATTTTTAAATAACTAAATAAGACAAAAATAGCCATAAAAATGCAAAATGCCATGGAAAAATGGGCGAGCACGGAAATGCGTCAAATTATCAACACGGATTGAATTATCGAGAGGAGAGCGACTTTCGCTCGATTTCGACACTGAACTTATCGTTTGAATTATTTTGAATCGCCTGAAACGCGAGCAAAGCGGCTAAAATCCTGATAAATTCAATCCGACCGATAACACGGGCAAAATGCAACCTAAATGATATGCTGATAAAAACAAAGCAAAAGTCAGTCAAAGTCAAAAAACCGGTGGGCAAATTTTAGGGTGCAACGGCTGCCCCTATTCAATCGACTTAGACCTGAATGGGTGAAAAGCAACCGCTTTCATACATTCGAGGTAGAAGGTGATTGAATATAAAAGAACCCGGAAATTTGCAGTCTGATCAGGATAGTAAACAATTGGAACCCAGTCGTACGTCGTCGGAAAGAACACCGTATCCAAAGATCACATCGTCTAATGATAGACGGGAAGCAAACCAAAATCACATCGTCTACTGGTAGACAGGAAGAATAATATCCGAAATTACACCGTCTAATGGTAGACAGGAAGAACAATATCTCCGACATCACATCGTCTAATGATAGACAGAAAGAAAACCATCTTCGAAATCACATCGTCTAATGATAGACAGAAAGAAAACCATCTCCGAAATCACATCGTCTAATGATAAAAAGAAAGAAAACCATATCCAAATCTCGCATCGTCTAATGATAGACGGAGAGAAACATCATATCCAAAACAACTCACATCGTCTAATGATAGACGGAGAGAAACATCATATCTAAATTTCGCGTCGTCTAATGATAGACGGAGAGAAAACCATATCCAAAACACTCACATCGTCCAATGATAGACAGAGAGAAAACATATCCAAAAACACTCACATCGTCCAATGATAGACGGAGAGAAAACAAATCCAAAAACACTCACATCGTCCAATGATAGACGGAGAGAAAACAAATCCAAAAACACTCACATCACCCAATGATGGACGGAGAGAAAACCATATCCAAAATAATCATATCATCCAATGATAGGCGGAGAGAAAACATATCCAAAACAACCACATCTTCCAATGATAGACGGAGAGAAACATCATATCCAAAACACTCACATCGTCCAATGATGGACGGAGAGAAACATCATACCTAAAACAACCACATCGTCCAATGATAGACGGAGAGAAACATCATATCCAAAACACTCACATCGTCCAATGATGGACGGAGATAAACATTATACCCAAAAGTTCACATCGTCTAATGATAGACAGTAAGAAAACCTGCTGGGGATGTCATTATCAGAGGGTTGATGGATAAAGCATAACCGACGTATACGATCTGAAGCTCGAAAGAAAATAAACCGATGAGCTGTCTGAACAAAGCTGTTAATATACCACTGTCTTGATTGAAGAGTGATTCGAGCTGCCATGGAAGGCTAACAAAAACTGGCTTATGCTTCGCATGCACATGTTTGGACTCTTTGGCGCAATGCACCATATGAAATGGAAATGCTACGCATTTGAGGATGAAATGCAAAGATGATGCAAATATGATAACTATATGCAAAAATGCAGATGCAGGCTCGGGCTGCTGGGGGAAAGCTGGATGTGAAAGAACCACTCCAGCAAAATAAATGCTGAAGAGGTGAAGCCAACTTCGCTGGGAATAACCGAATGTGCCAAGTATGATTGGACTTTTGCTGGGGAAGACAGGTGAAGGGTTATGACTTCCTGACATTCATCTTGAACCTGAAGATTGACTGCACCTGCTTGAATAACTCTGAGTAGCTCTGAAGATATGGAGAGGAAAAGTTCCTTTATTTCCAAACTTGCCCCAGCTTGTGGGTTCTATGTATAAATCTTCCTCGAAAGGAGATCTGAAAGCTCTGTACCCTGCTGGTTTGATATGAACTGCCTCAGCATCATGAACCTCGGAGAGGTGCTTCAAATTAATTGCCTTCTGGATAAGGATCACTTATGTGCTCTTGGGGTGACCTGCCCCAACCTTGAAGTGATTTCCCCTGATTGGCTGATTTGTAGAAAAGTGCCCCTGGCTGACTTCGAGAGAATTATCGGATCTCGACCTGATTGCCCCAGATTAACTGACTTTGGATGGCTGACTCCCTTTAGGTGATCATCTGATATGGCTTGCCCCTGCTCAACGAAGTACTCAGGTGCTCCGCATCTTATCTCGATCAAACTTTCCACAATAGGAACTCTCCTGATGTCAAGTGCTTACTCGCAAGTAAAACAAATTATTTGCAAAGATAATATTAATGCAATGCATATGACAGTTTTCAAATCTAAGTCTGTTCACTAAAAAAAAGTTGTGACATTTAGTGAATGAATCACTTATCAGGATGTCAATATCAATACCCATAGGGTAAGAAAAATCCTTTTAGGAGTCAGTTTCGACATGATCTTTACTGAAGTATGCTTTCGAAACAAACCTGCTTCAATTAGGTCTTTTGACGGTGGTAACTTGGCCAGGTTCACGGTTTGAAAGAAAGGATATATGGCTCAAAGTTCTGTTTAACCCACCCACTCTCCTTGATATTCTCCGGTCCTATATTTAGCTAATTCGACACTCGCTCACCTCTCAGAGGTTGAATGATAGGAGTGATGGTTCTGGAAACCACAAATTTTCGGAGTGATAGCCACTCGCTTTTAAACTAAACATACGCTCGACAGTTTCAAAGGGCACCTTCATGTCGGTATCAAAGATGTTCGCATCGAATCCAAAATTCTTGAAGGTCGTCATCCTTCGATTTTATGTTCTTTTATCTGAACTCTATTATTACTAACTTGTGGTAACGTTATTTGTTTTGCAGCTGCACCCAAGAAAAGTACACCTCAACCACTAGTTGAGATAAAGGCTGAAGGCAGCAAGATATTTCACATGCCTCTTTCTCTTATTAACTAGTCTTGATTTCCTCTAATGTTTCTTGCTAACTCAGGCTTCCCGTAAACTACCTCCAAGACCTCCAAGGAAGTTGAAGAGGGCCACTGAGCAAATCATTAGTGACTCAGAGCATGATGACGAATCTCCTACAGAAGACCTAAAACTAAAGAAGAGGAAGAGAGCCATCCAAGGGACAAATGTTGTTGGTAACCTGTCTGATCCCAAGACGGCTAAGATCTCCAAAAAGACCACACCTCCCAGTTGTGCTACAGAGACCTCTACCAAAGTTGCCTTTACACCAGCAACAGGTCCTGCTGAAAGTGATAACTCTAGCCCTATTGTTAAGGGTGTCAAGGTAACTCACACCTCAATTTTCTTTGAAATTCCCATTCACTTATACCTTGTTTCCTTTTACCATAACTTACTTCTTTTTCGATTCAGGCTGATGCAGGTGGCTCGAAGCCGACAATGGACAAATCTCCTTTTCTAGCTACCCTTTTGAATAGCCAAGGTGAGCCCACATACCATCCCACGTCTGATTTGGGCTCTGGAATGATTTCACTTGGTGAAATTAATAAACCTGGCTTTGAAACAACTCCCCCTTCGCCTACAAAGACCGCCACCCCAGCAGTCTCAAACTGATGGCTCTGACCATGAGGAGGACGATGCGCAGCAGAATCTTGATATACAAGATATGAGAGACGTCCATATGGAGGAAAACACAACTTTGGCTGACAAAGATAATTCCCCAGTGGACGATACTCTTGGTGTCAAAAATTATGATCCATAAGGGAGTGAGGAGATGGAGGAAGATGATGAGAATATGCATAAGTTTAAACTGGATGGCCACAGTGATGAAAATGCTGGTGACGAAATGGATGAAGACAAAGAAGATGAGGGCCAAAGTGAAGAGGAGAAAACTGGGAAAGGTCCTGAAAATGAGCCAACCCAAGTCAAGGCAACATCCACTATGTATGGAGCAGGCCTCTATGAGAAAGAATTCGACACCTTGAAGGTCACCAACCCTCAACAATACATCAAGATCCTTCTTGGCAGTCGAGGAAGTTCCTCTGGAAAGACTCTCAGTGCTTCGACCTCTGAAGACCAACCTTCGAGGAAACCTGAAGACAACATCCTTCTAAAGACCAAAGAGAAGATCTTTAAGGGTAACCTTTTCACGCTTTTGCAGATGGACCACGTTACCCACATCTCTTTGAAGAATCTTCTTCAACAAGTAGACATTCATTTTGTTTCCCCTGAATCTGCCACCATCATCTTAGAACTTGGTACTATGATTGACTAAGTTTATGGGGATCTCAAGCGCCTGACTCAGATTGAAAAAGCCATTTCGACCAAATCTGGTAGTGAGGCTGCCGCTTGGGCATCTGCCACTGACTCTGAGAATAGGGTGGCAGAATTGGAGGAAAATAGATAAAAGAACAAGCAAGAGATTGCCTCTAATGAGCAAAGTATTGCTTCCTGGGAGCGAAAGATCAAGAAGCTTCGAACCAAGATCTCGAAGGCCAAAAATCGCAATGCTGAGTTATCTACCTTTGATGATTATGGCCTTTCAAAAGAGCTTGATAATTCCATCACCTTTGCTGAGGAAGCTCGCAACTGGAGAAAGAAGTTGCACACCTAAGGTCTGACAAAACCTTGTGCGAAAGACACATTGAACTCCAGAAGTCGAAATATTTGAAGATGAAAGAAAATCTCCCATTTTAGCCTGTTAACGTCTTTGTAATGTTTACTTTTGACCATCATGTGCCATAGTCTTTCAGACTTTATTATGTAATGATTTTAAGCCATTTTGGCATTTATGAATACCATTTTTGGCTCTGCCTTATTCATTGAATTATTCTCTAGAGATTTTAATTTCTTGAAGCGGTGGTTTATATTTTTTCAAGTACTTGCCATTTACTTTCAAGATCCTTTTATCCTCGTTTAATTCTTCGACTTCATAGGCTCCATTAAAAAATACTTGCGTAATTTGAAATGGGCCTTCCCATTTTGGGGATTATTTGCCGAAGGCTCTGACCTTTCGGCATAATTACCCTCCAAACTAAGTCTCTACTATTTTGTTTTGTCTCTTCAAAAGCTCTAGAGCTTTAAGTCTTTCTTCGTCCAAATCTACCAACTCATCTAACATCATATTCCAATAAGACTCAGGAGGAATTTCATGATGTCTCTGAATCCTAGTCGACTGCAGGTAGATCTCAACGGGTAACACTGCATCGTGACCAAAAGTTAGTCGAAATGGAGTAGTGTTGGTGGCTTCTTTGGGAGAGGTTCGACATGCCCAAAGAATCTGGTCCAATGTATTATGCCAATTCCTAGGCTTCTTTCCCACATTCTTTTTTATCAAACCAATCACCACTTTATTAGCTGCTTCAATTTGACCATTAGCCTGAGCCTAATAAGGTGTAGAGGTTAAGAGTTTGAATCTCATCTTCTTAGCAAACTCCTATATCTTTTGACCAGTAAAAATTGACCCTTGATCTATTGTGATTGTTTCTGGGATTCCAAACCTGTAAATGATGTACTTTTGAATAAAATTGATTATATCCTCTTGATCCACCTTTGGTAGAGGTGCTGCTTTGATCCACTTTGTAAAGTAGTCAATTCCTACAAGAATGTATTTCTGATTCTTGGAGGATGCAGGTCGAATCTCCCCAATCAAGTTCAAAGCCCAACCTCTGAAAGGCCATGGTTTGACTATGGAATGCAACTCGCTTGTCGGGACATGCTATATGCCAGCATGGACTTGGCATTCCTGGCAGCCCTTGGCGAATTCAATACAATCCTTTAACATAGTAGGCCAATACATGCCTTGTCGAAACAATAGCCATTTCATCTTATGTCCTACTTGATATGCCACACACGCCCCACTATGGACCATCAAAAGGGCCAGGTACGCCTCTGATTCACTAAGGCATTTAAGTAAGACTCCCTCAACGGTCTTTTTAAATAACTCATTTCCTAGAAGAACGTAACTTATAGCTTGATACTTGACCTTTCGCTCTGTAAACGCTGTTGGATTATGTAAGCACTAGACTAAAGGCTTTCTCTAGTCTTTATCTGTCAGACTATCTACTCCAAAGATCTCAAAGTTTTCCTCATCAGCATATCCAAACTTCGTCACTTCTAGATCTGATGGACGTAATCTAACAGACACGACTTTACCTCTAGCTTCAATTTCCTCCTATAAGCTTTCCTTCAAACCTTATACCCAGAGGCAATCTGAGCTAAGTCATTCGCCACTTGATTCTTCAATCGAAGTATATTTCGAATGCTTTCCACTTCAAAAATTTTCAGTATTCTATTGGCTATTACAAAGTACATGACAAGATTTTCCTTAACACACTTTTACTCCTTTGTAATTTGCTTTATAACCAACTCCGAGTCTCCCATTATTTCGACTCGAGTTGCCCCCAATTCTAACAAAATTTCAAGTCCTGCTATTAAGGCCTCATATTCATCCTGGATGTTGGAACAAATCCCTTCGACTTTGTACTTAAATTTTGTTGGAATTTTTTCAGGAGAAATAATCAGCACGCCAATGTCTGTTCTCTCTTTGTGGCTGAAGCCATCAAAGTATAACTTCCAAGGTTCCAGTTCGACATAATTCAAAGTGCTTTCATTTATGGAGTGGTCGACTATAAAGTCTGCTACCACTTGTCCTTTAACTTCCTTTAAAGGCTTATATGTTAAAGAATACTCAGTCAATGCTAGTGCCCACTTACCAACTCGACTATGCAAGATAGGTTTAGATAGCATATGTTTAATAACATCAAAATGAGACGAAACATAAACATCAACTGGTTTTATATATTGCTTCAATTTTGTACAAGAGAAATACAAGCATAAGCATAACTTTTCTATCATGCTATACCTAGTTTCTGCATCATTCAAAACTCTACTGAGGTAATAGATGGCCCTTTCAACGCCATTCTCATCCTCTTGAGCCAACATGCTCCCTAAAGTTTTGTCTGACACAACTATGTACAATCTCATACTCCTATTCCTATAAGGTGGTGACAAGACTGGAGGATGACTCAGGTAATCCTTGATCTTGTCGAAGGCTTCCTGTTGATCTTACCCCTATTCGAACCCCTCTTTGTTGAATCTAAGCAATGGTGAAAAGGTCTATGTTTTTCCGCTTAGGTTCGATATGAACCTTCTCAAGAAGTTTATCTTGCCCAGCAGTGATTGCAACTCTTTTTTGTCGATGGTGCTTTCGCTTCCATGATGGCTTTGGTTTTCGTTCTGGTTGATCTCAATCCTCTTCTTGTGGACCACAAAGCCTAGAAAATCCCCTGCCTGCACACAAAAGCACACTTAAGAGGATTAATTTTAAGACCGTATCTTCTCATCCTCTCAAAGGATTGTCGAAGATGGTCCAGGTGACTCTTCCCTGAAATAGACTTAACTACAATATCATCAATATATATTTGCATGAAAGTCTCTATATAATCATGGAGGATTGAGTTCCTAGCTCATTGATATGTTGCCCCAACATTTTTAAGGCCAAAAGGCATCACTACCCATTCATAAGCGCCTAAGGCTCCAGGACATCGAAAAGCTGTTTTGGGGACATCATCTTCAGCAATGAATATTTGGTTATAACCAGAGCATCCATCCAACATACTAAAATACTCGTGTCCTGCGGAAGAATCGACTAGCATTTCTGCCACAGGCATATAATATTCGTTCTTTGAAGTTGCAAAATTAGATCTCTAAAGTCTATGCAAACTCTTAATGAACCATTCTTTTTAATGACCGACACAATGTTAGCCAACCATTCGACATACCTGGTAGTGCGGATGAACTTACATCGAATGAATCTTTTGACTTCCTCTTTTATCTTTGAGAAAATTTCTGGGGCAAACCGTCTTGTATTCTCTTTGACTGGCTTCTTCCTAGGCTTGATTGGCAACTTGTGTTCGACCAACTCTCTCCTCAAACCAGGCATCTCATCATAGTCCCAAGCGAAACAATCTTTAAACTCTTGCAGTAACTGGATGACTTTGACCTTAAGTTATGGGTTGAGATTAGCGCTAATATACTTTGGCCTTCTGGTTACCCCATCTCCTAGGTTGATTTCTTCGAATGGGTCCTACGCTAACATCTTAATTTCGTTTGCCATCGGATCGTTTTCAAATCCCAAAGGCTCTTCATCATAGATGACATCAAGCCTCTGGTCTTGTTCTACACCTTGAACCTTATTAGGGGGTTCTGGGTCGAAGTTCTTACCAGGATCTTCTAGGCAAAAATCAGAATTGGCCTCGACAGCCATATGTTCATTAGCGGCTTCCAAAGCCGCCTGTAATTTAGTTTCGGCCACATAGGCCGAAATTCTTCTCAATACTTTGAACTCAGTCATTGCCAAGGTATGCGAGCCTTTCTCCTAGAACTTCCTTATCCCACTGAAAACCGTCGACAGGGTGTAGGTATAATGAGCAGAATGTCTCATCATCTAGGACAAACTCAAAATCTGATGGGGCACAATGGGCAATATTCGCCAGATGCTTGTCGAATTATCTTCTGTCGACATGATTTACAGGTGTATTGAAATACCCCTGATCAGCTTTGATGTTCTCCACTATGCCATCTGGCCTCCAAATGGTGATTCGTTAATGCATCGAAGATGGCACTGCACCAATGTCATGTATCCACTCTCGTCCCAAGAGCAGATTGTAATTGGCCTTTGTTTCTACCACCACGAAGACAGTAGGCTTAGTAATTGTCCCAACTATCAAGTCAACTTGCATTATACCCATTGTAGAGCCAATTTTTCCTTCGTAATTTGAAAGAACCATATTATGTGGCTTTGTGTCGGTGTCATACTTGCCAATCTTGTTCAGTAAGAAGTGTGGCATCATATTTACTGTTGCGCCACAATCTACCAGAATTTTGTTCACTGGTATGTTTTCTACATTCCCAGTGATGTAAAGAGGCTTCAGGTGGATTTTCATTGCCTCTATAGGTCGCTCGAAGAAGGCGTTCTTCTCTTTAACGCACCCGTTGCTCATGATATAGTAGCACACTGGCTTGTGCGCCGCCATTTCTGCTTTAGTGTAGGCATCCAGATTTTCGACCTCTGTAATTTGGTCAAAGTCCCTGGGCATTATAGATACCATGTTGACTAGGATATCTAAAGAAGCGTCAGAGTCAGAGTCGAAGTTATCTATCATCTCTTCATCGTCCTCGATCGTCTTTTTATGTTCACCCTCTTGAGAGGGGGAAAATTTCCTCCTCACAGGCATTTTCTCAGTAATCTTGAGTTGATTCCCTCTGTTATCAGTAGGGACATTAGTACTGGACTCTCCCTGGTTCTTCGATGGAGCCTCCTTGAGAGCCTTCCTTCTGCCTTGTTCACTCCTCCCTTGAGATTGCGACATCAGGTTCTTCCCCTTGTAATTCTCAGAGACATGAGCAGTTTTGGATGACTGAAACTCCTTGCGATAGGTGATCGAAGAACCTCAGTTGACGTCGAAGTTCTTCCATTTCTGCTAGCCTTTCTGCCTGTCCTCGTTAGGTCTGATCCATTTGTCATTAGAAATTTCAGCAAATGGCTTAAAGGTAGCAAGCCTTGCTCCTGGTGCTCTAGCCTTCGACCCAGGCCTTCTTGGATCAAAACTTCGAGGGCCATGGTTGGACTTTTCCCATTTTTACTTCGCCTTTCGCACCCCTTCAAGTTTCTGGGTAGCCTTCTGATAGAAGATTGCGTTGCATCTAGGGCACAACATGACACCAGACCCTTTCTTTTGGCAGCGATGAAGGAATTCAACAATGGTCTCTTCCTGTCTTGGATATGCCATTTTGTTACGCTCTTCCTGGAAACTTGCCTCGTCGACTTCCATGGTCTTATGTTGTGTTATTTCAACCATATTTACGTCTATGTTGACGTCATCACTCAGGTTCATACTACAAAAGTCCAACTCAAGGCCTTCAGCAGCCCTGTCTATCTTAATAAAACCATTTGCAGCTTCTTTGGTTACCAGCATCAAGTTGGAATCTTCAATGACCCCATCACCCATGTCATCAGTAACTTTGTCGAGGCCTTCAGCGGCCTCACTCATGAGTTTTTCTGCAGTACTACTTCCAAGGCCTATAGTAACCTTGGCTAGAATTGTATCATTGGCGAAATCTTTAGTAATTTCTACCATATTAATCGAATAGTCGAAGTCATCAGCAACTTCGACCATATGCACTTCTGTGGGCTCAGCATAGTGGGCATCCACTGCTTGCAATGGATCAGAGTCAATTTTCATTTGACTGTTGCTTTTCTCTCCAAACTTCAGTTTGCCCTCCTAGATAGCATTCTGAACCAAATCCCTGAAAAGAAAACATTGAGAAGTTTTATGACCCAAAAAATTATGGTACTTACAAAATCCTCTCTTTTTTCTTTGTTCTAAAGGTGACATTTTAGCGGCAGCAGGTACTATCATTTGCCCATCTTTAACTTACAAATCAAAATTTTCGTCATATTTAGTGATATCGAAAGTATATGTTTTCTTTGGAAACTTGTCATTCTTTTCAGATTCGACAAAAAAATTTCCATTTGGAGGAGCTAACATTTTACAAGCATATGGAGGACCCCGCTTTAATTCGACAACATCTATCTCGTTCTCGTCGAAATACAATGGTTCATCATGTAAACCTTTGATATTCTCATTATATTCGACATAAGATACCTTTTTACTCTTATTAAATTTAGCCTTTTCGTCTTTCAGATGCTCTAGCTGTCGAATCCTATTAGCTAGTTGGGCCATATCTCTCAGATACTGGGTATCTAATTTCTTCCTAGTAGAGTAATCAAGGCCACCAGCGGCCATTTCGACTAACTCATGTTTAGGTACTTGAGTAAAACACCTAGCCTTAAGTAGTCGAAACCTATTTAGGTAATCTTTTATTGGCTCCAAAAACTTTTGTTTTATGCTAGCCAATTCCTTCAAACTAATTTTAGTTTGTCCCATGTAGAATTGCTCATGGAATAAACGCTTCAACTAAGTCCAATTACAGATTGAGTTAGGGGGTAGGTTGTAAACCAAGTGAAAGCATTTTTAGTGAGAGAGCTTGAAAAATATTTTATCCTAAGACCTTCATCATTTGCAATCTCTCCAGCCTCGATCATATACTGGGCTACGTGTTCGACAGTAGATTCAGTAGTATCTCCTGAAAACTTGGTAAACTTTGGCACCTTCGTCCTAGGAGGTAATTCTAACTGGAGAATATAATCTTCTATCGGTGACATATAATTTGGCCTAGTAAAACCAGAATTTACCCCATTTCGAGCTATTATTCTTTCGACCATGGCTGCTAAGTTATTATCGACATCTATGTTGTTACGTCGAACCTGCTGTATAACATGGCCAGCATTTTGGTTTCGATTCACCATAATCACCTCTGGTTCTCTCTCTACCAGAATTAGTGCTTGGTCCATAGGCGGTTCGACCCTAGAAGTTTCGAGCCTAAGGGGTTCGACTCTCCCTTGATTTTCTATATTCGCCTCAAGTACGTTCCCTAGGTTCCATCGTGGAATGTTTTCCACAACAACTGTGCCTCTAACAGAGGCTGGCATACCCATAAATTCTGCCAAGCGTGTCAGTTGCACTGCTAATTGTTGGATAGTCTGGGTAGTATTCTGGATCAATGGCTGGAAAATTCCCCCCCCCCCATAGTCTGGGATAAAATTTGTATCATTTGCAGGTTACTCTCATCCATTTGTTGTCTTAAGCAAGCTATAGAAGTATTTGTCAGAATAGGGCCCTGAGTGGAATACCCTACACCTACACTTTGACTGTTTCGACCAACATTTATCCCAGATCCTGACCCTTGTAATAGTGAAGCCATTAGATTCTCTGAGAATACTAGGGGAGCATTTTTGAGGCCTTGCATTACTAACATTGGCATTCCATATGGTGAGTTTCTTGGTAATGGCTGCAAAAACCCTGAATGGGGGAAATGTCTAAACGTTAAAGTTCCTTCTAGTGGATTTTGGGGATTGGATGCTTATGGCCCTACGTACTCCAAAACGGGTTGAGTGTAAGCCCTCATATATGTCGGCTCTGAACCCACCACCGATGGCACTGGTTCAGGAATAATAGGAGGCGGTATTTGCTCTCCTATCGAAGGGACTGAGGATAACACTACATCGTTCCTAGACACGTCACGAGGATTAGTGTTACTAGGCTGGGGAATAGAACCATTTCCTTGAAGGTTTGGGTTATTTGGATGATTAACATTTGTCACCATTTTCCTAGTGTAGTTTCTCCTTGGTCTTTCTTCGTTTGTAGCGGCTACTTTACCACTTCTTAATGACATGCAACGAAGTTTTTTCAAAGACAAAACTAACAAATACAATTTTTTTCAAAACTTTTACAAAAAAGCTTTATAAACTTTAGCATTGTCCCATTGGGCGTGCCAATTTGTTTCTCGTGAAAATTAGAAAACAACCGATGATCTTCCAAATCTAACTTTGGTGACTCACAGGATCGATCAGATTGATCATAGGACATGTGCTAAATTTTAATTTAAAGAAAATACTAAAAATTGAACACTTCGACAGTGTTTATAAAGAAAGGTTAATTCAAGCGCATGGTTCGACAAGATTGTAAGAGCGTTAAATTGAAAGAAAAGGTTAAATACGTTAATGAAAGGGCTTAAAAGAATTAAAGCATGACGCTGAAGATGTAAATTGCAGGAAAGTAAAAGATAAATTCTTTTAGTACAAAGTGAAAGTAAATTTCATTGAAGCATAAAATGGTGTTTTACATCACGTACATTCTCCTAAGACTCTTTTCTCTACACACGGATACTTTGAGTAAATTTGGAGTGACTTGTACAATAGTGAACACAACACACCAAATCCTATTGCTAGAACCCCTATTTATAATAATAAAATTAACTGCTATTAACTTCCTAAGTGCATTAACATTTGACAAGTGTTGTGCTGTATGCATCTGCCTCTTGGATGTGCGCCACTTGTCTTATTCAGGAGTGAGAAAGAATAACTACTCCCTCCTTTATTTGAATTTCAAATTCTGTTAGTATTTGGACAACATTCTCTGTCAAAGGTAACTTCTTCAATCTTAGAAATATTTTTTAAGTCCCAAAAAGTCTTCCTTTCTTATGTGAGTGCCTTCAATTTTATTGATTGTAAAGACCAAAACGAAGGCTTCTTCGCATTACCTCGAGAATTCAACATTTCAACCAAAAATTCTAATTTAATGTGGGCGTCGAATTTCTGAGCTAACATCGTGTCGAGTTGTTGTGAATATATGTTGGCATGGTTCTTAAATTTAGTTGGGAAATTGTCTAAATCCTCAGCTTGTTTAATTTGATTGGCAACATGTTGGTGTTTATGGTGGACTATAAATCAGATAATTTTTAATGATGGTGTAGCGGTCCTAAATGAATTTTTTTAAAGAGTAATACATTCTTCTTCGTGGTGGTTGACTTTAAATTCAAAGAACAGTTTTAGATGTAATCACTATGAGTTGTATAAAAGTCCAAACTTAT
Source organism: Lathyrus sativus (assembly GCA_963859935.3). Taxonomy (NCBI): domain Eukaryota; kingdom Viridiplantae; phylum Streptophyta; class Magnoliopsida; order Fabales; family Fabaceae; genus Lathyrus; species Lathyrus sativus. The sequence continues at coordinate 645,712,775 of OZ012741.1, forward strand.
TTTTTATAAGAATTGGGTGTAAAGATATGGTGTTTATTGTGTTTTCATTTTATTGTAAAGTTGGTATCCCCTTTAATATATTTTGCTGATTAAAAAAAAACAAAGTATTAGCCCTACCAATTTGAGACTTTGAGTGTTTATTAGTTGATTTGTATCTTGTGCCTTTTCCTTGCTTTTCTGTGTATTAGTATTTCTTTTTCTGCTTCATATTAGCTTGTCCCATTGTTTTCCTTCCATCCTCCTTGTGTTCATTTCTCTATGTTCCTCTACACGAGCGTTTGTGTATTTTTGCAAATTAACATTAAAATCTTGTTTCCAATCGAATTCGTTCAAGATAAAAATAATTTATTACTATTATTTTATTGAACAAAAAAGTACCTTTATCACATCGCAGAAAATTGAAAAATAAAATAAGATTATTCAAGTGACTTGTAACTTGTCGCATGAAAAGTTCTTTTTGGTGCGAATCCATATCATAGTTTTTGTGTTGTAAAAATTATTTTCTCGATAAGATTTGTTTATTAAATGATACACAATGGCACTATGATTCCTATAAAAAGAAAATAATGGAATATGATTCAAAACTAAAACATGTTTTAGAATTGGAACAAAGGAATCTTTGTCTTTAGATTAATTAACAAAGTAATAGAATAATAGAAACACATGATCGTGGATGAGACGCCAAGTTGGTCGTGTATTCGTTTTTCATTGGATTCCTTTGTGAGTGATTAAAAAATAATCCAATAATTATAGTTTTAGTAAGGAGTGGAGCCACTTTACTTCACTCAAATCATGAACCATTGATTGACATTATATACCCTTTACATCTTTAATTGCATGTTAGACTAAGTAACTTAAAGCACAAATTTAACCTTAAAAAAATATTGATATTTAATTGCATTTGAATGGCCATAGAATAAGATTGTTCAATATAGTAGTAAGATTCATTACTTTTATTTACATGGGAGAAGAAAAATTGATTACTATAAACTAGAAGCTCAACTCTTGAAAAAGTATGGGAATCCATATATATATATATATATATATATATATATATATATATATATATATATATATATATATATATATATATATATATATATATATATATATATATATATATATATATATATATATATATATATATATATATATATATATATATATATATATATATATATATATATATATATATATATATATATATATATATATATATATATATATATATATATATATATATATATATAATAATTCTAAAAAATCTAACAATAAAAATGATACTCTCCAGAAGAAAATAATTTTTTAAAATTTATTGAATAATTATTATATAAAATGTATTATATTGAATATTCAATAAATCTAATAAATAATATTTTTTATGAATAGAATCAGACAATATTTTAAAACGAATTCCAATCACACTTTAACATATTAAATATCTCTAGTTATAAATTTTTTTACTATTAAATATCTTTAGTTACAACTTTTTTTACTATTTCAATTATATTTAAAGGACACTTAATAATAACTTATATTTTTTAATTTTATTTATAAAAATTGACCTATATATACGTTCAATATCATATTAATATTCAAGTTAATATGAAATTGAGGTGAAATTTTGCAAGTATAAATTGAATCATATCGGATGTGACTTAGAGTGACATTTATATATGAAATAAGGCTATAATCGTCATTGAGTTGTCCTATGTGGAGTATGGGCGACTGCAGGATGAAAATCAATGATTTCGAAGGAAGGAAACGCATGCTCGTGGCAGCGTTATGTAATACAGATCTTTCCGTGCAACGTTGTCCGCTAAATCTTTGCTACCAACCATGAAGTAAGGATTGTTGACGTAAGAATAAGTGAGCTTGACTCAAGAATTGAGCTCTTGTAACCTTATCCGTTGAGAAAACACTTAGTGGTGATCTTGCTTAGTGGGAGTAATAAAAAGGAAAGGAAATAGATCTTTGGTGAGGAGTGAATTCATTATCTTCCTATGTTATTTCAATGTTTTTCTGTTAAGTTGGCATCGTCTATGTATTATTATATTTGTTGTTTCTTTTGCAAACACTATGAGTAGTATAGCTAGGATAATGACAAAGAAGAGAATAAGGAATACCACCATATACCAGACTGTTATTTTGATGTCTTCGTCTAAGGATGTCGCTGTTAACCAAATGGCTCCCAACACAATAGGGAGTGAATTGTATTATTTGATTTTTGAATATCTTTTCGCAAAAGGTTGACTTTAGGTTAGTTGATTTTAAGAATTGAGAAAATGTAGATATTAGGTAGCAGAATAAAATAAGTAAAGCAAAGAGATAGAGATATAAATATCACATCAGAATTGATATTGGTTCAACCTTAAACCGTGCATCCTTCTCGAGTCTCCGGGAGTTTTTTCTTGAGATTTTCACTATCAACAATTTGAGTTTTTACTTCAGGATCAATCTGACAACCTTCCTTACAACAAGCTTTTATCAGTTTTAACTTCCAACCTCAAAGTCAATTACAAATATACAAGAGAACTATACTTTTGATATACAATTTTAGTACAACAACATAATTATATAACTCTCAACATAAGTCTTTCACTCTATCACTATTAAAGCAATGTACAGTGAATAAAAAAACTGATTTTATAAATATAATGAGTGATATATGAGAGTAGTAAGTCGGAAAATCTCGTGCTTTGAAAATGAGGACTTTAGAAGTCAATCACGCTCACTCTGGTTAATTAGAACTAAAAAAAGGAAATATTTGATATATTTGTTCCCTAATCGATTATGTTACTTCCTTAATCGATTATTAAGAATTATTTGTTCCATAATTGACTAGATATGATCCATAATTTATTATAGCCCAAAGTATTATTGTATAATCGATTAAGTAACATCATAATCAATTAGACATTGGTCAAAATCATTTTTCAATGAGCATGTGTGTTGCCTTTGTACTTTAAAACCTATTCTTACTTATTTACGCACTAATGATTCAAACTAGATAACACGCCCTCCTCTTCTTTAAACTGTTGCGATTCGTCGTCAAGTCTACACAACACGCCCTCCCCTTCTTTAAATTGTTGCGCAAGAAGACCGCGTTTGAATGGACTAAGGAATGCGAGCAGGCTCTCCGCCATCTCAAACAGGTCCTCTCAGAACCACCAGTGCTATCAAGACCAGAGGTCGGGGAAACCTTATACTTATACCTCGTTGTTGCCACGAAGGCTGTTAGCGTGTCGCTGATCCATGAAACTCTGGAAAGACAAAAGCCAATATACTTCACGAGAAAGGCTCTCCAAGGTCTCGAGCTCAGGTACCAGCAGATTGAGAAGGTCACCTTGACCCTCATAAACACGACCAATAGGTTGTGACTTTACTTCCTAGCCCACACGATCATGGTCAGATCTGACCAACCCGTCAAACAATTACTCGGACGGCCAAACATGTCGGGACGAATGCTCAGATGGTTGTTCAAACTATCCGAGTTCGATATCCAATACGAAAGCAGGAAGACCCTTAAATCCCAATTCCTGGCCGAATTTGTCTCCGAAGTGACGTTCATGGACTCTCGGACACCCGAGGCGCACAAATGGATCATCTTCGTCGACGGCGCCTCCAACTCGACGGAAAGTGAAGCAGGGATTATCTTAGAAAACGAAGAAGGTGCCCTGATAGAAGTTTCCCTCGCCTTATCATTCTCCACATCGAACAATCAGGTCGAGCACATAACATTTCTCGCGAGCCTACGTTTGGCCGAAGATCTGGGTGCCAAAGAGGTGAAAATCTTCACAGACACCCAGCTCGTGGCCTTACAGGTGCGAGGGGAGTATCAAGCTAAGAACGACAACCTCGCCGAGTATCTGTTCTTGGTGAAAGAAAAGATGAAGACCTTCGATTCCATGGAGGTAACGCGTGTCCCACGCGAACACTACACCTGAGCAGATGTCTTGTCCAAACTAGCCAGCACAAAGAGGAAGGGTTGAAACAAATATATGATCTAGGAAATCCTTCATTCCCCTAGCATCAAGCGGGATGCAACACCCCTCGAAGTAAACGCTATCGGCGACAGCGACTACTGGATGACCCCGGTATATACGTACCTGCGCACGGGGAGACTTCCCGACAACTCGAAGGAAGCAACTGTCATTAAGCGTTGGGCATGTTCTTATGCTTTGGTCGAAGACAAATTATACAGGCGAGGATTCTACATTCCCCTCCTCAAGTGTGTCGACGAATCACAGGTGTCAGGTATACTCTAAGAGATCCACGAGGGTATCAACGCCCAACAACTAAGCGGGAGAGCACTCACTCGCAAAGCGTTATGAGCAGGATACTATTGGCCCACCATGAAGTATGAAGTGAAAGAGCACGTCAAGAAGTGCGACATATGCAAACGGCACGAGGACATGCACCTCGCCCCACCTAGCAAGCTGAAAATGCTCTCATCGCCGTGTTCGTTTGCTTGGTAGGGAATAGACATTCTCGGACCCTTCACCATCGGATCCTATCAAAACAAATACTTGATAGTCGACATGGACTACTTGTATAGAAGCCGAAGCTCTGGCAAAAATCACGGCCCAAAACATACTACGATTCTACAAGCGAAACATACTTTCCCAGTTCAGCGTTCCCCAAGCCATCGTCACCGACAACAGGACACAGTTCACCAATAAGAACTTCCAAGACTTTGTCGCCAGGCTAGGCACGAAACAACACTTCACGTCGGTCGAACACCCGCAGACGAACGGGCAGGCTGATGCAACGAACATGGTAATTCTACGCGAGCTGAAACGTAGGCTGGAGGATGTCAAGAGAGGGTGGGTCGAGGAGCTACACAACATCCTCTGGGCTTACAGGACCACCTTGCACTCCACGACCGGGGAGACCCCATTTCGACTGACCTACGGGACAGAAGCAGTGATCCTCGTCGAGATAAGGGAACCCTTCGGGAGAACCAAATCCCCCTTGCCCGAGGAGGAAAACAAAGAGGCACTCAGGGAAGAACTTGACCTGGTCGAGGAGACTAGGACGGGAGTATCCCTTCGAGAAGCTTCCCTGAAACAAAGGATAGCTTTGTGCCACAACAACAAATTCATCACGTGTGAATTCCAAACGAGCAGCCTGGTTTTACAAAGAAACCAAAATGACTTACGCGAAGGCAAGCTCGCTGCAAATTGGAAAGGCCCTTACCGCGTCCGGGACAAGACGGGAAACTGAGCCTACTACCTCAAAAACCTACAAGGGGACAAACTTGCTCGACCATGGAATGCAGAAAAACTTAAACAGTATTACAGTTAAACACTGCCTGCGACCCGTTAACATCGCGACACAGAGGCGCGACACGGTACCACCGCGACTCCTAATTTTAAAAACAAAAAGACAAGAGTTAGCCCTTTGTGTGTGTGCGGGCATGACCCTTGCTCTAGCGGGGACCCCTCGATCGAGCTCCATCGTTGTCGTACCAGTAGGGCAGAACACCCATCTCGCGATGGGAAGTTCACGCCCGGGGAAGGGCCTTTGCCAAAGACCTTAACCCCTAGTCGGTCGGGTACCATCTCTGACCACCCGACTCGTTCTCCACACAGTCGGTGACACCGCATGTCGAGCACGTAAACACATTCATACATAAAAGAAAATAAACATAAATATACAAGCACACACAACAGAAGAGAACAAGATTCATTCAAGAAAAAGCGGGCATAACCCATTGTACATAGTTACATAAAGGGGAACGTCAGCCCGACAATACATCACAAAACAAAATAGACGCGCAAGCCAGAAAAATCAACACGAGCACACAGTCCCGGAAATACTGAAACAAACCCTAAAAGGTCTCCTGCCCCTCTCGCTCTTCCTCCTCGGTCGTCGGGCTGTCATCATCATCCTCGGTCCCAGTTGCTACCACCCGCCCGTCAGCGACTTGGTGATAGGGTCTCGTCCCTTTAGTGATAATAGCAACCTCGGGGTTCACTATCTTAAGCTGCTCTACAGCACACTCATAGCCAACTTTGACAGCCCCTAAACAATCCTGCTCGAGCTCCCAAATCCTCGCCACCAGTTCAGCCCGAGAAGTCAGGAGCTTCTGTTCACCGGTCTCCTCCTCGACAGGTCGAAGGGCAACTTCCAGCTCCGCGATCCATGCCTGCAGCTTCATCTTGTCCTCCCCGTCGGTCTTCAGCTGCTCCCCTGCCTCGTTGTTCCACTTGCGCTAGGCGGCGTTGTCCTCCCTGGCTAAATCCAACTCGGCATCCAATTTGGTCAGCTTTGACTCAACAACCGCGAGGTTCCCCCGCAGTTTGGCAAGATCAGCAGAAGAGGCACTCTCGTCGCTCAGAGTCAGGTCCATCAAGAAGACCCTCATCATCGCAGCTAAGTCCTCGGCCAGTATTTGTCTCCTCGTCTCTCGGCTGGAACGAAGAACCGCTTTTGCTTCTGCGGCCGACACAGCAGGAGACCTGGCCCTGTGGAAGAAACCAGGATGCAGATGGCAAGGGGGAATCAAGAACCCCTCCTTTGCGCCGCCCTTAGTAAGGTCGATGACAGTCTCTGGCCCATGGATCCTCACCCTCTTCGGAGTCCCTTGCGATAAGCGAGATTGGCTCCCCTGCGGTGATGATGAAGAGCCTCTTCCTCCTTGCTCGGTAGTAGGCAGCTGTTGCACCTGGGCGACCCTCCCTTTGCCACCCTTTGCCCCGCCTCTAGTGGCCTCCAGTCGTTTCACACACTCCCGCATGGTCGACATACTTCCTGCAAAATAAAAGAGCAAAATATTAGCGAATCATAAGAATAACAGATCCCAGAACGGGCCAGGCAGAAGACGAACCCAGACCGGGCCGAACAGGGGACGACCAACTATCTAACAGACGCAAGGCCTCCTCATCAAACGCACATTTGAGCAAGACCTTCGTATTGATGAAGCTCGACTGCTGGAGAATATTCCCGTTATTATCGAGGATGAAGTTGTTGTCGGGCGTCACGCATTTCGCCGGGGTGAAACTGGCCACGAAGGCCACCAACCTTTGGTAGCCCACCTGGTCCTTTGCGTTCAAGGTAATCGCCCGTACGATATAGTGGTCTGTGCTCTGTTTGAAGTGTTCCTCCATCCAGTCCAAGGGAACCCTCGGTACCATAACCTCTTCCCATTGCTCGTTCACCTCCCGAGCCTCACGACGGTATAACGAGGCGCATGCCTCATGAGACACGGACCTAACCACGAAGAATAGATCCTTAAAGGTCTGGACAGAATCCATGTATGCCCTGAATAACCTCTTCGTCTGCTTCAAGGACACCCAGCCCTGTCGGCCATCAACCGTTTGTCTTTGCAGATGAAAGAGCTGAAATAACAAAGCGAGCGTGGTCCTGATCTGAAGGTGCCGACAGACGAGCTTATATGCCTGGTAAAAGCAATCGCGTTGGGATGCAACTGCAAGGGAGCCAGCCACAACTAGTCGAATACCCCTATTTGAAAGTCTGAGAAGGGCAGCCGGAGTCCCGCTTTGCGAAAGCAAAATTCATACATGGGAAATCGCATCTTTCTGTAGCTCGAGCAGATCCGATTGTGGGCCCGCGACCTATACACTTGCCAACTCGCATAGGAACCCTCATGATGATCCTCGACCGTGGCAAATGCGTCGCAATTATCCTCAACAAAATGGTAAAGCATACTCAATGGCTCCTCCCCAACACAGTCTTCAACTGCCCGATTCTGCCCCTCGACGGGCGGGGCCGCTGGAGACTCCGGTTCTTGGTTTTCTATAACTCTGGGTATCCACACATCCATCTTCACCTGAAAAGCAAAGGAAAATGGTGAATTTGACGTTTCAAGATCAAATTCACCCTTCCACCATAGCTCAAATAAAAGGGCGAAGGGGATGGTATCTACGACCTAGGCTCCCCCAACCTCGACATCCACTTCCCCACATTATTTACTATCATATGTCGTCGGGTACTCCTCCAACCCTACCATCTATATCCTTGAGGCATTCATCCAGCACTAGCGTACGTCCCTGAGATATTCATCTAGATCTATCATTTGTCCCTGGGGTGTCCATTCAAACCTATCATCTGCCCCGAGGTACTCATCTAGCACCATCATTAGCCCCCGGGGTACTCATCCAAACCCTATCACCTGACCCTAGGGAATCTATCTAGAACTATTATGCATCCCCGAGAGCTTCATTCTAGGCTCGCCCTTGGTCAAGGGAATCCCACCGTAATCACCGGAAAACCTGCAACCTCCTCGAGACACTCATCGTGTCTGCCGCAGGAGTTGTCGGAAAATAAAGATACAGAAGAAAAGGAAGAACAAACTTACTTGATACAGTAGATTGAGTAGAGGTACGACGGACTTCGCGGTGGACGGTACAGCGGTAACGATTGCACATTGGTTTAGACGGTGGAGGAGCAAGAGAGAGTTTGTTCGTTAGAATTAGGAGCAAAAAGTAACGAAGGGGCAGGCCACAGCCTATTTATAAGCCTAGCATGGAACTCGAAGCGCCCTTAGGCACTCAAGCACCTCTATAACTAGCCGCCCTAGGATGGACAATGGGCACTTGACACATGGCAACCGTGGCTGACTGTGCCCCTTCATTCTCCCTCGAGCTCAGAAAGCTAGTGCCCCGGTCATATTTCGCCTCCCCGACATGATATTCCGACAAGCACAACTATTGACTCCATCTTTCAGGCATAGGACTGCCTTCCCTATCTGTCCTTGACATGGCTTATCCTTAAGTCATCACTCATCTGCCTCTGAGCAACAACTTAGGGGGCTCCTGTTCTGGACTGGGCTGGGACCTACCCCTCAGTCAGGCAGACCCAACCCAACACTACTTTGGGGAGGCCCAATAAGACCCAATCTTCCCATGTCGGGCACGGACCTCAACAAGGCATAGATGTCGGGCAGAAGACTCCCTTGACGGGGAGAATCACACGTTTCCCTCACATTCTCCACATGCTCCCCCACGTTATCAAGCAACTGCCCACCTCTGAAAGAATTGGTCTGCCCACCTTCCAAAGATTGCGAGGCATTTGATCTAGGATGAAGACCACGTGCTGGTCTTCACTATGCTATGTAAGCCCTGGAAGTTACTTGGGTTGGGCCTGGAAATCTGGCCCATTGCAAGGTAACCGTTGGCTCTGCGCTGAGGTCTCTCTATAAATACCCTCTTTCACTAGAGGGTCAGGCATCTTATTTTCTACACCTACTTCTTTGTATTTTCTCTCCCACTTTGATCTTTTACTCACTTAAGCATCAAAGTGCCTTGCAGTTACACCCCCCTCTTTCTCCCTAACTTCGGTGAAAGCTACGATCCAACGATGTGTGGCGGGCCATTGATCCTTTCTGATCGGGTGAGATCAGTTTCAACAATCAAAATTGCTTAGATGTAGGATTGAGACTCTTACCAATAGTCTTATCTTTGTTGTCACCCCAATAAGAGAAATACTTTTTATTAGGAGTAAAAGACAAAATATTTATATCTTTAGTAATATTCTTTAAACTTCCACTATCAAGATATCATTTCTAAGTTGTTAAGCACATTTCCATCACAACTTAACTTTTTTACCTTTTGTACCCAAGTATTTTTCAGTCCTCATGCATTAGTGGAATACAAATTATGTCTATGGGTCCAATTTCAATTACGGTGATAAAATTAAGATAAAGAAGATATATTTATCATTTTATTTTCACGGTTTTTCTTATATAAATCATTTGAAGAGAAAACATTTTTATCTTTATGACTTTTTCTAGCAAAGAAGAATAAAGAAATATGACAATTTTTACCATAATAATTGCATTTAGGTATACTATAATTTGATGTCCTATTACCATGACAAATATTACTAAAACTCTTTGCAAAAAATTTTGGTTCATGAACTAGATCAACTTTATTATAGGTTTCTCTTTAATTACCTAAAATGAAATTCATGTTATCTTTCCATTTGGTAAACTTATCAAGTGTGTTATACAAGTCATAAATTTTGTTTTCTAAAATATTTAATTTTTCACACTTGATATGTTTGCCAAAGTTTCCATAAGAACCAAAAAAAAAAGGAGAGTTGTAAATTAAAAGAGCTTGTTTTTTTTACTAAGACAATATATTTCCTCTGATAAGTTTTTGTTTTCTTTCAAGAGAGGACATAGTTGACTTAGAGACAAAAATAATTTCTTTTAAATTTTTTGACTCATTATATAACTTCTTACATATGAAGAATATCTTATTATAAGTAAATTCAGAAATTGATGTATCTACCTTATCTTCTTCATGGTGTATTCTCCTTCTCAACCCTTGTGTTGAAGTATTTATAAAAATCCTTGGGAGTGCGGGGACGGGGTAGTAAACTCCCTTATTATTAAGGAGAACTTAATTTTCCATTTTGACTCCCTCTTACGTACCATTATGGAATAGGACACATTACTTTCATATTCCCATGAAAAAATGTTTAATAATAGGAATCGAGAAACACAACCAAGAAATAGATGTTTGTTCCAACAAACGGGCGACAAGGGAGCTGGTGTAGAAGACATGCCACGTCTCTGCCCCTTATGGATTCTTTACAAACATACCAATACGCAATCTCTCAACCACGAGGGATTTGAAAGGGAAAAGTGATTTAGTCTATTCTCCTCTTCTTATCCTGATAACTCTTCCGCACATGGGCGAGTCCCTTGAGTATAGTGCGAGTCTCTCGAGCCTGGGATGGACTTCAAAGTGTCAATGAGGTGAGTTATCAAACATCAGTTGAGATGAAAAACATGTGAGTCATTAAATGCGATTAATGATTACTTAGTCTTGGGAAGCCAATTTTGTCTTGATTCCTCATGTGTATCACTGACGTGTGAATATTTTTTAATTGTTGGGATGTTTAGTGTAACATTATTGACAACCCCTATGATTGTACTTCCCATTCATATAAAAATATTTCATTATTTCCCTTCTAACCTTTTTTCGCGTCTCCAACCCTTCAAGTTTGCGTCCAATCCCTTAGGACGTAAGTTCTTCTTGGTACAAGTTCTTAACTTAGTTTACATGTATGATTTTGCCATTGTTTGCTCCCTTTTATCTTGAAAGTGATCATTAAGGCTTAAATATTGGCTTGTTAATGCCATGATGACTTTAGTTCATAACGAGTTTTGAAAGCCATGGCAGTTTTGATAGTGATTCCCTTGTTCCTCTTGTTTTTTCCAAAAAAATAATAGCGGGGGTAGACGCTAAATGTTCTAAACTCAAAGACTTCACATATTTGTATTTTAGTGTGGATAGGATTGCTACTTTTCGATGGTAAATCATAATTCCCAATGGTGAAAGCAAAGATGATGTAATTTTGGAGCCATGTTCTGAGGAGGATAAGGCCAATATGGCCGCTCTGTATAGCTCTCCCACCCTTTACTTCTAAACACACCTCCTAGTCATTCACAACTTCGGGGTTTTAATACCCATCATGTTATTTAAGGGTGAGTTTTTAGAGATTGTGAATGTTTCTCCCTCCCAAGTTACGCCTTACATCTGGAGCGTGAAAATGGCATTCTAAATCATATGTCAATGATTGGAAGTCTTCCCTATCGTTAGGGTATTCTTCTCTTTCTATGGCACCAAAATTAGCGCCAAATGTAACACCCCAAATTCTTGGAATATTTATTTAAATATGAGTATTCGCATTTTTGGTGATTCTCAATGGTTGGTGTGAATACTGGGAATTATGAATTTTGAGTTATTTGTTTAAAATGATAGTATATAATATGAATATATTGGTATTATTATTAACTTAAATAAATATAAGTGAATTAAGGGCAAAATGGACATTTGAGGAAGAGTTGGTAAAGGTGAAGTTGGAAAGCCCAATTTCAAGGCCCAAATGTTAGGTTTAACAAAAAGGAATTTTGAGGGAATTAGGATTCATTCTTATTAGACTGTGAAAAGGGAAGAAATAGAGGCCAGAGCTCTGAGGAAGAGGATTGAGGCAAAAGCTTCACAAGGTTTCCAAGAATCAAAGAGAAAGGCTTAGAGTCGACAATTAAGGTATGAGGAGTATTGCCTTCATTGTTTTCAATATGTGATTCAATGTGTTTAAAGTTGATTTAAGGGTTTAAGGATTTTGAATATTGTATTATTGTTGTCTTTCTGATGGTGAGTTCAATGAGTTTGAGGGATTTGAACTGATGGTCTGATAGGTTTGAGGTTGATTTGAGAGTAAGGGAAATTAGGCCTCTGTGGCCAAAATCAGTTGTTGAGGTTTTAACCGTATAGGGTAGTTGATTGTGAGAACTTTAATGACTGTAAGGTTTGTAAGAAATTATGGGAATTAGAGGCGTAAATATGATACGGGATTGGCCTAATAAATCGTAGATTTTGTGCCTTTGTCGTCGTAATACCTTAGGAATGATTTAGGGATGTTTTGGGGGCATTGGGGAAGGAAATCATAAAGGTTCTTGGTCTGGTTTTGGTGCTGGTGCATAACAGCGATTTGCTGTAATCGCGAGGTCCTCCACCATGAAAGTTTCGAAGATGTACTGAATGATAAGTATTACCCAATAGCGTTGGAACTGGATTTCTCCTCATGAAGGTCTTGATTGCATTAAGGTCCACAAACCCCTCAAAACTAGGAAAAAGCAGCAACCCATAAATAAGCAAAGCAAATATTGTCTCAAAGGCAAACATGTCTTTATGATCGGCATAAAATTGGGCCTTCTTGATTAGGAAGTCCCTGAGAAAACCGGAGGTCCCCCCTTTGGTGATCATATTGTTTTTGACATCGGATATCCTTATACAAATGGCTTTAGCAATATCTCGTTCTTTAGGGTCTTCCTCCAAGAAAGGGAACGGAGACTTATCCAAGACAGGTAATCCCACCAACTGAGAGTACTCTTCTAAGGTAGGTAACAACTGATAATCTGGAAAGGTGAAGCAGTGATAATATGGATCATAAAACTGTAGCAAAGTCGCAAGAAGTCCTTCGTTTACTTGAACCTTCAACAAAGACAATAGCCTTCCATATCTGTTTTGGAACTTTTCTTGATCTTGAACCAAATCTCTTAGCTTCTCTAGGGCTTCCAAATTAAAACCCTTAAAAGTAAATTTCAAAGTATGCTTCCTAGAGTGATTCATGGTATCCTGCAATGTTCATAAATAGAGTTTGAATTCCATGAAGTCTTAATGCAATATGATGCTTTATGGATGCAATGCATGAAAACACACAAAATCCTAGGTTAAAGGTATGTGAGCGGAGTTAAGGTCTACCCATCCCAAAAAGGAGTGTACTATAGGTTAGTTGTACCTGCAGAACAAGGTTCTAAAAAGTGCCCAAAGTCATAACCCCATCTTTCGGATATTATCAACTTTCCGACTGACTCGGGGGTTAATAATATTCTCAAGAGAACCTCTTTTGAGTGTAGCATCGCGTAGCAACCATTGTAGGACTACTCCCACATAGTTCCCGCACTACGTCCTAAATAAGGCCGAGGTGGTGTTAAGGTACTACGGTTCCCAATATCACAGACTCCAATCGACCATGGAAAAAGTTTTCACGATTACTCGTTCAACCGAACCATTTTCGAAAAGGTCTCAACTGAGCGGTGATTCTCGAATCAGCTTGGTCGGGATTCAACTCCCTATAAGCCTCATCGAATATATCCCCATCCTATAATAATGTCACTAGTCTGGGCGTAGGACTTATCTCACAACACAAGGAACAATCCCAAAATCAAAGTACAATATATACATGAAAAACAAATAGTAATAAATATGAACAAATTAGGGATAACCCTCAAAAATTTAGAAAGTCCCCAGTGAAGTCGCCATTTTCTGTTGCGGTGGAAATAGGATCACAAACTATTAATGAGTTTGAATCGCAATTCAATTCACAACCGCTCTTTGATTTATCCGAAGGAAAAGGTCAAAAGAGGGAAAACCTATTTTGCATCGTAAACACAATGCGGGGAAAGATCTAGGGTTCGGGGGTTGGTTAAATTTAGGGAAGGTATTAGCACCCTAAACTTCTGTAGTACTCTACAGGAACCTTTTGTTCAAATGTTTACTATTTGCTTTATTTATTCTTAAGGTATATGTACAAAGGGATTAAAAGTGAGAAAGGAGACCTAAGGGGTTAATTCTAAGTTTACTCGGCAAGACATCGCATATTGTGCCTACGTATCCTTACGGGAGTGGAATCAGAGTAATCGTAGTTCCCCTCAAAAGGGAGGTTAGAGACTTCTTGACTGTGGTCAAGGTCTCAAGGGGAATAAACGCATCTTAGGGACACGCTTACGCGGAGTGTAGGAACTCCAAATCTCTACGTTGAATTGTTAAGTTGTAATTAGGGTTAAATTAGGGATTCCACGGCGGGAAACCCTAAAATGAGCGCGGCGGCTCTTTGACCTAATGCTAAGGGTAAAGTGGTAATTTTGTACACGGCGAGACATTTGTGAAAATTAGGGTTTGTAAGAGTTGTAAGGGTTTGAAGTTGAGGACTATTGGCGCGGCGACCAAACGGTTAGACCTAACCTTCGGATGTGCGTAGTGTGACAGGAGTATTGGTGGAAGTGTGATAATTGAATCATGCAAACAGAGAGATAATATCCTAATTTAACCATGCAAGCAGAAATTTAAAGGCAGAAATTAAAGCGCGATTGTTAGGATTCGCGAGGTTACATGAGAGGAGCAGATACAATATGACAATGAAAAATTTAACCAATGATAAACGAATTTAAAACAATCAGTTGAACAACACAAAACAAAAGGATGTTAGTAGGGTTAGGCATAAATACAGTGGATAATGAGACAGTGCAGAAAAAGGTGTAAATTTGGAGTCTTTATTGTTTTGAAAAAAGGATTTTAATTTAATTTATAAAAGAAAGAATAATGTTAGTTTTAAAAATACTTTAATTTTAATCTTAAAAAAGTTTCAATTTGTATTAAGAAAAGGTTTTTTATTTTTTTATTTTTTTTTTAAAAAGATTTTAAGTTATTTATTTAAAAAAAGGTTTTTTTTATCATTATAAAAAAGGGTTTTTATTATTTTAAAAAACAGAGGTTTTTAATTTTATATTTTTTAAAAAATGAATTTTAATGTTATTTTTAGAAAATATTTTAACAAATCAAAAATAATTATAATAATAAAATAAAATAAGCAAAAACTTAAAAAAGGGGGTTGGGCCGGTAATCACCTTCGGACCCAACCCGGTTGGTGTAAGTGCAACCAAAACACAACAAAACGCATGAACTAGGGTTTCATGACCCTATTCTCCCCGCGGCGCAGCTTTCTTCGATTCCTCTTTTTATGTCTCGATTCTCCCTTTCGTTCTTTTTCGATTCATCGCTAAAACCTAAAAAAAAACAACCCAAAATTGATCCGTCAAATATATGGTGGGCGATGCTTACTGCTTACGCTTAGAATGATGAGGATTTTCCGGCGAATTTCTGAGGGATCCACGGTCGATGATGACTCCTTGTCTGAGGCTAGAAGATGATTGCCCACCGAAAGGTGATGGCGGTCTCCGTTTCTTTGGTGAAAGTGTCACTTTTGATGATCTTATGTCCGATTAAGGATTTCTTCTTTTCGGTCTCGCGGCCGCTTTCCACTCTCTCCCGCTAGGGTTTATCAGGTTGTATCTGTTCCTTTTTATAATCTTTTCTTTGACTCTCTTTTGGGCCTTTGGACTCGCCAGCTCCGATTTGATTTACTCTGATATTATTTGATATCATTTTGATTTGATTGAACCTTCCTTTTCTGGATTCATGCTGTGATTTGTTTTACCGCAGTAGATTTGATTGGATTCCTTTCCCTTTAGGGTTTCGCGGATTTTCACGAATTGATTCACTTGGATTTTTCTCTGATGTGGTTTTTCATTCATTTTGGTCATGAACATCGATTTGGGACATATACTCACTTTCCTCTTCTTTTTTCCAGTGAACTGATGCTGACGCTTTGATTGAGTCAAGGTGGCCAAGTGAAGGTTATTGGCGATGATGACCTTAGGGTCTAAGCCAATTGGTTTTGATGCCCTAGTGGTAACGACCTTCAGGTCTGAACTGGTTCCTTTTGGTCTCTCTGACTAGGCTGTGATGCATAGCTGAGCCTCTGGGTTTGGTGCCTTGTTCTACGATGCCCCTAGCAGTGTGAGGTAGTTTGGTCGTGGGATCTTACTGATATGAACTGAGCTTTGATTTGTTGGCTTGTTGGATATGGATTCATTTGAAAACTGGATTCGTTTTGGCCTTCTTTTAATAATTGGATTCGTTTTAATCTTCTTTTCAGATGTGGATATCCAGTTTTTCTTAGGTTCTGATACAGTTTTGGACATGAACTTGTTTCTTCTGATAAGCTGACATTCGGTTATTGTTACCAACTGGGTTTGTAGTTTGGCTGTTGTATGATTACAGGGCTGGATTACTTGTGCTGTTTATTGTGCGATAAGAGGCTATGTTGTTGTCCTCAACTGAGCCCCTGTGTTGGATATTTTTCTTGCTCTTGAACCAAATCCCTTTCTTCCTCTTGCGCATGAACTGAACCCAGCTCCCTGAATTGCTCTTCCACTCGTGCATTGAGTTTTCTACTTATGACTTATTGGTCCCTCTTTTCCTTTCTGAATATGGGCCAGTTTTGCACTTATAATGTTTGTTCAAATTTGGTGCAGTTCATGAATTGTTTTGGCTTTGAGTTCTGTTATAAACTTTGTACTGATGTTGTTGTGGTGAATTTCAGGTGTGGGAAAACTTCGAAAACAAAGCGATTCAGACCTGCCGGCATCCGGGTCTGAGTCCGAATTGGCTGTGCTGTTCTACCCTTGTATCAGTTTGGAAAATAAATGGGGATTTACTCGATGATGGCATAGACCCTTTTCAGTTAATCATTTATCGGCCCGAACTTCTTTTACCTCTTCATCTTTCTCGGTTGTCCCGCATCGATAAGAAACAGTAGCCACTTGATCTGACGCCGATGGCGCAGATTGGTAACGGGGGTAGGACGCAACTTCGGTTGTGCCCTCCCGGCACTCAGTGATGACGCTGTTCTGAGAGTGTCGAAGATAACTTCTAACCCTTTCTTGCTTCTGTTTTGTTTTCTATTTTTTCAGGTAATTGAGATGTATGAAGAACTCAAAGGGAATAACATGAAGACCACTTTGAAGCTTAGGGATCTTAGGACCTTTTTTAGAATAGATACTCACTTGTAAATGAAATTTCTTGTAAACATATGAGCAATCGTGAATTTTATCCGTCTCAAATTGTAAATTATAAATACTCATGAAATGAAATCCAAAAATATTTATATTTACTCATCATTTGTAAATTTAAAATATCCAATGAATAATAACTCAACAACACTTAATTTCATCTTTGAGTTGCAAGTTATGTATACTTGTGAATAAAAATTCAAGAATATTCAAAACTTACCTCTTAATTGTAGGATTATAAGTGTTTATGAATGATATTCACAAAATATTTTAAATTCATTTCCCTTTTGTTTTGGACACTAATATGGATGAAATCCCTTATTTGTTTACCCTTCGACCATTTATCGATTAAATCCGGACAAACTCCAACTAAATTTCCGCTTTCTCAAAATAGTATCCGCTTTACCTTCAATCCAAAATAACTGCTTAAAATACTTCAAAACCAAACAATGAATGGCCCCGAGTCCAATGATATTTCTGACAACCTCTTCGACACCAATCAACGCGAACCGATTACTCAATAACCACATGATAGAAAATTGCCTCGGACACAATGGTGCTAATTTTCAACTTCTTCAAAATCTGGCAGAACCAACGTGAAAATACTAAAATGCCCTTGGTATAACTTCTGCAAAACAAAACGCACTTCACGACTGGTTAGTGATTAATGGATGCAAAATGAAATGCTATGCGAACTGACTGACTAAATGTAAGGGTAAAATTTGGGGTATTACAGTTGCCCCTATTTAAATAACTACACCGGATGATTTGAGTGGAGGAGACTCGAGGAATCATGGTGGAGGGATTTAAATATAGATAACCGAAAATTTTGCCCTTATATGTGGCGATATGCAATGCTATAGACAAAACGAGAACAGACTAATGCAGACGATGCCATGAATATGATATGATGCGCATGCTGGGATGATGAGTGCGAAAATGCTGACGAATACGATGACACAGGGACAGATGCTACGGGAAGAACACACTGGGGAAAACGACGTGCTGGGACACAGCACAACACCGGGGAATTCTAAAAATGATGGTCAACTGGTGCGAACACGACCAATTGTCTTTTTTAGAAAGAACTGGATTCTCAGATGGAGATGGTACCTATGAGACGGCCTCCACTGGGGAATCTAAAAGTAAAACTGGATCATGTACGACTGCAAGATCGATCACAGAATGCTGGAGCATTGAGCAAAGAATAACATCCAAGCTTCTGTAAACTATCTCTCGTGACAGGATCAAACGGACTTTTCGGGAATCCGTAGCAAATATACAGGGTGAAAAGAACCGGCTGTATGCCAAAATAAATGGACTTTGAGTGGTTAGAACAAGATCCTAAATGGTGATGGCGCCTATGAGATGGCCTCCACTTGGGAATGTCTAACAATAAGACTGGATCTACACGATTGCAAGATCGATTACAGAATGCTGGAGCATTGAGCAAAGAATAACATCCAAACTTCTATAAACTATCCTTCGTGATGGGATCGAATGGACTTTTCAGAAATCCATATCAGATATACAGGGTAAAAACCGGCTGTATGCCAAAATAAATGGGCTTTGATGGGAAATGCCCTGATAAGCTTCTCGAGGGAGAACTGTCACTTATCGTTGGAAGGGACTTACATGCCAAAACGGATAAGCACTCAAATAAAGAGGCTGTTGCTTATCTGATATACAAATCTTCTCGTATTTAAGGTCGGTGCCTGGAATACATTTCAGATTCTTCTTTTACTAAAGGATAAAATAAACTTCTTCATACTTCCGAGGACAGCGCGTCGGGTATGATTCCGCTTCTTCTTTTGCTAAAGGGTAAACTGAACTTCCTCATACTTCAAGATTCATGCTCTCCTGAATATGATTCTGCTCCTTCTTTTACTAAGGGTAAATGAACTTCTTCATACTTCAAGATCTGTGCTCTCCTGAATATGATTTCGCTCCTTCTTTTACTAAAGGGTAAATGAACTTCTTCATACTTCAAGATTTGTGCTCTCCTGAATATGATTCGGTTCAAGCCTCCTCATACTTCAAGACGACAAGGAAAATGGAAGCCCAACTGCCCAATGGAGATGGCCATTTGCTGCGAGTCATAACGAAGATAGGATCCGTTTCTCAGGCGAGAAATGTCACTTATTTGCAAGAGTGGCAATAATAAGCTTCTCATGTAAGAACTGCTTGTAGAGGTGATAACAGATGATGATAAGCTTCTCGGCGGAGAACTGTTGCATACCGTTGTGGAAGAACGTTACGATAAGCTTCTTAACCGAGAATTGTTGCTGATCGATTGTGATAAGCTTCTCTTGTGAGAACTGTTGCTGATCGATTGTGATAAGTTTCTCTTATGAGAACTGTTGCTGATCGATTGTGATAAGCTTCTCTTGTGAGAACTGTTGCTGATCGATTGTGATAAGCTTCTCTTGTGAGAACTGTTGCTGATCGATTGTGATAAGCTTCTCTTGTGAGAACTGTTGCTGATCTTGTTGTGTAAGGTTGTTATATCGATAGGCTTCTCAGGCGAGAACAGTTGCATACCGATGCTGTAGGATGTACTGATAGATTTTCCAGGCGTGAACTGGCGTGTATTTGTAAAGGATTGGTTGATTTTCTTGAAAGATAGTGCAAAATAAATGCACATCCGGGTACAGTGATAAGCTTCTCGGGCGAGAACAGTCGCATATCTGCCAAGGTATGGTGAAAAATTTTTAGACGGTGCAAAATAAATGCACGTCCGGTTGGGCTCGACGACCGACAAGACTGAGATTCAATCTAGGATCGAGCTAGAAAGAAAAATGGCAATCAAGACTCCATCGAGGAAATGATCTCGAAGGGCAGATATCTTATCCTGGCGAGGAAAGATAGCTGAAGTAACCGTCATCCACGAGGATCGAGCTCTGTGGGGAAACTGGAAACACATATGTATTTTATGCTTAGGGCTGACGATCTATTTGGAGAGAATGGACGAACCCAGTTACTCGGCGGTAACAACCAAATGATGGTGAAACACAATGAACCTGTGAATGCATATGTTAATGTGAATGTATGTTAATGTCTACGTAGTTAAATATGCAGGATGTTATGAAATGAGTATGTAATGAGTATATGAAATAGGTATGTGAAATGAATATGTGAAATAGGCATGTGATGCTTATGCCCTTGCGTATGCTGACGAACAGACTAGAGACGGGACGAGAGATGAAATAAACATCTCGACGGAGATACCCTGCGCTCTCTGCAACCAATACGTCAATCATGGGTAAGAAAAAAAATCAATGGTAGAACCAAAACTGGTTTTAAAGTTCTGACTTCTTTGGGGAGAAGGTAATCTGCTTGGGTGCATAGTATCACGTCTTCACATGGGGAGAAGAAAAACTGAGGGACACTTTCGAGTTACCCAAGAAAAAGTTGTCAGCTTATAGTCTCGCTGGGGACTGTGATGAGGCAATAGTTTAGGATCCTGTTGCAACACTGAGATTTACTGGGGAACGAAGGCCGCCGTGAGTAAAATCCATCGGGTGCATGAAGAAAAGTTGTGAAACCACATGGTTTTGATCCTGAAGGATCTCGTAGTAGTCGCCATTTGTTTCTTTTTCTTTTTTTTAAAAAAACACGGTGCCCCAGGATACTTGTGTTGTGAGGTATGGTCATCTCAAGAGGATTTTATAGAGAACACGGAGTCTGGTTGCCCCACTGTTTTCAAACTCTTTGAGAGGTTTGTCAGGTCTCGACGTAACTGGCACAAATTAATCGTGTTACGACGAAATTTTTGAGAAATAGCTCTTAAGAACTTCAGACTCACGTTGGTAAGCGAACTGGGAAACCGCCTGCCCCTGTTTAGCAGGATCTTCAAGTTCCATGGGTTATGTCCATATATAAATCTCTAAGATATCAAGCAAAGTCGTCATGCCTGAAATGCCTATCCTGAGCTTGTCAATGTACACATATATTTGTCTTGAATTTTTGTTTTGAAAAAGATATCGCAATAACTTGTGACCGAAATCACTAGTCAGGATATAAGTTTTAATTATAATACCAACATGAATTTTTTCTGAGCATAGCTCGTAGGAGTCAGGAAACGTGATCTTGTCGAGTATGCTTTCAACCGAAGTCCTACTTCAATTAGGTCTTTTAAAGGTTGTATCATGGCTCAGTTCACAGTTTAAGAAACAAAAGGATAAAGGCTCGAAGTTATATTTGCACCCACCCCTTCTTCGTGATGTTCTCCAATCCTAATTCAGTTAATCGGATACGAACACTCATATCTCAAGCGGATTTGCTATGGTCGAGAACTTATCAAGGCTTTGGACATGGCAGTCACTCACCTATTTCTAATGGCGTTTCGATCACACGACTTTGTTCTTTATAGGGATTCTAAAAAACTACTGGTTTGTTGTCCTTATTCCCTAACTTTTGCCTGGACAACATCTTTTGATCTGACTTTGGAGTCCAGCGGGATGCCCCAGTTTTGCTTAAGTCTCCTTCATAGGTTTTGACTTAGCGGGCTCTTATTTTTTGAATATTCTTTTATGCACAAGTCGTGTAAATCTTTTGAAAGACTTGTGACTGCCCCACTCCTTAGGTAACCGAGGGATAGTCATTGTATTGGACTTCTTAAGATGCTAAGGATAAATTCTCGAAGGTTTGCTCTTCCCTTTTGAGAGTCTAAGTGCTCGATCGGTTTAACTGAAACCTACCCTGCCCCAGGTTAGGATGAAGGTTCTTAAAAAGAAAGAAAACTCCTACTTCAAGGCTCGAAGAGGTTGACTAGGGATTATCATCCTTATATCTCAAGTGTTTGGGATTTGAAACAATGCCTTACATCATCAGCAGGTTTTAATTGAAAGCATACGACAAGAAATCTGACGTTTTGGGTTCGTCATCCTCCCCCCAATTCTCCATCAGAACAAGAGATCGGGTAAAGTTGGCATTATGATTTATGAAAACGTTTTTTGAATGAGTGAAACGAATGGATTTATTCAAGACAAACATATGCGTTGCATTAATTAATCAAAGATAAACAAGTTCGTGCATGCTAAATATGCTTAATCGAAGAGAAATACATATAAATAAACAAATGAACTGTTGGAAAAGATCCTTCTAAATGTTTATGAAATCTTGCATTCAAGAGTAACAGTTTCCTTTGGCGGAGCCTCAATGGAAAGGACGTCTGGTTTATGATCATTGTGAGTTGTCATGGCTTGCCCCAGTTATGCTGGTCACATCTTCAACAGTTTTCAGTCATTGCTTCAAAATAACTTTCCCAGATTCTTTGTTGATCCCGGTCATATCATCTTGAGGGTTACTGAAATGAAGCGAGCTAGGCCTTTGAATAATTACTGGATTCGGCTGATTTGCTGAGAGGACAACATACTTTGCAGAATTTAAGCTTGACAAGCGGGGAACCCCGAGAGGAGTCTCGATCTTCGGCTGAGCATCGCTAAAAGACAACTTCTTTGTTTCTAGCAAATTTCTGACAAAGTTCTTAAGAGCATAACAATTCTCTAGATCATGGTCGGGCGCACCCTCATGAAATAAACAATGAGCGGAAGCGTTGTAACCTGCAGGTAACGGATTAGGCGGAGGACCCAAAGCACGGGTGGTAATCAGACCTTGTTGTACCAAATGGGGGTATAACTCAGTGAAAGTCATCGGAATTGGAGGACAAGGCTTATACTGCCTCTTACGGGGATAAGGAACCTGATCCTGTGATTGTTGGTGAACAGGAGCGTTGGGCACTCGTTGACTGTTGACAGGAACTTGCAAGGGCGGATAACCGGAAGGTTGTTGATGAATCGGTGCTTGATACACCGGGGCTGACTGCACAGGCTGGTATGTAGGAAACTGCTGATTGAAAGGAGGTGCAACATAGGATTGTTGAACATATGAGAGCGGATAACCTTGAACATAACTCTGCTGATGTTGCCAAGGTCGAGGGGTAGCCATTTTGCGGTTCCTCGAACGCGCAGGTCCTTTACCATGGTCGGAGTTAGGAGTTTTGCACTTTGGAGGGGTAGCTCGTCGAACTGGTTGAGCACTAGGAGGCACCAAAACAGATTGAAGACCGTGAGGAGGTACATTCTCGACAGTAACAGCTGGTTGAGATTCCATAGCGGTATTAATAGTCTCAGAAACAACAGTAGCTCGAGCGTCCACCTTCACACTAAGAGCTCGTAACATCTCCAAAATCTGCCCTACACTTCCTCGAAGATCTTCGAGTTCATGGCTGACACGGTTGATCTCTTGGTTTTGATCTTCCATCCTTTTGAAGGGTCGTATTGATGCAGAGAACTCAGGGTGACAAAACTGGAAGGTGAGAGAACCGAATATGAGAAACCGGGAGACACATGCAATGCAAAAGTATGATGCTAAAATGTGAATGCAAATGAAGATTTCAGGGAATTCAAATATTTACGAGTATTGCGGAATACCAAGGAAACTTTTAATTCATTGAAGACAAATTACAAATAATATTCTTGCAACCAAAATAGCTAAATAAGAGCCTAGAAAATCCTAGAGAAGCATCTTCCACAACTTCAATGAGCAGACGGAGATCCGGAGGAAAATAAATATTCGTAGAGCCTTATCTTCTTGTAGGATTGTATCTCATCATTCTTCGACTGAATCTGCTTTTGAAGTTCTTCGTACTCGCTGGCCATCACATGGTATTTGTTCTTCCATGATTCTGTTTCGCGTTGTGATCTCTTCAAAGTGATCTTCAAAGTCTCAGCCTCGGTCATGAAATACTGGACAGGTTCTTCGCTTTGAGGTAAAGGATCTTGGCGAGAGTAGGGCATCTTCAACTCAATAGCTCTTCCTCGGACCCATTGAAGGTATGGTTCCATGGACACACAATTAGGTCTTCCCAAACTTTCTTTGCCCTTCCTATGCAGATGATTCCAAGAAGATAGAATCTGATCTTGAAGCTTTTTGTCGTCTTCGAAAAAGATTTTCTCCACATGAATACCTTTAGGTGGTTCCTTCAAGGGGTATCCCAACTGTCGGCGAGCTAAGACTGGATTGTAGCTAATTCCTCCATTGAAACTGAGCAAAGGCACATTGTTGAATTTTCCACAACTATCAATGATCGATATCCCATCGTACATGCGATTATACCAATCAATATCAGAGTGAGTTAAAGCCATAACTTTTTGCGACCAACGTTCTTGATTAGATCTCCAGAACAGACCGGACTTGGGTAAGTGAGAAATAAACCACTTGTATAGTAATGACACACAACATGTAATCATTCCTCCACCATGAAAGTTTCGAAGATGTACTGAATGATAAATATTACCCAATAGC
This sequence comes from Lathyrus sativus, assembly GCA_963859935.3. Taxonomy (NCBI): domain Eukaryota; kingdom Viridiplantae; phylum Streptophyta; class Magnoliopsida; order Fabales; family Fabaceae; genus Lathyrus; species Lathyrus sativus. Next base: position 645,737,259 of record OZ012741.1, read on the forward strand.
GTTGGAACTGGATTTCTCCTCATGAAGGTCTTGATTGCATTAAGGTCCACAAACCCCTCAAAACTAGGAAAAAGCAGCAACCCATAAATAAGCAAAGCAAATATTGTCTCAAAGGCAAACATGTCTTTATGATCGGCATAAAATTGGGCCTTCTTGATTAGGAAGTCCCTGAGAAAACCGGAGGTCCCCCCTTTGGTGATCATATTGTTTTTGACATCGGATATCCTTATACAAATGGCTTTAGCAATATCTCGTTCTTTAGGGTCTTCCTCCAAGAAAGGGAACGGAGACTTATCCAAGACAGGTAATCCCACCAACTGAGAGTACTCTTCTAAGGTAGGTAACAGCTGATAATCTGGAAAGGTGAAGCAGTGATAATCTGGATCATAAAACTGTAGCAAAGTCGCAAGAAGTCCTTCGTTTACTTGAACCTTCAACAAAGACAATAGCCTTCCATATCTGTTTTGGAACTTTTCTTGATCTTGAACCAAATCTCTTAGCTTCTCTAGGGCTTCCAAATTAAAACCCTTAAAAGTAAATTTCAAAGTATGCTTCCTAGAGTGATCCATGGTATCCTGCAATGTTCATAAATAGAGTTTGAATTCCATGAAGTCTTAATGCAATATGATGCTTTATGGATGCAATGCATGAAAACACACAAAATCCTAGGTTAAAGGTATGTGAGCGGAGTTAAGGTCTACCCATACCAAAAAGGAGTGTACTATAGGTTAGTTGTACCTGCAGAACAAGGTTCTAAAAAGTGCCCAAAGTCATAACCCCATCTTTCGGATATTATCAACTTTCCGACTGACTCGGGGGTTAATAATATTCTCAAGAGAACCTCTTTTGAGTGTAGCATCGCGTAGCAACCATTGTAGGACTACTCCCACATAGTTCTCGCACTACGTCCTAAATAAGGCCGAGGTGGTGTTAAGGTACTACGATTCCCAATATCACAGACTCCAATCGACCATGGAAAAAGTTTTCACGATTACTCGTTCAACCGAACCATTTTCGAAAAGGTCTCAACTGAGCGGTGATTCTCGAATCAGCTTGGTCGGGATTCAACTCCCTATAAGCCTCATCGAATATATCCCCATCCTATAATAATGTCACTAGTCCGGGCGTAGGACTTATCTCACAACACAAGGAACAGTCCCAAAATCAAAGTACAATATATACATGAAAAACAAATAGTAATAAATATGAACAAATTAGGGATAACCCTCAAAAATTTAGAAAGTCCCCAGTGAAGTCGCCATTTTCTGTTGCGGTGGAAATAGGATCACAAACTATTAATGAGTTTGAATCGCAATTCAATTCACAACCGCTCTTTGATTTATCCGAAGGAAAAGGTCAAAAGAGGGAAAACCTATTTTGCATCGTAAACACAATGCGGGGAAAGATCTAGGGTTCGGGGGTTGGTTAAATTTAGGGAAGGTATTAGCACCCTAAACTTCTGTAGTACTCTACAGGAACCTTTTGTTCAAATGTTTACTATTTGCTTTATTTATTCTTAAGGTATATGTACAAAGGGATTAAAAGTGAGAAAGGAGACCTAAGGGGTTAATTCTAAGTTTACTCGGCAAGACATCGCATCTTGTGCCTACGTATCCTTACGGGAGTGGAATCAGAGTAATCGTAGTTCCCCTCAAAAGGGAGGTTAGAGACTTCTTGACTGTGGTCAAGGTCTCAAGGGGAATAAATGCATCTTAGGGACACGCTTACGCGGAGTGTAGGAACTCCAAATCTCTACGTTGAATTGTTAAGTTGTAATTAGGGTTAAATTAGGGATTCCACGGCGGGAAACCCTAAAATGAGCGCGGCGGCTCTTTGACCTAATGCTAGGGGTAAAGTGGTAATTTTGTACACGGCGAGACATTTGTGAAAATTAGGGTTTGTAAGAGTTGTAAGGGTTTGAAGTTGAGGACTATTGGCGCGGCGACCAAACGGTTAGACCTAACCTTCGGATGTGCTTAGTGTGACAGGAGTATTGGTGGAAGTGTGATAATTGAATCATGCAAACAGAGAGATAATATCCTAATTTAACCATGCAAGCAGAAATTTAAAGGCAGAAATTAAAGCGCGATTGTTAGGATTCGCGAGGTTACATGAGAGGAGCAGATACAATATGACAATGAAAAATTTAACCAATGATAAACGAATTTAAAACAATCAGTTGAACAACACAAAACAAGAGGATGTTAGTAGGGTTAGGCATAAATACAATGGATAATGAGACAGTGCAGAAAAAGGTGTAAATTTGGAGTCTTTATTGTTTTGAAAAAAGGATTTTAATTTAATTTATAAAAGAAAGAATAATGTTAGTTTTAAAAATACTTTAATTTTAATCTTAAAAAAGTTTCAATTTGTATTAAGAAAAGGTTTTTAATTTTTATTTTTTTTTTAAAAAGATTTTAAGTTATTTATTTAAAAAAAGGTTTTTTTTATCATTATAAAAAAGGGTTTTTATTATTTTAAAAAACAGAGGTTTTTAATTTTATATTTTTAAAAAAATTAATTTTAATGTTATTTTTAGAAAATATTTTAACAAATCAAAAATAATTATAATAATAAAATAAAATAAGCAAAAACTTAAAAAAGGGGGTTGGGCCGGTAATCACCTCCGGACCCAACCCGGTTGGTGTAAGTGCAACCAAAACACAACAAAACGCATGAACTAGGGTTTCATGACCCTATTCTCCCCGCGGCGCAGCTTTCTTCGATTCCTCTTTTTATGTCTCGATTCTCCCTTTCGTTCTTTTTCAATTCATCGCTAAAACCTGAAAAAAAAACAACCCAAAATTGATCCGTCAAATATATGGTGGGCGATGCTTACTGCTTACGCTTAGAATGATGAGGATTTTCCGGCGAATTTCTGAGGGATCCACGGTCGATGATGACTCCTTGTCTGAGGCTAGAAGATGATTGCCCACCGAAAGGTGATGGCGGTCTCCGTTTCTTTGGTGAAAGTGTCACTTTTGATGATCTTATGTCCGATTAAGGATTTCTTCTTTTCGGTCTCGCGGCCGCTTTCCACTCTCTCCCGCTAGGGTTTATCAGGTTGTATCTGTTCCTTTTTATAATCTTTTCTTTGACTCTCTTTTGGGCCTTTGGACTCGCCAGCTCCGATTTGATTTACTCTGATATTATTTGATATCATTTTGATTTGATTGAACCTTCCTTTTCTGGATTCATGCTGTGATTTGTTTTACCGCAGTAGATTTGATTGGATTCCTTTCCCTTTAGGGTTTCGCGGATTTTCACGAATTGATTCACTTGGATTTTTCTCTGATGTGGTTTTTCATTCATTTTGGTCATGAACATCGATTTGGGACATATACTCACTTTCCTCTTCTTTTTTCCAGTGAACTGATGCTGACGCTTTGATTGAGTCAAGGTGGCCAAGTGAAGGTTATTGGCGATGATGACCTTAGGGTCTGAGCCAATTGGTTTTGATGCCCTAGTGGTAACGACCTTCGGGTCTGAACTGGTTCCTTTTGGTCTCTCTGACTAGGCTGTGATGCATAGCTGAGCCTCTGCGTTTGGTGCCTTGTTCCACGATGCCCCTAGCACTGTGAGGTAGTTTGGTCGTGGGATCTTATTGATATGAACTGAGCTTTGATTTGTTGGCTTGTTGGATACGGATTCATTTGAAAACTGGATTCGTTTTGGCCTTCTTTTAATAATTGGATTCGTTTTAATCTTCTTTTCAGATGTGGATATCCAGTTTTTCTTAGGTTCTGATACAGTTTTGAACATGAACTTGTTTCTTCTGATAAGCTGACATTCGGTTATTGTTACCAACTGGGTTTGTAGTTTGGTTGTTGTATGATGACAGGGCTGGATTACTTGTGCTGTTTATTGTGCGATAAGAGGCTATGATGTTGTCCTCAACTGAGCCCCTGTGTTGGATATTTTTCTTGCTCTTGAACCAAATCCCTTTCTTCCTCTTACGCATGAACTGAACCCAGCTCCCTGAATTGCTCTTCCACTCGTGCATTGAGTTTGCTACTTATGACTTATTGGTCCCTCTTTTCCTTTCTGAATATGGGCCAGTTTTGCACTTATAATGTTTGTTCAAATTTGGTGCAGTTCATGAATTGTTTTGGCTTTGAGTTCTGTTATAAACTTTGTACTGATGCTGTTGTGGTGAATTTCAGGTGTGGGAAAACTTCGAAAACAAAGCGATTCAGACCTGCCAGCATCCGGGTCTGAGTCCGAATTGGCTGTGTTGTTTTACCCTTGTATCAGTTTGGAAAATAAATGGGGATTTACTCGATGATGGCATAGACCCTTTTCAGTTAATCATTTATCGGCCCGAACTTCTTTTACCTCTTCATCTTTCTCGGTTGTCCCGCATCGATAAGAAACAGTAGCCACTTGATCTGACGCCGATGGCGCAGATTGGTAACGGGGGTAGGACGCAACTTCGGTTGTGCCCTCTCGGCACTCAGTGATGACGCTGTTCTGAGAGTGTCGAAGATAACTTCTAACCCTTTCTTGCTTCTGTTTTGTTTTCTATTTTTTCAGGTAATTGAGATGTATGAAGAACTCAAAGGGAATAACATGAAGACCACTTTGAAGCTTAGGGATCTTAGGACCTTTTTTAGAATAGATACTCACTTGTAAATGAAATTTCTTGTAAACATATGAGCAATCGTGAATTTTATCCGTCTCAAATTGTAAATTATAAATACTCATGAAATGAAATCCAAAAATATTTATATTTACTCATCATTGTAAATTTAAAATATCCAATGAATAATAACTCAACAACACTTAATTTCATCTTTGAGTTGCAAGTTATGTATACTTGTGAATAAAAATTCAAGAATATTCAAAACTTACCTCTTAATTGTAGGATTATAAGTGTTTATGAATGATATTCACAAAATATTTTAAATTCATTTCCCTTTTGTTTTGGACACTAATATGGATGAAATCCCTTATTTGTTTACCCTTTGACCATTTATCGATTAAATCCGGACAAACTCCAACTAAATTTCTGCTTTCTGAAAATAGTATCCGCTTTACCTTCAATCCAAAATAACTGCTTAAAATACTTCAAAACCAAACAATGAATGGCCCCGAGTCCAATGATATTTCTGACAACCTCTTCGACACCAATCAACGTGAACCGATTACTCAATAACCACATGATAGAAAATTGCCTCGGACACAATGGTGCTAATTTTCAACTTCTTCAAAATCTGGCAGAACCAACGTGAAAAGACTAAAATGCCCTTGGTATAACTTCTGCAAAACAAAACGCACTCCACGACTGGTTAGTGATTAATGGATGCAAAATGAAATGCTATGCGAACTGACTGACTAAATGTAAGGGTAAAATTTGGGGTATTACAGCCATTATGGTTGACATAGAGGGTCTTACTATGATAGTGTAACATTGGGTTGGGGTCTTTGAGTCAAACTATATTTTATTGAGTTTTGTTATGTTAATTGCCTTGCGACGCAAGGAAAACTTTGGATTATTACCTTTTTGAGTTCTGCTGCCATTTGAGTAATATTTTTGAATAATTTTGGGAAAACCCGTTGTTTACGGAGCATTAACTATATTTGAATCTTTGAGAAATGTGCGCCCTTTTAAGATGATATACTGCGTTCAATATTTTACTATGATAAATATGATTGAATTTCCTTTATAGTTGCGGGGTAGAAAAGGGTGTTACACCAAAAGTGGTTGGGATACCTTTTGTGCCATATCATAAAGGAAATTATTCAAGCCTCACTCAAAACCTTACAAAAGTTGGAAAGCCATGTTCACGAAGGTTAGAGGGTGAATAAGAGGCGGTTCAAGTGTTGAGTAATTATGATTTATAATTCCATGATTACTCTAGTATAAGGAGAAGATAGTGGGATGGACAAGTGCTTGGGTGATTTTATGGTCAAAGGGACCCTTATTTTGAGATCATCTATTGGTGATAACACTTATGTATTTTTTGAAGAGAAAATGTATAAGATTCCTTTGTATGAAAGGAATGAGCCCATGGCTAGGAAGAAGGTTGAATGCCAACTGACAGACATCCCTAAGAGACACTTAGGCGACATAATAACAAGATAGCGCAAAAGGTCAGTTGAGGATCACACCCCTAACACTGCCCGCCCACTTAAGGCCTAAAAATAAGGCGAGTGTGCTTCTCAAGTTCTAAAGGATGGTCACACGTGATAACCCCTAAATAAGTTAAGGCGGAGGGGGAAGGGGGGAGAAGGGGCTTTCTCCATCACAAGATGAGTCTCCCCCAACATTCCTTGCGGAGGGATCCCATATTTAATGTTGTTAAGTTCGTTAAGATTCACCTACTTTTTATTGAAGACTTTCCTATTGACTATCAAACCATCCACAATGTCTCACCCCTCAAACTGTTGAACTTGGTAAAGAACCATATGTTGTGTGGTCTTTTAATTGAGTGGGTTTAATGGAAAAAAACAACCAAAGTTATCAGTGAGTTTAGATCCCAACTCTCTATGGCTAAAGGAAGCATCTCCTTAGGCTATGAGAGAGTAAGAACCGTGCTAAAATAAAGGAGGACTTAAAGTTCTTGCTCAAAAAGGTGGCGCTAGAGGCACGAGATCTCGCTACTTCATAAAGAAGCTTAAATAGGTCCCTTTAAAGGATCCTTAATTCTTTGAAGAATTCGAAAAGGGATGTCATACCCCAAATTTTGCCCTACCCCTCATTCAATTGATTTGGCTTATAGCTTCTTGGATTCATTTGTATACATTTACCCTAATCACTCATTTTTAGTCAAGATTATTCATCGACATGAATACAACCATTCATTTTTTCATCATTGGTTCAAAAGGTTCATGCATAGATACATCTAGGAATGGGTATTTCATGCATAGATGCAATGTAGATAAGGCGGAGCCAAGCTGGTTGAAAGTAGTATGCCCTATAATTATTTTATATGAGGATGGTGCATATATAACTATGTACCTTACCTTGATCTATCTGGAACTCTCCTTAGCTCCAAATGTGGTCTTCATGGTAATATAAACATTAAACTACACTTTCTCACCTAAGAATCCCACCAATGATACTTGGAAAGCTTTGAGGTCATCCAGGTCAAGGTGAAGCCTTTCTAAAGTATCCTACTATAGGATGTCAACAAAACTCCCTTGATTGATTAATACCTTTTTAATCTCCCAATCATCACACCTTATAGTTATGACTATGGGATCATTACCGCGTGGCTGGATACATGCAACATCCTTCTCATATAAGGCAATCTCAGATCATGTGGCTTCCATTTCACCATAATTAGAGTTGGTGGGCGAGCCTTTGATGGTTAGCATTTGGAGAGTGTGCGTTCTACGAGTGAAACTTATATGTCCTCCCCAAAAATCCCTCTTGTAATGGTTTTAAGGTTATGATGCATGGTTATGTATTTTCCAACCTTGTTTGGTTGCTTGCCCTTTTTGGACCCAGGACTCTTAAAGCATTTTACCCTTGAGATTTGGACTTACCTTCAGTTTGGGTGGTGTCATTCCTAACATACTTTTCATATGGCCTTATTGGATCAAACACTTTATATCCTTCTTGGTTTGATATCATTCCTTGATGTGGTGCCTCTTGTATATATGGAATTTACACCATTTGGTAGGCTCAGGCCCCGTGACATCTGACTTAGGCACTGGCGATTATGGAATATCCTGCATATAGAGAACTTCACGCCATATTTAATTATTGTGAGTGTTTAGAGGCGTGAAGCTCTCTATAAGTTTTCCTCTTTGGTTAAATGTCGCCTTGTATCTAATGGTTGAGGTGTATTAGATATTTCTTGTCTGCTACGAGTTACCAGGGTTACTAATTGTAAGTTCTTTGACATCTTTAGACTTATTTTTAGCATTCTTCTCCTCTCCTTTTATGTAGCATTATACACGTGTCACCACCTCATCCAATAAGGTCATGGGTCTATAGGCAAGGGCTTCATTAAAGTTCCCCACCCCCAGCCTATTATAAAATGCTTATACAGACATTTCATGGTTTGGATGGACGGCCTTGATCGTCGCCTGATTGAAGCAGGAGAGACATTCCCTCTGAGATTTAAAGAGGCATTGACGAACGTTGAAAATTCTAGTGGCATCCATTTTGATGTGTTTTCTTGGTGCAAACATATAGACTAGTTCCTTCACCAAGTTTTAATAGCTGGTGACTGGGAGCCAATGCATGCCCATGTACCACCTTAAAGTTATGTCTATGAAAGTACTTGAGAGCATTTTTCACTCTAATAAATCATAATCTTCAATGATTGTCATATACATTTTGATGGAGAGGACATGCTCGTACAGGTTGTCACACCCATTAAATGTAGCCAACGAGGACGACTTGAAAATCTTTGCCACTTGAACTTTCCATATTTCATCTGAGAAAGGCTAATGGTCCAATATTTTAATCTCTTCTATAGGGCCATCCTCCTATTGTAATTGTTGGATATGGAGGATGTTATCCTCTAAAGTATGATTCTGGTGGCGTAAGTCATCCATGGCAGTGCACTTATCTGTCATGACGTTCTCCTCGCCATTAGACTTATTGTTGGCTGGAGTTGCTGCCTTATTATTCATCATGTTGGGCGGAGGAGTAGAATGTGAAGGCAACAATCTACTTGAATGTTGTAATGGCGGCCCAGGTCTTTTTTTTACCCTCCACAATAGGCGCCAATACTTGTTAAAAGTGTAATATGTGACAACCCCTTGCGGTGTAGGGTCGTCAAAAGGTTTTAAGGGTTGTCTATGGTGTTATAGAAAACTCACACAAGAACATGAGAAGCTTTATGTGTGGTATTTTTTAAAAATGAATTAGGATCCCTCTCTAAACCATAGGGTTGAGGTATTTATAAAAATCCTTGAGTAGGGATCTCAAGCTCTCAAGAAATAGCAATCTCTTGTAAGATTGAAGGGTGGGGGAAGTAAAATCTCATATCATTAAGGAGAACATGATATTTCATTTTGACTTCCTCTTTCATACCATTGTGGACCTGGACACGTTACTTTTAGATTCCTGTGAACATGAGCGTAATCCAGAAAACGAGCGAAACAACCATGAAATGGGTGTTCATTCCCACAAACGCGTGACTAGGGAGTTAGTGTGGGTGACATGTCACGTCGTCTACCCTTGGAGAACTTTTTATGTCGTCCCTTATGGATTCTTTAGACACATATTGATACAAATTTTAAAATTAGGAGATACATATCTTCATCACTGTCACTTTGACAATCTTCATCTTTTGACTCCACATCTTTGATATATGTACCTTTTAGTTTAAGATTTTATGTGTCTTATCACTTTATTAGTTTATTCAAAATGGTTTAGCTTAATTTCACGTTCTTGCAATTTACCAAACAAAGCAGCCAAATCCATATTAGATAAATCTTTATATCCACAAATCACAATGACTTTAGGTTGCTAGTTACAGTTTAAGGATCTAAGGACTTTCTTAACTAAATCCTCATTTTGAAAACTCTTACCATGAGTTATGAAATGATCAACAAGAAGAATAAACCATTATCAATGTTTTGAGTATTTTCTTTAGGGTTTATTTATAAATAGTTCATAATGATGGGCCAATGTGTTTATATTATCCCTTTTACATCGGTTGTACCTTCATGGATAACTTGAAGAGTATCCCATATTTCTTTTGCACTATTACAGTTAGAAACACGTAAAAACTCATCCATGTCTAAAGCAATAACGATTATAGTTTTAGACTTCAAATTGTTCTACACTTTTTCTTTATCCTCTTTGATCCATAGATTTCTCGATTTGATTTCCATTACATCATTAACTCAATGAGTGGGAACAAATGAACCATTTTTAATAGAATCTCAAATATCACAATCCATCTCATCTATAACTAATTTCATCATCTCTTTCTAATAAGCATACCCATCTCCATTAAAGGATGAGTTTTTTTTTAATATTTTAAAGTAATGCTACCTCCCGAGTGTTGCACCCCAAAATTTGCCCTCACAATACAAGACTTTGTGTTCCAAGAAGGTTCACAAGGTTCACAAAATTCATAATTGGTCAGAAGAGTTGACAATTCCCTCAGACAATGCACCTCCTAAGCAGTGCATCCAAAACTAGGGTTTTGACTTTAATCAGGCTAAATGGACTTCCAAGACTTCAAGTGAGCTTCATAACATCTTATATGTGTATAAGAACCCCCATGTCAAGTTTCAAGACTTTTCTCAAAAGTTTGCTCAGTCAGATGATCAGATAAGTCAAAAGCAGTCAATGCAGTTAAAAGGTCAAACTGAGGTCAACTGTGGTCAAACCAAAGTCAAACTTCATGATTTTTTTTTTTGCCAACATCAAAGAGAGGTTGGGTGAGAAATATTATCATAATAACTGTAATACCCCAAATTTTGCCCTAAGATTTGTCGTCGCATTTCATTGCATTTAATCAATTACTAACAAATTTGTGTAGTCGTTTGACTTTTACAGGTAAATATCATATGGCATGCATTTTTTTTCTAAAAAGTAAAAATGGCACAATTGGCAGGAGGACATGTGTAAGGAGTTATGAGTGTGAGAGGTTGAGAGTTCGAATCTCACCTTTGTCATTTTTTTTGTTTTTTATTATTTTTACTCTAAATTTTTCTATCTTTCGTTAAAAAAATAACAAAAATAGTTTTTTATTATTATTTATTTATTATTTTCGTATTTTAATTAAATCATTTTTTAAAATATTATTTTTTTCACTTTTTTCTAAATTATTCATAAAAATATCCAAAAAATCATAAAATAAAAAATATTGAAAAAAATTTTGTTCTTTTTATAATATTTTTTATTTTAGGAATCAATAGGATTATTAGTTTTTATTTTAAGTTTATTTTAATTATTTTAAATTATTTAAATTTTATTTTTTCTTAACTAATTATTTAGTTTGGGCTTTAAAATGGGCTTTAGGGACATTATTGACAATTTGGTGTTAACCCTAATTTGTTCCCTATATATATGTGTTGCCTTGTTGGAAAAAAGGAGAGAATGAAAAAAACCTAAGAGGAGTGAGTGTCGTTTGCCGTTATTTAGTTTTCTTCTTCATCCATTACTATTGTTTCTTTTTCTTCATCGTTTACCGTTATTTCTTTTCCTTCATCTATTACTGTTGTTTCTTTTTTCTTCGTCTTTTACCGTTATTTCTTTTTCTTCATCTATTACCGTTATTTCTTTTTCTTTATCTATTACTGTTACGTTTATATATATATAATTTTTAAATTGTTAGAGTTTATATATATAAGATTTTTGATCGAATTATGTCGATACGATGTTTGCACATTTGTGTGCATGACGCGTGGCATTTGTGTTAGTTCGATCTGGTTGCGATGATCGCATTTTTGTGTGAGCAATAATACTATTTTTTGCTTAATTTCTTTTTCTTTGCGATAAATTTTGTTTCGTCCGATTTAGATCTGGTTGCGATGAGCGCATTTCTGCGTTAGCAACATTGTTGGGTTATTTGGCACATTTAAAATTCATTATTGCTTTATTATTATTATTATTATTATTATTATTATTATTATTATTATTATTATTATTATTATTATTATTATTATTATTATTATTATTATTATTATCATTATTTATTATTATTATCATTATTATCATTATTATTACCATTATTATTATTATTGCTATCATTAATTTATTAAAATTTGTTATAATATAAAAATCTGTTTTTTTAAAATAAATAACATTAACCTCTTTTCCAAATTAATATGAAAACCTATTATTTTTAAGAAAAACTTTTTTAGATAAATTTAAAATAATAACTAAAATCTTTTTTTTAAAATAATAACTAGAACCGTTATTTATTTTATTTTATTATTGTTCAATTCAAATTTCATTATCATATTGTATCTGCTCCTCTCATGTAACCTCGCGAACTTAACAATCGCTCTTTAAATTCTGCCTTTAAATTTCTGCTTGCATGGTTTAAATTATGACATTATCTCTCTGTTTGCATGATTCAATTATCTCACGCGTTTACTATTATTTCTGTCACATTGCACACATCCGAAGGTTAGGTCTAACTGTTTGGCCGCCGCGCCAATAGTCCGTAAAACTTCACACATTCAATTTCAAATCCTCAAAACTACAAACTACAAACCCTAATTTTCACAAATGCCTCGCCGCAGGCAAAATTACAATTTTACCCTTAGCATTAGGTCAAAGAGCCGCCGCGCTCATTTTAGGGTTTCCCGCCGTGGAATCCCTAATTTAACCCTAATTACAACTTAACATTTCAACGTAGAGATTTGGAGTTTCTACACTCCACGTAAGCGTGTCCTTAAGATGCGTTTATTCCCCTTGAGACCTTGACCACAGTCAAGAAGTTTCTAACCTCCCTATTGAGGGGAACTACGATTACTCTGATTCCACTCCCGTAAGGATACGTAGGCACAAGATGCGATGTCTTGCCGAGTAAACTTAGAATTAACCCCCTTTATTATTTATTATTGCTTATTTATATTTTATTTATCTTTGCTATTTAATTATTTTGCTTATTATTTTGTAATTGTTTCTTGGATGTAAAGTTGTTTAATTATTTAATTATTATTATGGTTAGTAATTAGGGAGTGTAACAACATGTATGTAATATCAAAATAAATTTAGATCACTTTTAAATAAAGATAATTAAAATAAACACGTCACACACGTAAGTCGATTTTAATCGCCGTCTCACTTCCTAAGGATATCCCTCAAGTTGCCTACGAATAATGGTTAAGTGGGGTGTATAAAGCAAGTCCCTCAAATAAAAAAATCATCAAAGTCCCTTATGGTTGCCTTTACGAATCAAGTCCCTTTCGAAAAATGATGATGGTCCCTTATATGTGCTTATTACATCCCACAATGGCCTTCAAAGTCAAATTGTCCCTCACATACCCCTTAACATCCAAAGTAAGGACTACCTACTCCATTATAGTAGGGATAGTCTTACTAAAGGAAAGAATGAAGAATAAGAAAGACCTTTAAACATTAGGGTAGGTTACTCCTAGGTGCTTGCTCACTTCAAAATTGTTTCGCACTTAAACAAATTTTCAACAAGTTTTCAAACAAGTTCTTAACACATCCTTACATGGATTATTTATTAACTATTCTGAAAATTTTCTATTCACACACTACAATTTCAAAACAATTCAAAAGTGAGCTTAAGTACCTAAGAGCCCATGGATAACCATGGATGAAAAGGATGCTAATACCTTCCCTTTTCATAACCTACCCCCCGGACCCAAAATATTCTCTAAGGTCTTTCCTGTTCTTTTATAACCTTTCCTTATGGATAAAATAAAAGTCGGTGGCGACTCTTGCTATCCGCAACATTGTTTAAAGTCAGTTCACCGGGTTACAGAACTGGCGACTCTGCTGGGGACCTATTTAAGAGGGGTACCCTTAGGAATTAAGATCACTTTAAATTGTTTGCCTTGTTTGCTTTATTATTATATTGTTGGGGTGCTCTTATGTGTGAAAGGTCCTAACCCTGATCTAGTGTACCTTAGGTAAATGGCAATAGACCAAGGAAACTGTACGACGTATATCGATACGGTTGATCTGGTGGCCATAGTTAGTGCGACTTCTTGGTTGGTGCTTATATTCCTTAAGTCAAGTTGAGGATAATATTGAGGCTGCCATATGTTGTCAATCCACTAACTGACTTTTAGAACCCTAGTTAACTCATCTTGGCCTTTAGAAAGTAGTGAGGTAACCGGCTTTGGTGCAGACTGAAGTTGGTTGACACTCGATACTACGCTCATTGAGATCTTAAACTTGGAGGGTTTTGGTTGGCAAGTAAGTTGCCTTCTGAACAACCACCCTTGTGAAGGATCAATGATATTGAGATCCCTTAGAACCCGGTTACTTTTGTAGGACAGGATGAACCATCTAACTTCAGGGGAGGGTACTCACCTTTAAACCTCATGCAAGCCTTTAAACCTAGGGCAATTGTGTGACTTGTTTGTGTGTGCCACATGTTTGTGATTGAACATAACATCATGACATCATCATGCATCATGAGCATATCATTTTCCCTAACCATTTCAAGGACCAAGGGAGTTATTTTTGTTCTTTGTTGCAGGTCATGACTTCTACTCGTAGAAACACCATCAGGATCAACTTTGTAGGGATACCTCCCAAGCTCAAAGAGTTGGTTTCCCAAGTGTCTGATCATTCCCAGTTCGTCCAGAGACATGGTCACCTATTGGATCTAGTCGCTTCAGGGTTCAGTGAAGACATGATGAGTGTGCTGTTCCAGTTCTTTGACCCTAAGCACCATTGCTTTACATTTCCTGATTATCAGTTAGTTCCAACCATGGAGGAGTTCTCTAAACTTCTGGGTATCCCTATTCTTGATCAGAAACCATTCACAGGTTTGGAGAAGGAGCTTAAACCAGAAGTTATTGCTGCAACTCTACATCTGAAGAAGTCTGACATTGTTCTAGAGACGAGAAGTGGAGTTAAAGGTATTCTTGCCAAGGTATTAGTGGATAAAGCTCAAATGTTCTTGAAGGCTATGAGCTACGATGCTTTTGAGGAGATCTTAGCCTTATTGATTTATGGCTTAGTGTTGTTCCCCAATCCTGATCAGTTCATAGACGTTCATGCCATCAACATATTCCTGAGTCACAATCCAGTGCCTACCTTACTTGGAGACATCCTACATTCTCTTCACACCCGTACTACAAGGGCAAGAGGAACTTTGATGTGCTGTATACCTTTACTTTCTAGGTGGTTTATTTCTCACCTTCCTCGCTCAGTAATGAAGAATGAGCAAGGGTTCAGATGGTCCAAGAGGATCATGTCACTTTCTCACTCAGACATCCATTGGTGCTCCAGATCTATGGAGAATGTCACCATCATTGACCGTTGTGGGGAGTTTCCTAATGTGCCACTTCTAGGCATAAGAGGAGGCATCACCTACAACCCATATCTAGCTTTACGACAGTTTGGTTACGCCCGGAGCGATGGTCCACATGACATGTTGATTCAGGGCATTGTGTTTGATTACGACAACGATCTTCAGGGTTACCGTCAGAGATTCATCCGAGCTTGGGGAAAGGTAAACAGGATTGACAGCAAGACACTGGAGCCTAAGTACACTATTCCTATGGAGGCTTATCTCAGATGGGTACGATTTCGTGCTCAGACACTCATGATGCCATATCCTGCCATCCTACCAGTTACCATGGAACCTGTTGCTGAAGGAGACACAGCTTATACCATCCTTCACCCAGACATGCCTACTGATATGGAAGACTTGCAGAGATCATGGATCCAACTGAAAGAGCAAAGGGATACTTTCGAGGCTCATTACAAAGCAAGCCAAGCAAGGATCCTAGAGCTAACAAAGCTACTTCATGAGGAACGAAACCTCAACTCATACCTCAACACAAAGAGGAAACGTCCATGGGAGACTTAAAACCCCATCTTTTGTACTTATTTCGTTTTCATTTTTTGTAAGCCTAAAAGGCAAAACAAGTTATTACTAATAAAAAGTTACTTTCTTGTTTGTTTAAGCGAATTTAAATCCTGCGGTCCTTGAAAACATTGCATATGCATTCCCATATCATTGCATCACAGGTTTATAATTGTGCACAGGTTTCTCATCTTCTCGCTGTTTATTTCAGCAATGGCTCTTGAACAATCAGTTAAGGATCTCCAGGCACAGAATGCACAGTTCCAAGAGCTGATCCTGAACCTATCCAAGGGGCAGGACGAATTGAAGGCACTGCTGGCCAAGAAGACAAAGAAGACTAGAAGGTCTGCTGGGTTGCTCAACATGGGAAGAAGGTTCAAAGGTCCTGTCAAGACCAAGGAACATGTTGAAGACTATGAATCTGAAGAATCTGAGCAGGAGAGAGGCAGTCTCCACAACACTATGGGGGACTCTGATTCTGAGGCTAACTACTACCATGAGCCTAACGAAGACAAATTCAAGATGCTGGCGGATAGAATAGATGCTATGGAATTACAGAAATCATCTGGGCTGGATTTTGAGGATTTGAGCTTGATATCTGGGGTGGTCATACCCATTGGGTTCAAAGTTCCTACATTTGTTGTCTATGATGGGGTCTCTTGTCCCAAATTGCATCTGAGGTCTTATGTCAGAAGAATGCAACCCCACACTGCTGATAAAAAGTTGTGGATCCATTTCTTTCAAGAGAGTTTATCTGGAGCTCAGCTAGAGTGGTATTATCAGTTGGAGAGTGTCAACATCAGAGATTGGAATGACCTTGCTGAAGCTTTCTACAAGCAGTATCAATACAATGCTGACTTAGCCCCCACTCGCATGCAGCTTCAAAGCATGTCTATGGGTGCCAAAGAAAGCTTTAAGGAGTATGCTCAGAAGTGGAGAGACTTAGCTGGAAGAGTTCAACCCCCTTTGACTGATAGGGAGTTGGTTGATATGTTCATGTGTACGCTGAATGGTCCGTTTTACAGTCATCTCATTGGAAGCTCATCATCTGGCTTCACTGAGTTGATCATGACAGGAGAGCGAGTAGAGAATGGTATCAAGAGTGGTAAGATCCAAGTGGGCACTTCTTCATCAGGTGCTGCAAAGAAGCCTCCCACTAGGAAGAAAGAATCTAATGCTGTGTATGGTCAGCCTGATCGTAACAGAAGGCATCAGTCTGTTAGTGCAGTTCATATTTCAAATCCAACTCCTGCAACAACAGAGCAGCCTCAAGGCAACCAACAGAGGGCTAGAAGACAGTTCACGAAGATCAACATGTCAATGGCTCAGGCATTGCAACACTTGTTGAAAGCTGAACTTATTACCCTGAGGGAGGCCCCTCAGAATCCCAATGTTACCTCTCCCAAGTACAATCCCAATGCACGATGTGCATATCATTCAAACTGTCCAGGACATGATACTAATAACTGCTGGGTCTTGAAGAACAAAATTCAAGATATGATTGATGCTGGAGAAATTGAGTTTGATCCACCAGGTACTCCAAATGTAATTACAGCTCCAATGCCAAATCACGAGAAGACTGTCAACGCCATTGATGAAGATATTGATGAAGATCTGCATGTCTATTCGGTTATGGAGTTGAGCACACCATTGTCTGTTATCAAAAAGAGGTTAGTACAAGCTGGGATCTTTCCAGGTTGTCGTGAAGATTGTTTGTATTGTACCTATAAGCCGGATAGTTGCTTCATTTTGAGAGATGAGATTCAACGTCTCATGGATAAGGGTACTATAGTGTTTGAAAGAAGACCAGCATCTGTAGAAAGTATGGTAGATCATCTGACTCAGGGTAAGAAGATTGAAGAGGTTGATATGGTTGACAAAGTACCACTAAGAATCACTTCAAAGGGTCCCATTAAAATTACTCATCAGGGCCCAATCAAGATTACTGCTGAAGGTCCTGTGAAAGTTGTCGCTGAAGCCAGAGTAGCTCCTCTGATCATTACCACTCCTGGTCCTATTCCTTATACATCTGACAAAGCTGTGACTTGGCACTATGGGTCTGATGTTTGCATCCATGGTGTCAAACAGGAGCCTTTACCTGATATGCCTGTTGACATTGATAACATTGCCGGATCTAGCAAGATCACTCGTAGTGGAAGAGTCTTCTCTCCTCCAGTTGCTTCTAAGAGTGCAGTTACTCCTGCTGTTACTTCCACCACTGATGCTCGGGGCAAGGGTCCTGTTATTGAGCCTGTATCTACTGATGTGCCAGCTGCTGATGACCTCTCTAAGCAGATGGAAGAAGTATTGAAAATCATTCGCAAGAGTGATTATGATATTGTTGATCAGCTGGGGCATACTCCCTCAAAGATTTCTATGCTCTCCCTGTTATTATGTTCTGAGGCTCATGCCAAGTCATTGATCAAGTTTCTAAAGATGGCTCATGTACCCAGTACAATTTCTGTGGACCAGTTTGAGAATTGTGTTGCTCACCTGACCTATGACAACGGGTTAGGATTTTCTGATGCTGACTTGACCCCTGCCAAGAGGGATCATAACAGGGCCTTGCATATTTCAATTGAATGCAGGGGCACTACCCTGTCTCATGTGCTGATAGACAATGGTTCCTCTCTGAATGTGTTGCCTAAGGAAGTCCTGAACAGGCTGAGTCCTGAAGATACGGTATTGAAGCCCAGTAATATTGTGGTAAAGGCTTTTGATGGTTCTAGAAGAGTAGTGCATGGGGAAATTGATCTTCCAATCAAGGTTGGTTCTCAGGTGTTCACTGCTACATTCTATGTGATGGATATTCGTCCTTCGTACTCATGTCTGCTTGGTCGTCCCTGGATCCATGGGGCAGGTGCTGTGACCTCCACATTACATCAAAAGTTGAGATATCCGGTGAATGGAAAAGTTGTTACTGTCTTTGGAGAGGAAGAATACTTTGTCAGCCATGTAAACACTTTCAAGTATCTGGAAGTAGAAGGTGAATACATTGAAACTCCATGTCAGTCATTTGAAGTGGTTCCCTGGGCTGTTAAGGATTGTGTGACTCCTCCTGCTATGAAGAAGGTTCCTGTGGTCATCAGAAACCCTCCAACAATGGCAATGGCCTCCGTCAATGATGCAAAAGCTGTGGTGGAAGAAGGTGGTTGTACTATTTGGGGTCAGCTTCCTGATATTCCATACAAGTCTGACAAGTTTGGTTTGGGTTTCACTGCAGAGTCCCAGAAGGCTGTCCGTCGTGCCCGTGCTGTTCGTATCACCAATCAAGGGGTTATCAATGCTGTGGGAGATCAAGATGAAGACTACAACTTGGAGGCATGGATTTTTCCTGCTGTGGGTGCTGGACTCAATAATTGGACAGCTGAAGATGTTATCCCTATCTCCTTTAGTCAGGAGTAAATACTATTACTGTGTTATGTTTTTAAATTTATAATTTCTGGAACAATTAAAACTTTCAAGCCATGTGCCTTACCCGGGGCACAATGGTGTGCTTGTTACGGGTTGTCATTTCATTTGCATACTTCATTCAATAAAATCAGTGGACGTTTCGTTTTCGTAAAAATTGTGTTCCTTGTCTTTCTTTTTCTTTTATTTTTACTTTATCAGCTATGTGTTCTTACACACACCCACGTCACTAAAATGCAGATCCTCATCCACTCTTGATCCAGTTGATAACAGTTCTACTATTGTCAATTACAATTTCGAGAATCCGATCTATCAAACTGAAGACGGAAATGAGGACGATTGTGAAATACCTGTAGGGCTTGCTAGGTTGTTACAACAGGAAGAGAAAGCTATACAGCCACATGAAGAGCCAGTCGAAGTTGTGAATCTGGGAACTGAAGAAAACAGAAAAGAGGTCCAGATAGGGGCTGATTTAGAGGACAGTGTCAAGAGCAGGTTGATTCAGATGCTACGTGGCTATGTGGAGATCTTTGCTTGGTCTTATGAAGATATGCCAGGGTTGGATACAGACATTGTGGTTCACCGTTTGCCAGTGAAAGAAGATTGTCGTCCAAAGAAGCAGAAGGTTCGTCGTATGCGTCCTGAAATGTCAGAAAAGATCAAAGCAGAGGTAATGAAACAGTTCAATGCAGGGTTCTTGGCCGTAACTTCTTATCCTCAGTGGGTTGCAAATGTGGTACCAGTTCCTAAGAAAGATGGTAAGGTACGTATGTGTGTAGACTACAGAGATCTGAACAAGGCTAGCCCTAAAGATGACTTTCCACTTCCTCATATTGATATTCTGGTAGACAACACTGCTCAGCATAAGGTATTCTCTTTTATGGATGGTTTCTCTGGTTACAATCAAATCAAGATGGCACCTGAAGATATGGAGAAGACTACATTTGTGACACAGTGGGGCACCTTTTGCTATAAGGTAATTCCATTTGGTTTGAAGAATGCAGGGGAAACATATCAGCGTGCTATGGTGGCTTTGTTTCATGATATGATTCATCATGAGATAAAGGTATATGTGGATGATATGATAGCCAGGTCTCAGAATGAAGAACAACATCTTGATCATCTGCACAAGTTGTTTGAGAGGTTGAAGAAATACAGGTTGAGATTAAATCCAAACAAGTGTACTTTTGGAGTTCGATCTGGAAAGCTCCTGGGTTTCATTGTCAGTGGAAAAGGTATTGAAGTGGATCCTGCAAAAGTGAAAGCCATACGAGAGATGCCAGCTCCCCGTACTGAGAAGGAGGTTAGAGGTTTCTTGGGACGATTGAACTACATTGCAAGATTTATTTCCCAATTAACTACCATCTGTGAGCCAATCTTCAAGTTGTTGAAGAAAGATCAGGTGATGGAATGGAATGATGAGTGCCAGACTGCCTTTGATGAAATCAAGAGATATTTGCTAGAACCTCCAATTTTAATGCCACCAGTTGATGGAAGACCCTTGATTATGTATTTGACAGTATTAGACAACTCAATGGGGTGTGTATTGGGGCAACATGACGAGTCTGGTCGAAAAGAGCAGGCAATATACTACCTTAGCAAAAAGTTTACCGACTGTGAAACAAGATACTCACTGCTCGAGAAAACTTGCTGCGCTTTGGCATGGGCTGCTCGCCGACTAAGACAGTATATGTTGACCCATACTACCTTGTTGATTTCGAAGATGGATCCAATCAAGTACATATTTGAGAAACCTGCTCTCTCCGGAAGAATTGCAAGATGGCAAATGATCTTGGCGGAATATGATATACAGTATACCACTCAGAAGGCCATTAAGGGGAGTGTTGTTGCTGATCATTTGGCTCATCAAGCAGTAGATGATTACCAGTCAATGAATTTTGAGTTCCCTGATGAAGACATTATGTCTGTTACCAAAGAACCTGGACAATATGACGGACCTGAACAAGGATCCCGATGGACTATAGTTTTTGATGGTGCCTCCAATGCACATGGTAATGGTGTTGGTGTTGTGATTAGTTCCCCTGAAGGTTGTCATACCCCGATTACTGCCAGACTTTGTTTCTATTGTACCAATAACATGGCTGAGTATGAGGCATGTATCATGGGTATGCAAGTTGCTATTGATATGAAGATTCAGTTCCTTGAGGTGTATGGAGATTCAGCTCTGGTAGTAAGTCAGATTAAAGGAGATTGGGATACAAAGCATGATAATCTCATTCCTTACAGAGAACATGTGTTGTCTTTGATCCCACATTTCAAAGAGATTACTTTTGGACATATTCCACGAAGAGAGAATCAGTTGGCAGACGCATTGGCCACCATGGCATCTATGTTTGAGATCAGCTGGGATGATGAAGCTCCCAAGATTACCATTGATAGATTTGAGAAGCCTGCATACTGCAATGAGATTGACACTGAAGGGGCAGAGGAGAAGCCTTGGTTCTATGAAGTGAAAAACTATCTTGAAGCTCAGGAGTTCCCTGAAGGGGCATCTGTCAAAGATAGGAAGTTCCTGAGAAGGTTTTCTGCTAAGTTCTTTCTGAGTAATGGCATTCTGTATAAGCGTAATCATGATTCAACTATGCTTCGTTGTGTGGATAAGAAGGAAGCTACAGAAATTATGGAAGAGATGCATGATGGGACCTTTGGCACTCATTCTAGTGGTCATACCATGGCAAAGAAGATTTTGAGAGCAGGTTACTATTGGTCTACCATGGAAGCTGATTGCTATCAACACTCTAGAACATGTCACAAATGTCAAATCTATGCTGATAAAGTACATGTATCTCCATCTCCATTGAATGTGTTGACTGCTCCTTGGCCCTTTGCCATGTGGGGCATTGATATGATTGGTGAGATCAGGCCTACTGCTTCTAATGGGCATCGTTTCATCCTGGTTGCTATTGATTACTTCACGAAGTGGGTAGAGGCAGCTTCATTTGCATCTGTGACTAAGAATGTTGTGGCTTGGTTCATTAAGAATAATCTCATATGTAGGTATGGTATCCCTGAAAGGATTATCACTGACAATGGCTCTAATCTGAACAACACTATGATTACTGATCTCTGTACGCAGTTCAAGATTAAGCATCACAACTCTTCTCCGTATCGTCCAAAGATGAATGGGGCAGTTGAAGCTGCTAATAAGAACATTAAGAAGATTGTACAGAAGATGACTGTTACTTACAAGGATTGGCACGAGATGTTACCATTTGCTCTGCATGGTTATCGTACTACAATACGTACTTCAACAGGGGCAACCCCATTCTCCTTAGTCTATGGTATGGAAGCAGTTCTGCCTATTGAAGTTCAGATCCCCTCCTTGAGAATTATGAAGGATGCAGGCTTGGATGAAGATGAGTGGATTCAGACTCGACTTGACCAGATAAATTTGATTGATGAGAAAAGGTTAGCAGCAGTTTGTCATGGCCAGATGTACCAGAAACGGATGATCAAAGCTTTTAACAAGAAGGTTAAGCCAAAGGTATATCAGGCTGGTGACTTGGTAATCAAGCGTATCATATTACCACAGGGTGATCCTAGGGGCAAGTGGACTCCAACATATGAGGGACCATTTGTAGTCAAGACAGTGTTCTCAGGAGGTGCCATGATACTGACTACAATGGATGGTGAAGACTTCCCACAACCTGTAAACGCAGACATAGTTAAAAAATACTACGCATAAAAAGAGACCCGCTAGGTTGACAGGCCTAGGCAAAAATAAGGGCATCCCGGCAAACCAAAAGGGTTTGGGCAAAAATTAGGGATATATATATATAAAAAGATGTACGCCCGGCAAGTCGAAAACCTGAAAAGGCGGCTTGGGCAAAAAAGGGTATCCCGGTGGATTGAAAACCTGAAAGGGCAATCCAGGCAAAAGTTAGGGATTAAAGCGTATGACTATGTCTCGTTTGGATCACTCATGAAACTGCAACCAGTTGTACTACTTACTCAAGCTCAAACAGATAAAGCTCAATCCAATCATTTCCGTCTCAACAGCAAGAAGATGAGATACTTGAGTGGCAATAGTAGAATTGAAACTCAATAGGATTATTTCCCACATAGCTGATTCTTTTTGTAAAACTTCATGACAAAATTCTCTTACTAGGGTTTATGTCTCCTTGTACAAACTTACCCGTGTATAGGTCACTTTTGATATAAATAAACTCCATCTTTTGAATCCAGATTTACTTTTACCCTATTTACATAAGCGAAACGTCCATTGGTTGTGTTTGAATGTATGTATGCCTTTGAATATGATTGATGTTACCAGAAATGCATGAAAATGCAGTAATAGTATTTACTAAGGACGAACGAGGGAAGGATTTCAACGAAGCTTCGCCGGTTCATCTTTACAAGACAGTTACAAACCATCAGTAGGACTAATCCATTTTCACAAAGTCTAATCTCCCCTGGAATTTATATCCATCTCTTTTATCCTCATACGGATATACGGGAAATTACTTTCCAATAAGGGCACGATGAACGAAGACGGGATGTTATACTTATCCTACTATCAAACGAAAACGAAGGTTATCTATACCCTACTATCCCCAACAACGGGAGGTTATCTATACCTTGTTATCCCCAACAACGGGAGGTTATCTATACCTTGTTATCCCCAGCAGACGGAGGGTTATATATTCTTCAACAACGAATCGGGATTTATTTTCCTTGGCCAGCAGTTGTTATACAAGGATATCCAGACACTTCCAGCAGTGTCATAGCATACATACATCATTTACATCATACCATAACATATATGGCTATAGTACATTACCTAAGTGCATCATGTCATACATGCATACATAAAGCATAAACTAATGTTGTTATACAGAATGCTACCTTGTTTTCAGGTTAATTATCCAACAAACAATCTTATGATCTTTGGGACTGCTTTATTGTAACCTCAGGGTTACTTTATCCTCCTGATGAGCTTCTTATTACTTTGGGACTGCTTTATTGTAACCTCAGGGTTATTTTATCCTCCTGATAGCCTCTCATGACTTCAAGACTGCTTTAGAGCTACTGATTGCTCTATCCTCCTGAAATCATCCTATTACTTCAAGACTGCTTTAGAGCTATTCATTGCTCTATCCTCATGAGGTCATATTACTACTTCAAGACTGCTTTAGAGCTATTCATTGCTCTATCCTCCTGAAGCCATCTAATTATTTCAAGACTGCTTTAGAGTTCTCCATTGCTCTATCCTCCTGAAATTACATTATTATTTCAAGACTGCTTTAGAGCTATCCATTGCTCTATCCTCCTGAAATCATTACTTCAAGACTGCTTTAGAGCTATTGATTGCTCTATCCTCCTGAAGACATATCACATTATTATTTCAAGACTGCTTTAGAGCTGTTGATTGCTCTATCCTACTGAAGCCATTCTATTACTTCAAGACTGCTTTAGAGTTATTGATTGCTCTATCCTCCTGAAGCCATTATTACTTCAAGACTGCTTTAGAGCTATTGATTGCTCTATCCTCCTGAGGTCAGATTTATCACTTCAAGACTGCTTTAGGGTTATCATTATTGATTGCTCTATCCTCATGAAGACATGCTGTTACATCAGTATTACTCCAGACTCCTGACAGTTCTCATTATACTACTGAAGAACTTTCCCCTAGTGGCATCTTTAAGCCCACTCAATCATGTTCAACCAACCATCAATATCACTCCATGCACTGGTGAGTGCAAATTTTTGGGCTTTTGTGTTCAATCCCCTTCAACCTTCCAGGTTACGACTGGCAAATATACCAATCTAACCCCTCAGGTTTCAGAAAATTGAACAGGGGCAGCTGTTGCACCCCAAAATTTGCCCTCACAATACAAGACTTTGTGTTCCAAGAAGGTTCACAAGGTTCACAAAATTCATAATTGGTCAGAAGAGTTGACAATTCCCTCAGACAATGCACCTCCTAAGCAGTGCATCCAAAACTAGGGTTTTGACTTTAATCAGGCTAAATGGACTTCCAAGACTTCAAGTGAGCTTCATAACATCTTATATGTGTATAAGAACCCCCATGTCAAGTTTCAAGACTTTTCTCAAAAGTTTGCTCAGTCAGATGATCAGATAAGTCAAAAGCAGTCAATGCAGTTAAAAGGTCAAACTGAGGTCAACTGTGGTCAAACCAAAGTCAAACTTCATGATTTTTTTTTTGCCAACATCAAAGAGAGGTTGGGTGAGAAATATTATCATAATAACTGTAATACCCCAAATTTTGCCCTAAGATTTGTCGTCGCATTTCATTGCATTTAATCAATTACTAACAAATTTGTGTAGTCGTTTGACTTTTACAGGTAAATATCATATGGCATGCATTTTTTTTCTAAAAAGTAAAAATGGCACAATTGGCAGGAGGACATGTGTAAGGAGTTATGAGTGTGAGAGGTTGAGAGTTCGAATCTCACCTTTGTCATTTTTTTTGTTTTTTATTATTTTTACTCTAAATTTTTCTATCTTTCGTTAAAAAAATAACAAAAATAGTTTTTTATTATTATTTATTTATTATTTTCGTATTTTAATTAAATCATTTTTTAAAATATTATTTTTTTCACTTTTTTCTAAATTATTCATAAAAATATCCAAAAAATCATAAAATAAAAAATATTGAAAAAAATTTTGTTCTTTTTATAATATTTTTTATTTTAGGAATCAATAGGATTATTAGTTTTTATTTTAAGTTTATTTTAATTATTTTAAATTATTTAAATTTTATTTTTTCTTAACTAATTATTTAGTTTGGGCTTTAAAATGGGCTTTAGGGACATTATTGACAATTTGGTGTTAACCCTAATTTGTTCCCTATATATACATGTGTTGCCTTGTTGGAAAAAAGGAGAGAATGAAAAAAACCTAAGAGGAGTGAGTGCCGTTTGCCGTTATTTAGTTTTCTTCTTCATCCATTACTATTGTTTCTTTTTCTTCATCGTTTACCGTTATTTCTTTTCCTTCATCTATTACTGTTGTTTCTTTTTTCTTCATCTTTTACCGTTATTTCTTTTTCTTCATCTATTACCGTTATTTCTTTTTCTTTATCTATTACTGTTACGTTTATATATATATAATTTTTAAATTGTTAGAGTTTATATATATAAGATTTTTGATCGAATTATGTCGATACGATGTTTGCACATTTGTGTGCATGACGCGTGGCATTTGTGTTAGTTCGATCTGGTTGCGATGATCGCATTTTTGTGTGAGCAATAATACTATTTTTTGCTTAATTTCTTTTTCTTTGCGATAAATTTTGTTTCGTCCGATTTAGATCTGGTTGCGATGAGCGCATTTCTGCGTTAGCAACATTGTTGGGTTATTTGGCACATTTAAAATTCATTATTGCTTTATTATTATTATTATTATTATTATTATTATTATTATTATTATTATTATTATTATTATTATTATTATTATTATTATCATTATTTATTATTATTATCATTATTATCATTATTATTACCATTATTATTATTATTGCTATCATTAATTTATTAAAATTTGTTATAATATAAAAATCTGTTTTTTTAAAATAAATAACATTAACCTCTTTTCCAAATTAATATGAAAACCTATTATTTTTAAGAAAAACTTTTTTAGATAAATTTAAAATAATAACTAAAATCTTTTTTTTAAAATAATAACTAGAACCGTTATTTATTTTATTTTATTATTGTTCAATTCAAATTTCATTATCATATTGTATCTGCTCCTCTCATGTAACCTCGCGAACTTAACAATCGCTCTTTAAATTCTGCCTTTAAATTTCTGCTTGCATGGTTTAAATTATGACATTATCTCTCTGTTTGCATGATTCAATTATCTCACGCGTTTACTATTATTTCTGTCACATTGCACACATCCGAAGGTTAGGTCTAACTGTTTGGCCGCCGCGCCAATAGTCCGTAAAACTTCACACATTCAATTTCAAATCCTCAAAACTACAAACTACAAACCCTAATTTTCACAAATGCCTCGCCGCAGGCAAAATTACAATTTTACCCTTAGCATTAGGTCAAAGAGCCGCCGCGCTCATTTTAGGGTTTCCCGCCGTGGAATACCTAATTTAACCCTAATTACAACTTAACATTTCAACGTAGAGATTTGGAGTTTCTACACTCCACGTAAGCGTGTCCTTAAGATGCGTTTATTCCCCTTGAGACCTTGACCACAGTCAAGAAGTTTCTAACCTCCCTATTGAGGGGAACTACGATTACTCTGATTCCACTCCCGTAAGGATACGTAGGCACAAGATGCGATGTCTTGCCGAGTAAACTTAGAATTAACCCCCTTTATTATTTATTATTGCTTATTTATATTTTATTTATCTTTGCTATTTAATTATTTTGCTTATTATTTTGTAATTGTTTCTTGGATGTAAAGTTGTTTAATTATTTAATTATTATTATGGTTAGTAATTAGGGAGTGTAACAACATGTATGTAATATCAAAATAAATTTAGATCACTTTTAAATAAAGATAATTAAAATAAACACGTCACACACGTAAGTCGATTTTAATCGCCGTCTCACTTCCTAAGGATATCCCTCAAGTTGCCTACGAATAATGGTTAAGTGGGGTGTATAAAGCAAGTCCCTCAAATAAAAAAATCATCAAAGTCCCTTATGGTTGCCTTTACGAATCAAGTCCCTTTCGAAAAATGATGATGGTCCCTTATATGTGCTTATTACATCCCACAATGGCCTTCAAAGTCAAATTGTCCCTCACATACCCCTTAACATCCAAAGTAAGGACTACCTACTCCATTATAGTAGGGATAGTCTTACTAAAGGAAAGAATGAAGAATAAGAAAGACCTTTAAACATTAGGGTAGGTTACTCCTAGGTGCTTGCTCACTTCAAAATTGTTTCGCACTTAAACAAATTTTCAACAAGTTTTCAAACAAGTTCTTAACACATCCTTACATGGATTATTTATTAACTATTCTGAAAATTTTCTATTCACACACTACAATTTCAAAACAATTCAAAAGTGAGCTTAAGTACCTAAGAGCCCATGGATAACCATGGATGAAAAGGATGCTAATACCTTCCCTTTTCATAACCTACCCCCCGGACCCAAAATATTCTCTAAGGTCTTTCCTGTTCTTTTATAACCTTTCCTTATGGATAAAATAAAAGTCGGTGGCGACTCTTGCTATCCGCAACATTGTTTAAAGTCAGTTCACCGGGTTACACCGAGACAATTAGTATTATAACAAAAGTTAGAATTTGATGTCACTTGTTGACCAAGTGACTTTAAACACAATAGAGGGTGAATAGCGTTGTTTGGTTTTTGAAAAACTTTTTGCAAAAGGTTGACTTTGAAAATTGAGAATTTGAATATATTAGGTAGCGAAATAATAAAATAAAGAAACTAAAGAGATAGAGATAGATAGATCACACCGTGATTGATATTGGTTTGACCTTAAACTATGCATTATTGTCTAGTCCCTAAGAGTTTTACCTTAAGATTTATACTATCAACAATTTAAGTTTTTACTTCAGGATCAGCTCGACAACCTTCCTTACACCAAGATTTTATCATTTTTTGTTTGCATCCTCAAATTCAATTATAGATATACAAGAAAAATATTCTCTTGATATAAAATTTCAACATAAACAACAAAATTATACAACTCTTAATATAAGCCTTTCATTCTCTCACCATTAAAGCAATGTGTGCTGAATAAAAAAAATGATTTTGGAATATAATTAATGATATGGGAGAGTATTAAGTTATAAAATTAGTGCTTTAGAAGTGAGTATATCACTTATTTGTATTGAAAAATAATTAGCTCAAAAAGGAAATATTGTTGGGTCGGATATGCACTCTAATCGATAAGACTATTGTTCTAATTGATTAGACTCTCGCCCTAATTAATTAGATCTAAAAAAAAGGAAAGATTTGATGGATTTGTTCCTTAATTAATTAGGTAACTTATTTAATAGTATATTGAGCAATTTTCCCCCATAATCGATTATATATGATCAATAATTGATTATAGGCCAAATTTTTGTTGTATAATTGATTTAGAAACACCATATTCAATTAGACAATAGTTAAAATAATTTTTACGAAGGTTTTGAAAAAGGATAAAGTTTAAGTGAGTGTGTGCATTGTATTAGTACTTTAAAAGCCAGTCTTACTTATATACACACTATTCATCCTAACTGGATAAAATAAAAGATAAAGTACAATATCACTAGTGAGCTTGCATAATCTTCAATTCCTTGGATGTTGTTCTTAGTAATTAATTATCTTGTGCCAACCATAGGAACATTATCAATTTTTTATTGACTTCAATATTTTTCTTCCTTGGTGATGCTCATGATAGTTTTGCTTTATTCATTTTGTTATCATCAAAACCTAATATACTTGTTTAGCATATAAAGCCATTGTCTCCAAAGATGTCATGAAGATCAATGATCTCACAGAGAAGATATATGTCATGTAGAAATTAGATGTCATCGAGGAAAATGTCATAACCACGAAGTAAGGTGCCCTTTCTTCAAAGGTACAAAGGGATATTTACCCTAAGAGTAAGGGTAAACAACACGTGATCTAGAAGCATGCTTGGATGAGGCATAAATAGAATCCTAGCCAAGACATGCTAGTGTTGGGAAATAATGATATTTTTACTCTCCCTTTAACAACTACTCTTGATGGATATGTTCACTTTAAATTTCTAGAACTTTTTGGCTAAATGCCTTCAAGATTGAGAAGGATTTTCATAATATTATCGTAGGGATTGGACCTAATCACTTGGCTATGTTGGGCAGTGTTGGCTTCCTAGAAATGGTCTTGGAGTCTCTTTGTCATCTACACAAGCTCTTTCTGGTCAACAATTTTATAGCTAATGGTCATACTAATTCATTTTCATATCAACGCTTCGTGAAGATACATGTGCTTTGAATATGCAATTGGAGATTTCTAATGCAGAAAAGATGAAGGATCTTAATTACATTTCCAAGGCACTCGAAAGGGAGGATAAGTTGGAAAAATATAACCAATATTACTTAAACCGGCTTGCAAAACATGATAATGACGACAATAAATTTGGTTCTTCTTTAAAGTTAAAATAGAAGGCGTATTCTCTTGATAAAATTACGGATAATCATCAAAAACCTATCAATCATAAATAATTTACTCCCAACAAAGCCTGTGAAGCTTTGACTAATAAGGAGTTTGTCCTAAACAAGGCCCGTCAAGATTTATCTAATAAAGAGATCACATTCAAAGAGACTATTGTGAAGAACATTCATGAAGCAGCGTGAAACAATGAGTGTTTGGTTAAGGAGTTAAGTAACCTTTTTTTACGATAATGTTACTAGTATTATAGAATATTTTGAAAATTCTATAGGGAATATAGATATTATGTACACCGAAGTCAAAATCTCGAGGGAGAAAGTCAAGCCCGACTATAGAGTCATGGATGGGAAAATTGTCCCCATGGTGCATGCCTCTTAACTCTTCATTGCTTTGTTTTTTTTTGTATCTTCAGTACTTTGTGTAATTGAATTCATTATTAATATCTTATTTAAGAAAAATTTATTTGCTTTTCCGTTTTTGTAGAATTGTATTTGCTTTGCTACTTGATAATAATTTAAATGCACTTAAACTTTTATAAGTGAATATGGCAACTTGGTGTATAATTTCTCTTTGCCAAGCTCTTGTTTGGGGTTTGTGTCTCATGCTTTTTGTGGTTGTTTTAGGTATACACATTCAACTATCTATGGATGTATGCTCTACCAAGGAGCAATCTTTCTTTGTTTGAGCACCACATTCGCTTTTGAGGGGGGTGTCTTTGTTTGTGTGATTGCATGACTTTTGTACTTTGTATTTTGGCTTTTTCTTTTGATTAAGGAACTGAAATGACTGCTCGCCAAAATCTAAGAAGAGTAAAGCAAGAAAACACTTCCATAATGGATGATAATTAACAACATTATCACGTGGACATCAACTACCAAGACAATAATAATGAGATAAAAATTGAATTAACTGAAATTGCTTCAAGAGTATCCCTACCTTTTTTGGGTGTTTTATTGCTTTTTCCTTGTGTTTATTATTTTGTTAATTTAATTCCTTACAATAATAATTGTTTCACATCTCCTCAAAAAGTTCTTTATTAATGCATAAAAAGTTTTAGTGCATAAAATAGGACTTTGACCAAAATTCAATGCAATTTGATTCGAATCATGAAGTTTGTGACTCGAATCAAGAATTTTTGGAAGACATGATTTAAACCATGCAAGATTTTAAGCTGAATCATGAAGTTTTTCATTTCTTAGTTTTTTTTTGGGAAACATGATTTGAACCACGAGAATACTTGCTTTGAATCATGAGCAAGAAACTCAATCTCAAAGTTCATGAAATTATTTTCACACATCAACAACTTAAGGGTACATAATATATGATAATTAACATTAGAAATATCTTAAGATTTATCATTACATTTTAGTCTTTTAAAAGTGATAAATTACCAAGAGTTCAAAATATCGATGAACATTATGACACCTTAGGTATAGACAATTTAGAACACCAAAAACAAGAATAAAAGTGTTCTGTGTTGCAACCAAAGTTGATCAAAATGAGGATGCAGAGCTTGTCATCATGGTTATGAGATTTTGAGGCTGACCTGCAGGTTATATCTCTAATGTTCAAGTCAGTACGATAATGAGAACTATTGTTTGAATGAGAGAATGTTGGAACAAGATTGTTCACATCTCTTGGGTTTTGATGATAACAAAGTATTTAGAGAACAAACAGGTATACTAAAATATGTTCAAGTGTGTAGGATCACAGGTTTAGAATTCACTATAAATTAATCTTGTTGAAAGCATAAGTGAAGAAGCAATGTTACTCAAATCTGGATGATCAGAATCCGGTGACTCTGAATATGGTCATCAGCCTCTAAAGGTTCAGACTCTGGTACAATGTTTCAGCCTCTGGTAACAGCTCAAACTCCAAAGGCAAAAGGTACCTCTGATTCATACCCTTTGCGAAAAGCATACCAATCTTGTCAAGCGCCTGATTTCTAGGAAGAGTCAACTATGGTTTCATTTTGTAAGGCTCAAGGAATGATGATGTGACCTCTTTAGTATGTTCTACCTTTTGGTAGATACCTAATTCTTTAAAAGGTGTTGTAAAAAATGCGATTATTCAGTGGACGATGCTTCTAACCAGATAAATTCTCCAACATCTCTCTTGGCATACTTCTTCACTAAGTTAGCTCTTGTGTTCAAACCCCCAACGACTTTTTCTCTACCTCTATAAAAGGAAGCTGGAGATTTGAAGGAAGGTATACAATAACGCAATGCATTGTAATATCTTGAGCATAAGTCAGAGCTTTATTTGTAACTGTTTTGCATAATATATTTATATTTCTTATCTTTGTATATCTTAGAAATCTTAAGAGGTTAAGAACCTCTGTGGTTTTTTCATAACTGCTATTCTTTTGATTGTGAATCTAAGTATAGTAGTTAACTTTTATACTAAACTATTTGTTTAAAATAGAGGAAGTCTCTTGCCTGCGTGCTTGAGAATTAAAGTCTCTTGTCTGTGTACTTGAGCATCGAAGTCTCTTGTTTGTGTACTTGTGTAGTGAAGTCTCTTTCTAGGTTGATTAAGCACGAGTCTCTTACAAGGTTGCTTGAGCATAAGTCTCTTTCTAGGTTGATTTAGCATTAAAGTCTCTTGCAAGTGTGCTTGAGCAAATTGTAATTTATTTGATTATAGTGAAAA
The DNA here is from genome assembly GCA_963859935.3 of Lathyrus sativus. Lineage (NCBI taxonomy): Eukaryota > Viridiplantae > Streptophyta > Magnoliopsida > Fabales > Fabaceae > Lathyrus > Lathyrus sativus. The sequence continues at coordinate 645,769,877 of OZ012741.1, forward strand.
GCACTTGTTGAGGCAAGGGGACTGGATTACCCTCAGTTGAGGAGAGGAACTAGGATAATCTTTATGTGTTGCTTGCTTTTATTTCTGATCAATTTATTTCTACAGTTATATCTATTTCAGATATTAGACTATGAACATGGATTCATATTTTGAAGTTTCATTTTTAGAAGCAAAACGATTTTTGGCATACAGAATTCAACTCCCCCTTCTTGTGTATTTTTATCACCTTCAGTTGGCATCAGAGCACAGTTTATACATTAACACTTAATACTGGTGCAGAAAATATCTTGAGAAAGATACAACTCTCTTCATGGTTGGTAGTTCTTCAATAACTTGTCCTGAGGGAGATTCTCCTTGTGGCAGCAACAACCACAATCAAAGTACATCAGTGGTGACTCTACTGAATTTGAATGGTGGAAGAGCAAAATGTACACTCATATCATTGGTTTGGATGATGAGTTGTGGGATATTTTAGAAGATGACATTGACTTTTAGGCCTATGGTGTTAGAAGGGTTGGTGATAGGAAGTCTCTCACTTCTAATCAGAAAAAGATCTATAGAAAATATCATAGAGTGAGAGGCATTCTTGTTGATGCCTTGCCTTATTCTGAGTATATAAAGATTATTAATAAATCTACAACTAAGACTATCTTTAAATATTTATGTGCTACCTATGAAGGTAATCGACAAGTTAAATAAGCTAAATAAAATATTATGGTTCAACAATATGAGTTGTTCGGAATGAAAGATGATGAGAGCATTGAATATATGTTCTCAAAATTTCAAGTTCTTATGTCTGGACTTCAAGTCTTAAACAAGAGCTATACTACTTTGGATCATGTCAAGAAGATTCTTAGGAGTCTTCCTGCCAAATACACACCCAAAGTAACTGTTATTCAAGAAGGTAAAGACTTAAACACACTAAGTCTTGAGAGTCTTGTCAGCAATATCCAAAGTCATAAAATGGAGTTAAATAGAGATGAGCCTGAAAATAAAATTAAAACCTTGGATTAGAGAGATCTAGAAAATCCTCTCAAAGTAAAAATCTCAAAGAAGCCGCTCATGATGAAGCTTTTGATAAAGAATATAATGATGATGAATTAACTTTATTAATCAAAAGATTCCAACACTTGGCCAAGAAGAAGAACATATTCTCTAGTAAAAGATATGGTTTCAAAGGATCGAGTTCTAGGATTAAAGATCAGGATGGATGTTACAACTGTAAGAAGCCTGGTCACTTAATTGTTGAATGTCCTTACCTACATAAAGACAAAAGCAGAAAGGAAAACTTCCAAAAGAACAACTTCAAAGGCAAGTTTAAGAAAAGTCTCATGGAAACATGGGAAGAACTTGACGATGAAGGAGAAGATGAAGAAGCCAGTCTTGCTTTGATGGCCTCAACCTTTTCAGACTCTAAATCTGAAGTTGGTTCTGACCTAGAGTCAGAAAACACAAAACATGTACTCTCTAAACTTTATAAATCTGATTAAAGTACTCTTTGTCATAATCTTATAGAAAGATGCCAACAGAAAGCCAGACATATAAAAACATTAAAGAAGCAATATGATCTTTTAAAAGATGAACTAAATCTTTTTAAAGAAAAAATTGAAAAACTAGAAAAATATCAAATTGCTTCAATAAAAGACATGTATGACAAATCTTTGGATAAGAATGAATTAGTTATTCAAGAGTTCATTATATATGGGTTTGAAAGAACCAAAATTTCATCCATGATCTATAAAGTAAGTAAAAGCAAAGAAGAAGATCTTGGATATTATAAAAAAAACCTTATAATCCAAAGACTAAGTTTTGATGAAACCTTCAGACCCTTCTTATTCAAGCATTGTTCAAAAGGGGTTGAATGCTTACTTTATGCCTGCCGCAAAAAATGGTAAAATTCTTATTCAATCAAAACTTGTGACCGATAACTCTCAATTTCTGATGGAATCAAGATCTCAGAATCAAGGGTCAAAGGTTCAAAGTAAATTAAAATCTAAGACTCTCGAGTCAAAGGTTTTGAAGAACTCATAACTCAAGACTATTATATTTAATGTGTCAAGAGGTTTAGAAGTCAAGGTCAAAACTTATCCTAGACAAAAAATATGGAATGAGTCTAGAACTTACTATAAGTCTAAGGCACCAAGCAAGAAGAATCACTGTAAAACTAACCTCAGAGAACCCATAAGAGTATGGGTACCAAAGAATGAGGTTATTTTTGTTGTAGAAATGCTTAAAGGAAAGAAGAAAGAAACAACTTCACCAAGACAATGGTTGCTTACAACCTTCAACGAAAATAAAGCTTACATTCCAAATTTTAACTCTGAAAGAGGAAGGAAGCGTGGAATCTGGAAGAAACCAGTAAGACAAGATCACTAGTATTGGGAAGACTGAAGTCCTTCTTTGTTGAACTGGTACTTCATACTCTTTGTTATATCTCTGAAGTTTATCATGTTTTAAGAAGAAGAGAAGGCTCCTGGTGGTGTTCAGAAGAACATTGTCAGAACAATAATGCTCCTCTTGGACAATCTCAATAGTTGATACTACAGAGAAAGGTATGATTATCTCTGTGTTTTTATAAGATCTTTTCTAATCCTAACATTTTTAATGTTTGTCAGAAGAATTTCTTATTTATGAAAGAAAAATTACACTTTACCGTGATAATTCTACTTCTATCAGTTGGGCAAAGAATTTTACTCTATATCAAAGTCTATTGATGTCCAGAAGCTATCTTGATCAAAAAGTTGTAAACTAACTTCTAATGAATAAATAGCCTCTAGAGCATCTCAACCTATGATACCATGAATAAGATTAACTACCTCTGATATGCACACAATTGGATATCTTTTGGTAACTGCCTTTGGCATTTGTTCTCTTACATGTCATAAATTTGAAACGTCTTCTGACACGTGAATTATAATTATTGAGTAAGAACTCATATGTTTTTGGTCATTTGCATTTACTTTTTTATTTCCTACTTCTTTTTGAATTTATGTTGTGTGTTGTTTGAAATTCCTTTTTCACTCAAAAAAACACTCATTTTATATGAGAAACACACACTTCACAATCTCACTACCTACATGTTTGCTTTCTCTAACCTTCTTTGAAAAACCCCTTTTCAAAAAGAGAACCCTAGAAACTCTAAAAGGTCTTCTCAAAAATGGTGCTCTTTTCCAATGCTCAACAAGTACACATGATAGTCGACAATGGAAAAAGTATGACCATCAAGCATAATCCATGGATTTGAATCAAGATTATCTAAATCTATTGGTGGAACAAATTTTCGATTTTTATTTGTTCAATTAGAATGGGTATAATCTTTGGAGCTTCTTCAAAGTTCAAGAGTGGTCTCCAATCTTTGAAATGCTGAATTTACCAACTTATCCTTATACGGCAGAAGTGTTTTTATGAACTTGTTGCATTTGAGGAACTTAGACTTCTGGTGGAGAAGGACAATTCTTTGAAGGGGAAGAGTAGAGAAGAGGTTGGTTTAAAGAAGTTGAAATCAAATATGTTATGATGGGTGTTGATGTGATATTCACTCAAAAAACTAGTCTTAAACTTTTAAGAGCACCAAACTCTAAAAAGTTTATTGTGAGTACTAAAGCCACAAAGCATCTCCAATTCAGGTGTCGCAAGCAGTGGCGAAGGTCCAAGCGAAGGTTCTCCTGGTGGAATTGTGGAATTAATATGAGACACATAAGAGGTTGGAATGCTTCTTGACCTTCCCTAGGTTGGACATGACATTATTGTGAAAGAACAAATGGAGAAGCCACTATGACTTTATTTTTAATCTCTTGAGATAGATATAGGTGGTGGATCTCTAGAAGCTTTGACGGCTTACGTTGGATAGTGAATTCATCCATAGTCGATGAATCTAAAGGAAAATTAGTTGAAATTCAAAAGAACTGATCAAGAAATGGAGATATGTGCTTCGAGTGAAGGAGATCCAAATTTTCGACGGGGGAGATTTGATTAAATCAGTTAGAGATTTGACTGTGGAAAATTGTAGAATCAAAAGTTGATTCCCATAGAAGGTGCCAATGTTCCATGGTTGAACCAAAGTTGATCAAAAAGTGAGGATGTCGAGCTTGATCTGGTGGTTATGAGATTTTGATGTCGTGGAGAGGGGCTAACATACAAGGTTAGAACTCCAATGCTCAAGTCAGTATGAGAGTGTAAAATGGTGTTTGAATGAGAGAGGGTTTGAATACTTGAGAAATGGCACACTTCCTTCTGTAAATAAAAGAAGAGGTTGACAACTTAATGCATCAGGCTAGGCGTGGATTGAGGCCGACCATTAGATTGATCTAGACGAAGTATGGAAGTAAGAAGCTTTGTGTATATAGTATTTATATGTATGCAAGATTGTGCTTCTTAACTTTATGTTAGAGGTATTCATATAAGTATTGGGTATGGATCATAGAGTATTTAGGAATAGAAATCAATTTTGAGAGAATATAGAAGTGGGTAGTTGATCCCCCATTATTTAGGAGATCATGGTTAACTTCCTCATGACCTCTTCCACACTGTTATGAACTAAAGTCACGTCACTTCCCCATTTTTCTACCTATATCTCCCATGTTATTCATGACTTAAGAGTCTTGATACCTTTCACACTATTTGGCGACTGAAAACTTCACCCCGTCTCAAGTTACACCCAATGTCTATGGTATCGTTAAGGTGTTCTAAATTGTATGTCGGTGGCTGAAGGTTTCTCCTACTGTTGGGGTATTCTTCTCTTTTGTGGTATCAATATTAGTACAAAAAGTTGTTAGATGACCTTATACAACCTTCTAGAAATAAGGTTTCTAAATCCCCATTCCACTTCATATACGAACTAGAAAGATAAGTTTGTGAGGGTTAGGGGCGAGATTGTGACTCAATGGTCACTACTATAGCGAATGGCACCCCTTTCTTCCCCTTATCTTGGACGAGTGATCCAAATGTCATCATTGACTTTGAATATTATGATATTACCCTATACGAGCAAGAGATAGTTCAAGTATTGAATGATTTTAAGTTCATGAGCTTTTATGCCCTGATCAACCTGTATCGAGGAAATGATAACAAGATAGATGAGTACTTAGGTGAGTTTATGGTCGAGAAATATCCTTAACTTGAGGTTGTTTATGTATTACCATATCTCATTTTTTTAATAACTTTCTTGCAAAAACAAAGTCTATAATTTCATTAGGTGAGAGGAAGGAGCGTTGGGTAAAGAAAAAGGTTAACACTAATCAACAGGCAACCCCCAGAATCACATGGGCGACAACATAACAGTGGATGGTAAAAGGTGTGGCGAGGACCATCGCATGGGTGATGCTCGCCCACCTAAAATCCAAAAACAATGAGAGAGTCCTTCACATATTCCAAAGGACGAAAATATAATGGTTATTGGAGAAGGAAGGGTTGAGGAGGAGTCCTTACCAACTAAGGATGGTTCTCACCTAATCCCTCCTTAGGGAGCGATGCATCATTTGATGTTATCAAGTTTATTGGGAGTTGCCTCCCTTTTTCTGAGGATTTAACTTTTGAATACCCTTAAGGCCTTCATGATAAGTCACCCTTCGTGTTGTCGAAAATAGGAAATATTCACATATTAAAGGGCCTTTAGATAGAACGAGTCTAGTGAGAAAATCATACTTAAGTCGTTGATGAATTGAAATATAAGCTTGACATGGCTCACGGGAGCATCACTCAACATCAAGAAACAACGAGGACTCTGATGAAGGTGATAGAATATTTCAAGACCTTACTCAGAATGATTACACTAAATATGCGGTCTTACACCACCGCAAACAAGAGCCTAAGGGGATCTCTTGAGGGAGCCCTTGTCTCTTTGTACTATTTTCCCCCATGTGTATTAATTAAATGGTGTGTTTGTATATTTTTAGTTTATTTTCGTGGATTACTTCAAAGCGTGACTTTAACTGTTATCTTGGATAACAAATGCTTTCGCCGGAGGATGCTAATATTGTCATAAGAGCAGCAAAGATTCTTGTGTAAGGAACAAACATCTGTAATCACCTCGAGCAGCGGAAAGGATTCATCTGTGAGGGTCCAACATATGCAATTATCTCAAAGGGTGGTAAGGAATTCTCCATGAGGGTCCAACATATATGGTCACCTTGCATTTCTATAAAATTTCTCTCACTCCTCCATCCACTGCAAATAAAGCAATAATAATCCTAACTTATATAATAAAGTGAGAGGCCCCGTTAAAAATCCTAGTGCCATGTTGGTAACACAGAGGAAAAAAACACTCTAAAAAAACGAATAGTGTCACAAATTTATCGTTATGAGTATAAGAGATTGTAACTCACCCAAATAAGACGAAATAGTAAATGAAACTAAATTAAACAAGGCTTAATGCCTTAACAATTATCATTATTTGAAAAAAAAGGTCATTTTATGTCGCCTTCATTTCCACCTAGCATGGAACACAACGCTCGAATCCACGAGAGCTTCATTGAGTAGTTGGACTTCCAACTTCATGCCAACAATGTTTACACCCATAATCTTGACCTTCTTCAGCTTCAAGCTCTTTACGTAACATTTCCTGGCTATCTCTTGGTCTCCATAGATAACCCTAACTTGCCAATCTGGGATTCGATACATCATGCATAAATATAACATGGGTAGAGTGTCTCCTAAATGGTTAAAAGTAGACCACCATGTAATCATGTTATATGAGGTGGACGCATCAATGACCCTTGGGTAGAGCTTAATTTTCCTGGAAATTTCTTCTACCCAAAGGTGGTCTTCAATTTTATATAACTTTTCACATGTACTTGCTTTCCCAAATCCAACAAATAATCCTTGGAAGGGCTTGAGGTCATCTAAGTCCATGTGAAACCTCTTAAACACGTCCCAATAAATGATTACTGCAAAACTTCCTTATTCAATCAGGATCGTCTTAATCTCTTAATTATTACATTTCACAATGATGACAGTGGGATCATTGTTATGTGGGTGGATGTATGCATCATCCTTTTTGGAAGAGGAAATCTTCACTTATGAGGCTTCTAGCTCACACATGTCAGAATAAGTGGGCGAGCCTTCTATGGTTAGGATCCACCGAGTGTATCTTTTGCAAGTAGAATCAGTCTTTCTGCCTCTGGTGAAGCCTCAAGCAATGGTATTAAGAGTGTGACATACACCTTTGGTGTTGCCTCCCTTACTTAGTTCATTTTCCTTATTGTATTCGGAACTTCTTGAGGCTTTTTGCCCCTAAGTGTTAGATCTTACTGACCTTTGGAAGGAATCACCATTTACATACTTCTTTAAGTGGCCCTATTGGATAAAACACTTGATCTACTTCTTAAGTTTGTAATAATCTCCAATGTGATTCCCTTTGACCTTATGGAGCTTGCACCATCATCTAGGATTGGTCATTATGACATTTGACTTTGGATCTGACAGTTAAGGGATGTCATGCATGTGGAGGACCTCTCGCGATATCTGCTCATGACGAATGTTTAGAAGCGTGAATCTCTCGGTGGATTTTCCACTTTGCTTGAACACGGTCTTATATCTAATGAGAAATATGTAATGAGTCATTTGTGACTGTTATGAGTTATCAGAATTGAAAGTGCATTCTTTCATATCTTTGGACTTCTTTTCAACATTGTTTTCCCCGCCCTTTATATAACACTTTACATGTATCACCAATTCTGCCAAGGACCCTACTAGCCTTTGGGTGAGGTATTTGTTGAAGTTGTTGAATATGTGGTTCCAAATACAAGATGTGGGGTGAATTGAGGAGGTTTGAAAAATGATAATTTAAAACAAAATCATTTTCCAAATCAGATTTTGAAAACATTTTCTAAAAAACGTTTGGATATTCATCAGAAAATAAAAATAATGAAAATGTGTAAAAAATAAAAGAGTTAATGGAAGAGAGATAACATAACCAATTTATAAAGGTTCGATCTTAAAAAAGTGACCAACTCCTTTCCCAAAGAATTGATCTTGAGAGTATCCAATAATACTCGAGTGCTTTTAGAAGGTTAAGCTCATGAACCCCTTTATACAAGGAAAAAAGAAGTTTCAAGTAAACTTCCAACCAAACAACTCACTGAGGAATAAAGTGTTTAGTCTTCATGCCAAACAACAAATAGAGCTTCTAGTTGTTAATGTCTAAGTTAAACTAATATTTTGCACATGCTGATCTCGAACCAAGTTGGAGTTTTGAATTGGTTGTCCTCCGAATTAAACTGAGGTTTCATACAGGGATGACCATTAACCAAAATGATATTTTATACAGTCTTGATCTCGAACAGACTGAGATTTTATATAGGGATGGGCTCAAGAACTGATGTAAAGGTTTTTCTTTGGTTATTCTTCACGAACCCAAAAGGAGAGCTTTTCCTTCAAGTGAGGTGGCTTACGAACCAAACAAAGACTAACAATAATCCCCACAAGAGATTTTACACAAGTTTAGCTCCACACATAAACAATTACTTTATATGGAAGAATAATTTACTCAAGAGGAAAAATAACTCTTGGTAAATTTAAAATAATGCCCTTTCCTATTATAACTTCCTCACTAAACTCAAGAACGTTTCTCAAAGTGTTATGGCTAAAAACGTGTGAGAGAAAGAAAAGTATTTTAGAGAGAGATTAAGAGAGAGGAAGGTGAGCGATCTCACATTTTCTGGATGAAATGAAATGAATGGGGATGCTTCTATTTATAGGTCAAAATATGGTTCAGTTTAGAAAACAATACATGGGCAAAATTAATTACCTAATCGATTAGGAACATGCAATGATCGATTATTGTTGCCAAAATTGGAAGGTTTTGATAGATATCCATTATCATTCATTAAGGCACTATCATAATCGATTATGGACTTGTTTCACCTTCATCTAAATTATTAGGCACTTGTTCTAATCAATTAGACAGTTCAAAAACTTGTCCTAATTATTCTGACAATTTCTAATTCATCTTGCTAGGTTCCAAAAACATTTTTAGTGGTCTTATTTGAAAAAAAAATCTTCAAAAATACGTTTGATTATGTGTGTATGTGCATGGATGTGTGTGATTTAGCCATATTACTTACGAAAACGTCCTTGTGTTTTTACAAAACAATAATCACTCAACTAGACGTGATCATGTGAGGTTTCGAAATTCCTCTCTTTCACACTCTGAAGCTTCAAGTCCTTTATCAAATATATCAATCATATAAGCATTTCACTTGTGTTTTTTTGTGGGTGAGGCTTGAGACATCTTCAAGTCAGATTCCATCATTAGAGGATATTACAGGTGATCATAAACCTTAATTCTTGATTTGGAGGAAAATATTGATTAAACACTTTGTGCATCTTTGGCCACTAGCTTTAGTATTTTCTTGCCTTCATGCGTTGTTGTCATACAAAACATTTTAAAAGTCGCTATGACTTTAGGTGGTGTTATAAAAAAGACTTCATCTGCTTCAAGTGTTGTCATCATCGAAACCATAACATTATAAAGGATAAGAACATCTTGCTTAACTTTGATCACTTTTTGATTATACAAGCAAGCGCAAAGTTCCACAGAAGTTTCCTGCCCTTAGCCCATTCTGAAATGCTCCTACAAATATTTCCTAGTTGGGATGGATTACCTTGATTTTCACCTCATTGAAACAGGCGATGTATTCCCTCTAAGATTCATAGGGGCCTTGCCAATGTTGAAGAGGTTGGTGGCAACCATCTTTTGGTGCCTGCTTGCTACAAGTTGATGGACTAGTTTATTAAATACATCCTGATAACTGGTGATGGAGAGCCGAGATAGTCCCATATACCATCTTAGGATTGCACCTCTGAAGGTGAAAGAGATGAACTTGTAGTTCAAGGAGTCAGGGGCTCCAATGATGGCCATACGCGTGTTGATGGAGGTGATATGTTCATATGGATCACCATGCATATCAAACTTAGCTAACGAGGTCGGCTTAAAGCTCACCAGAATGAGTACCTTCCATATCTCATCTGAGAGAGGTTAAGAGTCTAACATCTCCACTTCGTTTGTATGGTCTACATCTTGTTGGTGCTGCTTAATATGGAGGGTATTATCCTAGCGATGTAGATCGACCAAGGCAACATACATCAGTACTATTACGCTCTCCTCGCCTTTGGATTCTTTGTTGGTTGAAGTTATTGCCTTTTTGTTCACCATTATGGCCTGAGAGGTTGAATGTGAGGACAATAAACTGGTTAGATGTTGTTATGGTGCCCTAAGTCAATTTTACTAGGGCCCCACGGTGGACGCCAATTATACTTGCTAAAAGCATAATACGTGGCAACCCTTGATGACTAAGGACTGATAGAGACTTTAAAGTTTATAACTAGCTCAAGTAGGGACGTGGGAAGCTATGTGTATCTAGTATTGATGTGTATCTGAGATTTCCCTTCTTAACTTCAGAGTTGAAGTATTTATAGAAGTAATAAGCATAACTCCTAGGGCCCTTGGGAATAACAATCACTTTTGAGAGAATATGGGAGTGGGTAGTTCATCCTTTATTATTCAAGAGAGTGTGATTAACTTCCTTATGACCTCTTCCACATCGTTGTAGACTAAGGAAACATCACTTTCCTATTTTCAAGCGTCAGCGATATATCTAAAAAATGTGTGACATATTTAATAAAAGGGGTGACACATCTAGCAAATAGGCGATCAATCTACAAAATGCGCGATCGTAAGGCTTTCTGGGTGAGACTATGCATTACTTGCCTCCCATGTAGCCCCTTACGGGTCGTTACTAATATACCAATACAAAATCTTAAATAACACTTTAGCCTTCACACATTCTATCAATCATTTGATTAATTTTCTTCGCATAATTTTTTAATTTACTAATTGACGTATTTCCTCAAACTTGGTCATATGACAAATGTCACATAAATAGTGCATTTAAAACATTTTAAGTGGAAATTTTGGTTTAGAGGAACCAATTTGGTAAATGTATCGCATAATAATTGTAATGATTACATATTTTTAAGAATTGTCATAAGCGATATAATCGTAAGCTCAAAAGACAATCACACGTGCATAACTTTTTAAGCGTTTCTTTCGCTGCAATGTTTCACTTTATAATATTTTTCATACTTTCCTAATATTTGTTATCATTATGTTTTTTATAAGTGGTTTTCTCATCACTTTTATTAGTTCTTTTACTTCGTTATTTTTTCCTTTTTGTTCAATTTATCATGTTTTATGCTTGGTTGTGTGTTTTTGATGTTTATTCATATTTAAGCAAGCATCTGGGACAAAAGAGAAACCAAAATGAGTAAATCACGAAAGAAGGTGAAAACTTGGATTTTCTCATACATTTTTCAAAAGGCCGCTACAACCACAACTAGCAGTCAATGCCCACTTTTCCATCAAAGGCACCTTTTCAGTATAAATGTCAGGGACCTGCTACGGGTGAGTGTAACAGATGCTATAGATTGTAGCAGGCAGACGCATTTCCCCGTCTTTTCTTTCCTTTTTCAGAATTTTCTATTACTGGTTTGGGATTTGTGCATTTCCTGATTCAAAATATATTATTTTAATGGGCATTGACTATAGATATTTTGTTCCATAATTAAGATTTTTGCTATAAAAATCATAAGTAGTCTTGAGTTTGGACAATGAGTTTTTTTTTTAGCTTTTACATAATTTCTCTAAGTTTTTGTGCTATACTCAAGTCTCAATTGGAGCATTTGGATCGTTTATCTATTCAAATTATTTTCTTGTTAGTCAGGTTACATTTACCTTTCTTTATCATTATCAATTTACTTTTTTACAATTACTCATGTTTTCGATTATGAATATTGCTCAAATTGTGTTTTTCTTATAATCCATCATTAATCGATTGCGAGAATTTCATTTATGCATTATTTTAAAACCTAATTTTTTCATTCCAACCCTTTTACGGAAGTAAAGATTTTTTCAGATCCCAATTATAATCTAAAAGGATATGCATTGGTACTCGAGAGTGGATTTTTAAATAGTTAAGTCTCATACAACGAAAGTGCTTAGATGCGATTGAGAAATGTTCCACCTTTTGTAGCTGCGCAAAGAAAAAAACCTCTAACGAATAATTCAGCTGTGTAAAAGCAGACAAATTATTCGCCATAGATAGGGCAACATGCTGATGAAAGTAGGTGTTGTTCACATTTATCTATTTTCTATAATTGTTTCGAAGCTCTCGTAATAGAATTTAAAGAATCACATGAATGTGTCAGAGTAGGGATCATGAACCCTAAGTCATGTTTGTCTCATAATATTTTAAGTGATTTTTATTTAAGTTATTTTTTCAAAAGTGCTTTTTATTTAAGCTATTTTTTAAAACTCCAATTTTTTAGTACCTCTAGATATACACTGATAGAATATTTGGTCTATGTGGTTTGATAACTTTTTTTACTACTTCGTGTTAGAACATACAAAATCTCTAATGGTGAATTAATGGAGAATTGAGTTAATTTAGAGAAGATGAAGTTAAGAAATTGAGAGAGAGAGAGAGAGAGAGAGAGAGAGAGAGAGAGAGAGAGAGAGAGAGAGAGAGAGAGTAATTGAGGGTGAGAATAATAATTGACATTACTTTCAAATGGGAGCTTACAAGATAATTTATACATCAAGTATAAAATGATTGGAAATAAAAGAAACAAATTATTCAAATAAGCTGAAACTAAGATAACTGAAAAAACCATAAAAATGTCTGCGTAACCGGTTACGCTAAATTCCTTAACCGATTACGAGCTCGTGCCTTCAAATTTTCCAGATTTTTCAACGTCGTAACCGGTTACGCTCAAAGCGGTAACCAGTTACCACAACTGAAATATCAAAAAACATCTTTTTAACACGCCACCTCATTTCAGTTGTTCCAAGTCCATCATGCTCAAGTTTTTCTTCAACCTCTTGAATACCTCATTTGTTACCCCCTTGGTCAACAAATCCGCAACTTGGTATTCGCTTCGACAATATCCTAATCGTAACTTGCCTTCACTCACTAGCTCCTTCAAATAATGAAACTTCATCTCTATGTGCTTGCTTCTTCTGTGTGCAATCAGTTTCTTCGTAAGATTTATTGTAGAAACATTATCAACCAGAAGTGTAGTAGCCTCACCCTCATTGCTATCCAACTCCTTCAATAGATTCATGAGCCACATATTTTGACACGCACACAATGAAGTTGCCATGTACTCGACCTCACAAGACGAGAGTGCTACCGTCGGTTCCTTCTTTGAACACCAAGAGATTGGTGTACTATCAAACATAAAGTTGTATTCATCTGTTGAATTTCTATCATCCTTATCACCACAACAATTGGAATATGTGAAACCAAGTAAATCGCATTTTCGGCCCGTATCCGATGCGGGAAAGAGAATTCCACAACCAAGAGTTTCTTTAACGTATTTAAGGATTCTCTTGACTGCTACCAAGTGAGACACCTTCAGTCTCTCCATAAATTTACTAGCAATACCGACACTAAATGCCAAGTCTGGTCGCGTATTGCATAAATACTGCAATGATCCAATCAATATCTTATATTGCGTTGGATCCTCATCTAACTCATCTTCACTCTTGGACAACTGTAACCTTGCCTCACATGGTGTAACGGCAGCATTACAATGCTTAATTTCACATATCTTCAAGGTCTCAAGAGCATATCTTCTTTGATGCATGAGCAGTCCCGTTTTTGACTTGTGAAACTCTATGCCAAGGAAATAAGTCATGATACCACAGTCCGTCATCTCAAACTCATCAATAAGTTCACTCCTGAACTTAGAGATACTATTCTCACAACTGTCGGTAATAAATAGATGATCCACATACAAGTAAATAATGATCACACCACCATTTGTATTCGGTCTCACATAAACTTCGTGTTTGGACACACACCACTTGAAGCCAATATTAACAAGAAAGCCATCAATGCATTTTTTCTAAGCTCTTGGCGCTTATTTCAAACCATATAATGCTTTATGCAATTTGTAGAACTTCATCTCTTGATTCTTTACTACAAATCCGGGGGCTGCTTAACATAAACCTCTTCATCAAGCAGACCATTCAAAAATGTAGATTTGATGTCCAATTGATATATCGCCCAATCATTGTGATTCACAATGCCAACAACTAATTAGATGGTTTCAAGCCTAGCCACAGGTGCAAACACTTCCTCAAAGTATATACCTTCACGTTGCAAAGATCCCTTCGCTACCAATTGAGCCTTATACTTGACACCTCGCCTTTGAGATTTGGCTTCACTTTATAGACCCATTACACACCAATTGACTTATTTCCAAGCGGTAAATCGACAAACTTCTAAGTATTATTTTTTCAATATAATCCAGCTCTTCCTTCATTGCACAAATCCATTTTGGATCGCTTAGAGTCTCTTTTGTGTTCACAAGTTTAGATTCGGTCATAAGCACAAAGTGAACGAAATCAACATCACCATTGATTTCGATATCCTGGAATAATTCACAATCTTGGAATCTCTGAGGCAAAAATCTTTGACTTGTTGGTCGTCTACTATTTCATCCGTTTTTGGCTTTGACAGGTTATTGTTCTGCACTTTTAGCAACCTGAGAATTCACATTTTCATGCCCGTAGTCGGTTACAGGATTCTCGTAACCGGTTAGGCCTTCTGCAAAACCTGTTCTAGCAGCTTTAGAATCCAAAAATTCACATGGTAACCAGCTACCACTTTTATCATAACCGGTTACAGGGCCTGCATCAACAATCTTTCTGCTGCTGTCAAACTGTTTCAGCTCATCGACCATAACATCTCGACTAATCACGATCTTATTGTTTGCAACATCAAACAATTTATAATCTCCATTAGGATGATAACCAACGAGTAACATCATTTCACCCTTGTCGTCCAACTTCTTTTGAAGCTGACCTGGAACGCGTCGAAATGCTATCGAACTGAAAACTTTCAAATGACTTAAGCTTGGTTTAAATCCATACCACACCTCTTATGGAGTCACCTTATTGCCTATTGATTAGGTATATCCATAGTTTCCTACTAAAAATCAATGATAAACATGACAAAATACCTATTTCCACCATACGAATCGACTTGCATTGGACCACACACATCGGAATACACCACCTCAAGGTGATGTTTGATCCTATGACCCGCATCCTTGCTGAAATTACTCTTGTGCATCTTCCTTTGCACACACTCTTCACACATCTCAGCTGAAATGTTTATTCTTGGCAACCCGGTTACCATACCATTCCTTTGTAATGCGTCGAGATCACGAAAATTGAGATGTCCAAGATGGTAGTGCCATAAACGCTTTCTTTGACCTGCTGCTGTAGCTAAACACCTATGCTCTATCACTTTCACCTCTACCTTGAAAGTCCTATTGGAAGTCATATGAGCCTTAAGGATCAAAACACTATTTGCATCCACAACGCGCATGATCTCGTCTTCCAAGCAAATTTTGTAACCCCTCTCAAGCAATTGGCAAATACTCAAAAGACTACACTTAATTCTCATAATATAGAAGACATCCTTAATCATAGAATGTTCACCATTCTTCTTCTTGATCAAAACATCACTGACACTTTTGGCCGCAAGGGTGGTACCATCCACGAATTTTACTATACTTTTCACGGCTTGATTGATTTGCACAAACCAATCCTTTCTACCCATCATATGCATTGAACAAATGGAATCCAAGTTCCATTCATTGCTGCCTTGGACTCCATCTCGAACTATAACCATTACGTTTTGCTCTGAATGCATTTCTGCAGCATTTTTCGAATTGCTCCAGGTGCTGTTTCGCAACTTGTAGCTGCTACTGCTGTTGCCCATCACCTCTTTAATGCTATAACTCTCCTTCGTGATCATAACCAATAGCGTATTTTCATCTGTGAGATATTGGATCGAACTCTAGTATGGTCGAAGTCTGTTTGCGAGTAATGTGTGTTGTAGTCGAAGTTTGTTCTAACATGCATTAGTCAATATTGCTAGGTTTGTTAGCATGTTGAATTGGGCCTTGCTTGTAAGCCCAATTGTTTAAGTTAGCTTGTACCCTAATTTAGCTTGTAATGGGTAATTGTTAAAAAGCCCATTAGGTTAGTATGCTAATTTTCTTATACATAGCATGCTAGCCTCTCATCTTGGTATAAGGAAAAATAGGAAGATAAAATCCTAATTTCAAAAGAGAGAGGTTATTTTGTTATTCTTGTATACTTGTAATCTTGTTTCTAAGAGAAAGGAAAGAATGTCAATTTATAACCAATCCTTTTTGTTCCTTGTTGTTTTACCTTGTTTTCTTTGTTAACCCTAACCCTTATGTGTTTCTTGATCATAAAGAAACCGTTTATATTTTGTTTCAAGACATCCAATTCACAACATCATCATATACCTCTTTCCCCGCAACCTTAGCTTCATCGCTTTGATTTTCCTTTTGTCTCGCGTGACAATCTCTTGCGAAATGACCAAGTCTATGACAATTGTAACACTTCACCCTACTCTTGTCAATCTTCTTGAAGTTGTTGTCTTGACCACTATCTTTGGAGTTGCTCTCACCCTTTTGCACCATCGAAACCTTCAAATTTTATGGATCATTTCCCCCAAAATTATGAGAATTTTGCTTCCCTTTCGAAGCCCATTTTCCTTTCGATCTTCTACTATTCTCATTAAGCCGTGCTTGCAAAGCAATCTTCGCTTTGGCTTTATCGCTTCCTCTCTCTTCCATTCTTTGTTCATGAGCCTCAAGAGACCTTTGAAGCTCATCTTTACTCAACGTCGCAAAATCCTTCGACTCTTCGATAGTCACTACAATGTTGTCGAATTTTGATGTTAAAAAATGCAAAATCTTCGACACAACATTCTGCTTTAAAAGAGTTTCTCCGCAATACTTGATTTGATTCACCAAACGTGTAATATGCGTCACATAATCGTTGATTGTTTCCTTATCTTCTATCTGCGTTAACTCGAATTGCCTCTTGTTAGTTTGTAACCTCACCACCTTAGCTTTAACAGCCCCTGCATAAGCTTTCTCCAAGATCTCCCAAGCTTGCTTCGCCGACTCGCAGTCGCCAACTTTCTCTAAGTTATCACCATCGATGCAAGAATGAATCAAGAAGAGTGCTTTGTAATCCTTCTTATTTTCTTCCTTGAATGCAGTTTTTTGAGCATCTGTAGCTTCAACCTCAAGTGGTGTAACTCTAATGTTAATGATCTCAAGAACTTCTTGATACCCAAACAGAACTTTCATTTCTTTGGACCACTTGTCATAGTTCTTCTAATCAAGAATCAGTAGGTTGGTGGGAATTCTAGCGTTGAAAACAATACTTATTGTTGCAGGGGAAATGGATCAGAACCAGTGCTCTTAATGTCAAATGTTAGAACATACAAAATTTCTAATGATGAACTAATGGAGAATTGAGTTAATTTGGAGAAGATGAAGTTAAGAAATTGAGAGACAGAAAAAGAGAGAGAGAGAGAGAGAGAGAGAGAGAGAGAGAGAGAGAGAGAGAGAGAGAGAGAGAGAGAGAGAGAGAGAGAGAGAGAGAGAGAGAGAGAGAAGAATAATTGACATTACATTCAAATGAGAGCTTACAAGACAATTTATATATCAACTACAAAATAATTGAAAATAACATACACAACTTATTCAAATAAATTAAAACTAAATGCCGTAACCGATTACAAGCCAATGCGTTCAAATTTTTCAACTTTTTCAACATCATAACTGATTAAACTCAAAGCAGTAACCAATTATCACAACTGAAACGTCAAAAAAACAGCTTTTCAACCCTTCTCACAACGTACAATTGTGATGCATCGTGTTTTCCGTATATAAGTCCACTAAACATTCTTTTCGTTCTTCAAAAATAACTAATGAAACTTACTTGTTTCTAATATAAATTATTCAAAAATACCTCCCCAAAACTCGTTTTTTCTACCATCCTCAAAACAGAATGCTTGTACAAGTAAGTCCTCTAAAGAATCATCCCATGTCTTCTCAATGCCTTTAAGAAAATGAGGGGACAAGAGCTTAGAAAAATTTGAAATGCGTGAGATAAAATAAAAAGAAAAAACATATCTCCAACGTCTCGTAGTGGCTTAGCTTACCAATACACACCCTATTAAACGACAAATCTATCGTGTAAACACACACAGTGCGTATGCAGAAAAACACTGACCCACACTCAAACTAACATTTTCCATTTTTTTTAATATTATTCTTCTCCCATTTTTTTTGGGTTTCCCCCTCGTGCAAATATCTTACCCTAAATTTTCTTCATCATCATTTTACTACTATAATACAAATAAAATAAAAATGAATAAATTAATACTTAAAGTTAAAATGAAAAAAAGTGTTAAAAAGAGAGAGAGAAAAAGTATAGATAATTTTAGGAAATGGAATAAAACAAAAGAAACAATGAATGGGTTCTTCTCATCTTCAAAGTTACAAAAAGTTGAACACTAGTAGGAAAAACGAGGGAGGGTTCATTACTCATTAGGGGGTGTCACCAAGTAACTTCACTCCATTTTTAGGGTTAGAAAGTGTTGTTGTTATGGGTTTTCGGTGCGGTGGTGTCACTCTTGTTGTTCTTGTGTTTTGTTTATGGGGTCTTTTCATACCGTTTTCCTCTTCTACTAGGCTTGGTTCTTCTTCCAGACAGAAGCTTGAACTTAACAAGCATTTGAATCGAATCAACAAACCACCTACCAAAACCATTCAGGTTCTGCTATGCTATGATATGCCCTTTTTCTGAAGTGTAGATCTTTTTGGTTTGTAAAAATGTGGTTTTTTTTCCTACTTGTAATTGAAAGAGAGAAAAAATTAGTTTTTGGATTTTGAATCAGTGGCAAGAAAAAAAGTGGGTGATGATTTGTTTTGTTTTTTGAAATGTTCTTGATTTTGAAGCGGGTATTGATTTTTTTTTTGTTAATAGTGGTTTCTATTTTGGTTACTTGGTGTTTGGTTTTTTTAGTAATGTGAGATGATTTTGTTATTTTTGCAGAGTCCAGATGGGGATACAATTGATTGTGTGCCTGTTTCAAAGCAACCAGCTTTTGATCATCCTTTTCTCAAAGATCATAAAATTCAGGTTTATTATTTTTTCTTCATTCAAGATCTATTTATGTTTATGTTCTTCATTTGAGTTTTTATTATGTTTTTGTTTGCTAACTTTATGTTTTGGTTGATTATTAGATGAGACCTGATTTTCACCCTGAAGGGCTTTTTGAGGAGAACAAGTTGGATGAAAGCAAAGAAAAATCTAGCACTCCCATTAATCAGCTGTGGCATGCTGGTGGTAAGTGTCCGGAAGGGACGATACCTATTAGGAGAACGAAGGAGGAGGATGTTCTGAGGGCGAGTTCGGTTAGAAGATATGGAAGGAAGAAGCATAGGTCGGCGGCCCCTAAGCCGAGGTCGGCCGATCCTGGTATGGAAAATCAAAGTGGTCATCAGGTAAGACAGGGTTTCGAGTGTCGCTTGTTGTAGTGAATAGTGGTAAATGTTTTAAAAACCGAACCAGACATCAAACTGGGGTAGATAGTGATAGTTCATGTTCACGGTTCAACCGGTTGAACGTTCTTATTGGGTTTTCAAAACATTGGTTGTGTTGTGTTTTACTAGCCTTTTTATGTGATTGTGTATTTGTTAATCAGCATGCAATAGCATATGTTGAAGGAGACAAGTTCTATGGAGCAAAAGCTACTATAAATGTTTGGGAACCAAAGATACAACAAGCTAATGAATTCAGCTTGTCTCAGCTTTGGGTACTAGGAGGTTCATTCGGTCAAGATCTTAACAGCATCGAAGCTGGCTGGCAGGTACTAAGAATCTCGAAACTTAGCCTCCGGTTCCAATTTCGAAATCCTTAATTCTAATGCCTTCTCTGCATGATGAACAGGTTAGTCCAGATTTATATGGCGATAACAACACACGGCTATTCACCTACTGGACGGTAAGTCTCTACGGTTAACTCTCATTTTTGTTCTAAACTTATAGTTTTAAGTCCTAAAATACTGTTTTTTTTAAACATATTAAACTCATTTTCCGCGTGTCGCAGAGTGATGCATATCAAGCTACTGGATGCTACAATCTTCTTTGCTCGGGATTTATTCAGGTCAGCAGCGACATTGCAATGGGAGCAAGCATATCTCCAATTTCCTCCTACCGAGATTCTCAATACGACATCAGCATACTTATCTGGAAGGTATATAATTCCAAAACACACTGCATTATTCCTAAATAAATCAGCTAATTCTATGCACCACAAGTCTCATAATCCTTCCAACTTGTTGTCTGGTACATGGACCGTTGTTATGTCCTTTAGTGTTCAGATTCTTTGCAAACTTAGCATCTTTCTCACCTTGGCCCGAATTATGACACATTGAAGATTCAAGATTCATGAGTTCATTATTTTTTTGTTTCTTCACTTATTACCTACCAGTAAAAACATTTTTCGCTTTTACTGAAGACATGATTAGACTTGACTGTGGCACAGATTCTGGGAATCTATTCCAAATTCTTGATCATGACAAGGACCGCCACATTGGCATACTTATCTGTTTTATTTTTCTTCGTGTAGGATCCGAAAGAGGGTCATTGGTGGATGCAATTTGGGAACAGCGGAACTGTGATGGGATACTGGCCGTCGTTCTTGTTCTCATATTTAGCCGACAGCGCTACAATGATTGAGTGGGGAGGAGAAGTCGTTAACTCCGAACCCGACGGTCAACACACATCAACCGAAATGGGAAGTGGTCATTTTCCAGAAGAAGGATTCGGCAAAGCGAGTTACTTCAGAAACATTCAAGTAGTCGATAGCTCGAATAATCTAAAAGCACCAAAAGGACTCGGCACTTACACCGAATATCCAAACTGTTATGATGTCCAAACAGGTAGTAATGGAGATTGGGGTCATTTCTTTTACTATGGAGGACCTGGTAAAAATGCAAATTGTCAATGAGATAGTAGAAAACAAAAAAATAACAACAATGTGTCAATGTGTCTTGTAAGTTGTATCATTCAAAATTAATCTTAGTAGTGTTCTTCAATCTTTGTACACCTACCTAGTAGAAAGTTTTGACTGTTTTTTTTATTTTTTAATATTGAAAAGATTCTCTCCATTAAATGGAGAAGAGTGTGGTCAAGTTTCTGAAAAGGTTAAAGAAACAGACCCTTTATAACATCCTTGTATTTTATTTGGGAGTGTTTGTCAAAATGTAATGAAACCATAGTGTTTTGTTTCATAATTTTGAGAATGTGTTGATTGAAAAAAAGTGAAAAGTTAGAGGGACTAATTTGCAATAAAATAAAATAAAGGAAAAATGGGTGAATAAAAAAAGGACTGAAAAGGAACTGTGGATTGCATGTGAGTTTCTGACAGAAATTTTGTTTTTTGCATTTTCCTTTTTGATAAAGTGAGATGGGTCTACCACCACACATTTTCAATCTCTTTCACACCCACCAACTTGTTTATGCGGTGCCAAAAGTCGTAGGTCCAATTAATTGTATCCTATGTTTGGTCCTTTGAAATAGTACCTATTTTATTTTATAGGGGTAATGTTGATTTTAATATATGATTTTCTTAGCATATGTTTTGTTCTTCTATGAGGTGTTAATTAAGTTCACATGTTTAAAAGTTAGTTATGTCAATTATTTAACTAAATGTTAAAGTCTAGAACTTTAGTAGCTTGTCTTCTATCACATTAGAAATGTAGACAATAAATTCAAGAGTCAAATCTTTGTTCAACTTTTAAGAGATTAGGTTATGATGAAAGAATCAAGATGAAAAATCTTTGTCGTAAGCTTTTTTTTTCCAACAAAAGTCCATTTTCGTGGTTCAAATTATTACTTTTTCATTAAAAAATTATTTAAATGAATAAAATGTAGAATTTATAAAAAAAATTATTTATAGATTTTAATGTTTAATATTTCTCTCTTTTGTGGTCATGCTATTTTTTTATATGTTGTTGCTCTTGATTTTTCATGAGTTTTCAACGATTAAATAGTGTAGATTTTTTGAAAAAAATTTGGTTTTAGATTTAGTATCGCACTTTAATTTATAATGAACTTGATTGAGTGAACAAGTAATTAGTCTTGAAATTGTAAGCATTACGGTCAAATAGTCCATCAATTTTTAGTTAAATTTTAGCGTTAAAGGTTATTGTTAATAAGTAACACATAATTGTAAATAAGAAAACTAGAGAGAGAGAGTTTGCTAAAAATTATTTCTCACTTAAGCGTTACAAAAACTTATGAGGATTGCATTTACATTAAAGGCATAAGGGTAGTTGATTTTATAGTTGTTTGTGATTCAAATAATTTACTTAGTCACAAACTAACTACCTAACTAATTCTTAGTTAGTTATAACTTTCATTTAGAATTACTACATCACCCTTCGTAATTCTAAATCTTTACAAGTCTTAATTGATTTCTCAAATATTTAAAGCTTTCAATCTTTAAAGTTTTTGTAAAGTCATAGGCTAGTTACTCGTTTATAGGGCAATGTATGGCCTTATTATGCATTTCATCACTTGTTTCTTATGATGTGAAATCTTGTCTCAATATATTTATTTCTTTCATGTTAAAGAGAATTCTTGGCCAAACTTATTACAGATTTGTTATCAATCATTAGTTTCATAGGCTTTTCCACTCCATACCTTAGTTCCTTCAACAAAGAGTAAAGCCAAATTAATTGACATGAAGCAGATGAACCTGCTATATATTCAGCCTCACAAAAGGACAATGCAAATGATTGACTATTTCTTTATACACCAAGAGATGGTTGTCTTATTATATAAGAATACATAATCATATATACTTCTTCTGTCAATTATATCTCCACATCAATTAACATCACTATAGAAAATAAAAAGTGTTCTCCTTTTATTCCCAACACTTGGAAATTTCAAACCTAGCTTCAAGGTTCCTTTTAGATGCCCAAGAATTCTCTTTGCAGCTACTAGGCGAGACTTCTTCAGCATACTCATAAATCTGCTTACTATACTTAATGCATAACATATATCTGTCTTGTTATTGCATAAGTACCTTAGTAAATCAACCATTTGTTTATACAATGTGGAATCTACCTCTTCTTCACTTGCACACTAATCTAGATTAGTGTTTGTCTCAGATGGATTTGTGTCTGCTTTACAATCAGTCATCTCAAATATTTCTAGTAATTTTTTCACATACTTTTGTTGATGCATGATCATTTTCTCTTTGCTCTTCACAAATTCCATGCCAAAGAAGTATGACGGCATGCCTAGGCCCGTCATCTCAAATTCTTCCTTCATTTGAGCCTTTAGCTTATCTAAAGCACATGAATAGTTACCTGTAATAAACAGGTCATCCACATACAAGCAAATCATCATGATGACTTCTTCCTTTGATTCCTGCACATATACACCGCACTCCACATTGCATTGCTTGAATCCTAAGTTAGCAAGAAATTTGTCAATTATTTTATTCCAAGATCTTGGAGCCTGCTTCAAACCATACAAGGCCTTGTGTAACTTATATACCATCTGTTCTTTTCCTTTTATCACAAAACCCAGGGGATGAGGTACATATACTATTACTTCTAAAGGACTATTTAAGAATGAATAGTTTACATCCAAATGATGCATGTACCATTCTTTACTACTAGTCATTGCCACCACCAATCCTATAGTTTACAGCCTTGCCACAGAAGCAAAAACCTCATTATAGTCTATGTCGTGTTTCTACAGGAACCCTCTAGCCACCAATCTTACTTTTTGTTTTGAAATTGGGCCATTTAGATTAAGCGTAGTCTTGTACACCCATCTCACACTAATAGTTTTCTTGTTTTTAAGTAGAGGTACAAAGTCCCAAGTTCGATTCTTCTCAATTGACCTTAGTTCTTCTCTCATAGCTTTCTTCCACACATAGGTCTCCAGGTTTTAGAGTGGAATTGGTTTTGCATCAGCTAAAGAGCAAGGTGTATCAAGTTTCCTTCATTTCTAACTCCACTATTAGAAAATAATTCACAACCTTACAATCTTTTAGGTGTGTGTGTTTTCCTTTGTGGTCTCTCATAAGCATGAGATTCAATTTGTAAAACTTCACCAACTCTAGTGTCTTCACCATTTGTTTCATCATCAAATTCTTTATCCTAATTATAGTCTACACAAATGTGTCTAACTTCACCTTTCATGCTATCTTTTGTCTGCCATTTCCAAGCCTCATAATCATTAAAGACTATATCTATGGTGAATGAAACCTTTTTATCAACATGATTATATAGTTTGTATGCATTTGTTGGCTGATATCCTATGAATATCATATTTTCACTCTTATCTTGCAGCTTGGTCCTCTTATGATCAGGTACATGCTTGTAGAAAAATGATCCCAAAACCTTAAAATGCTTCACAAATGGCTTTCTTGCACACCAAAATTCTTTTTTTACCTTCATTTTCAGCTTCTTAGTTGGACACCTGTTGAGAATATATGTGGCAGTATCCACTGCCTCACCCCAAATTTGATTAGGCAAGTTCTTGTGTTTTAACATGTTCATTGCCATGTCAAGAATAGTCTCGTTTCTTCTTTACACAAGACCATTATGTTGTGGTGTATAGGGTGAGGTTATTTCATGTTTTATACCTTCATTACTACAGTATGCTTCAAATTCCTTTAATTTATATTCTCCACCTTCATATGTCCTCAAAACCTTAATTGTTTTGCTACTCTTCTTCTCAATTAAGGTTTTGAAATTCTTGAAGACTTATAAAGCTTCACTTTTGAGGTTGATGGTATAAATCCATAATATCCTTGTGTGTTCATCCACAATGGTGATGAAATATCTACTACCTCTCAAGGATGGTACCTTAAAAAGACCACATATATCAGAATACACCACTTCAAGAGCATCTTTTGATATCTTAGGAACTTCTGAAGCAAAAGATGACTTACTTTGCTTGCTTCTTAGACAAATTTCACATGTCATACTTCTTGTGCTAATTTAAGGAAAACCATGCACCAAGTTCTTAGTGCTTAATTCACTTAAGCTTCTAAAGTTCATATGTACATACCTTATATGCCACAATCATTTTGGATCATCAATTCTTGATATGCATACCTCTTTTCCAAGTTGAATGATGCACTTGAAAGTCATGTTCTAAGACAAATGATATATGGGATCACCCTCCTCTTTTTATCAAATAGTTGGAATGCATCAACAATCACAGTGATTGAGAAGCCTTTATCCACCAATTTTCCAGGTACAAATAATTCCTTTTCAATCAAGGCATTACTCCCGTCCTTCTTATTGATCATTATATCATGTATACCTTCAGTTGCAAGGTAAATGTTGTTAGAAAGTTTGATATTATTTTTCTTGCTTAAATCCAAGTTAATCAACTATTATTTATGTCCTCTCATGTGATTGAAGCCCCCTGAGTCTATATACCATTGATAACACAATAGATATCCTTCACAAGTGGTAGCCTTTAGTAGTATTGCATCAGATTCACAATCATCATGTGCTATGTTGACCTCTTCATTTGCACAAACATTCATTTGCAAATTGGCCACGTGTCTCATAATTATAACATCATATCTTAGTTTTTTTTTTCAAAACCCTTCTCTTGATTTGATTATTTCTATAGTTTCCTCCTTTTTTTTTAGAAGATTCAACATTTTCTTCAATTCTTTTCTTTGCAGCATTGTACCAGTTTGGATTCTTGAGACCTCCATTGCCTTTATTATTGAAATTCCTTTCAACTTCATCCTTTTGAATTACTTAGGCCTATAATTCTTTCCGAGTTTCTCTTTCAGTGCCACTATCAATCACCATCATCTCATGTGCTTTTAATGAGCTATGCAGATCCTTAATCTTCATGGTATAAAGATCCTTAGATTCTTGTATTACAATAACTATGAAGTCAAATCTTAATGTCATTGATCTCATTACCTTTTCAACCACTTGTTGATCAATGATTCCTTCACCGCAATTCTTCATTTTATTTACCAAGACAATTAACTTAGAGAAATAATTACTGATTTTTGGGTTCTCCTTCATTTGCATCAATTCATATCTTCTCCTTAGTGTATGCAACATCACTTGTTTCAACTTCTTTCTACCATCATGGTACTTTTCTAATGCATACCATGCTTCCTTGATTTAATGGCCTTTGTGATATTCTAAAAGTGGTAAGAATCTACATTCTACTGAATATAGAAGAAAGCTTTGCAGTCCTTCTTTCTTGTTTCCTTAAAGGTGGTTTTGTAAGAATTAGTGGGATTTGCACATGTTATTCATACCCTTATTGCATTATTTTAAGCACATCTTATGATCCAAACAATTATTTCATTAAGGTAGACCATCTTTCTTAATTTCTTCCATTAAGAGTCGGGATATTGGTTGAGAAACCACTATTTACATTCATTATTCTTTTGTTTTAAGAAACCTATGCAACTCTTCTTTACTATGTGTTTCCCATATTTTCCTCACATCTCACTCGTGTTTCTCTTATGTATAAACACCAATCTACTTTGATGTTAGAACCTGACTCTAGATGTCAACTAATGGTGCAAAAAAGTTTTTAATTGTAGAGCAAGTAAGGGAGATAAGAAAATAAGAAAATAAGAGAGAGAGAGAGAGAGAGAGAGAGAGAGAGAGAGAGAGAGAGAGAGAGAGAGTATGAATATTGCATTACATGAAAGGCATATGAACGGTTGGTTTTAAATTTTTTTGTGATTTAATTAACTTACTTGAGTCACAAGCTAACCAACTTAAATAACTACCTAACTAAATTCTAGTTATTTATAACCATAACTTACAATAACTACATCAATTATTAAAAAGAGACAATGAGAGACATTTAGATAAAACCATGTGTGTGAATAATACTACAAAGGTTGTATTATATAGTGAAATATACAACTTATTGTATTAATTGCACAAAGAATATGCTACAGTATATTCTATTCTAGATAGGCTAAAGAATATTCTATGAAATATTTTATATATACAAATATTAACACTCCCCCTCAAGCTTGGACATATAAGTCAAATACACAAATCTTGCCACATATATAATTAGTTATAGGACCTCATAGGGAATTTTTTAAACACATCTGCTAGTTGATTATCTGAGTTGACAAAGCTTGCGACGTTGTCTCCTGATTTGATCTTCTCCATGAAAAAATAGTAGTCCATCTCAATATGTTTGGACCTCTCGTGAAAAACCGAATTCAAAGGAATATTAAATATAACTTGATTATCACTAATAAGTTTTGCTTATCTTGCTTCTTCAAATTGAAATTCTTTGAGCAGTTGCTTGAACAGAATGAGCTCACATGTTGCCAGTACCTTAGCCCTGTATTTTGCCTTGGCGGTTGATCTTGCAACTACATTTTGTTGATTACTTTTCTAGGATATAAGTTTTCTGCCTGCAAGTACACAATATCTAGAGATAGACAGTCTATCAATGGGTAAGCCTACCCAATCAACATAAGAATATCTAGTTGTATGAGTATGCCCTTTACTGCCTTAAATGAGACCTTTTTGTTGAGCACCTTTGATGTATTTCAAAATCTGAATAAAGGTGTTCATTTGTTCTTAACAAGGAGAATCTAATTTTGAGGAATAATCCCTTTTGATGTTTTGAAGATAACAAACTCTTGTGTAAATATAATTAAGATTATGATCTTATTTGTTATTTTATGTGTTTTCTTGAGTAGAAATAAATAAGACATGTTAATTCATTCTCACTCAAGATATTATACTATGGTATAATGATCCTTAAAAGAATAGCATTCCTCATTATGAAAAGAAAATAAAAAAAGTATTTTAGGATACAAACACTGAGGATAAAAGCTGTGAGGGTACAAACTCTAAGGATACAAACAATTGAAACCAAACAAGTTTTAAGGATAACAAACAATATAACAGAATAGTATCCTATGTTGTTACATCTAACATCTTAAGACAAGTTTATTCAAGCTTTCATTTCTCAATAAAATTCAAAGCAAAACATGGTTTAAACATGTATGAACAAAAAGTTCAAATGAACTAGAGAACTCAAGATTACCAAAATATAAGTAGAGGACTCATCATCACTAAAAGACAAAGGAAATCTTCCAAAGTACAAACACATAATGTCAACACTACATCAATAACATGATATCAGCATTACATCACTAACATGACGTAAAGATGATGCAAGAAACTTGGAACTAGAAGACTTAGCCATAAAAAGCAATTTGGAGGACTTGTTTCACCAAAAGACAAAATTCACTATTTGCAAGTACAAATGGCGTTAACATTGTACATTTGATTGGACATAAAGCTTATTGACACATTAAATCAAGTCTTTATCATGATGAAAGTAAGAAGACTCGTTTTTATGAAAGGAATGATATAAACATGTGATAAAAATCTAAAGACTCTTCACCATCCGTTTTTGCTTATAAATACAAAGCACTTCTTTAAGAATGTGGGATAACACTTGAGAAAAAGGCTAACAAGATTCATTATCATTCAAAATCTAAAAATCATCACTTCCTTCAAACACCATAATACCCACGGTTTCAAAGATACCCAACTTAACCTGTCACTACCATATGGTGAAGTTGTAAAGAATATTTGAAAGAATTATCTCTACAAATTGTATATCTTCATGTGATATAAAAAGACTTGATAATTTTATATAAGCTTACTAAAAGCTATACCAATCAGTTTAGTAAGCCTGGTGAAGCTAATAAATAAATAATTATAAAGGTGCACACAAGCAGAAAATTTATCAACCATCAATAAAGAAATCTCATAGACTGTGAGGATTGAAATAACCACATTTGTGAACCAGGATAAACCTCTTGTGTGATCTCTCTTGGGTGTGTTTGGTTGGAGGTAGATGGAGGGGAGGGGAGGGGATATTTATAAATATTTGTGTTTGGTTCATTTTTTATAAGGGGAGGGGAGGGGAGGGGAGGGGAGCAAAATCCCTCCTAGACTCATATTTTGCTCCCCCTCAAATTGGGGGGATTTGGAGGGTAGGGAAGATTTATTATTTATAATTTTATTATATTCCCTAATTTAACCTTAATTATTTTTTTAATTCCATGATTGTCCTTATTGAGTAATTAAATATTAGTGATGGATGATTTAAACATCAAATTTACTAAATTATTTTTTAAAAAATAGTAATATATATATTAATAATAAAGAGTAAAAAGTCCAAAGTATATTGAGTATCAATTCTACATAATATTATTATTTTTATTTATAACTAAAGAATCAAGAATTAAATTTATTTATTTCTTATATTTAGTTGGAACTTATTTAATTTTTATATTTAGTTAGAAAAGTTGAATAAGAATGTCAATTTTTAGCTAATGAGATTTTTTTAATCAATTAGATCTTAAAACTTTTAGATATATGAAATTTTATGTCTTTTGAATTTTAGTTCTTATGACTTTTATGAATATTTTATTTACAATTTAATATGTTCTGAATATTTTGCTTACATTTTAATATGTTTTTTGAATATTTTATTTTAAGTTGTGTTGTTTATGAATGACCAAGTTTTTATTTGGTGAAATTTACTCAAAACTATTTTTATCTAGTATTGTTTTTAGTGTTACTAAACACAAGTGATGATATTCGTAAGGATAAAAATGTAATTTGGTTTTAAAATCCCTCCCCTCCCCTTGTGAACCAAACATATATGTAGTTAAAAATCTCTCCCCTCCCCTCCCCTCCCTTTCTTTGAACCAAACATACATTAGTTAAAATACCTCCCCTCCCCTTCCCTCCCCTCCCCTCCCCTTTATTAAAATCCCTCCCCTCCCCTCCCCTCCGTTGAACCAAACGGACCCAAATGCTACTCTATTTATTTATTATATTGTTAATCACATTCTTACACATACAACACTAAATATTATATGAGATTTACTCTAACATTTCTTCTCCAAGGATTCCTTGAGAGACTGTGTTTTTCATTAAGTTAAATATAAATTTTAAAAGGGTCACAATTCAACCCTCCCCCCTTTCTCGTGATATTTCTAGTTTCTTCAATTTGCATCCGATCATTGCCTCTAAGTTTAAGCACTTAATAGTGTAAGAGGAAAAGATCCAAGAAGAAATGTCAAAACCAACAAAATATATACATGTAATCGAATCCTCAAGTAGACCAGCATATTCGAGTGGAATGGTTAAGAATAAAAAAACTCTCAGAAATAGAAAGACATAGCACCAAAAGTACACTCAACACATTGAGGATGAAAGTGAGTTAGTGAGTTTTAAACAAATTCAAAAAATGCATAAAATACCATACTCAAAATATGAAAAGAAGGAAACCAATATCTGGCTAATGGAAAACTAAGATATCAAAGAGGTAGATGTTTCTCAATCTTGTTTTTTATGTAAACATCTTGAAATAGAGTTTGATACTATTTTAAATGACTCAAACACTTTGTCTAAAAAATATTTATCTCTAAAAAAACCAACTTTATGAGATAAGTAAAGAAAAAGAAAAATTGCAAATTAAGAATGATGAGCATCATAAAATCATTCAAAATATGCAATTGACTCATTGTAAAAAGTCTTTGCATCATAAGATCCTCAATGAGAGGACAAGTGACATTCATCCTCAAGTCTTTGTGAAACTCAAAAAGAGAACAATTCTTTAAAACAAAAGTTGAGGAACTAACAAATGATCTTACTACCTTTGTAAAATCCACGGAGACATTTCAAAAAATTATGGGATCTCAAGTTGGAATATTTGAAAAAGTCAGGATAGGTTTTAGAATCCTACAAAAACAAAAGCTCTATGAAAACTTTTTTGTACCTAAAAAAGAAAATCTAATGTTCAAACAAATATGTTCTTACTGCAACAAAATCAGGACATATTGTGTCAGATTGTTATCATAAGAAAAATGTCGAAAATTTCAAAAAGGGATTTTCCCATCGTGGTAAGCCTAACCATCATGAGTCAAATTGTTATTATAAAAGTTTTGAGAATATTAAGAGAAGATGTTCTTTCTGTAACAAGCAGTGTCATCATGAATCAAAGTGTGTTATAATAAGAAAATATTCCATAAAAGCATTAACCTTCAAAGACACTTACTTGTGATATTAGGAATATCTTCTGGAAAATAAGAAAAAGCTTTAGTACTTGGATAGTGGTTGCTAAAGACATATGAATGAAGATAAAAAATGTCTCATATCATTCAAAGAAAAAGATGGTAGATCAATAACATTTGAAAATAATGTCAAATCCAAAATCAAAGGTATTGGTATCATTAACAATATTTATTCTGTTAAGATTGAGAATGTTCAATCTGTGGAAGGTTTGAAATATAA
Source organism: Lathyrus sativus (assembly GCA_963859935.3). Lineage (NCBI taxonomy): Eukaryota > Viridiplantae > Streptophyta > Magnoliopsida > Fabales > Fabaceae > Lathyrus > Lathyrus sativus. The sequence goes on from OZ012741.1 coordinate 645,801,157, forward strand.
TTTGTTAAGTATAAGTCAATCATGTGATAATGACTTTGAAGTTATTTTCAAACCTAAAATGTGTGAGGTGAAATAATCATCGTCGGGAAAAACCATTTTCTCTGGATCAAGAAAGAAAATTTTGTATACCTTGGACTTAGATGAAATCTCAATTGATTCATGCTTCATATCCATTGAAAAAGAAATATGGATCTGACATAGAAGAGTTGATCATATAAGTATAAATATTATTTCCAAATTATCCAATCTTGATCTGGTTAAAGGTCTTTTAAAAATCATTTTTGATAAAGAAAAAATATGTGGAGTTTGCATCAAAGAAAAACAAGTCAAGAGTAGTTTTCATTCCAAAAATATAATTTTTACGAATAAACCTCTCGAACTTCTTCACGTTGATCTTTTTGGCCCTGTCAAAACTACAAGTCTTAATGGAAAGAAATATGGTCTTGTGATAGTTGATGATTTCTCTAGGTTTACTTGAATTTTATTTCTAAAACAAAAATAAGATGCTTTTGATGTATTTCAAAACTTTTGAAAAAGGGTTCAACATGAAAAATAATTACATATTATTTTTATAAGAAGTGATCATGGGAAAGAATTTAAAAGTTCATCATTTAAATCTTTCTTTAATGAAAATGGAATCGCTCATGATTTTTCTTTCCCAAGAACTTCCAAACAAAATAGAATTGTTGAGGGAAAAATAGAACCTTGAAAGAAATATTTGGAAAATTTTTATTTGAATTAAACGTTGAAAAACAATTTTGGTTCGAAGCCATTATCACTGCTTGATATATTTTGAATCATGTTTCAATTAGATATATCTTAAATAAAATTCCATATGAACTTTGAAAAAATAGAAAATAAATCATATCACACTTTCATATTTTTTGGTGCAACTGTTATATTTAAATAATAAAGTTTAAAGAAGTTTGACTCAAAATCAATCAAAAAGATATTTTTGGGATATTCTACATCCTCCAAAAAATATAGGGTATACAAGCACACACAAAAATTTGTAAAAGAAAATATGCATGTTATTTTTTATGAATTTAATGACATTAATGATAAAAGAAAGGAAAATGACGATGAAGATGGGCAACACTACAACTTTGAAATCAACGAAAATGGTGAGGAATACAAACTCCATCCTTTCAAGATCCTTTAAGGAGTTGGAAAATTGTCAAATATCTTCCTCAATATCAAATTATTGAAATTATTTCTGATGAAGTGAAAACAAGACAATCCTTTAAAGAAGGTCCAAACAACATGGTCATTATCTATCGTTGAGCTAAAATTAACAACCGAGCTTGGGGAGAGAGTAAAATACAACTTCAAGATGTTTTCACCTTTGAGGCTAATAGTAAAAAATATCATTAAAGGTGGTACATGTTATTTATATGTTTTATTTATATGAATTTATCTCAAATTTTTGGATAATTTCTCTCTTTCCCCATGATATTGCATTTCTTGCCCATTTGTTTTTGCATGTATTTCCCTTTACTTTTTGCATAATGATAAAAAGGGGAGAATGACTCAGGTAGAAATTATTTAAAAATCAAAATATATAAAAGGCTTAATTGCAATTTTGGTCCCTCTATTTTATCTTTTTTTTTTTGTTTTAGTCGTTCCATTTTAAAAACCACGATTTTGGTCCCTTTTTAAAGTTTTGTGTTGAATATTGACCCCTCTTTAGAGACTAAAATCCAACACAAAAACTTTAAAAAGGGACCAAAAATATGATTTGGGGGGATCAAAACCAAAAAAAAATTAATAAAATAGGGGGACCAAAGTTCAATTAAGCCTATATAAAAATAATCAATTTATTATGCATAAATTAAAGGAGAGTACAATCTTTTTATTGATGCATAAATTGATGGGGGACACGAAATTTGTCCAAGTTGAAAAATTAAAATCTTAATTAAAAAAAGTTTGTCATCATCAAAAAGGGGGAGATTGTTGAGGAATTTTTTTAATGTTTTGAAGATAACAAACTCTTGAGTAAATATAATTAAGATTATGATTTTATTTGTTATTTGATGTATTTTCTTGAGTGGAAATAAATAAGACATATTCATTCTTTCTCACTCGATATATTATACTATGGTATAATGATTCTTAAAAGAATATCATTTCTCATTATGAAAAGAAAATAAATAAGTATTTGAGGATTCAAACATTGAGGATACAAACTCCGAGGATACAAGCAAACTAAAGAAGTTTTAAGGATAACAAACAATATAACAAAATCATATTCTATGTTGTTACATCTAACATCTTAAGATAAGTTTATTCAAGCCTTCATTACTCAAGAAATAATTGATGATTGAATGAATAATATTTATTAATATAATAATTATTTATAAATAAAATTAACATTAATGATGTGGACCTATCTAATAGGTATTTATATCTAATTAAATTTGATGGATACTGAAGTGTTCATCTTAAAAAATATTTGTTTTAAAAATTATAAATAAAAACTAAGCTTTTTAGTTATAAAGAAAATGATTTTTAATTTTATTAAAAATAATAATAATAATGAATTGTTCAATGTTATTTAAATATAATCAATCAATATCTATATATGCAAAAATTGATGATTAAACTAAAGATGTAGGGTCTATTTGAGAATTAATTTTTTAGAGAGTTTCTGAGTGGAATGTTGCATTTATATCTTAAAATGAGTGGAAGACAATAGGGTATTATGACTTTACTGGTATTTGAATTGATCTTTGAACTAGAGTTTGAAATGGTATTGGAACTAGTATTTGAATACGCGTCTGAGAAGACATTGGAACAAGTATTTGGAACGATGTCGGAGCATCCCTCCTTTGATAAGGGATCTCAAAAGACATATGCCCCCTGAGAATCCAGAGCTGAAATGTCCTCTACCTTTCTCGAGTATTCGATTTGAACAAAACCTTGGTCCATCATTTATGGAAGACACTTTCTCATCTTTTCACATTTATCCGGATAAAGCAAACAAACCTTGTAATCAGCATGTAACCTTTTGAACAACTCATATCCAACCAATGTTTCATGTATCTTCGTCATATGGGTTTTTACTTGGTCCACTCTCTTGATTATGATGCCATTTTCTAACCCTTTAATGGCATTGATAGTTGGGTCAGCATGCTCCGACAATGGATTGTCTTTCACATTCAAATTTTTTGGAGTAAAGGAGATAATCTTGTGATTGAGCAGATCTTACACCTTAAATTTGAGGGCCAAACATTTCTCAGTGGTATGCCCCGGTGACCCAGCATGGAAGTCACATCTGGAATTAGCATCGTATCCTCGTGGAGGTGGCGTTGGTATAAGTGGGAGGGGTTTAGGCTCTACCAACCCTCTTTGAATTAAATAAGGCAGGATCTGAGTGTACATCATAGGTATGGGGTCTAAGTCCTTCCTAGGCCTCTGCTAATCCCTTCGGGGATACCCATTGTGTTATTGTTAGTTTTGTGGAGGCGGTACCCCAGGTTGTTGGGCTTAAGGCGTAGGATATGCCTGGTATGGATATTGATTAGGAGATACAACAACTATATAAGGATTGTAAGGTATCTGAGAATGCCTATTATTCATGACAGTGTTTGTCTCACTTTTCTCCAGGTTATTGTTATTGGAGTACATCTTATTATTATGTTGACTAGAGGATGACTTTCCAAGCTTACCACTCTTCAAGCCATTCTCAATTCTTTCCCCAATTATTATTAAGTCAGTAAATTTAGTTGATACCGATCCCACCAACTTCTTGTAGTATGGGCCTTGTAGGATGCCTATAAACATATCAACTAGTTCGCTTTCTAAAAGTGGAGGTTGCACACGAGAAGTTAGTTCCCTACATCTCTGAGCATATTCCTTAAAGGATTAATTGCCCTTCTAAGACTGATTTTGCAGTTGCGTGCAGTTAGGAACCATATCCACATTGTACTTGTATTATCTTAAGAAGGCGTTAGTAAGGTCTTTCTAGGTCTTAACATGGGTCTTCTCTAACTGAATATACCAATCTAAGGATGCCTCACTTAGACTGTCTTGAAAGGTATGGATCGTCAGCTTCTCATTTGTTGCATAAGCAACCATCTTTCTAACAAACATTCGAAGGTGACTTTTAGGACAACTGACGCCCTTGTACTTTCAAAATATGGTGCTTTGAACTTCGGAGGTATGACCACATAAGGTACTAAGCACATCTCTACAACATCGACTCCGAAGATATTAAAGCCTTCAACAACCCACAACCTTTCTTCCAAAACTCAATACTTGTCATCGAACTTTGGCTTGCTGATAGCAGTGACTGGGTGAGCAGCTAGTTTTTTCTCAGAGACCGTAAGCCTTGGAACCTCATCTTCATATTGAAGGTTCAAGTCTACATAGTTATCATGAGGAATATGTATTTGTGTAGGACAATGCCCCACTATTGATAGGAGGAGGAATAGGTCCTTCATTTGCTTTTTATTGAGCAACCTCAGCTTTAACATGTTGAATATCTGTGATAAATCCTAACAGATGGTTATTGTCACTAGGTGGAGGGATAGAAGTGAAAGTGTTCCTTCTATTTTTATTATCCTAATCTTTGGCCATCATGTTACTAATGGCACAAGTTGTTTGGTCGATCTTATCTTTCATCTCTTCCATATTCCTTTTGACTGCATTTACATCTCCTCTAAGAGTGGCCAGATTTTGCTCCAGTTATTCCATAGCCCTTCTTCGGTGATCTCGGGTTTGATAAGGTGGTCGGAGAGTCATGTTTTTGCGTTCGATGATTCTAAGAAAATATGGAAGGAAATGATTTTTGTTTCTTTTATGTGGATGTATGTATGAATGCATGAGTATGTATGCAGTTTTTTTAAGGAATCTCAACCATTTATTGATTACAAGCAATCTAAGGATATTAGTAATTCAAAATACTATATTTATTCCATAGTGTGGAGACGGTAACAAAGAAAACCGAAAGATTGTTCATAATTGCAGATAAGGGAAACACTCAAATTAAAAACCCATTACAATAAAAACTTCTAACAACGTTCCTTAATCCTAGATCTAAACTCTTCCACCATGTATCAACACAACTTGATGAAGTCACAGATCTCCTTCTAAGGCTTGAATATGTCAATGATGTCTTTAGTTTCCTTCAGACTTTGGGGAATCTCATCAATCAGGTCATTAGATAATATAACTAGCTTCAGGTATTTCTCCCTATGATTCTCACCCTTCCTCTGCAGCTCTATTATAATAGTCTTGTCTACCTCGATTGTGTCAGCCATCTCTTGATTATGCTTTTCTATCTAACTGACCCATTCTTTCATCTCATCATAAGCTTCTCCAAGGAGATTCATATGTATTTTAAGATCTACTACCTCTTCATAAGATCTCCTCCATTTAAAAGGACGTATGGAAAATAATTCTTCAGCCTCTCTTCTTTGCAGTAGTGAATCCATAGCTTGATCTTTTACTTCACAGAGATCATTGACTAGACTTTGGACTTCAGCTTCCAAAGTTTGGATTCGGGCTTCATAGTCTTCTTCACTTCCTTCTGGGCTTGGGTGGAATTTAGCCAGATATCCCTCCATTCATCCCTTCGGCTCCAGGCTCTATCCAATTCACCCTTGTGTGCTTTGAGGCTTGAGTTAATAACTTTAAGGTCAGCATAAGCTTGCTATTTTTTATCATCTTCCACTCTAGTCATTTCCTCACTCCTCTTGAGTTGCTCTAGTGCTTGGTTAAGGTCCTCGTTCAACTGATTTTTCTCACATTTAGTTTGATAAAACTTCTCTTATAATTCCTCTTTTTCTCTCCTTAGTTGAAGGATGGTGGCATTAAAGGTATCCCCCTCCTCCATGGAGATCATAAATGGCGCATAAGCCCTTGGTTCAGCGGGGCGATCTAGGGAAAATTGTAACTTTATTATACGCACCTTTTCTATGATCCATTGAACATAAGGTATGGTGGAGTCCTCCCTATGTCTTTTTAGGCTTCTTTTTCCCTTGTTGAGCTACCTCCAATCATGGATAATTTTCTAAACATTAGGATTATTCATATTCACTAGGAAACAGAATTAGCACAAAGATGAGAAGAACCATCATATTGTCCAACGCCTCTCAATTCCTATAGGTAGCAAAGTCAGCAGCTTTCCTTTTCCAATAATTCCTTGAGAATCCTTTGAGATCCACATGGACCCTTAAGTTAGCTTGTAGGTCATTGGCACCGATGTTGAGATGATTAGTTATTTCCCATACTGAAGGATGGTACCCTATCATTTTAAAGGGACCCTTTGTGGTCTTAGGAGATCCCAAAATCTTATAAAATTCTTCAAGGGTTGAAGCCAATTGGAAATTTTTAAATTGGAAACACCTTAATGAGGGATCATAGAATTGTGCTAGAGCATTTAAGGCCTCCTTTTGTACCAGGACATTTAAGAGATCCAAAATTCCTCCATACTTGTAATTTAAGGAGTCCCTTATATCTCTTGTCAATCCTATTGAAGGCCTTTTATGTTGGATTCCCTTATCTTGATTTGGATGGTGTTCCTTTTACCGAATTCCATTTTCTCAGCATACTTATTTATTAGATGATTAGGATTCTTGTGGATTAAATGCAAAAAGAATGATTTTAATGAGGATGATGATATGAATGTTGTAGTTTTAAGGTTTTAAGGTTTTAAGGTTTAGGATAGAGGTAAGATGCAAACATGACCTAGTTAAGGAAGGCTTCTCATGACAGGCTAGATCTAAGTTTAAACTACCCAATCCCCTCACTTGTAGGATCTATAATTTTGTGATAATAGCACTAGAGTTATATGGACTATACCTTTATTTTACCATGAGAAGGAGCAAGTATTACTACGGTAATCCTTCGGGATAAGTCTCATCTAGGCGGGACCTTAGTAACGACTCTTGTGGGTTGATAACATAAGGTCACCATGACTAAAATAGGTTATAGACAAAGGTTCTCAAAGTCATGGACCACATCCAAACCATCAATGTGATGAGGGGTATACCTTACCATGAATATAACTTTGGGGGGTCTATTCTGAGTGTAGCTTCCATGTATCTTTGAGATGTGACATCTTACCGAAAACACTTCAATTCTACTACTTAACTTAGGAATTTTCTCAAGCCTAGGTTTTTAGCTTCTCACATAGTAACGGTTTCAATCAATGATATGACAGTATAAATAATCTAATAAAATAAAATAATAAAAAACATAAAATATAAAAAGGAAAAGCAAATAAATAAATGAGAAGCAAAAAAATACATAAACAAACAAAAGCAAAAACCCTAAATCTAGAGGTTATGATGGACTCTTCTTATGGAAGTATAAGGACTCCCCAACAGAGTCGCTATCATCCTTTATTCGTTTCTAATGAACAGAGAAATAATGACAAAACCTAATTTCAAGGGTGAGACACTAGGATTTGGGAGTTGGTTAAGTGAGGGGAAGGTGTTAGGCGCCTCTCACCTCTATTGTACTCAATGAGATCATCCTCAAGCTCTAGGGTTATTATGTTTACCTAAGGGAATTTTTGCTTAGTTTATTTAATTACAAGGGATATGTCATTATTAAAGAAATGTTTGATTGGAAAGAATGACACAGAAAATGTTTTTGATTATTGTACTTGCTAGAGTATTATAACTCTATGCCTACGTACCCTTAAGTTCATTAAAGGACCGGAGTTTCGTATTTCATCTAAAAAATATTTGTTTGTTTATTTGTTATTTTTAGATTTTGAAAGTTCTCAACGCATCGGAGGTGGAGAGATGCTTGATTTTAAAAATGTCTTGATGTCCAAGGGCAGATGACTTATTGTTTGAATGTGTAGAATTGGTTTTAGTTGACTTGTTAATTACAAAATGTTATAGTTAATTTGATTTAGAAATTAGATTAGATATTATGTATACATAATTGTTTTAACCAAATAAGAAAAACATTAAACAAACTAATTATAAAAATAGATTAATGTTATATTTTATGTCCCTTAACCCTAACTATTAATCTTAATTTAGATTAGGTGAAACTCTCCACTTATTCTAAAAATTAATCCTATTTCTATTCTAAAATTATCCTAATTAATTAATATTAACTAATTAATATATTCTTGTTCTTTTTTATTTATATTATAAGGGGAAATACTAATTATCAATTTAAATAAACTACATAGGCATAATTATGCTCAATTATTCTAATAAAATCAATCTTAACCTAATCCTAAAAATTAATTGAATTCTTAATTATAAATAACCTAATTAATCATGATATTAAATTTTTTTTATTATCAAGATAAATAGGATGATTAACCTCTAAATTATTTTTATTAACCTAACTAATACTAACCATGCTAATTAATTATTTATCTATTAATTAATAATCTTAAGTAAAAATAAAATAAAATAAAAAAAATAAACTAAATCATAGGGTGTATATCTAACTGTAGAAGCAATGGGCTATATGCTTGGGGGTGTGAAAATCAATGGAAAAGAGCCCAAAAGCTTTGAGGCCCACTGATCGTGACTTTATGTGTTGGTCGGATAGAACTGCAAGCATACAGTGTATCACGTAGTTTTAAAAGATTGTCGAATCCACAGGGATTAATAATCAACCTAAAGTGATTTATATTGCGTTGTAAATCTAAGTCTTAATGTCACCGAATAAAAAGGGACAGAAAAATAACTAATACTGACGGGTTTAAAACAAATAACGAAACGAGATCGAAGAATGATTTCTGCGCTCCTAAGGGACTCTATAGATTCCGGGTGCTAACAAGGGTCTCAAGTATAGTTCTGTAGGAATTTCCGGCTTAAAAACTCAATTTCACACTCTCACGCGATTGATCGAGTCACACCTAATAACCCCAAAAAAAATTTCTCGCTCGGTCGGTAGTTAATAGACGTATTGTGAAAACTAACAAAACCTAACTGAAGCATAAAGCGCTCTCGTTGTGTTTAAGTCCAGTGCTCAATGTCTACTATCCTGTGATTACCTCAAACTCTCGCTCTATTGGACACACCTTAATGCATTTCTCACTCTCATAACAAAACACTGTTAAGCGACTTCTCGCTCTCACGATAAAGCAACCTAAATTAGAACTAGACACTAAAGGCAGATTATAAGACATGCATAATTAACACAGGTGGTTTCTACAGAGTCCCGTGGAAACGACGGTCCTCAAACTAGGGGCTCATACAAATTTAGCCTGACATATTAAATTCTAAGACTAACATGTTAACATTGCTGGAAATTAAAACATACATGTTGGTTAATTCTAAGTGAAAATTCAGAATTAAGTTTTTGGGGTAAAGTTTAGTTATATAGCAGACACATGCAAATAGTAAAGCAATAAATAAATGCAAGAAGTAATAACCTATAAATTGCAAGGAATATAAACTGAATCGAAACTTTTATTAACTTAAATTTTGATCCAAGTACATCAGCAACAACAGAAAAAGAAAATACAATAGTATAACAATTGCTCAGTGTATAGTTCGGGTATAGAATTTGGCAGTGCTTCCGCGGGGTTCTTGCATATGAAATGCAGGCCCCTGGAGTCCTATTTATAGAGGAATTTTGGCTCCAAGAACAGAGGTTTGAATTCAAGTTCAAACCAAAGAAAACTGCCAGAAATTGCCTCTGAAAATTGCTCCCGCTAGTAATGGCGATCGCCGTCTCCTAATGGCGAGCGCCGTCTCCTAATGGCGAGCGCCATTTGGTTGAATCAGAATTCCCTCCTTTTTTTAGCATGGTGAGCACCATTTGGATGAACGGAGACACATGGTGAGCTCCATTCAGCTTGGACGTGCCAGAACTTAGGATTTTCTTCACTTTTCCTTCATTCTTCAGCTTACTTTGATACTTTTCTTCTACATGACTGATATGACACTTGTCAAAGCAAAACAAAGGAAAACATAAGCAAATAACAGAGAAAACGGTAGAAACTCGATAAAATAACAAGTAATAATGCGCAAATTGAATCGAATTAAACAATACAAAATCGAGTCATCACCCACGTCTAGAAGGAAAAGGTCCACATAGAGCCCAAAATCTCTGGACCTCATGATCAAGATCTGATGGATATCCTTGCATTTAATCTTATACTTTGATTTGAATTACTGGTAAAGGTATGTGGAATGTGTGCTTGAAATGCAAAGTCAACAAAGGCTTAGAGAGGACACGCGTGCATATTGACTGACTTGAGTCGACATAATGATTGGCTGGGGGGAAACCACCTAAGCGTCACATGGATGTAATCTAAGGGGAGTATATAAACTGTTTCACTTTAGAAATGGATCATTTCAAACCTTCCACTCTCTCTTCTCTTCCCCCACATTCTCTTTATTCTGGTCTCTCTCTAAACTCTGAACCTCCGACAATCCTTCTTCATGATCACCACTACCTAAATCATCGTCCCTTTCCAGTTCCCAATTTAAGTTCAACCGAAGATATTCAAACATTCAACCTTAACTCCCCAGATCTTCAACCTTGCCCAGAAACACCCAAAGAACCATAACCCTAAGATGAATCCTAACCCCTTTCGTGAGGAACCCCAACCCTAAGAAAATGAATATTAATCTTCTTACTCCAATAAACTCTAACCTCGACCTATATACTTCCTTCTCTCACTCACATTCATACCAAACCTTGGATGATCCATAGATTGACCCTCTTTGAACCCCAATTAAACATCCAAATTCCCAAAATCAAACCAAAAATTTTCAATCCCAACTTTAAAACACAACCACAATAAAAAAAACAAGCAAGCAAGTACAACAATACAAGTCAGAAACTATATTATGAAGCAAAAAGGAGACCAAACTATGGAATTGAGGAGTGTTCTAGTCAGCAAGGTAACTACTTTGATCTTTTCTTCTTTTCCTTTGAATCAATCTGTCATGACTGCTTCTCCTCCTTCTTCTAACTCTTTCTTTCTTTTTTGCTTGTGCGATGTCTCTCTGGATTCAGATGAAGGTTGAGTTCAAGTATGATTAAGGTTTTGATGTGAAACCCTAATCAACTATGTTGATGAACTTTAAGTGAGGATTTGGGGATTACATAAGCAATTGGTCCTTAGGGTTCAATTTTTTCGCCCATTTTCATCTGAATTTCGTATGAATTTATATATTGAAATTAGGTTTTAGCAATTAATCTGATTTGTTGTATTTAGAAGTTTTCTATTTGATTGTATTATAACTAATTTGAGATTGATTTAGATTTGATTGTAACTGAGATTCGATTTAGAATTAGAATTAGGGTTTTTTTGCATTTTGATGTACTCAGTCCAATTCACTTGTAATTTCAAAACTTCAATGTATCTTGCAATAAAATAGAAGATTCGATTCACTCTATTTTTCCAATATTTGGTTTAGTTTCTTCTGATTTGCACATATTAGGGTTCTAGAATAGACTTGGGCTTGAGACTTGTTGACTGAATCTGATCCTAAAACTAATTAGGTTCACCATTAAAAACACTTAATAGCAAAATCGACTAAATCATTAATCTGACAATTTTGACTTTAAAAATAAATTAATTAGATAGTAAATTATTTAATCAGATAACAAAACCAAATATCAAATAGTAAAATAAACCACAAAACTAAGAAAGTTAAAATGATAATTACTTTATAATTCTAATAACTAAATTAACTCCTAATTATTAAATAATATATTATAATATTTTTTTACTTAATAATATAATATTAATCTAATCAATTCTAAATAATGAAATATTGGATAATAATAACACCCCAAAATAATATTAATAATAAGTCTATATACAAAGACCCAATTAAATTCTAATGACCTAAATATTTTAAATAATTATTGAATAGCTAGATATATTCTAATTAACTTTTAAAATGTATATTTTTTAACAAGTTAGTACTAAGCGACCCTTAAGCCTATAATATTTGATCATATTAAGTAAAACTAAGAACTATATTCTAAATGAAAAAGTTAAAAAGTAATCTTGACTTAGACTAAAGATTAACGCCTTAGAATAATTTTAAAAAGGCAAAATAGTCTCCCTTTGACATTTTAGATCATTGGGGTTGATCAGATGACTTATATGAACTATGGGTATGTTAGTTAGTGATCCAAATCTTAAGTTAGCTGAAAATGAAAAGAAAGGTGGTCAAAATTTGGGGTACGACAACAACAGTTATGGTTAATGAATTTCATGAAAAAGTTAGTTTTGAAGTTAACTCTGTTAGTATTTTGTTAAAGTTAGTTAGATATTGAATTGAAATGTTAATTGCTAGAGGTTAGGGTGAGTTAGTGTTAGTTAGATTTGTGAAGAAGTTAGTTAAGGTACTTAACAATGTTACATTTTCTGTTAATGACAGTTGAATTAAATTTGACAGTTGGTGAAATTAATTAGTTGGAGTTATTGTCATGTTAGAACTTAATTGAGGTGAGTTCAGTTATTAGGATAATTGACTTAGTTAGTTAAATGATGAGTGAAGTATATTGAAATTTGGAGGACTAAGTTGTTATGACATTTGATGCAATATTTCATGCTTTGAGTTGCCTACTACGTGAATTAGAATTGGCTATTTTTGATGTGTTAATGAAATGGAACTGTAATGAAGTTTTGAATTGGAGTTATGTGAATTGGAATTAGCTTGGTTTGTTGTTCAATAGTTGGAACTAGTTTAGTTGTAATTCGAACTTGATTGTTGAATGAACTGAAATGGAAACGAGTTCAATTTGTCAAGTTGATTTGAAGAGTTGTAAGTTGTGAGTTAGGAACTGACTTCTTGAATTGTTATAAATAGTTAGGAACTGAATTATATTGGAACTTGTTATACTTAACTTGTGAATTGTTTGGTATTGAACTGAGCTGATAACATTGCATTAGAATCATGTTTAGTTGATTTTGAATGGGCTGTTAAGGGTTGTTAATGTTTATATTACCCTGATAGAGATGTTGCATTAGAATCATGGGAGGTTAATTCAAATGTTATGCTAGAAGATACATGAACTAATGTGGAATTGTTATCATATGCTTTGGTCAATGCTAGTTATGTTAGGGTGCAATGGATTGAATTGGAAATGGTGTAGATGGTTAATATCATGTTAGAAGGATATGAATGCATTGAATGTGTATATGTAAATGGTATGTTGATTATGTACATGATAACTTGTTAGATTGAAATTTGGCCTTGTTTGCTGCAGGTAGCTATTGTGCATATAGGATGGCTTGGCATGCAAGGCTTGATCAAGGTGCTTTCATGAGTATAATTTGGAGGCTTAGAGAACACAAAGATGGGATGATCCTAAGGATGAAGGAAAAGTGGGATTAGGGATTAGGATTAGGTAGTTGACTTTGGTCAACTGTTTGATCAAAAAGTCAACAGTTGACTTTGGCCAATTGTTTGACCAAAAGTCAACGGTAGGTCATCAAATGTAATTTTAAATGTAAACTTGTAATTTGGATCTTTTTGTAATGAAATGGATGTGTTTGGTAATGAAATGGCTTTTTGAAATGAATTGTGTAACTTGTGTTTCAAGAAAGTATGACTTCCCTCCAATTTCCAATTTTGAAATATTTAATCTTGCACTTGAATATGAACTTGAATGAATCCATCTTGATTTCTTTGACTTGAATCCAAATTGCAAAGCCTTGAATCAAGTGAACATCCAAATAAACTAGTCATGTAGGTCTTTCATAAAGAATGGTCAACAGAAAGTCAACCTTAGAGTTGACTTTTGTTGACCAAAATCATATATGAGAACGACTTTCAAATCTCAATGCCATGATGCAATCCATAGTAACCAAATATCGTAGTCCAATAATTAGGGTTCCACTTGATCCATAAAGAATGAACCAACCATCCTTGTTGTGCCAAAATAGTCAAGACATAACATAATGAGATCCATCAACTTGATCCATATCTTTGTATCATAAATAGAAAAATCCTTGAATCAATGATGCTTATTTGAAAATGTGCAATTGTAAATGAATGAATTAAATGCCAATGAGTATGTAGATGAGCCATAGACCAAAAACAACAATAAAAATGAAAATGGGTTGGGCAAATTTTGGGGTATGACACTCATGTCTAGCTCTGTGTTTGACAAAGAAGCTGCTAAAGAGTTGGAGAGGATATACCCTTACCAAAATAAAACGTTTGTCCAACATGATAGGCTCAAAAAAATATTCTCCAGCAAAGGGAAAGGTCTAGCAAAAGTCTGAGGTAGGACTTATGTCCCCTCTGTAGATGCACCTCCTAAGGAATGGCTACGCCATAGTAGGAAATCAACAACTTAAGTGGGCAAATGAGAGTAGTCTGTGTTGTTTATGGTTCTTCATACAGAGACAACTCTCAAGTTTTGAAGAAGTACTCTTATGTCTCGCAGAACTACATGGGAAAAAATCTCATGACTAGAACTCAATGGAGGAGACACCAGAGGAACAAGATGGTTGCACGAGAGCCTGGAAGTTCCAATAAAAGGGATATCATTCAATTTGCTGATAATGTCAAACTAGTCGATAACCTGTTAAGCAAAGGTTGTTTCCTCCTTTGTCACCAATAAATGAGGATAAAAATTAACAAATGATAAAGTAGTCGAAGTCGTCGACATGGAGACAGACAACTTCAACTCAAGGTCTGAGCCATAATTAGATATCATTTGCAATATGATATATATTTTGCCTTTAGAGTACAAAATTGTCACAAAAGTGATTGAGGAAGAAGGTATTAATGAAGAGCTAGCTACCCATAAACCTCTGTGTTACTTCGTAAAAAATGACGGTCCAGTGAATAAATATTGCACAACTTTTGAAAGGCCAGACATGGCCATGCAGTAGCACCTGAAACCTTTGTATATAAGGGCCAAGGTAAATGGCTTGGGGATCAACAAGGTTCTGATCGACTATGAAGCATGTGTCAATGTTATGCCTAGTCCCTCTTGGAGAAAATATGCAAATTTACCACAAATTTAGCATGTAACAATATGGTGTTGTCCAACTATGAGGGAAAAATCAATAAACCCTTATGGGTTATTTAAGTCGATGTAGTGGTATGAACTACCACAAGGTCAACATTGTTTGTGGCGGCGTCGACAAAATCAAATTACAACCTACTATTAGGTATGGAGTGGTTTCTTGGAGTAGGATGTGTACCCTCATTTGTGCATCAGAGGATCACCATCTGGAAGCCTGATGGGATTGTCGAACACATCAAAGCGGATCAAAGTTTTTCCAAGGCAGATGTCAATCACAATGACAGACTTAACTTTGACCGAAAATTGGCGAACTTTTCACCATGTAAGCTTGTCGGAGAAGGTTGTAACTTTGAAAGGGGTGAGGTCTACTGCACAATGAACCTACATCCTCAATGCAACTTTACTTAGGAATATGAAACTATCGAAAGGTACAACCGATGGTCTGAATCTGATGAAGACCATGATTGAGTCAAATATGTTGGCTCAGATTTTAGCCTATGTGGCTGAAAACAAGATATTAGCAGCCTTCGAGGATGAATCTCAACAAATTTTGGTTGTCTTAAGTCTGAGAACTCTCGGCCAAATCAATATGGTTCTACCGGTAAAATAACATCTTCAAAAAGCCGAAGGCTAGATTGCACCTATGATGATGAGCCTTTGGGGTTCGAGAAAGACCCAACGATCTCAACCAAAAAAATGCAGGCGTGTGATCTTTTAGAAGAGATAGACTTTAGAAAGGGGACGAAGAAAAGGCCAACATACATTAGTTCTAAAATTGCCCCACACTTGAAAGCAAAATTAATCAAGGTGCTGAAGGAGTTCATAGATTGCTTCGCCTAAAACTATGATGAAATATCTGGACTTAGTCGCGATCTTGTAGAATTAAAGTTATCGATCAAACCTGATAAGAAGCTAGTGAAGCAGACCCCAAGAAAGTTCGCACCAGAAATCATGTTAAAGATCAAAGCTGAAATTGAGAGGTTGCTTCAGAATAAGTTCATCATACCTACCAGGTATGTCGAATGGCTAGCTAATATTATTTAAGTTATTAAAAAAATGGCACCCTCAGAGTCTGCATAGACTTTAGAGACCTTAATGTTGCTACTCTTAAAGATGAATATCAGATGTCAGTGGCTGAGATATTGGTTGATTCGGCGGGCGGATTCGAATACCTCGGTCTCCTCGACGAATACTCTAGTTACAACCAGATTTTCATTATAAAGGAAGACATAGAAAAAAAAATGGTGTTTTGATGCCTCAGGGTCTTAGGCACATACAAATGGGTAATGATGCATTTTGGTCTGAAGAACGCTGGTTCCACTTATGAGCAAATTTATGCTCCAGTTACCCGCCTCGAGGCTATACGCCTTTTATTATCTTTTGCATGTTATAAAGATTTCTAACTATTTCAAATTTATGCTGATGATATTATATTTGGTTCTACTAACATGCAATTGGTCCAAAAAAATTCAAAGCAGCTCAGAGAAAGGACATTTGTGCGTCAATCAAAATACTACCAAGAGTTGCTTAAACGCTTTGGAATGGAAGATGCAAAGCCATTCAACACTTCAATGCCCACTAACAGGAACTTAGACAAAGATGAAAGTGGTAAGGACGTTGAGGTCAAAAGGTATAGAGAAAGTTCTATTTCATGTGAGTGCATTCTCTGTCTCTCATCCTATGAGGTAGTATCGTTTCACTTTTCTCTTTGTACGTAAGTTTTTCTTTTAAAATTCATGTATTGCTTATATGTCTCTCATATGTGATTGCATGTTTCTGTTCCAGAATGTGTGATATATTTTATGATTAATACATTTCATGTATGTTCACTTCTAAGAATTTCATTGTCAAACCATGTGTTTTGAATCTATATGTTTATAGTGGCTTCATGTTATTATATCATTACCATATGTGTGTCATGCCCTTATATCTTCAAATTAAAAGTATTTTTGAAGCGCTTAGTGTTTGTGCATGTTATTTATCGATTTTTACATGAAAAATGAAGTTTTTGCATGATTTTTTTCCAAGTTCACACAATATGTATCGACTCATTACCTTAGAGGTCGACCTAAAACCTTAAATTTTTTTTCAAATGTATACAGTATGTTTCAACACATATGTTATACAGGTAGACACAACTTCAAGTTTTACAAAATTTTCACTTCTGTTCAATATGTGTCGACGCCTAACTCGTATATGTCGACACATGACCCAAAAATTTTCAATATTTTTATATCAGGCATTTCAGGTCGACACATACAATTTGAAACCTATTTTTCATGCATTTTATATCTCGTCTTTCATGGTATTATGTTTCGTTCATATGCTTTTCTGTTTTGACAATGTTATGATGTGTTTGTAATAAATTCCTTATAATCTTGTATGAAATGTATGTTTATTTATGTTTAGAAAATTTTAACTTTAACACCATTCTAATGAAATGTGAGTGCATGTCATTGTTGTACAATTTTTATTTGCAACACCTCTGAGTTTTATATGTGTATTTTTAAGTTTTACATGATGCTTCTCACGTTTGTGGCTTTGTCTCTTTTTGATGTTGTCAAAAAGAGAGAAATCCATGTAAGAATGAATTCTCTAAGATGCACATATTTAGGGGGAACTTTTATCAAGACATTATATAATTTGTAAGTTTCGCCGTCATAAAAAAAGGGGAGTATATGAGTGAACTTTCATTTTACAAATGTGTTGAATGGTGTCAAAACTAGGACACTTAGTATTTGTGTATATTGGATTGTATCCTCTGTGTCTAGATGTGAACTTTAACCTTAGAATACTTAAAATCAATATAGAAATGTGTTTATAAGTTAAAATTAAGATTTTATGTGAAAACTAGTGTACAGGTCGACACGTGCATGTACATGTCAATACACGTTGTTGATTTTGCAAAACCAAAGCTTCTGTAAATTTCAGGTTGACGCATCCAATTTTCAAGTTGACACATTCAGCTTTCAGGTTGACACGTCCAATTTTTAGGTTGACATATACTGAGTATTTTTGCAAAATTAAAACTTCTATAAATTTCAGGTTAACACATCCAGTTTTCAGGTTAACACATCCAGTTTTCAGGTAGACACATATTGAGTGTTTTTTTGCAAAGCCAAAGTTTTCGTAAAATTCAAGTTGACACATAGAAGCAAAAATGCTTCTATAGGTCGGCACATGTGATTTAGAGGTAAACACATCCTGTTCAAATTTCCAACAACTTACACACACAGACACACACGTGCACTCTCACACACACACACACACACACACACACACACACACACACACGCACGCACGCGCACTCACACACTTATGTAAGCATGCACATATACACACAAGCATACACACGCACGCACTTACACATACACACACACAAGCACACACACACAAGCACATGTGCGCCCCCTCCTCCCTCCCTCAAACACACATACACGCACACACGTTCACACACACACACACATACACACACACACACATACATACATACACACACACACACACACACACACATATACAAGGGAATAGAATAAGATATAATCAACATCAAATTTGGGATTTAGGGGTTTGAATTTCCATTTCTCTCTTGTATTCAACATTTTGCAAAGATTATTGAATATCTCAATTCCTTTTGGAATTGGAGGCAGACGTACCCATAGTGAGGACAATTGGGGAACTGCCTAAATAAATCCATGTGTGTTATCTCTCTCTCTCTCTCTCTCTCTCTCTCTCTCTCTCTCTCTCTCTCTCTCTCTCTCTCTCTCTCTCTCTCTCTCTCTTCTCTCTCTCTCTCTCTCTCTCAAACACACACACACACACACACACACACACACACACACACACACACACACACACACTTTTTCATAATTTCTTCATGTACTAAAGAAGGAAAATTTTATGCATTAAAGAAGGAATATTTCCATAGTTTCTTTACAATTTGTGAACCCATTTAGTGTGCAAATTTTATATATTGATAATTCCTTTAGTGTTGAAATATTTCAAACTTTTTTTATTAAGATAACTGTAATTTATAAAATTGCAATTGGATTTTTACATCAACAACATAAAGGAAAATTCAGCTTGGTGTTTATTGCACGCCAAGTGTTTGACAAATCGTCATTGTCAATTTTTGTTTCTTAATTTCATTAGAAACTTATTATCGAAGTGTAAAAATTTTCAAACTTATATTTGAAAAACTTATTGATTTGTTTTCTCATCATTATGGTATGTTAATTTCATTTTGTTATGGTTTAAATATGCATATCTGGTTCTTTCTATAATAGTTTGGAATAGACGAGTGTCGATCCGAAATCGCTTTTGCTTGCCAAAGAAAATATTTTAAAAACATATTTGTAATCAAAGAAAATTTATTAGCAGTCTATTCACCCTTGCCCCCTCTAGATCATTTTACTCGTCTAGCAAGTGGTGTTTGAGTTTGGTTTATCTTATGTGTCGCTACTGCGAAAATAAGGTGGCGGCAAAACAAAAGAGTCGCCACCTTTCGTTATTTATCCCACAGAAAGGGAAAGGAAACGATCGGAAAAAACCTGACGAAAAGGTATAAGATAAGGTCATCGCAATCATGTCTGGGTTCGGGAGTCGGTTACGCAAGGGGAAGGTATTAACACCCCTCACGTCCGTCGTACTCGACGGGATCCATGCTTGTTGTGTTTATCTGACGGGTTGTTTATCTATCTACGCTAAAAGGTTGGTCTGAAAAGAAAATGAAAATAAAGGTGACTCGACAGAGCGTCGCTGCTCTAGGCCTACGTATTCCCTTTGTGCAATGGGAAAGTCAGAGTCAACGTAGTTCGGCTAACTACGGGTAGAAAGGGGGGAAGGTTGCTCGCCAAGATATTGCATCTTGTGCCTACGTACTCTCAACAGGCTTGAGAGATCAGAGCTAATGTAGTTCGAGCTAAAAAGGGGACACATGTTTGTCTTTTTTATCCGAGTAAGAAGAAAGCACTATAATATCCATCACACAAGCAATACATGGCTTTTGGAGCCATAACCATACAATTGTCCAAGTGAAAGTGCCAATTTATGAGTCAACTTGAAAAATAAGGAAAAAATAGTAAAATGCATCTAAAAATGCCAAATAAATTCTACAAGCAGCTAAAAAGTGTTAGTAATCAGAGGTTAAAAATATAGAGGAAGAATCCAAAAGTAAGTGCCTAAACAGAGGGCAAACATAAAGGGTGCTCCAGAACTAAGGCAAACTAAAACATGAACAAAATGGCACTCAAAACCAATTAAAATGGTACAAAAAAATCCATAGAAAAATACACATAAATCCCTCAAGATGTACACAATAATACCACAAAATATTAGGAGTTTATTTGTTGTTTTGGTACCTCAAAAAAATTCTACAAGAAAGATGGTACAATTTCGTATTTTTAATGACTATTAAAAATAGAAAAAATCAAACAAATTGAAAATAAATCCAAAATCAGTTTTTCCAATTCCTGGAATCTCTAATCACGTCAAAGATTATGGTGTAAAAGTTTCAAGAATTAATGAGCAATTTTTATATTTTTCATGCAATTAAAGGAAACGAGCAAGAAATAAGAAAAATAAGGAAAAACAAAGAAATTAAACAAACACGTGTGGTGGATAGCAAAAATAATTAGTGCATTTCTGGATTGGGCCCGTGCGTGGGGGTGTGGATAACAAGTCACTTAAGCTCATGTTGAGCTTTAAGTGAAACGGTGATGTGGCACATTCGTGATCTTTGGATTTGAGTACTAAGTCATTCTTTTCCACACGATCCAACGGTTATGACTTTATCTTCTCCATTTGAACACTTGGAAGAGGGAAAATATGCAGCCCGTGAACAGTGCAGCCGCGGTGACCGTGAGGGGTGGTCGGAATTCTCTCCCAACTTCTATCTCTCTCATTTCTTCATGAAAATCAACGTTTCTTGAACCAAAATTGAAGCATTTTTCGTGGGGAACTCAAATATCATACTTAATTGAACTATAAACCTTCAAATCTCCAAACTCGTGTGCCTCTCAAGAAATACCAAGAACACAAATTCTTCATGAAACTTCCCCAAACATTACCAGAAACGTGATTCATGTCAAGGGTGATGTAGTGGTGCAAAAATGGTGCAAGAAAGATGCATAATTAATGAGTAATCTTGATTTTCCGATACCTCTGAAAATGGAGTTGTGGAGCTTCAATGGGACACGAATTCTTCTGGAAAATTGTGTAGAATCACTCAATAATAGTTGTTGAAGGTGTTTGGATAGGTGAGAAGGCTTGAATTGATGAAAAATGAAAAACTCAAAAATCACTTGGAGCTCACTTTTTCAATTACTATAACTCTGCTCATACACCAAAATTATCCAAAAAAATGATGAATGTACTCCATAGATTATATAGAAGATGTTTGTGACAAATTGGAGACCCAATTGTGGCTTGAACATCAAATTGGATTTTTGGATTTTGTGAAGTTGGAAGCCCATTGAAGTGCTTCAATTCATGGCCAAAATCCCTTGTTTTTGACTCAATTCTCTTCCTTGTAGTGTAAGGAAGATCAAAGGCTCATAATCTCCCCTTGTTTGGATCTTAATGGCTAGGATCCATTATGTTGCTTAACCATGAAGAAAGCTTGAAATAGTACATGAACCATGCCTCAAATGCAATTTATTTTGTCACCAATGTTCTTAAAACATGTTTTCCATTTAAAATGAGTACAAATATGACTGTTTGATTTAATTTTGGCAAGATCACAAACTAGGCTTTTCACCTGCTTTTGCCAAAATCTCCTTCCACCAATCTTCAACTACAAGCTAGCCCATTGACAACTTGAGGTTTGGTTGACCAAATGACCCCATTTGGAGCAACTTTCATGTTGGAAAAAATTCCATTTGAGTTATGCAAAGTGGTGAACTTGACCTGTAATTTTATGACCTGTAATCAAAGTTTCCCAAAATACCCCTGACTTGTAACCTGCATAACTTGAGTTCTACAAATCAGATGAAAGACTTCTAGTACTCTTTGGAAAGCTAATATCAAGACCTACAACTTTCATGTTTCCCAAAAGTTTAGGAGAAACATCCTTCTTGGTCAAAAATGTCCTGGAAGTTGGTTGACTTTTGACAATGAAAATTAAATTCACCTGAGGACCTGTAACTTGTCAGCCTCATAACTTGAGTTCTAGAAATCCGATGAATGACTTATAATACTCAAATTAAAGGTATGAACATGCTATACAAGTCTCATGTGGATATCAAGATAAGATGAGGCTTGAATCTTGAGCTATGTGGTCTTGAAGTTAGGCGCTAAACTAGGAGATTTTACACTGACAAGCATAGCAACCCTAGCCTAGCAACTTCTCACACTCTTTCATATTGATGAAATGATCTTGGAATAATCTTTGGCATGTCTCAACACAACATCACATGATCATAAAGACTTGGAATTGAGTCTTAATCTCCTTCAGTTCAACTATTGACCAAGCGAAAACCCTAATTGCACCAATCTTGACTGTGGCTTCACACACTTGATATAATAACTGATATAAGCTTCAAAATAACCCTCAAGGTCTCCCATGAGTTCTCACAATGTTCTCCACCCATAACCATGGATTCAAAACCACTTGATGACCTTCATATAACTCCATGAATAGGCTTAGACCTTTGATAGCCCTCTCTTGATAAGCACACGCCTCTCAATCCCCTATTCATGGACTATGGTATGCACATGCTAATGATATGAATGCAATGATAAATGCAATGAAACGTAAGCCAGCTAAAGCGAAAAGTTGGGGCAAATTTTGGGGTGTAGCAGCTGCTCCTATTCAAACGACTTGGACCAGACTGGTTGAGAGGTGAAGAACCTTCAGCCAATCGAAGTAAAAGGTGATTGAATATCGACAAACCCGAAAATTTGCAACTTGTACGAACACAAAACAGCGAATGTTAACCAAAAGTTGGGATACCGATATGCCAAGGATAATAATCCAATATAATCTAAAATTCATCTAAAAGATGCCAACCAAAAGTCGGGGAAACGCCCGGAGGACACCAACCGAGAGTTGGAACAACCAAAGGCCAACGGATACCAACCAAAAGTTGGGAAACCACCAAAGATACCAACCAAGAGTTGGGACAAAACTAACAACAAATACCAACCAAAAGTCGGGATAGCGAACTCGGAATACCAACCAAGAGTTGGAAGAACAAACAATAGGGTACCAACCAAAAGTTGGGGTGACAAAACCTCGGATACCAACCAAGAGTTGGAACAAAAATTAACAGATACCAACCAAGAGTCGGGATAACGTCCAACAGGTACACCAACCAAGATTTGGGAAACAACTGAAGGCTACCAACCAAGAGTTGGAAAATAAACTCGGGAATACCAATCAAGAGTTGGAAAAACAAACCACGGCTACCAACCAAAAGTCGGGATGAAACAACCAACAGATACCAACCAAGAGTTGGGAAACAACTAAAGGATACCAACCAAGAGTTGGAAAACGAACCAAGGAATACCAACCCAAAAGTTGGGATGAAACGAACAACAGATACCAACCAAGAGTCGGGAAACAACTGGAGGATATCAACCAAGAGTTGGAAGAAAACTCGGGATACCAACTAAAAGTTGGAAAATAAACCAAAGATACCAACCAAGAGTTGGAAACAAACCACGACTACCAACCAAGAGTCGGGATGAGACAACTGAAAGATACCAACCAAGAGTTGGGAAACAACTGAAAGATACCAACCAAGAGTTGGAAAATAAACCAGGATACCAACCCAAAAGTTGGGATGAAACCAACAACAGATACCAACCAAGAGTTGGGAAACAACTGAAGGATACCAACCAAGAGTTGGAAACAAACTCGGGAATACCAACCAAGAGTTGGAAAATAACTACAGATACCAACCAAGAGTTGGGAAACAAAGGTACTAACCAATAGTTAGAATCACCATGGAACACCATTGATCAAAGGTCGGAACACAAGCTGCTAACCAAGAGTTAGGATTGCTGGGGAAACAAGGAATACCAACCAGGAGTTGGGATAACAACACTGCAGGGGATAAAGTCCGACCAGAAATCCGGAACTAAAATGGCTAACCAATAGTTAGAATCAACGGGACCTACTGACCGGGGATGAATTTACAACGGCTTAAAACTACCAACCAAGAGTTGGAAACAAGTAACTCTGCTGTGGAGGAACAGGGGTACCACCTAATAGTGGGAACAACGAATAAAGACCACCAACCAATAGTCAGAACTGCAAGGAAAATCACCAACCAATACTTAGAATCAAAGCATCAACCAATAGTTGAAACCATAGAATAAAAGCCACCCACCAATAGTCAGAACAACGAGTAGATTGTCAACTAATAGTCGGAATAACGAGGAAACTACCAACCAAAAGTCTGAACAACGAGGAGGACTGCCAACCAATAGTCAGAACAACAAGGAGACTACCAACCAATAGTTGGGAGAGTCGAAAGAAGACCACCAACCAATAGTCGGAAGAGCGCATAAAGACCACCAACCAATAGTCGGAATACCAACCAATAGTCGGAAGAGCGAAAGAAGACCACCAACCAATAGTCAGAACAATGAAAAAAGACCATCAACCAATAGTCGGAACAATGAAAAAAGACCACCAACCAATAGGTGGAAGGGTCGAACAAAGACCACCAACCAATAGTTGAAAGAGTAAACGGAGGACTATCAACCAAGAGTCGAAATAACAGGGGAAGACCGCCAACCAATAGTTGGACGAGTAAAAGGGGCTACCAACTAATAGTCGGAAAAACGATTGCGAGGGATAACATCCAACCAAAAGTTGGTAAACCATACTGCTAACCAAAAGTCAAAACACGAGCCACTAACCAAGATTTAGGATCGCCAGGAAAATAAATCCTCATCAACCAAAAGTCGGAACAAAAGCCACTAACCAAGAGTTAGGATCGCAAAGATTGCCAACCAAGAGTTGGGACAAAAGCTACTAACCAAGAGTTAGAATAAAAGCTGCTAACCAAGAGTTAGGATAACCATGAAAAGTAGGTCTTCCTCGACCAAAAGTCGGAACAAAAGCTATTAACCAAGAGTTAGGATAAAAGCTGCTAACCAAGAGTTACGACAGAAGCTGCTAACCAAGAGTTAGGATAACCAGGAAAAATAGACCCTCCTCGACCAAAAGTCGGAACAAAAGCCACTAACCAAGAGTTAGGATAAAAGATGTTAACCAAGAGTTAGGATAACCAGGAAAAATCGGAACAAAAGCTACTAACCAAGAGTTAGGATAGTTAGGGGACGCTACACAAATCTGACTCCACCACAGGAGACTACCAACCAAAAGTTGAGATGATCACCCAAAATTATCAACCAAGAGTTGAAATAAAAGGCCACTAACCAAGAGTTAGGATAACGGCTACTAACCAAGAGTTAGAATAACATAGATTGTCAACCAAAAGTTGGAACGAAGATTCTGCAAAGGGGAAACCCGAGACACCCCGACTTACCAAAAACACCAGTCACCATGAATTGGACTACGATGGGGAATGCCAACCAAGAGTTGGAATAAGAGAATCAACAGACTCACAAAAGGGGGTTTGGATCAATAAGACTCTATTGGGAAGAAGACCAGACGGCCAATGTCGGGAATGCTGCCCAACCATATCCTGAATCTAACAATCTTCATTCTTAACGGTAATCGGTACCAAAACTGGCTCATGTCTCTGATGCATATGTTTGAGAATGGCGTAATGCTCCATACGAAATGGAAATGCTACGCGTTTGGGAGGATGCTATGCAACGATGCAAAATGCAAAGGGATCTCCCCTAGCAAAATAAATGCTAGAGAAGAGAGACCGGCTCCGCTGGGGAAAATCGGGTATCATAGAATTACTCTAGCAAAATAAATGCTGGAAAGGAGAAACCGACTCTGCTGAGGAATAACATAAGGTGCCAAGTATGATTAGACTCTCCTGGGGATAGCTTGCGCGTGCCAATGATGATTAGGCTTTGCTGGGGAAAAACAAATGAAGTTTTCCTGCGTACCAATGGCAATTGGATTCTGGAATGATGCGTCAACACGGATTGGGCTTCCTGACAACCACCAATAGGCCTTGAGATGTAGATTATTCGTGATAGGTCAGTTACGGCTGACGCTGGAAATATCCTGTCTAGATTCAAAGGTTTTGGTTGAAGGGTCGAGGGATAGTAGCACGACTTCCCGACATTCGTCTTGAACTTGAAGGTCGATCAAACCTGCTTGAGTAGCTCTGACGATACAGAGAGGAACAATTCCTTTGACTTTCATATTTTGCCCCAGCCTGTGGGATCTCTGTGGGGATGTTCCTCGAAGGGAAATCTGCAATCTCTGTACCATGATCTGCCTCAGCATCTTGAACCTCGAAGAGGTGCTTCATATTAATTTCCCCATGGGCAAGAAATAACTTCTGCGCTCTTAGGGTGACCAGCCCCTGTCTGGAAATGACTTTGCCCCTGATTGGCTAATCTGTGGGGAAATACCCTGGTCGTCCTCGAGAGATTTATCAAATCTCGACCTGACTGCTTCAGATTAACTGACTTCTGGATGGATAACTCCCATGCTGTGATCGTTTGACATAGCTTGCCCCAGTTCACCAGAATTCATGCATTCTACATTCTATTATGGTCAGACTTTCCATTGTGGAAAATTTCCTTCAGTCAAGCGCTTACTCGCTAGTAAAACAAGTTGTTCTGCATAAAATACATATTAAATGCAACATATATGACAGTTTTGAAACTTCAATCTGTTCACTGGAAAAAATTTGTGACATACAATGTATGAATCATTCATCAACATGTCAACATTAATACAATGCTGTAAGAGGAATCCTTTATTGGGAGTCAGTTTCGGTGCGATCTTTACCGAAGTATGCTTTCGAAACAAATCTGTTTCAATTAGGACTTTTTCAGGTTGTAACATGGTCAGGTTCATGGTTAAAGAAGGAAAGGATATAGGCTCAAAATTCATTTTAACCCACCCATTCTCCGTGATGTTCTCCGATCCTATATTCAGCTAATCCGACTTTAGCGTTCACCTTTCAAAGGTTGTATGACAAGAGTGACAGTTCGGGAAACCACGCATTTTCGGAGTGACAGTCATTCGCGTTTCGTCTTTGTTTGGGCACCGGTAGCCACACGATTTCGTTCTCGCTTGAGGATTTTCTCTTTTGTAATCCTTTTCGTTAGTTTTTTTTTTCATTCCCTAACTTTTGCCTGGACTAAATCTTTTGAGTTTCTTCGATTTTGAAGTCCAGCGGGATGCCCTAATTTTTGCCTAAGTCGCTTGTTTGCAAGATTCGACTTAGCAGGATTTTTCTTTGATTTTTTTTTCTTCTTTCTCTTTTTTTTGAAGAAATCGCGTGACACCGGCTTGTCTGACTTATTTGAAAAGAGATTGTGATTGTTTCACTCCTGATCGACCAGGTTTAACCATTGTGGTTTTTTAGGTACGACCTATATAGGTGTGATTTATCCTCGAACGGACACTCCTTTTGTAATTTGAACGCTTGGTCAAATTAACTGACACCTACCCTGCCCCGGGTTATGATTGAGGGTTTTTCATTTTCAGAAAGAAACTCCTACTACTAGGCTCAAAGGGGTTAACAAGGGATTATCTTCCTTATATCTCCGGTGTTTGGGATTTGAAACAATGTCTGTACATCATCAACAGGTTTTTATTCAAAAACATACATTCGGAAGCTTGTGCTTCTCAAAATTTCGTCATCCTCCCCGGATTCCACTTAAACAAGCGTTTGAAATAAAAGAAAGCAATAGAGTGAACACAAATGGATTTATTCAAAAACATGCATATTTATTTCACTTATTGATACCAATTGAAAACAACAAGCTTTACAAACGAAATTTGCAATTAAACAGGAAAGAAACTACAAATGTAAAGAAATGACATGAAAAATGCAGATTGCCAGCTTCTTGGAACTGGGCTTTCGAACTTGATTCGCCGCTGAGGCAGCCACCTCCAGAGTTACTCGTCGAAGTCAGTCTGAAAGTCTTCTGAACCTTCGTTCTCGGGGAACTTTGGGGATGAAAGCAGGAGTGTCTATCTTTCCTGTAATGCCTGGAATGAGACCCTCTGCTATACTCGTGTCGCCAGACGCGAACTTAACGGCCTTTGAATCGATCAAATCCTGAACTACGTGCTTAAAAGCTTTGCAGTTCTCAATGTTATGTTCGGGCGCCCCATCATGGAAATCACAATGGGCGTTTGCATTATAGCCAGGTGGTGGGATCCCAGTTAGTGG
This sequence comes from Lathyrus sativus, assembly GCA_963859935.3. Lineage (NCBI taxonomy): Eukaryota > Viridiplantae > Streptophyta > Magnoliopsida > Fabales > Fabaceae > Lathyrus > Lathyrus sativus. The sequence goes on from OZ012741.1 coordinate 645,829,380, forward strand.
ACGTAACTTCCGTAGTTCGACCAATCGAAGCTGAAGCAAGACTTGTAGCAACTGAGTGTAAGCCATGGGGATCTTATCAAAAATTTTGTCGGGCTGCTTCAGCCTCGGTGCATACCTCCTGGCCTTAGAAGTGTCTTGGGGAGTGAGAGATAGTTGCTGACGTGACAAATTTGGGGTCTCGGGTCGTGCCACAGGTCTTCGAGGCACATCACGCCTTGGGACAAGTTCCATGGACAAAAGCGGAGTGAGCATCTCTACTGTAGTTTTAGGCACCTGATCACCTTCTTCGCTGAGCACCTTTCTTACTACCTCTATGATCAAACCCACCTGAGTTTTCAACTGCTGGTTCTCCTCTCTGAGTACCTGCTGGTTCGAACGCAACTCTTGCATGTTCCCCATAACCTGCCTCATCTGGCCTCGGACCTCACTCAGCTCTGCTCGTACTTGTTCCATAGCCTCGTGGGGATTCCTGTGATCTTCCTGATCGAATATCCTGCAACAAACTGGTTTAGCATAGGGAATAAGACTAATGGTTCTGCGGTACCTGTTATGCAAAATGATAATGCCAAATGCAAATGCAAAAATGCAAAGATGATAATGCGAATGCAAATGCACGATGCAGCAGGAGATCAAGAGTTGATGTGCTGTTGGCTGAAAAAGACCAAAGTTCCGTTTCAACAAGATCATAACACTGATCTGATAATAAGACCCTGATATCAATGCCACTGATCCATTCTGTCGAGAAAACCAGGTTGTCTGAAGGTTAAAGTTCCCTGCATAACCCCAGCCCACTCACAGGTATGGACTTAATTCGCCGATGAGGTATGGCATCCTATACGTTCATCAGCGTCACAGACTTTCAAGAAACGACGATACGATACCCAGAAGGTGCGGCATAGTCATCTCTTGAAGCGACCTCACTTAGCTGAGTCATAGATGATCGGTCCCCAGAGTCGACAATCCTCCAAACCAACAACCCCTCAAGCCCAAAGGGCTGGAAAAGAAGTCAACCGGGAGAACCTCGTCTGAGCGTGGATTTCATGAAACGCTAGTGCCTGCAAAGCAAGCACGCGCCCACTAATTTCCACAACTAATACTAAGTACACTCAAGCCTGGGTCTGACTTCTCACTCATCAGAATCAATCCCCTCCCACAACAACACAATAAGGATATAATATAATGTTGAAAATAAACCGTGGGAAAATAAAATGCGGGAAAGTAAAGCTAAGGTACAACAGGTATGTACAAAACCCACAAGATAAACAAACAAGCGCTAGGACTGACTCGCCTAGGGGATAGGAAACGGTCCCAGCGTAGGGGATGGTAAAAGTCTCCAGCAGCTATAAGTCCCCAGCAGAGTCGCTAGTTGTCGCTACTGCGAAAATAAGGTGCCGGCAAAACAGAAGAGTCACCACCTTTCGTTATTTATCCCACAGAAAGGGAAAGGAAACGATCGGGAAAAACCTGACGAAAAGGTATAAGACAAGGTCATCGCAACCATGTCTGGGTTCAGGAGTCAGTTACGCAAGGGAAAGGTATTAGCACCCCTCACGTTCGTCGTACTCGACGGGATCCATGCTTGTTGTGTTTATCTTACGGGTTGTTTATCTATCTACGCTAAAAGGTTGGTCTGAAAAGAAAATGAAAAGAAAGGTGACTCGACAGAGCGTCGCTGCTCTGGGCCTATGTATTCCCTTTGTGCAATGGGAAAGTCAGAGTCAACGTAGTTCAGCTAACTACGGGTAGAAAGGGGGGAAGGTTGCTCGCCAAGATATCACATCTTGTGCCTACGTACTCTCAACAGGCTTGAGAGATCAGAGCTAACGTAGTTCGGGATAAAAAGGGGACACAGGTTTGTCTTTTTTATCCGAGTAAGGTTAACAAAGAGTTCCAGCAGTTGGTGTATGCAGCTCGACCATTGGAGACTTAGGCGTTACCATTTGCGGTAGAACTAAGAGTTAACAATACTCTTTTTATGAAAATGGTTTCCAAGGATTAAAGGTCCAAGAGGACAAAAAGATGTTTGATCTTTGTTTTGAAGTCTTTTACGGAAGAAGTGTTTTTTATGGATGTTTGCAACTAATATCGCACTAGAGACTATGACCTGAGAGTGAATGCGTCGCATGTCACCCAAAGGGTGCCATACTAAACATCCAAGTTGTTTAAAAGAAACTCTCCAACAACCCTTTCTCAAGTAACTTAAGGCTCGTAGCGTACGACATCAATTAACCTTTATTACTGTATTTTGATTTGTTTGAAGATGAGAAGAGAAAAGACGCACTAAAGAGGAAACTAGTTCAATCCTAGAGTTGTCATGTAAAGTTCATACTATAGTCAAGGTTAGAAGGGAACTACTTATTATTGTCATGCATGGTTAAAAGCCTAATGTCTATCACATTCCAACTTGAATAAGATGGAATGGAAATCCTAAGGGAAGGAAGACAAAAGAAGAAGAAGAAAACAATTATAAGAATGCAAACATGAAATGCAAACATGGAAGGTAAGGATGCAATGCAAGTGAGGGAGGAAATATGTGTGGGGATGGAGCCTCCACAAGCTCATCTCAACCTCAAGCCAAGTATGAAATAATTCAAGAGAATAGGAGAAGGAAAGGCAACAAGAGCAATTCATACAAAACATACAAAGGGAAGTCCTCAAGGATTCACCACTTTAGGCATGCCTTAGAGACCTCCAAAGGAGGGACCTAAACCTTCCTTAAATGACACACCAAGGTCATTGGACAGATGTTAGCATATTCTAATCATACAACCTATGCCACAAATGAATATCAAAAGGAAAATGGCAAGGAACCAAGAGAAACAAGCAAAGGAGGTACATACACCACCATATGGAATCACAATGTACAAGCATGAAAGTAAAGCATCAAATGGGCAACCTATGTAAAATATAAACAGCCACCAAATGGTCCACAATACCTATAATATGTCCACAATAAGAATCAAGCACTATAATATCCATCACACAAGCAATACATGGCTTTTGGAGCCACAACTGAAAGTGCCAAATTATGAGTCAACTTGCAAAATAAGGAAAAAATAGTAAAATGCATCTAAAAATGCCAAATAAATTCTACAAGCACCTAAAAAGTGTTAGTAATCAGAGGTTAAAAGGATAGAGGAATAATCCAAAAGGAAGGGCCTAAACAGAGGGCAAAAATAAAGGGTGCTCCAGAACTAAGGCAAACTAAAGCATGAACAAAATAGAACTCAAAACCAATGAAAATGGTACAATAAAATTCAGATGAAAATACACATAAATCCCTCAAGATGCACACAATAATACCATAAAAGATTAGGATTTTATTTGTTGTTTTGGTACCTCAACAAAATTATACAAGAAAGATGGTACAGTTTCGTATTTTTAATGACTATTAAAAATAGAAAAAATCAAACAAATTGAAAATAAATCCAAAATCATTTTTTCCAATTCCTGGAATCTCTAATCACGTCAAATATTATGGTGTAAAAATATAAAGAATTAATGAGTAATTTTTATATTTTTCATGCAATTAAAGAAAACAAGCAAGAAATAAGAAAAATAAGGAAAAACAAAGAAATTAAACAAACACGTGTGGTGGATAGCAAAAATAATTAGTGCATTTATGGATTGGGCTCGTACGTGGGGGTGTGGATAACAAGTCACTTAAGCCCATGCTGAACTTTAAGTGAAACGGTGATGTGGCACATTCGTGATCTTTGGATTTGAGTACTAAGTCATTCTTTTCCACACGATCCAACGGTTATGACTTTATCTTCTCCATTTGAACACTTGGAAGAGGGAAAATATGCAGCCCGTGAATAGTGCAGTCGTGGTGACCGTGAGGGGTGGCCGAAATTCTCTCCCAACTTCTATCTCTCTTATTTCTTCATGAAAATCAATGTTTCTTGTACCAAAATTGAAGCATTTTTCGTGGGGAACTCAAATATCATACTTAATTGAACTATAAACCTTCAAATCTCCAAACTCGTGTGCCTCTCAAGAAATACCAAGAACACAAATTCTTCATGAAACTTCCCCAAACATTACCAGAAATGTGATTCATGCCAAGGGTGATGTAGTGGTGCAAAAATGGTGCAAGAAAGATGCATAATTAATGAGTAATCTTGATTTTCTGATACCTCTGAAAATGGAGTTGTGGAGCTTCAATGGGACACGAATTCTTCTGGAAAATTGTGTAGAATCACTCAATGATAGTTGTTGAAGGTGTTTGGATAGGTGAGAAGGCTTGAATCGATGAAAAATGAAAAACTCAAAAATCACTTGGAGCTCACTTTTTCAATTACTATAACTCTGCTCATACACCAAAACTATCCAAAAAAATGATGAATGTACTCCATAGATTATATAGAAGATGTTTGTGACAAATTGGGGACCCAATTGTGGCTTGAACATCAAATTGGATTTTTGGATTTTGTGAAGTTGGAAGCCCATTGAAGTGCTTCAATTCATGGCCAAAATCCCTTGTTTTTGACTCAATTCTCTTCCTTGTAGTGTAAGGAAGATCAAAGGCTCATAATCTCCCCTTGTTTGGATCTTAATGGCTAGGATCCATTATGTTGCTTAACCATGAAGAAAGCTTGAAATAGTCCATGAACCATGCCTCAAATGCAATTGATTTTGTCACCAATGTTCTTAAAACATGTTTTCCATTCAAAGTGAGTACAAATATGACTATGTTTGATTTAATTTTGGCAAGATCACAAACTAGGCTTTTCACATGCTTTTACCAAAATCTCCTTCCACCAATCTTCAACTACAAGCTAGCCCATTGACAACTTGAGGTTTGGTTGACCAAATGACACCATTTGGAGAAACTTTCATGTTGGAAAAAATTTCATTTGAGTTATGTAAAGTGGTGAACTTGACCTGTAATTTTATGACCTGTAATCAAAGTTTCCCAAAATACCCCTGACTTGTAACCTGCATAACTTGAGTTCTACAAATCAGATGAAAGACTTCTAGTACTCTTTGGGAAGCTAATATCAAGACCTACAGCTTTCATGTTTCCCAAAAGTTTAGGAGAAACATCCTTCTTGGTCAAAAATGTCCTGGAAGTTGGTTGACTTTTGAAGATGAAAATCAAATTCACCTGAGGACCTGTAACTTGTCTGCCTCATAACTTGAGTTCTAGAAATCCGATGAATGACTTCTAATACTCAAATTAAAGGTATGAACATGATCTACAAGTCTCATGTGTATATCAAGATGAGATGAGGCTTGAATCTTGAGCTATGTGGTCTTGAAGTTAGGCGTTAAACCAGGGGATTTTACACTGACAAGCATAGCAACCCTAGCCTAGCAACTTCTCACACTCTTGCATATTGATGAAATGATCTTGGAATAATCTTTGGCGTGTCTCAACATAACATCACATGATCATAAAGACTTGGAATTGAGTCTTAATCTCCTTCGGTTCAACTATTGACTTAGGGTTGACCAGGCGAAAACCCTAATTGCACCAATCTTGACTGTGGCTTCACACACTTGATATAATGACTGATATAAGCTTCAAAATAACCCTAAAGGTCTCCCATGAGTTCTCACAATGTTCTCCACCCATAACCATGGATTCAAAACCACTTGATGACCTTCATATAACTCCTTGAATAGGCTTAGACCTTTGATAGCCCTCTCTTGATAAGCACACGCCTCTCAATCCCCTCTTAATGGACTATGGTATGCACATGCTAATGATATGAATGCAATGATAAATGCAATGAAACGTAAGCCAGCTAAAGCGAAAAGTTGGGGCAAATTTAGGGGTGTAACATTATGCTTCAAATTCGCTTATTAGATTATAGCTCCCGAACCTATAGGGGCCTATAATAGAGTGCTCGTTTTCAATGGCGAAAATTATGGTTATTGGAAGGATTGTATGCATGTCCATATTAATTCTATTGAAAGGGAAGTATGGAATGCCATCTAAATGGTCCATTTAAAATTACTGTGACAAATTGGATGGTGTTGTTGTACCTAAATCGGAAGCCCAATGCACTGCGGATGATGAGAAAAAAAAGTGGCTACATGATTGGAAAGCAAGGAGTATTCTCATATCCTCTTCAGGAGTTGATGGATATTACTATGTTTCTCATTGTACAACCACTAAAGCTATGTGAGACTCATTGTAAGTTGCCCATGACGACACAAATGAGGTAAAACAAGCTAGAATCAATACTTTGAACCAAGAGTTTGAACTTTTTCATATGAAGCATGGTGGAACCATTGTCGATATGCAAAAAAGGTTCACTCGTCTTGTAAATCGTTTGAATGCACTTTGTAATTCTGTTTCTAATAAAATTTCTTAATAGGGAATGGCAATCAAAGGTCACCACTATCAAGGAAGCTAACAATCTTTTGACATTAGATATTACTACTTTGGTAAAACCCAAACCGAAAAATAACGGGTTGGTTTGGGTCGGATTGAATGGATATATTAGACACAAATGTGCAAAAATGTTTTTAAAAAATTTCTAATTTACATCAACTAATTTTCAATAATAATATTTATTTTTTTATTTTTTTTCATTTTTTCGTATAGGTTGTGAATGTCAAAAATGACGTTTCATTTTTCTTCCTTCTCACAATTGAATATCTTATACTGTTAAATATAATTCATAGTGTAAACAGATTTGATATGATTAGATTTGATTTGAATATTTTGGGCCTTTTATGTTTTGGGCTTTTGTAAACCTAAAACTATAAATAGGGTGCCTTGCTTTGTATTCAAACACAACATAGAACAGATTTCACAGTTGCAGTTTGAGCAAGTGAAAGTTCTATAAGCAATAAGAAATCCCACAGTTGTGGGTAACACGTTCTCTCCAAACTGTTCTTCTCTCATTCTTCTCTTTCTTATTTATTCTTCTTTTCTTTTGTTGTTCTTGATAATTACTTGTTATTACCATTACTATCATATTGTGGGTTTGTTCGTCAATCTTGAGATCAAGATTGAAGGGAATTCTTCATAGGGTGTGAGGTGAATTTCCAACATTTGGTATCTAGAGCTCCGGTTGAGAGATTCAAGGAAGGAAGATAGTGATGGCGATGAATTATCCGAACGGCAACTTTCCGGTGACCTTGCCAATTCTCAAGAAAGACAATTATGAGAATTGGTGCAAGCAGATTAAGGTGATTTTTTGTTATCAAGATCTTTGGGATCTTGTGAAGGACGGAGTAACATCGCTTGGGGAGAACGTAACGGAGGCGGAAAAGGCTGCGCACAAAGAATTGAAGAAGAAGGATTATAAAGCACTCTTTATAATTCATCAGTGTGTTGATCCTGATAACTTTGAAAAGGTTAGTGATGTTGATTCAGCAAAAGAAGCATGGGAGATTCTTGAAAAGTCATTTGGAGGCGCAGAGAAGGTGAAAGAGGTGAGGTTACAAACTCACAAGAGAACCTATGAGTTGCTTCAGATGGAAGATAACGAGAGCATTACAGATTTCTTCATGAGAGTTACAAAGTTGGTGAATCAAATAAAAGTATGTGGAGAAGCGCTAACGACGAAAGCAGTTGTCTCAAAGATTTTGAGATCGTTGGCTCCAAAATTCGACCACGTGGTAGTTGCCATAGAAGAGTCAAAAAATCTGTCAGTATTGACGAAGGAAGAGCTTCAAGGGACTCTTGAGTCTCATGAACAGAGGATGGTTGAGAGAGCTGCAAGAAAGCCGAAAGATATGGCTTTGCAGGCGCAGTCAGAAAAGGAAAGAAAAGTCAAAGGTAACTGGAATGGAAACAAAGGAGGAAACCAGTCGAATCAGAAGAAACCTTGGAACCAGGTAAACAAAGAGGTGATGATGCAGGTAAAGGAAGAGGTGGTGGTCAAAAGACAGACAAAAGCCACATTCAATGTTTCAATTGCCAGAAGTATGGTCATTATTTTAGTGATTGTCCAGAAAGGAAGAGAAATCAAGAGACTGATGCAAAGCTGGCGAAACATGAAGAAGAAGAAACGTTGCTAATGGTCACAACAAGAGATGAAGAAAGATTCTAAGATCAGTGGTACTTGGACTCAGGATGCTCATCACACATGACTGGAAGGAAAGATTGGGTTGTCAATATGAAGCCCTCGTCGAAGAACACAGTGAAGTTTGCAATTGACAACACTCTAGCAGCTGAAGGTGTTGGTGATGTTCTGATTATAAGGAAAGATGGCAAAAGGTCAACAATCTCCAATGTGTTGTACATACCAGGCATGAAGAGTAATTTGCTCAGTATAGGGAAGCTTGTCGAAAAGAACTACAAGGTAGTTGTCGAAGACAAGATGATGAGAGTTCTCGACGCAGGTGGTAGATTAATCTTGAAGGCTCCAATGTCTCATAATAGGACCTTCAAGATTGGACTCAATGTGATGGAGCACAGATGTCTAGCAACTGCAGCCAGCAGAGATGAATGGTTATGGCATTTTCGACTAGGTCATCTCAATTTTAATGACATTAGAGAACTGAAGAGAAGAAATATGGTTTCAGGATTACCAGAAATCGACATTCCAAGTGAAGTCTGTGAGGAGTGTGTTCAGTCGAAACAACACAAGAATAGCTTCAGCAAGGATGCAGGAAGGAAGTCGAAAGAAATACTTGAAGTCATATACTCTGATGTATGTGGTCCAATCCAGGTGGATTCGATTGGTGGCAATAGATACTTTGTCACGTTTATAGATGATTACAGTCGAAAGTTGTTGACTTACCTCATCAAGAAAAAAAGTGATGTGATTGAGGTATTTTCCAGATTCAAGTCCATGGTCGAAAGACAGAGTGGTCGAAAGCTGAAAATTCTGAGGACTGATGGTGGTGGAGAGTATGTGTCGAAAGATTTCGATACACTATGTGTAAAAGAAGGGATTGTGCATGAGGTGGTGCCACCTTACACTCCACAGCAAAATGGGATTGCAGAACGCAAGAACAGAACCATCATGAATATGGTGAGAAGTATGCTGAATGGAAAGTATCTACCTAAAGAATTATGGGGAGAAGCAGTTTCGACAGCAACATATATATTGAACAGATGTCCGACGAAGAAGCTTGAAGGAATCACACCAGAAGAATGTTGGTCTGGTGTCAAGCCTAGTCTCAGTCACTTGAAGGTGTTTGGATCTATAGCACATAGACATGTGCTAGATCAGTTGAGAAGGAAGCTTGATGATAAGTCGAATCAGATGATCTTGATAGGGTATCATTCGACAGGAGGGTACAAGTTGTTCAACCCGATGAATAAGCAGGTAGTGATCAGCAGGGACGTGATCATAGATGAGTTTAAAGAATGGGATTGGACTGAGAATGCCAAGAAGGATTCAGTGAGAATCTCTTGTGAAGAACCAGCCACTGAAGTCGAAATAGAAGCTCGACTAGAACCAGTTGCAGATGAAGCAGGTTCAAGCCGACCTCGACGAACAAGACACATGCCTGCAAGGTTGCAAGAATGTGTAATTACATCAAATGATGTAGTCGATGAAGAGGGTGAGTTGGTACATTATGCTTTCTACACAGATGTTGAACCAGTCAATGTAGCTGAGGCATTGAAAGATTCGAAGTGGATGAAAGCAATGATTGAAGAGTTGGAGTCCATCGAAGTCAATGATACCTGGTCACTTATCGAATTGCCGCAAGGCAAGAAGGTAATTGATGTGAAGTGGGTTTACAAGGTAAAGGTAAATCCTAAAGGAGAAGTAACTCGACACAAGGCGAGACTTATGGCGAAAGGATTTCTTCAGAAGGAAGGAATCGACTTCGATGAAGTATTCGCACCTGTTGCTAGAATCGAAACAATCAGGTTGGTTATTGGTCTAGCAAATATGAACAACTGGCACACATGTCAGATGGACGTGAAGTGTGCATTCCTTAAGGGCCCCTTAGATGAAGAAGTTTATGTTGCACAACCAGCTGGGTTTGTGAAACAAGGCGAAGAAAGAAAGGTGTACAGGCTTCATAAAACCCTGTATGGACTTAAGCAAGCTCCAAGAGCTTGGAATAAGAAAATCGACAGCTTCTTAAGGGAGAAGGAATTTGTGAAGTGTACAACTGAGCATGGAGTATATGTAAGAAGAAGCAATGGCGAATTGCTTATACTATGTCTCTATATTGATGATTTGTTGATAACAGGGAGTTGCAAGAAAGAGATCGAAGATTTCAAACATGACCTAAGTGAGGAGTTTGAAATGTCAGACTTGGGAAATCTCTCATATTTCCTTGGCATCGAATTCTACAAGACAAGTAGAGGTTTGATGATGCACCAAAGAAGATATGCAGGCGAAATACTCAAGAGATTTGAGATGCAAGATTGCAACCAAACTTCGACTCTAGCTGAGCCCAGATTGCAACTGTCGAAGGATTCAGATGAAGATGATGTCGACCCAACCCAATACAAAAGACTTATTGGGTCACTTAGATACCTTTGTCACACAAGGCCTGACTTAGCATACAATGTTGGTATGGTAAGTAGCTTCATGCAGAAGCCAAAGGTATCACACCTAGCAGCGGCGAAGAGGATACTGAGGTATCTGAAAGGAATTCTCGACTATGGTATTTTGTTTCCAGCAGCTGATGAAGGAAAAGAATGCAAGTTAGTGGGATACACAGACTCCAGTTGGTGTAGTGATGCTGAGGATCGAAAATCCACAGCTGGTTATGTGTTTATGTTAGGTGGTGCACCAGTTGCTTGGAATTCGAGAAATGAACCAGTAGTGGCATTGTCATCATGCGAAGCAGAATATATAGTTGCTTCTCTTTGTGCATGTCAAGCAACTTAGATGGTGAACTTGGTCGAAGAAATCACAGGGAGGAATCATGGAGCAATTACCATGAAGATAGACAGCATGCCAACTATCAACTTGGTGAAGAATCCAATAGCTCATGGTCGAAGCAAGCACATCGAAATGAGGTTCCATTATCTTCGAGAGCAGGTAGCAGAAAGGAAGATGAAGTTGGAACACTGCAGAACTGAGAATCAGATTGCAGATATCATGACGAAGGAAGTGCAGGTTGAAGCCTTCAGAAGACTAAGAGTTATGATGAATGTAGAGAGTTTAGACACAATGAATTAGGTGGTGTGTTAAATATAATTCATAGTGTAAACAGATTTGATATGATTAGATTTGATTTGAATATTTTGGGCCTTTTATGTTTTGGGCTTTTGTAAACCTAAAACTATAAATAGGTTGCCTTGCTTTGTATTCAAACACAACATATAACAGATTTCACAGTTGCAGTTTGAGCAAGTGAAAGTTCTATAAGCAATAAGAAATCCCATAGTTGTGGGTAACATATTCTCTCCAAACTTTTCTTCTCTCATTCTTCTCTTTCTTATTTGTTCTTCTTTTCTTTTGTTGTTCTTGATAATTACTTGTTATTACCATTACTATCATATTGTGGGTTTGTTCGTCAATCTTGAGATCATGATTGAAGAGAATTCTTCATAGGGTGTGACGTGAATTTCCAACATATACTAGTTTCTATGATAATGATATAAATTATATAATTATTATAATTGGGTTGGGTAGACGGACTCGCGGATAGTATTTAGAAAATTCATTTACCGAACCAATTAACCTCAGATTTCATTGGTTTGGTTTGATTTTTACCCGAACTAAAAAAATGTTTGACCAAAACACCATGGTTTGGTTTGGGTTCTGCTTTAGTTCAAATTTGTTTGAACCAATGAACACCCCTAAGTTAAATGAGGAAGCTTAATCTTTGAAGAGTACTCAGTTGATAGATTTCAAGTGTAGAAAATCAGCATTGCTTCAAGTTACACAAAAAATAGAGTTTAACCAAAAAATAAGGGAGCTTAAACAACAAGGAAATGAGCTTAACCTTTGAACAAAGAATGGAGCTTAAACAACAAGGAAATGAGCTTAACCTTTGAACAAAGAAGAGAATGCAACTAAATTCAGATATCAGCCAAGATATTCAGTAATAAGAGCAAAGATTTGTTGTAAATAATTTATTTTAATATTCTATGTAAACATTGTAATTTCAAAAAAAAAATATTCACCTCGGTTTTCTTCTTGACCGAAGAGATAGTTAAAAGGAGAAGATAAAAAACCTTGATTTTAAAACAGAGGTGTTTAATAATCATATTTTACTATAAAAGCACTCATTAAACATATTTTTCCCTAAGACTAACTTATATGTAACCGTCCCAAACCGAGAAAATATTCACCACCATTCATTTGATCATGTGTTACTACTACAGATCTCTGAGATTGATTGCAAATGTAGAAAATAAAAATTCTCATTGTGAAACAAATCTCTAGTATCTTGCATGAGACTTGGACATGGAAAATAAAAAATCTCATCGAGTAAAAAATTTTACAATGTATTTTTATTATTCTATACAAACAACAAAATTTTAAAAAAGCGACTTATTCACCTCGGTTTTCTTCATGACCTATGTGATAGTTAAGCATTTGTTTACTATATCTAACGCCCTTAAACAAATCTTTGTCATCCATTTAATGTTTATCAATGCTCAAGAATCTATCATTAGTGATTCGTGTGAAACTTAAGGGACATCCATTATAAAAGCATGCCGAATATTGAAAATCTAACCTATATGGAACATGAACCGCTTGAACATAAAGACGTTTGAAAAATTTCTCTAAGATGGATTGAAAGAGACAAAAATTACTTGGGTTTAAGGTTTATTTTCTTAAATATTTATTTGAGCACAAAATCATATATTTGAATATTGATTTTATTTAGCTAACCCTTATTTTGTTTTGCTTCAGAATCAAATGCGTGCAAAGCCTTAGAGAATATATTTACACAAATATTTGATCTTAATCCACCTAGGGAAATTTATATTTATCTAGATCTATAGTGAATTTGATTTTTATTTTAATATTTTGTGTAAACAATGTAATATTCTGGGTAAAAAAAGTAATACTCTAGGTAAACAATGTAATATTCTAGGTAAACCATATAACGTTTTTCTTTGGAAAAAATGAAATAATTTTATCCTTCGGTTTATGTAAACCGAAAGGTAAGATAAGCTAATTTTGAAAATAATAATAGTGCAGTTGTTGGGGCTCGAACTCATGTCCATATAACTTTACCTCTGTTTTAATTCTACCAAGGTGATAAGTGGAGAGTTTTCATTTCGCTATTCGTTACCTCGCTTCTTTAGCCGAGGTATTGTGCATTTTGAATTTGAGATAAAAAGCACTTTTTGTAATATTGATTTGATATTATATAAATAATTGAAGTTATATTTTTATTTAATTTCCTATTGTGTGTAATGCATATTATTTGTGATACATTGTTAATATGATATTAGACGTATAGGAAATACTGGCCCTTAACATATGCATCTGAACTAAGGTAATTAATCTACTTACGTTGGTTGAATATGGACATGATACCTCTAGTAGTGGCATTTGAATTAAAGGATCATAATAATGCCTAATTTCACTTACGGCGGTTAAATAAGGATAGGAAACCTCTAGTAGAAGTTAGTGAGCTATACACAAAGGGATTGAGTACAGTGGTTTTGTTAGTTCGCCGTGAAAATATAACAACATTACCATTCATATTATACATTAAGCATTAACAAGGGACAATACAAGGGATTCAAGTAAAATCTAATCACTTTCTCGTTATTGAATTTAGAACCAATTTATTTCTTACAAAAACCGTTCGAAAACCCCTCATTTGCATAGGTTTTACCTTATTATATCACAATCCTCATGGAGATGATATCTTTTTATATTACTTCGGCATTATCGGTACACTTGCTGAGAAGTCATCAAGTTTTTGGCGTTGTTGTCGGGGATTGCGAATTTCAACAAGGCAATTTTTGTGCGGTATTTGTTAGGTTTTGTTTTTTATTTTTTACTTTTATATTTTTTTTTTGTTTCTAATATTAGTCTATATTTTGATTTAATTTTTTTAGAATTAGATTTGATTTGTTTTTGTTTTTATTTCTTTTTTCTTTTTATTCTTATTTAATTTTTTTATCTAGTGCAGTGCTACTAAGGTATTCTTCTTTTTATGTTTTGGACGAGGTGAAGACATACATGCAAGATGAAATCTATGCTAACTTGGCAAAGTTTGAAGCTTATTTAAAGGAACTTGTAACAAAAACTCTAATTCAAAAAAAAAATGTGTGAAATTATTTAGAGACAGAACCTTACATCAACACTGATCATTCGTGGGAGGAGGATTCATCATCTCAACTTGAAGAAGCCATAACTCAGTCTACAAATATGACTCAACTCAATTTCGAGAAAATCAATAAGCATCAAGAAACCGTGCAAAGTGATATGGAAACACCCTTCGATAATTTAGAGATGTAACTTGGTCAAGTATCTAGCCAATTAGCATTAAAATTGAGATTTAGTGGGGATTTCTATGGAAATATGTTAGATAGTCCTAGAGATGCGGAAATTGAAAAAGAAGTCAAACAGGAATGTGAGGTAGTCGATGAAGAAGGAATTGAAAAAAGAAAGAAGAAGAAAAGTACACAATATCTGATAAAGAAATAGAAGCAAGAATAGAAGAAGCGGAGGTGAAAAATATATGTGGGAAAAGAACAAGAATACAATATGAAGATTATATAGTTTTGGATGAAGCTCCGAATTCAATAATTCATTTAGACGTAGATGTCCAACAATAAAATCTTCAACAAAAGAATATTCCTATTTCTAGCAAAAAGGTTGCTGAAAAAGGATAAATAGATAAAATATTTGATGAGATTTATGTCTTGTTCGATACTATCAAGCTGAAGAGAGTATGGAAGAAAAACCTCTAATTTCTCAAAGTAATGGAATTCCTACCAAACAAGAGGAAGAAGAAGAATGATGTATTTTTCGTGTCATATATGTCGTTTTAATAACAAATGGAAAGGTCAAGTTTATGATCTTAAATAAGTGCTTAATAAGAGGCAACCCATTAGATAAGTTTTTATTTCATTTGTAATTTTAAATTTCATGTTATTGTAATTAATCATTTTTATTTTGTAGCATGTCATATTAAGGAGCAATATGACAAAGACTTGAGAAAGCGATTGAAAGAAGAAAAATAGAATAAAAATTCTCTCTAATCCTAATTTTTATCTCTAATCTCTTTGCACTTTCTAGTATTGTTGTTGTTGTTTCAGGCAATGAGACCAAAATGAAGTTGCACCTCTCGAGCATCAACATCAATTATACGAGGGCATAATGGATCAAACAGAACCAAGAATTCAACAATACTGTGCAAGACTTTTTCTGCTCCAATGACAAGTGAATATGGAGTTTTCAGAATTTGTATTATTTTCTGCAATTTCCTTTTACGTCCTACAAGTCAATCTAGAGTATAAGTTGCAATACTCGGTTCTATTTTGTACCATTTCTCTAATGTTTTACTTAACAAATGAGTTTGTGATTGTTGTTTCATGCAGTTAACAATTTGCTACATTACCAATTACTAGATGAACAAAAAGAAAATCACAAGAAAATATTGATCATCACAGAAGTTCCCTTTGCGGATTGAGAGTTGATGAAGAAAGGAATAACTAACTAACTTGTAATCAATTTTCAGATACCTCAGCTGGTAAGATTTTAGCCAAAAATTCCATTGTTTACTTTTCCTTCTTATGAGAATATCCATACAATTGTTATTTTCTAGAATTTGCATTATTTTTTATTTAATCTATTGGTTTGATAAATAAACACTAAGGCACTTGTTTGTGGTAAACTCTGAGCCTTTTTAAGCTAACTCATATGTAATATTTATATAATTTGCTAACCACTTTGAGCCTAAGCCCTTTCTTTCTGTGAAATATCAAATATATTAGAAATTTGACTTGAAAGATTAAATCTTTCCACCCTCTATTTGGAGCTAGGTAGAAAGTTTCCTTTGTCATATGTGAAATTATGGTATGCAGATCACAAATGTCCCAAGATATGTCGAGACATTTATCTTTGCTTAACTAAACAAGGTCAACAGAACAAAATAATTTGATATCTCAAAGTCATAACAGTGTCATGACATATGTTTAACATATGTTAAGACATGTATTATAAAGAAAGAGAAAGAACTGAAATATTCAAAACAGAATGATAAGTAACACCAAGATATGACGACCCAGTTCAGTGTACAAGAACACCTACATTTGGGGGCTACCAAGCTAGGCATGGAATCACTATCAGTAGTATTAGTTCAGAGCTAAACTCTCTCGTTTACAACCCCTCACTTAATCCATACCTAGTGCAACTTCTACCTAGAAATCACCATCTAGATAAGAGAAACCCATCTCAATTCCTAAATAACCTTAGTGATATCTAGCATTCGCGACCTCTGGTGACTTTATCAAACTGTTCAATTAAAAGACCCATTTCAACATAATATTCAGTCAATACTCTTGACTAACACTAACACTTGAATTTGCTTAATAGCTTCATCTAAGAACAATATACAATTTATTACCTACAAGTTTCTGAATATGTAAAACTATGTCTACCATAATGTATCAAACCTGATACAAAGAGTGACTTACAATACAAGAAAGCCACGCGACTCTCAAAATCCTAAGACCTTATTTTTACTATACAAAAGTTTTAACAAGGAATCATTATTTGCTCTAGGTCTTGGTCTTCCTTTTATAATCTTCATCAGTCTATGGGCTTCGAAATCTCTGTACAATCATTCCTTGATCCATGTTCTGATTGCACCTTAAATCTTGGAACAAATCTATCATAAACCTTCTGTATCAGACCAAGATGTCGAGTCCTTAAGATAGGACATCTTGTCCAACATTTTGTTCTTTACAGATTTCTTCATGTTAGAACATCTTGTTCAACATCGTGTTTTACCAAAATTTGGTCAAATCTTAGAGCCTTCAATATGAAGAAGAAGAATTTTGGGGTTGCTCTTGGAAGTGAGCAAAGTTTAAGTTTGGGGTTGGGATACTAGAGATATTGGTCAAATAATTTTTTTTTAGAGAAGGTCAAGAAGTTATAATAATTTCTTCAAAAAAAAAAGAGAGAGAGAAAGGAAAGATAAAAAGAATGATAAGAACCATAAAATGTTAATCTCTAGTACCGCTTAATTAAGCAAGATGGATATGAAAAGGAATATGATAACATAAAGAAAACTAGGTACCTAACTCCAAAGGTTTAAGGATACTCTCCTAGATTATCCCACCTTGACATAAGCCCCATTACAAGCTTAAAAGCCCTCCAAAATTGTGTGTTTAGATGAATTTGATTGGTTTTATTAGAAATTTTGCAAATTTATGGTAAAATGCTTTTCTATGTTGATTGTGTGATTACCCTGACAATGCGAGTGAAATAATAGTGAGATGAGAGACAAGTTGAGTATTTGTTGTACTAAAAGAACTTTTTCGATTTATCTTGATTGAAGTGGGGAGCGAAAGTGATGACCAGGTAAAATAAAATAAAGAAACAAAGGATATGTTTATTAGTAAGGGTAATTAGTTTGTTTTCTGTTGAAAATGTCAGTTATAGGCAGTTGCTTAAGGACAAGCAACATACTAAGTTTGGGGTTGTGATGAGAGTTTATCATTACACTACTACAAAATACATCTTTAGTAACACTAATACTACTACAATTATGTTGTCCACCGTTGTAATATCACAAATTGGATGTGCCTGATATATTTTTTATTTTTTTGAAAGTTATTTAATCATATTTGAGGTAAACAACTGTGGTATAAAGTAAGTGTTACAAGCTTCGAATCCTAGCAACTAAATTTTTTCAATTTTTCCTATTACAAAAAACGCGTATCACTTAAGTTCATCAATAAATAAAAAATTGAAAACTACTTAACCATGATTTTACTGTACAACCATTGTAATAAGACCTACATTTCATTGTTTTTGAAATTAACAACCGTGGTCAAAGGTTTTCCTGATAAACTTAAAACAAAAAAGATTCATTATTTCCTTCATAACATGCCCTAAGCGAACCAGCGAACCAAAGGCGACAGTAATAGCGATAACAAAATCTTCATCTTCATAATCTTCGTTCATTTGAATCTCCACTCTTGATAATATTTGTTATCTTCATTCTTGGTCTCTTCCTCTTCGAAGTACGATATCTTTTGTGCAGACTTCACTGTCTTCCTCATATTTCTAATTCTTGATAATCTTCATTATCTTCATTCTTGTTTGGTTTTGTGGTTTGTTTCTGTTGGAACTTTAATTAATTAATGGTGGAACTTTAATTAATTATAGTGGGAATTGGAAACATTTGTTGACAATTAATGAGCAATAAATGAACACAAGTGAGAACTAATATAGAAGTGAATTTGAAAAGATTCATTTTAGTCCCACATTGAAGGGAATGGAAATATTAGTAGTGTTTATATTTTCCAACTTTGTCTATTGGGTTGGGCCCTAAAGGGCACCCAATTTTGTGAAAGGAGTGAGAACACACCCATGACCAACAAGACACACGCGCGCGCGCCGCCTGTAACATCCTAATTTTTCCATACACTAAATAATATATCTAGTTAGATTTGAGATTTTAACAATGCTAGTTATTAAAAATTAAATGTTGAAACTAACACTTATAATAATTAATTTATTAATTAATTACTTTTTATATTTATTACTTTTATTCTTCAATTTGAATATCATCGTTTCATTTTATAAACTAAACTTTGAAATTTAAATTGGTACTTAAAACCCTTAACTTTAAGTTAATTAATTATTCATATTATTATTATCATTATTGTTGTTCTTGTTTTGTTATTATTAATTGATTTTATTTTATTTGAATATTATCATTTTACTCTATAAACCAATTAATAAATAAAATAATCTTAAGACAATAAAAATATCAAATAACTATCCTTTTTACTATTTTTATTATTATTAATATTATTAACATTTTACTTTTTATAAAAGAAATATATATCTCATTTTCTATTAATATCCTACATAATATTATGTCATGAAATCAAGCTCCCATACCTTTGTCATAAATTATTTTCACAAAGTCATACTAGAACACCTAAAGCACTATTGATGAAAGATTAGTAAATATTTGATAGAGACATATTTACTAGCAAGAGTTGAAAAGTTGGAAGGTATGGGCAAAAGATGATAAATTATGTTATTTTAATATTTTACAACTAGTATAAATAGGGGTCTCTTCCACCCCATTTTCATTCATTCATTCACAAATCATCTTTCTTACTTCTTTACTTCTTTCCTTCTCTAATTTCTTCATATAGCAATATTAGTTTTAGTTATTGAAGTTCCCACGATATCGGTTCGTAACCTTTAGAGTATTTTGTGGTAAAAGTTCTTCTAAAGTTTCAAGGGAGTTTTATACGTCAAAGTTCTGCCCAAATCATTTTCATAAGTAATCGGTAAGCCGTTATAATGTCCATTTTATTTTAATTATATTATTTTAATTATGTTATTTATATAAAGGTTATTTTAAATTTTCTATGCAAATTCCGTTCAGACGTCGATATATTGAACTTATAAAGTCCAAAATAAATTTTACCATTTTAAGTCGTTATAATGCCCAAATTTTATTATAATTTAAATGTTATTAGAAATATACTCTTGACAATTTTCTAAAACAAACAAATTCAAAAGGAGGTATAATATAATTTATATTTGAATTTAATAATTATTTTGGAGGTTATTATGATATATTTAAATAAATAAATATTTCAAGTTATAACGGGATTATGTTCAATTAACCATAAATTATATTCTAATTATTTCATAAATTTCGTACAATCCAACGGTTATCGTAAATTAGGTTCTTGGCAAAGATCGAAGACAACACTTGTGGACTTTCAACAACACTCAACAAAAGGTGGGGGCAAGATTTCGTATACGATTGGGACGGTTAGCGTAAAATAACTTAATATATATGTGTGTAGTGGTGACCTAAGCCCTACTAGCGATAAATAATTAAGGAGAGCCTATTCTCAAATAATGATTTTCACAAATCACTAGGCGAGGTTACGCCGGCCTTAATTAATTATCATAGGAATAATCTTTGACAATTTGGTATTGTATTGTGCTTGCATTATTCGGTTAATTTTATAATTGTTTATTTTATTTATACTTGAATGATTGTGATTGATAGATTAAGGAAATAATCGGTTAATGAGAGAAAAACATTGCTAGATATTAAGTAATTGATCCCCATTAACATAAGGAAAGTTGGATACAATGAGTAGTTATATTTGGTTGGGTTCTGGCTAAGGAAAGACTTGGTCGACTATGCCGTTTACAGTCCACCTCTCTTACCTGGGAAGTTAACCATACAATTACCCATTATACAAACTGAACTTATTATGTAAGGACAAAGATCAAATATGGCAAGACATTGGATGGATTTGGTACTCAACCTAAGTATCTAGATAATAAGTATAACTTGAAAAGTTGATACGATAATTCCCCATTATTAACTTAATACTTATGGCTAAGAGTTGCCACAAGATGAGTGAGTGATCATATAGACTTGCATTAAGGAATGTGTAAGTCCACCGCCGTGCGGTATGGGACGCACGAGGTTGATCAGTCGCCTGCAATCCCGACGGGGATTATTATCTATGCATGCTAGGCAAGACAAGGTTCTTGGCCTGAATTCTCAGGGACGATCGACTTATAACACCTAGGCTCCATGTGAAGTTAGGTGGCGTAGCTCTTGGTAATTGGGAGTACGTTGGTGGCATGTGGTCTAGTGATATCTGATCTTGGTAAATGGGATAGATATCATTGACAGCGTTTAGTGGCCTGAGTCAGCATATAGTTCAGGGATGCATTAGAATAAATAAAGTATATGTAATTGTGGGTATAAGATACGCTTGTTTGTATAAATATGGTTTCCATATATATTATTATTTTACACATTCATTCCCACTTTTAAACTTGTACATGAATCTTAGCCCTGTGTCATTTTTGTTTTGCATTTTGGATTATTTTATGACGATCAGACGATGAGCTCGAATCTTGCGTACTTCCCGACAACTCAGAAGGAAAGGATATGAAGTGACGTGGAGATGTGTTACTATAACATCTAGATTGGGAGCTGTTAGTGTTTTGTCAAACGCTAATCACATCCCTACTACTACAGTCAGTATAAGTGTCAGTCTTGTTGGACTTAGGAGGTCCCTTTTGGTATGCTTTCTTTTTGGTTTCCTTTCTGTACTTTTATTTTATGTTTTATCTATGTGGCAAGGCCGCTAGTCTTAACGGTGTCAAACTCTGTAAAATATATTTGAAGCATATGTATGTGAAACAGTATGTTTTTAAATAATTAAGTATTGTCCTTTAAAAATTTCAAATTTTTCTGTATTTTTATAAGGTTTCATTAGAATTCCACTAATGGGACATAGGCTGTCTCATTTAATGGTATCAGAGCTGGTCGATTCAGCTCGGACCGTAAGTGTCTAGAATTATACTGACTGTATCAAGTTGGATTCCAAACTGGATGATAACTTTTCTTCTGTGCATTGAGTCTTCATCTTGAGAGCCTTCTAGTATAATGGTCTAGGAAACTTATTTAGCACACTTTATTTTTCCTCCCCAACGGTCACAAACCCAACGGTAACGTAACGGACACTTCACAAAATTCACTTTATAAATACTTCACACCCATCCATTATTTTCATATCAATTCCTAAATATTTATCTATACCTTTCAAATGGCTAAATCCTTTCTTTTATTCATCACTCTTCTTGTCATTATTTTGTTTGTTATTGGTATCATCAAGCATGAAGAATTAGGTAAAGATTTCGTAGCAATAATGATAATTATAGTTTTACCACTATTAGTCTTAGCTTGGTTTACAAGTAGAGGTTTTTGAATGAGACATGGTCACGATTTTTGTAATCGTTGTTATTAAATAAATTGATACATTTTTGTTTATACATTAAATGTTGATTATGTTTTCCTGAATTCTAGTTATATTTAAGATATTAATTCAACATTTTAGACACAATTATCCCTTGCCTGTGGGAGACTTGATAAAAATCCTTATCGATGAATCATTCATTGGGATATAAATATACATAATTGTTATGTTCTTTATGTCTTGTGAATGATTGAACCTAATAACTATTCCTTTTCAGGAAGTTATGGTTCAGAACGTCAGAGGTGCGAGGCGTGGTAGGAGTGCTGCTAGAGGCACTACTAGAGGTATACGTAGGAATGCGAGTGATGAAGTTACTCCTGAAGGAGCACCTACCATTCCCATTGGACGAGAAGATCATTCCCAAACTGGAACGAACTCTCAAGCTGACACTCGAGATGTTCGTGAACTTGCTGCAGCTGTGTTAGTTCAAACACAACAAAATGCTCAAATCCTGCAAATCACTCGAGATCATCAACTCTTTCAGCAACAACAAAGGGAAATGGTGCATGAGGATACAGGATTGAACTCGTTTCTGAAAGGAAAACCACCACAGTTTGGTGGTGACTTTAATCCGGAGGGTGCTGAGAAATGGTTGCAAGAAATGGAGAAGATATTTTCTTTCACTCACTGTAGAGAGAATAGAAGGGTTGGTTATGCAACATTCATGCTGACAGGCGATGCTGAAGCTTGGTGGAGAGGAAAGTATAGATTATTGGAAGAGGAAGGAAGAGAAATCAATTGGACCTTGTTCAAAGAAGAATTTTTGGGGAAGTATTTTCCAAAGTTATGTAGGAAAGAGAAGGAGAGAGAATTTCAGAATCTACGTCAAGGTGTGATGACGGTGGGAGAATATACTAGGAAGTTTGAATCCTTGCTAAAGTATTCTGAGTTTTACCGCTTGCATCCAAGGGAAGAATGGATGTGTGAAAAGTATCAAGATGGATTGAAATATGATATCCAGAGGGCAGTTTTACCTCTGCATATTATGCGCTTTGGTGAGCTAGTAGAAAGGTGTCTGGAGTTGGAAGGGATTGACAATAGGAAGAATCAATATGGATCAGGAGGATCAACCCAAAACAACAATCACAAGGGCCACTTTAACCGAGGCCACGGAGGAAGAATCCAACGAGGGGGTAGGCCATATCAAAGGCCTACACCTTATCATAACCAGGATTCTAGAAGGTTAATGTTCAAGTGTTACAGCTGTGGAGGGGCACATCTTAACAAAGATTGTCCAAATAGAAATATTGGAACTTGTTTTCGCTGTGGTCAGAAAGGCCACTTTCTCAAAGATTGTCCCCAAGGACAAAGTCAACCAACAGGCCAGAGGAGCGGCCTAATAAACAATAACAACATAGGGAGAGCAAGAAATGGAGGCCCAAGTGTTGGTCAGAGACCTCAGAATCAAAATAAGCCAACCACAGGAAGAGTATTTACAATTAGAGGAGCTGAGATCTCAAAGTCAGCTGGGTTAATTCAAGGTATGTGTTTAATTGGAGATAAGTTGGTATCAGTTTTATTCGATTCAGGAGCTACACATTCTTTTATATCTACCTCTTGTGCTGAATTTTTGGGATTCGAAATTGTTGATCACGATTATAAGTTGACTATCACAACTCCCTCGGGAGAAAGAATGGTAACTTATTCAGTCTGTGTAGACTGTCCAATAATCTTAGAAAATAGAAGATTCTTAGTAGATCTTGTGGTACTCCCGCTACAAGACCTAGATGTCATCTTAGGAATGGATTGGTTATCAGCCAACGATGTCAACTTGAGATGCAAGGAGAAAATTTTTACATTTGGAGAAGATAGTGGAGAAATCAGCAAAGCTGAAACCCTCACTCAAAGTTTTATGATGCTATTCTCCATGTCAGTAGGAGAAACCCCTAGTGTGGAAAATTTTCCCGTAGTCTGTGAATTCCCGGAAGTCTTTCCAGAAGAAGTTCCAGGTTTACCACCGGTTAGGGAAGTGGAATTTTCTATAGACTTGGTTCCAGGAACTGGACCAATTTCTATATCTCCTTATCGAATGTCACCCTCAGAGCTTGCGGAGTTAAAGAAACAATTAGACGAGATGTTAGAGAAAGAATTTATTAGACCAAGTGTATCGCCATGGGGAGCTCCAATCTTGTTTGTGAAGAAGAAGGATGGTTCTTCTAGACTTTGTGTGGATTACAGACAACTCAATAAAGCCACTGTGAAAAACAAGTATCCTTTGCCTAGAATCGACGACTTGATGGATCAGTTAAAAGGAGCATCAGTATTCTCAAAGATTGACTTGAAGTCTGGATATCATCAGATCAGGGTGAAGGAAGATGATATTCCAAAAACAGCTTTTAGATCCCGTTATGGACACTATGAGTACTTAGTTATGCCATTTGGTTTGACTAATGCTCCAGCAGTATTCATGGATTACATGAATAGGATCTTTAGGTCATACTTAGATCAATTTGTTGTAGTTTTCATTGATGACATTCTGATTTATTCCAAGAATGAGGTAGAGCACAGAGAACATTTGAGAATTGTGCTACAGATATTAAAGGACCTTCAATTGTACGCGAAATTCTCGAAATGTGAATTTTGGTTGAAGGAGGTACAATTTCTTGGTCATGTAATTAGTAAAGAAGGTATTGCAGTAGACCCAAGTAAAGTCGAAGCAATAACAAAGTGGGAGAGTCCAAAGAATGTTGGCGAGATTCGAAGTTTTCTTGGACTAGCTGGATATTATCGGAGGTTCATTGAAGGATTTTCAAAGATCGCTTTGCCCATGACTCAGTTAACGAGGAAAGGTAAAAACTTTGAATGGACTAAAGAGTGTGAAGAAAGTTTTCAGAAGCTAAAGGAAAGATTGACTTCATCACCAATACTCATCTTACCAGACCCATTAGGAAATTTTGATGTGTATTGTGATGCGTCATATCAAGGTCTTGGGTGTGTGTTGATGCAAGAAAGGAAAGTGATAGCTTATGCATCAAGACAATTGAAGGTGCATGAGAGGAACTACCCAACTCACGACCTAGAGTTAGCGGCAATTGTGTTTGCCTTAAAGATTTGGAGGCATTATCTTTATGGATCAAAGTTCACTGTGTTAAGTGATCACAAAAGCCTGAAGCATTTATTTGATCAGAAAGATTTAAACATGAGACAAAGGCGCTGGATGGAATTCTTGAAGGACTATGATTTTGAGTTGCAATATCATCCCGGAAAGGCCAATGTTGTAGCAGACGCTTTGAGTCGAAAGAAACTTCATGTATCTGCAATGATGTTGAAGGAAGAAGAGTTGATTGACAAATTCGTGGATTTAAACTTAGGAGTACATCACAATGAAGGAAGTATATTCATAGGCGCTATTGTCGTGTCTAATGAATTTCTGAAATGGATCAAAGATGAACAACAACTTGATGACCGTCTAGTGAGCATAAAGGAAAATATAAGAAATGGTCAAAATGGAGAGTTTAACATAAGGAGTGATGGAATCCTAAGGTTTAAAGAAAGGTTGTGTGTACCTCAAAATCAGGATATTCAAAAGTTGATTTTGGAAGAGGGCCACAAAAGTAAGTTGAGTTTTCATCCAGGAGCCACAAAGATGTATCAAGACTTGAAGAAAATGTTTTGGTGGGTTGGAATGAAGAGACATATAGCAGAATATGTTCAAAGTTGCTTGGTATGTCAGAAGGCAAAGATTGAACATCAGAAGCCAGCCGGATTGCTACAACCTTTAGATATTCCAGAGTGGAAGTGGGACGGAATAGCCATGGATTTTGTAACCGCTTTGCCTAAGACTCAGAAACAACATGATGCAATTTGGGTGATCATTGATAGGTTGACAAAGAGTGCACATTTCATTCCCATCAACCAGACGTTTAAATTAGAGAGACTAGCTCAGGTATATGTAAAGGAGATTGTTAGATTGCATGGAATACCTTCAAGTATAGTCAGTGATAGAGATCCCAGATTCACATCAAATTTTCGGCATCAGTTGCATTTAGAGTTAGGAACAAAACTGAGGTTAAGTTCAGCTTATCATCCCCAAACGGATGGCCAGTCTGAGAGGACGATTCAATCGTTAGAGGATTTGTTGAGAGCTTGTGCTCTTGAACACAAAGGAAGTTGGGACGAGTTCTTACCATTGATTGAGTTTACTTACAACAATAGTTTTCACTCAAGTATCGGCATGGCTCCATATGAAGCATTATACGGAAGAAAGTGTCGTACACCTTTATGTTGGTATGAGGTTGGAGAAAATAAAATATTGGGTTCAGAATTCGTGCAACAAACGACAGATCAGGTTAAACTTATTAGAGAAAAAATGAAGGCAGCACAGGACCGTCAAAAGAGTTATAATGATAAGAGGAGAAGACCTTTGGAGTTCGAGGCAGGAGATCACGTGTTCATTAGGGTAACTCCTAGGGCGGGAATTGCACGAGCAATCAAAACTAGGAAGTTAACACCAAGGTTTATCGGGCCTTTTCAAATTCTACGGCGGATTGGACCTGTAGCGTATCACATTGCTTTGCCGCCAAACTTGTCTAATCTTCATGATGTATTTCATGTATCACAACTGAGGAAGTATTATCCGGACCCTTCACATGTCATTGAGCCTGAAACTGTGGAACTTAGAGATAATTTGGAATATGAGGCTATACCTGTCAAGATCTTAGATCATCGTATTAAAGAACTTCGTGGAAAGCAAATACCATTGGTTAGAGTCGTGTGGGATGATGTAACTGGTGATTCTACTTGGGAAAGAGAAGAAGACATGCGTCAGAAGTATCCACATATGTTTTAGGTACGCTAAATTTCGAGGACGAAATTTCTTTTAAGGGGGGTGGTAATGTAACATCCTAATTTTTCCATACACTAAATAATATATCTAGTTAGATTTGAGATTTTAACAATGCTAGTTATTAAAAATTAAATGTTGAAACTAACACTTATAATAATTAATTTATTAATTAATTACTTTTTATATTTATTACTTTTATTCTTCAATTTGAATATCATCGTTTCATTTTATAAACTAAACTTTGAAATTTAAATTGGTACTTAAAACCCTTAACTTTAAGTTAATTAATTATTCATATTATTATTATCATTATTGTTGTTCTTGTTTTGTTATTATTAATTGATTTTATTTTATTTGAATATTATCATTTTACTCTATAAACCAATTAATAAATAAAATAATCTTAAGACAATAAAAATATCAAATAACTATCCTTTTTACTATTTTTATTATTATTAATATTATTAACATTTTACTTTTTATAAAAGAAATATATATCTCATTTTCTATTAATATCCTACATAATATTATGTCATGAAATCAAGCTCCCATACCTTTGTCATAAATTATTTTCACAAAGTCATACTAGAACACCTAAAGCACTATTGATGAAAGATTAGTAAATATTTGATAGAGACATATTTACTAGCAAGAGTTGAAAAGTTGGAAGGTATGGGCAAAAGATGATAAATTATGTTATTTTAATATTTTACAACTAGTATAAATAGGGGTCTCTTCCACCCCATTTTCATTCATTCATTCACAAATCATCTTTCTTACTTCTTTACTTCTTTCCTTCTCTAATTTCTTCATATAGCAATATTAGTTTTAGTTATTGAAGTTCCCACGATATCGGTTCGTAACCTTTAGAGTATTTTGTGGTAAAAGTTCTTCTAAAGTTTCAAGGGAGTTTTATACGTCAAAGTTCTGCCCAAATCATTTTCATAAGTAATCGGTAAGCCGTTATAATGTCCATTTTATTTTAATTATATTATTTTAATTATGTTATTTATATAAAGGTTATTTTAAATTTTCTATGCAAATTCCGTTCAGACGTCGATATATTGAACTTATAAAGTCCAAAATAAATTTTACCATTTTAAGTCGTTATAATGCCCAAATTTTATTATAATTTAAATGTTATTAGAAATATACTCTTGACAATTTTCTAAAACAAACAAATTCAAAAGGAGGTATAATATAATTTATATTTGAATTTAATAATTATTTTGGAGGTTATTATGATATATTTAAATAAATAAATATTTCAAGTTATAACGGGATTATGTTCAATTAACCATAAATTATATTCTAATTATTTCATAAATTTCGTACAATCCAACGGTTATCGTAAATTAGGTTCTTGGCAAAGATCGAAGACAACACTTGTGGACTTTCAACAACACTCAACAAAAGGTGGGGGCAAGATTT
This sequence comes from Lathyrus sativus, assembly GCA_963859935.3. Lineage (NCBI taxonomy): Eukaryota > Viridiplantae > Streptophyta > Magnoliopsida > Fabales > Fabaceae > Lathyrus > Lathyrus sativus. The sequence continues at coordinate 645,857,444 of OZ012741.1, forward strand.
CGTATACGATTGGGACGGTTAGCGTAAAATAACTTAATATATATGTGTGTAGTGGTGACCTAAGCCCTACTAGCGATAAATAATTAAGGAGAGCCTATTCTCAAATAATGATTTTCACAAATCACTAGGCGAGGTTACGCCGGCCTTAATTAATTATCATAGGAATAATCTTTGACAATTTGGTATTGTATTGTGCTTGCATTATTCGGTTAATTTTATAATTGTTTATTTTATTTATACTTGAATGATTGTGATTGATAGATTAAGGAAATAATCGGTTAATGAGAGAAAAACATTGCTAGATATTAAGTAATTGATCCCCATTAACATAAGGAAAGTTGGATACAATGAGTAGTTATATTTGGTTGGGTTCTGGCTAAGGAAAGACTTGGTCGACTATGCCGTTTACAGTCCACCTCTCTTACCTGGGAAGTTAACCATACAATTACCCATTATACAAACTGAACTTATTATGTAAGGACAAAGATCAAATATGGCAAGACATTGGATGGATTTGGTACTCAACCTAAGTATCTAGATAATAAGTATAACTTGAAAAGTTGATACGATAATTCCCCATTATTAACTTAATACTTATGGCTAAGAGTTGCCACAAGATGAGTGAGTGATCATATAGACTTGCATTAAGGAATGTGTAAGTCCACCGCCGTGCGGTATGGGACGCACGAGGTTGATCAGTCGCCTGCAATCCCGACGGGGATTATTATCTATGCATGCTAGGCAAGACAAGGTTCTTGGCCTGAATTCTCAGGGACGATCGACTTATAACACCTAGGCTCCATGTGAAGTTAGGTGGCGTAGCTCTTGGTAATTGGGAGTACGTTGGTGGCATGTGGTCTAGTGATATCTGATCTTGGTAAATGGGATAGATATCATTGACAGCGTTTAGTGGCCTGAGTCAGCATATAGTTCAGGGATGCATTAGAATAAATAAAGTATATGTAATTGTGGGTATAAGATACGCTTGTTTGTATAAATATGGTTTCCATATATATTATTATTTTACACATTCATTCCCACTTTTAAACTTGTACATGAATCTTAGCCCTGTGTCATTTTTGTTTTGCATTTTGGATTATTTTATGACGATCAGACGATGAGCTCGAATCTTGCGTACTTCCCGACAACTCAGAAGGAAAGGATATGAAGTGACGTGGAGATGTGTTACTATAACATCTAGATTGGGAGCTGTTAGTGTTTTGTCAAACGCTAATCACATCCCTACTACTACAGTCAGTATAAGTGTCAGTCTTGTTGGACTTAGGAGGTCCCTTTTGGTATGCTTTCTTTTTGGTTTCCTTTCTGTACTTTTATTTTATGTTTTATCTATGTGGCAAGGCCGCTAGTCTTAACGGTGTCAAACTCTGTAAAATATATTTGAAGCATATGTATGTGAAACAGTATGTTTTTAAATAATTAAGTATTGTCCTTTAAAAATTTCAAATTTTTCTGTATTTTTATAAGGTTTCATTAGAATTCCACTAATGGGACATAGGCTGTCTCACCGCCGCCGCCGTCCGTCCGGCTCGGCTCGGCTGCTCGGCTCGGCTCGGCTCGGTCCGGTCTAGATGAATTATTTTTTAGACCCGAATTTATATAATTTAATTATCATTAATTAATTAATATAATTCGGTGGAAAATTAATTAATGATAAATATTAATTAATTAAGAAAATAATTGGTCAGTCAGTCCTCCACGAATTTCTCAGTCTCCCACCATTTTCTCCACTCCCCACGAATTTCTCCCCACTCAGGTGCAGTTTGCTGCCTATAAATACAGGGTAGAAATTCAGAAGTGGGTACATCGGATTTCACAAATTCACACGAATTTTGATTTCCCTCTTCTCTTTCTCATTTCTCTTCATCTCAAAAACTCTCTTTTCTTGACTGGTTATTTTCACCAGATACTTAGACAGGTGTATTTCTAGAGCGATTCATCAGTGTGCAACTGATAATCGTAAGTTGTTTGAACGGGCTGTTTTATCCTGGAGGCGTCGTCGTAAATTCGACTGCTTTGCATAATTTGGCAGTACGGCAAAACGTCTTAAAGAAAGCGACCTAGTACGCGACTCGTCCCGATAATTTCCTTGTGCTAAACTTTAATTTTCAGATCCGAAGAACAACAATTTAAGACGTTTTCATAACTGCCATGGCAACTGAGGAAATTATCGGTACTACTGCGGCCGCTTCGGTCTCTGACAAACCTTTCAGGTTTGAGGGTTCCAATTTCAAACGTTGGCAAGCTAAGATGAAATTTTTCTTAACTCTGAAAAAGGTTGCCCACGTTCTGACTGAGGATATCCCGGTTGTCCCTTCTGCATCATCTGAACTACCTAACGGTAACTCACTTGCAGATTCAGACGGGACTTCCAAAATATCTGACTCAGATGCTGCAAAAGCTAAGGCTGCAGCAGATGATCTACAGCTCCGAAAAGAAATCGCCTTATGGCACGAGAATGATTATCTGTGCAAAAATCACATTCTGAACAGCCTTGCTGATGATCTGTACGACTACTACAGTAGCTACAGGACTGCTAAACAGGTTTGGGAGGCTCTGCAAAGAAAATATGATACTGAAGAAGCAGGTGCGAAGAAATTTGCTGTCAGCCGCTACTTGAACTACAAGATGGTGGATGAGAAGTCAGTGGAAGCTCAAAGCCACGAAATACAAAAGATTGCTCATGAGATCATTACAGAAGGTATGCCCCTCAATGAACAATTTCAAATTGCTGTAATTATTGACAAACTGCCCCCTGGTTGGAAAGATTTCAAAAATGTGCTTCATCACAAAACAAAAGAATTTTCAATCGAGAGTCTGATAACTCGCCTCCGAATTGAAGAGGAGGCTCGGAAACAAGATCAGAAAGAAGAAGTCTTAGTTGTGTCTAACAACAAAAAGAAATTCGGTGCGGTTCTGAAGCCTACGGGCAAACCTTTAAAGAATCAGAACCGCAATGCTATGAACCGAACTAAGAATGGGAATCCCTCTAGGGCCCCATCGGTTCCATTTGCTAAGCAACAGCCACCACCTCAAAGAAATGATGCTCCGGTTTTCACTTGCTATAATTGTGGGAAACCGGGCCATATGGCAAAGAAATGTAGGAGCAGGCCTAAACCTGCAGCTGGCTCAAATGCTCAGGTCAACCTGACTGATGAGCAACTCATTGCCATGATCACTGAAATCAACATGGTTGGTGGAAGTGATGGTTGGTGGATAGACACTGGCGCCACTCGTCATGTCTGCTATGATCGTGCTATGTTCAAGACATACATGAATGCTGAAGATAAGAAAGTGTTGTTGGGAGATGCTCACACCACTAATGTTGCTGGAATTGGAGATGTTGAGCTGAAGTTCACTTCAGGAAAGACTTTGATCTTGAAGGACGTCATGCATGTTCCTGAAATTAGGAAGAATCTTGTTTCTGGTTTTCTTTTGAATAAGGCTGGGTTTAGTCAAACTTTAGGGGCAGATTTGTACACCATCACTAAGAATGGTATTTTTGTTGGAAAAGGGTACGCCACTGATGGCATGTTTAAGTTGAATGTTGATTTGAATAAAATTTCTCCTTCTGTTTACTCTGTGTGTGACTTCAATATTTGGCATGGTAGACTTTGTCACGTTAATAAACGAATCCTTTCTAATGCAAGCAACATAGGCCTAATCCCTAAACTAAATGTTAATGATTCCAATAAATGTGAATTTTGCAGTCAAGCTAAAATAACAAAAACTTCACATAAGTCAATTATAAAAGAATCTGACCCCCTAGATCTTATACACTCTAATATATGTGAATTAGATGGAAGTTTAACTAGAAATAATAAACGTTATTTTATCACTTTTATCGACGATTGCTCTGATTATACTTATGTATATCTAATGAAGAATAAAAGTGAAGCGCTTGACATGTTTAAGGTGTATGTAACTGAAATTGAGAATCAATTTAACAAGAAGATTAAGAGACTTCGCAGTGATAGGGGAACCGAATATGACTTCAGCTTGTTTAATGATTTTTATGCTGAACATGGTATTATACATGAAACGACTGCTCCATACTCTCCTGAAATGAATGGTAAAGCAGAAAGAAAGAATAGGACTCTTACTGAACTTGTAGTTGCAATCATGTTGAATTCTGGTGTTGCACCTCACTGGTGGGGGGAAATTTTATTGACTGTTTGCTATGTCCTGAATAAAGTTCCAAAGTCAAAAAGTAAGATCTCACCCTATGAAATATTAAAGAAAAGACAACCAAATTTGTCTTATTTAAGAACTTGGGGTTGTTTGGCTTATGTCAGAATTCCGGATCCGAAACGAGTTAAACTCGCTAGTAGAGCCTATGAATGTGTTTTCATTGGGTATGCAGCAAATAGTAAGGCATACAGGTTTTATGACCTAACTGCCAGAGTAATTATAGAATCAAACGATGTTGAATTCTTTGAAGACAAATTTCCTTTCAAATCGAGAAATAGTGGGGGCACACAATTGAGTCACATTCCTGTGATAAAAGGCACTGAAAGCAGCGACAATGTAGAAACAGAGCTTCGAAGAAGTAAAAGAGCAAGAGTTGCTAAAGACTATGGGCCCGATTATGCGGCCTATAATGTAGAAGAAGATCCAATAAATCTTCAAGAAGCACTGTCATCTATGGATGCAGACTTATGGCAAGAAGCCATTAATGATGAGATAGATTCTCTAGAATCTAACAAGACCTGGCACTTAGTAAACTTACCTCCGGGTTGCAAACCAATTGGTTGTAAATGGGTTTTGAAAAAGAAACTAAAACCTGATGGAACGATTGAGAAATACAAGGCTCGCCTTGTAGCCAAGGGTTTTAGACAAAGAGAAAATATAGATTTCTTCGACACCTTTTCTCCGGTCACTAGAATTACATCCATTAGGGTACTCATTTCAATAGCAGCTATTTATAACTTAATAGTACACCAAATGGATGTTAAAACAGCTTTTTTAAACGGTGACTTAGAAGAAGAAATCTATATGGAACAGCCAGAAGGATTTGTAATCCAAGGACAAGAAAGCAAGGTCTGTAAGTTAGATAAGTCTTTGTATGGACTAAAACAAGCCCCTAAACAATGGCATGAAAAGTTTGATAACCTAATGATAATTAATGGGTACAAAGTGAATGAAAGTGACAAGTGCGTCTATTACAAATCTGAGAATCGCATTTGTACTATCATATGTCTATATGTAGACGATCTACTTATATTTGGATCAAACATTCAGGCCATTAATGATATGAAATCATTGTTATGCAATAACTTTGATATGAAAGACCTCGGAGAAGCAAGCGTGATCCTGGGTATCAAGATCACGAGATCCGAACAAGGAATTTCTTTGGATCAATCTCACTATGTGGAGAAGATCTTAAAGAAATATAAATACTTTGATTGTAAACCTGCATGCACTCCGTATGATCCAAGTGTGAAACTATTTAAGAACACTGGAGAGAGTGTCAAACAAGCAGAATATGCGAGCATCATTGGCAGTCTTAGGTATGCCACTGATTGTACTAGACCCGACATTGCATATGTCGTAGGACTGTTGTGCAGATTTACAAGTAGGCCGAGTAATGAACATTGGCAAGCTATTGAGCGAGTAATGAGGTACCTTAAAAGGACTATGGACCTCGGCCTACACTATCAGAAATTTCCTGCTGTACTAGAAGGGTATAGTGATGCAGATTGGAACACCTTATCGGATGATTCCAAAGCTACTAGTGGTTATATATTTAGTATAGCAGGAGGAGCTGTATCTTGGAAATCAAAGAAACAGACCATTCTGGCACAGTCCACAATGGAGTCTGAGATGATAGCATTAGCTACAGCTAGTGAAGAAGCAAGTTAGTTAAGATGCTTGCTAGCTGAGATTCCTTTATGGGAAAAACCTATACCAGCTGTGTTGATCCACTGCGATAGTACCGCGGCTATTGCAAAAGTTGAGAACCGTTATTATAATGGTAAAAGATGTCAAATTAGAAGAAAACATAGCACTGTTAGAGACTGTATCTCTAAAGGAGCTGTGAGAGTGGATCATGTACGCACTGATGAGAACTTAGCAGATCCTTTGACGAAAGGATTAGCTAGAGAGAAAGTCCATAATACTTCCAAAAGGATGGGACTAATGCCTATAAAGTAATTTGTTACTCATGATGGTAACCCGACCTAAATGACTGGAGATCCCAAGACTTAGGTTCAATGGGTAATAACAAGTTATGAGTAATATGAAAATGATCATGCAAGTAAAGCATGAATCCTGAAGTAATGAGAGGATGAGATAATAGAAACTCTTAATGAGATCTATACTCTGTATGAGGGAGTACCTAGGCTACAGGAGTACTCTTGATAGATTCACCTATGTGACTGTGGAACTAGGCCGGTTCCTATGGAATTTCGAGGCAGAATTTCTAGAGCATTCACTAAACCGGGATACACGTGCAGGGCCACTAAAGCACGGGCTACAAGAATACACCTTACGGAAAGGTTGTGTGCGGGTCTGATGTCCGAGATAGAGTTCAAGACAATGGTGTCACTCTTGTTGAATCAGAATCCTACTCGCTACGCTAAGGTTCAAGTCGTAGACACCTTCGCTTATGCTCAACCTGAGAAACGTCTGACGTACTTCTAAAATCTCTTTTAAATTTAAGTGGGGGAATGTTGGAACTTTAATTAATTAATGGTGGAACTTTAATTAATTATAGTGGGAATTGGAAACATTTGTTGACAATTAATGAGCAATAAATGAACACAAGTGAGAACTAATATAGAAGTGAATTTGAAAAGATTCATTTTAGTCCCACATTGAAGGGAATGGAAATATTAGTAGTGTTTATATTTTCCAACTTTGTCTATTGGGTTGGGCCCTAAAGGGCACCCAATTTTGTGAAAGGAGTGAGAACACACCCATGACCAACAAGACACATACGCGCGCGCGCCGCCGCCGCCGTCCGTCCGGCTCGGCTCGGTTCGGTTCGGTTCGGTCCGGTCTAGATGAATTATTTTTTGGACCCGAATTTATATAATTTAATTATCATTAATTAATTAATATAATTCGGTGGAAAATTAATTAATGATAAATATTAATTAATTAAGAAAATAATTGGTCAGTCAGTCCTCCACGAATTTCTCAGTCTCCCACCATTTTCTCCACTCCCCACGAATTTATCAGTCTCCCACCATTTTCTCCACTCCCCACGAATTTCTCCCCACTCTGGTGCAGTTTGCTGCCTATAAATACAGGGTAGAAATTCAGAAGTGGGTACATCGGATTTCACAAATTCACACGAATTTTGATTTCCCTCTTCTCTTTCTCATTTCTCTTCATCTCAAAAACTCTCTTTTCTTGACTGGTTATTTTCACCAGATACTTAGACAGGTGTATTTCTAGAGCGATTCATCAGTGTGCAACTGATAATCGTAAGTTGTTTGAACGGGCTGTTTTATCCTGGAGGCGTCGTCGTAAATTCGACTGCTTTGCATAATTTGGCAGTACGGCGAAACGTCTTAAAGAAAGCGACCTAGTACGCGACTCGTCCCGATAATTTCCTTGTGCTAAACTTTAATTTTCAGATCCGAAGAACAACAGTTTCGTGTAAAGTTCGTATGCTTTATGTTTTGTTTTGGATTTAGCAGTGAACAAAAATATTATAACTTTGTTACAATGGATATCCATATGCTTAAGATTTAAAGTTGTATTATTGTTATGAATATGCTTCAGTTTTTTGAAATGCTTTAGGTTTAGATTTTGTTTTGTCGTTCACAATATTGTTTTGATATAAATTTCAAAATTTATTATGGATCGTAGTTGGATGAAAGCTGATAAATTAGATTCGATATATGAGAAAGAAGATCTTGAGTTCTTTGAATACGCTGCTCAAAATGTTCCCAATAATAATGGTATATTTTATTGTCCTTGTGTTAATTGCAGGAATATAAATAAATGTACAAAGGATGAGATATTCCATCACTTATATTGTGATGGTATATGTCAAAATTATATAATACATACATGACATGGTGAGGTGAAAAAAAAGTGAAACAAGGCGTCACAAAGTCACGAAGTTGAGGAAGATGAATATATGGATAACCGACTAGAAGATATGTTCTGTGATATTGGATAATCTTCTTTTAAGAAAACCCATATTTATGATACTTTATGTAGTGATAAGGATACCCCTTTATATAAGGGGTGCACAAGCTTTACACGATTTTCTGCGGTTTTAAAATTATTTAATTTGAAAGCGAAAAATGGGTGGTCGGATAAAAGTTTCAAGGAATTGCTCTATTTACTAAAAAATGCTACTAGAAGATAAAAATTTGTCTGGTCGTTGTTATGATACCAATAAGATATTGTATTCAATGGGTATGGAGTATATCAAAATACATACATGCTCTAATGACTACATATTATACAGAAAATAGTATGAAAATTTGGATCAATGTCTAAAATGTTAGGCGTCGCGTTACAAGCTGAAGGACAACAATGGTGATGATAATGACAACGACAATGTTAGTAGGAAGAGGTTTCATGCTAAAGGGTTATGGTAATTGCCAATAATTTCAAGATTCAAGAGACTTTTTGCTAATGCAAATGACGCAAAGAATATTAAATGGCATACAAATGAAAGAAAATGTGATGGAAACATACGCCATGTAGCTGATTCTTTGCAATGGAAGAAAATTGATTTGTTGTTTCTGAATTTTGTCATTGAGCCAAGAAACATCAGGCTTGGGCTTGCCCCCGATGGAATGAATCTTTTTGATAATATGAGTACTAACCATTCTTTGTGGCATGTTCTTCTCACAATTTACAACACATCTCACTAGTTGTGCATGAAGCGTAAGTATATGTTGTTAAGTATGGTGATTTCTGGATCACGACAACCTGGAAATGACATAGATGTTTATCTAAGTCCACTAATTTAAGATTTAGGACTTTTATGGGAGGAAGGCGTTGAAGTTGATGATGCATATTCTGGTGAAAAGTTTAAGATGCGTCTAATGTTATTTTGCACAATCAACGACTTTCCTGCATATGGTAACTTAGTTGAATATAGTGTCAAAGGACACAAAGTCTGTCCTATTTGTGAATCTGATACATGTTATCACCAACTTGAGTCTGGAAAAAAGACCATTTACCTTGGGCATTAGAAATTTCTAAAACCCATTCATTCTTATCATAGATTGCAGAAGGCTTTTAATGATGAGTAGGAGTTTGATATCGCTCATAAACCTTTAGCCGAGGATGAAGTTTATTAATGACAGAAACACATTGTGTTGTCTTTGGAAAAAGAGAAAAAGAAAAAAAGGCTAGTTGAGAAAAATATATGGAAAAAGAGGTATGTGTTCTTTGATCTTCCATATTAGTCAAGTCTCGATTTAAGATATTGTCTTGATGCAATACACGTGGAGAAAAATATGTGTGATGGTTTGATTGAAACACTTATAAACATTCCAGAAAAGACTAAAGATAGTAAGCAAACTCGTCTCGATATGGAGGCGATGGTTATACAAAAATAATTGGCTCCAATAGAAAAAGGGAAAAGAACTTATCTGCCTTCAACTTGTTACACTCCATGTAAAAAGGAAAAGAAAAGTTTTTGTGAGTGTTTGTATGCTATCAAAGTTTTCCAAGGTTAGTCATTAAACATCAAGAAACTTGTATCAATGAAAGATCTCAAGTTAATTGGTTTAAAATCTCATGATTGTCATGTCTTTATGCAACAACTTCTACCAGTGGCTATCCGTGGCATCCTACCAAAAAATGTGAAAGTAACTATAACTAGATTGTGTTTGTTCTTCAATGTCATATGTATTAAAATTCTTGATTTAAAAAAATTAGATAAATTAGAAGATGAAGCTGCCATAATCTTGTGTAAATTGGAGATGTATTTTCCTCCATCATTTTTTGACATTATGGTTAACTTACTTGTTCATCTAGTCAGAGAAATCAGAATTTATGGTCTAGTTTATTTAAGGTGGATATATCCAATTGAGCGATACATGAAGATCTTTAAAAGATATGTGAAGAATCATCACCGATCGAAAGCTTCAATTGTTGAAAGTTACATCACAGAAGAAGCTGTTGAGGTTTGTACAAACTATTTGTCGGAATCAAAGTCTATAAGAATTCCAAAGTCTCATCATGCTGACACTGAAGGTTGAGGTATTCAAGGTTTAAATGTTAAGTTAATTGCTTTGGATATAGTTATTCAGGCACATTTATATATATTGAATAATCTTGAAAAAGTTCAACCTTATGTGGCTACTCACAAAAGACTTTTGAAGAAATATATCCACTAATGAGTGACAAGTTGTTGTTGATCGAGCATAACAAGAAATTCCTAGACTGGTATAATAAAAGGATACCAAATGATCATAGTGCATTCGAGATAATTCAATGGTTGTTGTACATGTCAAAATTTAATGTGATAACTTGGACTGCATATGACATTGGTCATTATACCTTTTATATAAAACCAAAAGATAATCGTAGTACAATGCAAAATAGGGGGGTTATGGTTGATGTTGAATCCATGTATTTCTCTAGTTCGAAAAATAAGAATCCAATATTTACATCTAGTGCATTCTATGGTGTCATTGAGGATATTTGGGAGAATGATTATGTTATCTTCAAAGTGCCTTTATTTAAATGCAAGTTGGTTCCCAACAATATTATGGTGTACAAACTGATGGCTTAGGATTCACTCAGGTTGACCTTGGTAAGGCAAATTATATGACTGAACCATTCATCATGGCTTCACAAGCAAAATAAGTTTTCTATGTGACTGGCCCTTTGGACACATCGGGGAAATGATTAATTGTTCTTCGAAGAAAAGACATTCCTAGTAGTGATGAAAGTTTTGATATTCCTTCTACTCCTTCTTACACAACAAAATTGCCTACCACATATGATGAAGTTGATAAAGATGATGTGCATGTTATTCGTATTGATCATAATGAAGGCATATGGGAAAATTAGAAAGTAAGTATTTTATTATTTTTTCATAAGTTAATGTAAGTTATTATTCCTAAGTATATTTACTAACAAGTATGATTATTTTAAATTGTAGGTGTTTAAAGTCAAGACACCAAGAGACAGAGAAACTAAAACACTAAGATACAATTGTGTGATGTTATATAATGTTTGTATGTTGTTTTATGTCATTCTTCTTTTAATGTAATATATATATATATATATATATATATATATATATATATATATATATATATATATATATATATATATATATATATATATATATATATATATATATATATATATATATATATATATATATATATATATATATATATATATATATATATATATATATATATATATATATATATATATATATATATATATATATATATATATATATATATATATATATATATATATATATATATATATATATATATATATATATATATATATATATATATATATATATATATATATATATATATATATATATATATATATATATATATATATATATATATATATATATATATATATATATATATATATATATATATATATATATATATATATATATATATATATATATATATATATATATATATATATATATATATTATTTGGTTCTTAATCCAATGTATGGATTTGATGTAATACCATACAATTATTGTTATGATACAATCGTTATTTCTGTTCTGATATGATTCATAAAAATACAGGTTAAAAAATAGAAAAAATTTCAAAAAGAAATTTTTTTAAAAAAAGCAGATAATTTAACAACAGTTGTTAAATATGATTGTGGTTGTAGAGTAAACGCTGTAAAAAATAATATATATACCAAAAGGCGCTATTGAGACTCAAACCTAGGACCTTTAATGTATTACAACGGTTAGGTAAAGCAATCATGGTAATATATCACGCGCTTTCAGGTTTTCTAGAATGGTTATACGAACGTGATTGTAAGTAACACATATACAACCACACTATACGTAACAACGGTTGGTCCTGCGTGATAATATATTTTTTCCAACCGTTGTTGTATATGTTATTTGAGGTAGTGTTACATGAATTTTATGAGTATTTGCGATGAACTTGATGGAATTTTGAGTTAAATATGAGCTAAATATGAAGAAATATGAATAAAGTGAAGAAGTCGAAGAAATAGAGCAAAGCCAAGAAACCATGAAGAAATTATGAAGAAATGAGTATTTTTTAGCATAATTTACATATTGACATTTGACTAGTAATTTGATCATATCTGGAGTTCCGTGACTCGTGAAGAAATTATGAAGGAACGAGTATTTTTCAGCAGTAGTTTACACCATGGCGGGTTTTTTTGAAAAAGAAAGCTAAAAAGGATATCTAAATTCTGGAATAATCATGCACATAATAAAAAGTATCACACGTTTGATGGCGCGCGATAGGTATATTTTCTGGGCTTTTCCGACGTGTACTGACGGCTTTAAAAGGGGATTTTGCCACTTTTTTCAGTGTTCTGATTTGGAGATAAAAAGTGACGATAGTGAGCACCAGGGGAGCGATTTTGGGAGAATTGAAAATCATTGGAGGTCAGTTTACTTAAGGGGTTTTCATGCAAACTTTATCACCTATCTTGGTAATTTATTATTGTAATATGAGTAGCTAATTTACTATAAAATGGGTTTTATGAGATGAGCTTGTATTGAACCTGTTGGGATATATGTTTAATTTAAAATTATATGAATAATTTAAGTTATATTTTTATTTCACTGTCTTTTATGTGTAATGTGTATTAATAACAGAATGATAACAACACAGGATATGATGACCCAGTTCGGTGTAAATCACCTACATCTGGGGGCTGTCAGGCCAAACATAAATTCACTATCAGTAGTATTAATTTAGAGCTAAACTCTCCCATTTACAACTCCTCGCTTAATTCCTACCCAATACAATTCTATCTAGAAATCACCATCTAGACAAAAGAAGCTCATCTCAATTCCTAAATCACCTCAGTGATATCTAACAGTTACAATCTTCAGCAGTTGCATCAGACTGTTCAATTTAAAGACATTCCTTTCAATACAATATTCAGTCAAGACTCTTGACAAACAATCATGCATGGATTTGCTTAAAAGCTTCATCCAAAAACAATACATAATTCATTACCTACAGGTTTTTGAATCTGTAAAACTATGTATATCACAATGTATCAACCGATACAGAGGGTGACTTAGAATACAAGAAAGTACACGACTCTCAAAAATCCTAAATCCTTATTTTTATACTTTACAAAAAGTCTTAATAAGAATTCTTTCTTAGGTCTACGTCCTATGCCCTAGGTCTTGGTCTTCCTTTTTATAATCTTCAGCTATCCATGGGCTTCACAATCTTTGTTTATTTATTCCTTGATCCATGTTCTGTTTACTCCTTAAATCTTGGACCTGATCTGCAACAAATCTGTTGCACCAGATCAGGATGTCGAGTCTACAATGCAAGGACATCTTAACTGACGTGTTTTCCCTTCAGCAGATTTCTTCTTGTTGGAATATCTTGTGCAACATCATGTTTTACCAAAATTTTAGTCAAATCTTTAGAGCCTTCAATCTCCCCCTTTTGACAAATTTTGGCTAAAACACCCTTTTCACAATAAACCTAGGATGATATAGAAGGAGGGAGTAGAAATTCCTGAAGTCATTTCAGTCGGATGGCCTGTCTTCCAGAATTGAAAGCTTTCATTCTTTCTATATATGAGGAAAAAGATACACACAGCTCCCTCTCAAACCCAAAACCAATTTGTTTCCCCGAAGCAACCAAACACCAACCTGAATTATCCCTATGAGAATTCAAGGGAGCATACTGCTACTTCAGGTAAATCAGAACACAAGACACAACTATGTTCATAACTCAGATCACAAGACACAAAAGAAAGACTCAGATAAGAAATTGAGACTCATACAGGATGCTAGAACATCTCATCTAACATCGTTGCAAAACAACTGCAAGAATGGACTCTACACCAAAAAAGGTATCAGTTATGAGTTGTAAGGACCAACACACAACAGAGACGAACACACACCCATTCTCCCCCTTTTTAGCCAAAAATTGGCACAAAAAAACCAACACAGTTCCAGACCCATATGGTACTTACCCAAACATGGACATAAGCCATGAAGACACGACACAACAACACAATCTGAGAACTCAGAAGCAGCAACCCCTTTAAATACCCAAGCAATTAGTCTAGGAATTAACGATCCATATAAGTTACCGAAGAACAATTCAATGAAGACATAAATTAGGTAGGTAACTTCAACATAAATGGTTGTGCATCGCCTAACTAGGATTTGACTACTCCAACTTTAGGGTAAACCATCCAAAGAATACGCATATTTCAAGACACAAGTTTAACACGCCTTCTCTAATACGCGCTTTCCATTGTCCAAGGGACACCGTCCAAATACACTTTCTTGGAAATAACCACAAGTCCTAAACAATGTCCTGACATCAGGTTAGACTTTGTCTAGTCCTTTTCATGGCTTCAAAGGCATAGTCGCATATCCTTCAGATAATCCCAACACGCTCTTGTCAACCCGAGGCTTACTAAGATGTTAAGACATCATGTCCAACATCTTCTAACAAGGACTCTCAAGAACCTTAAATCATTCTGCAGAGAAAAATAAATTCTCCCAGACAACAACCAATCTTATTTCTCAGGTCCATCCCATGAATTAAGAGCACAATTGATATAATTCAGTATCCTTAACAGTCAACCTATCATGTAGAGCTTACAATTGTACCAATATAAATACACCAAGATGTCAAGACAACTTACTTGACATCATATCTCATATGATTCACATGGACACCTTCATGATCATAAATTAGAAAGATACGAGGACCACATTCCTTATATCATAACCAAATAATTTTTGATTGAGACCAAATAACACCATTGACCACTCTCCCCCTGAACACATCCATCCACTGTACAAATTCCTCTTGAATTTTACAGCCATAGACAACCTTGTTCTTGAGAATAAATCCAATCAAATCTAGAATGTTCACATTCCCTAAAGAGACATACACATTCCCTTAACCCCTTAGTTAATCAAGATGTCATCCACCCACGGAAGTCATCAAACCCCTTCATCAAATGAAGAAGAAACTCCTCAGCCTGCCTCCTTCTCAAGTTCAGTATGATACGCTCTCTTCAAGGGATACATCTAGCATAACCAACCATCTTCACATAGATACTCAAACTCCACAAAGTCTTGATCATACTTCACAATGAATAGATAGTTCACTTCTAATCCAACTGGTGAGAGCCAAAACTTTCCTTTATGAAGAGATAAACAGCTAGAATAATGTTTCAAACACAAGTTAAAACATCATTTTCACCTGCTTTGGTTCTGTAGTCAACATCCATAGGAATAACTCTCTACATGGTAATCCATACACTTACTTTTGCAATAACCATAAAAAGGACATAATAGACCACAATTGCAGCAACTCATAGATCATCATAGGAGGCATAATACCACAGAGAGAAATAAACTCTCTCAAGCCTCAGGAAACTTCATCACTGAAGCACAATGTTCAAACATCTTGTCTGACATTACAAAGTCAATACCCATCCTTATGCATCCACATAGAAGATTCCCTCTGACAAATACCATTAAGACTGACAATAAGCATAAGATATAGATTGAGCAACAAAAATAGACTTCTCTTCGAGGTCTACTTCTCCTCTACCCTTCAATCTTTTATCCTCCACTATGCACAGTACACCACAAGCCAAAGTACATAAGTACTATCAAGCAATAGACTTGAGCAGGTAGTTCCTTAGAGCACACTCAAAAGACACATTCCTTTAGAGTAACCAATCAGAATACCTTTCACAAGGTCATTGATCATGTCACCAACATGACTAGAACTTCTAGTACTAACACCATATTTCCCAGACAGAACTCTGGAACACTCATATAAAAATACCTTAGATGAGACTCTAGGAAGAAGATATGAAAATACCAAGCAATCAGCAACTCCCTTGAGATTTTGCGGTTGCATGATTCACAAAGGTTGAAATAGACTTTAGCACCAGCCAAATAGTTGAAGAGCAACTACTACTAAGAAGATCAACACATACAAGATGGTACAACTCAAGTGCATACCAATGACTTCAGTATAAACATTCATATGTTAGTCCAATGTCAGAACATTTGATTTACATCAATGGCTTGACTAGCCAACTGATGAAACCACACTTGCCTAGAATAGTCTTGAAGACCTAACCCTTAGACTTCCAGACATTTTCCCACCTTGAGTGACTTTTCCACCATAACAAAACAAGATTTCCATATTCTCAAAGACTTGATCATGAAATCAAGTTTGAGTAAGCAACCTTCATCCTGAACATAAGAAAGAAAAGCAATAACCATTCCTTTACAGGATGAACAAACACCATGATGTCAGTCTGCTGCAAACACAGTTCTCCAAGAAAATGATCCTCATATGATGAGACTCCCCAAGAGAAAATGTAGTTACAACTATTCAACAAGATCACTCATATCCAACTTTGAAATACCAAAAGAGTCTTTTATATGTCAGAGTGAATGTCCCAGACATGTTTCCTTAACATCCATGTGTATAGAAACTTGCTAAGATGTCTCTACAACCCTTCAACATAAAGTACGCCACAAGATCCTTCAATGGAGTACCACGAGTCTAACTTTAGATCAGAAATAAACTGACCTAAAGAAAACTCACCAAAGCAAATGGTGTCTTGATCTTCATCTTCATCAGTATACATATACAAAATAAAACTCTTGGATAGAGGCTTCCTAGATAATAGACCAGGAGACTCTTCAAGACCAGTCTGAAGAAGATTCATAATACTATTGATAAACACACAATTGTTTATTCTCCAGAACATATGTTGCATTTCTCCTTTGTCCGAGAAGTTCACTCCTTGAAACAATAAGATTCTGCACACACTCTTCAGAAGTGATGTTCCAACATCTGGTTGAACATCAGGTCCTTTTCACATGAACAAGACATTGGATCTTGAGTTCTTGTACTGTCTGAAGTTGCACCTTCAGTTGTGAGATCATCTTTCTTTAATACCAATAAAAAAGGATAACCAATTAAATACTTGCTTAAGATAACAAATAGCAATTGATTTTAAATCCAATTATGTATTCTTTAGATTTGCATCCTTCCTTACATTAGCTATAAGGCCAAAAACAACCAGCACAACCTAGAAAAATATCTTCAAGGCACACAACTTCTTTACAAGAGATCTGATAGGAGATCCTCAAGCAGGGACAATCTTCTACAGGGTTGGCAGCAAAAATAAATTGCTTATGGCTATACTCTATGGTATGGCAATCTCATGTCATACTTCAAGTAAATTTGAAGCATCTGCTTGACCACTTATGCCTCAAACACATTTAAAATTGCCTTTATAAGTGGACTTGAGAGACAACTCAAGTATCTTTGGCAACTTTAAATATGACATAAGGTGTTTATAAAATATAATGGATACACAGGACCTTAACACAACCTTTTTCTTTCAATTTCGCTTTATTTTACTTGATTGGAACTATCTCCTAAGCAACGTAGAAAAATCCTTCAGAGAACTCCAGGTTACATCGCTTTCTCTTATCTATAGGTGCCAAAAATAACTATAGAAACTAACACCATCTTTAACATGCACCAGGTAAGATGTCAAAACACCTTATAAGGCATCATGCGTAGCAAAAGTATCAATATAAGAAACAGTGGAAGAATCTACACATAAGTATCAGACAACCATCAGTAGTTGTCAAACTAGATTCAAAAAGTTATCATCCTAGCTTCTAATCCCCTTGAACATAGCGATAAAGGATGATCTGATCATACAATCTCCTTCCTTGTTCAAAAGACCATAAATTATTTTTCCTATAACTCATCCAAAAACATAACAGGATGTCTGCTCTAATACCTATTGAAACTCTGGCAAGTAGATCACAAATGTCCTAGAGATGTCGAGACATTGATCTCTGTTAAAAAATGGACAAGGAAAAAAACATTATGTTCTCTTAAAATCAAGAACACTCCGAACCTTCAAGGTTAAAACAGTGCCATGGCAGATGTTTCAACATCTGTCAAAACATGTACTTCAGAGTATATATACATACTGAATATAGCATAACAGAATGATAATAACACAAAATATGATGACCTAGTTTGGTGCAAATCACCTACATCTGGGGGCTACCAAGCCAGGAATGAATTCACTATTAGTAGTATTAATTTAGAGTTAAACTCCCCCGTTTACAACTCCTCACTTAATCCATACCCAATACAATTCTATATAGAAATCACCATCTAGATAAGAAAAGCCCATCCTAATTCCCAAATCACCTCAGTGATATCTAACAGTTATAATCTCCAACATCTGTATCAGACTGTTCAATTGAAAGATACTCCTTCCAATACAATATTCAATCAAGACTCTTAACTAATAATCATGCATGGATTTGTTTAAAAGCTTCGTCCAAGAACAATACACAATTTACTACCTACATGTTTATGAATCTGTAAAACTATGTCTACAACAATGTATCAACCGATACAGAGGGTGACTTACAATACAAGAAAGTACACGACTATAAAAAACCCTAAATACTTATTTTTCTACTTTACTAAAAGTCTTACAAGAACTCTTTTTTAGGTCTACGTCCTATGCTCTAGGTCATAGTCTTCTTTTTATAATCTTTAGATATTTATGGACTTCGCAATCTCTGTTTATTTATTTCTTAATCCATGTTATGATTACTCCTTAAATCTTGGACCTGATATGCAACAAATCTGTTGCACCAAATTAGGATGTCGAGTCCACAATGATAGGACATCTTGATTGGCATGTCATCCTTCAGCAGATTTCTTCTTGTTGGAACATCTTGTGCAACATCATGTTTTACCAAAATTTTAGTCAAATCTTTATAGCCTTCATAAATTAATGCATTGTAATAACGCTTAACTTCACTTACACCGGTTGAATAGGGATGAGAGACCTATAGTAGAAGTTAGTGAGCTATGCACCAAGGGATTATGTATATGGGTTTTGTTAGTTAACCATGTAAATCAAACGATGTTACCATTCATATTATGCATTAAACATCAACAAGGGAAAATACAAGGGATTTGAGTAAAACCTAATCGCTTTCTCATTATTGAATTTATTACCAATTTATTTCTCGCAAAAACCATTCAAAAACACCCCATTTGCATTTTTAATTCGCATAAGTTTTACCTTGTTAAATCGCAATCCTCATGGAGACGATATCTTTTTTATATTATTTAGATACTATCGGTACACTTGTCAATAATTCATAAGTAACATGTATGAAAAAGTCAGGTAATATCAAGACCAAGTTCGTATAACTTATTTTTCCACATACAAAGACTTGGAGCAAGTTATTTTAGATAATAAGGTCATTGGATTACGAATATTGAGGATCTTGTTTTATTAGTAGTTTGAGTATCTGAATCAACAGATGAATTATTGTGTGTGATATTTCATTATAATCAAAATGCTTGTATCAAACATATGAAATAGTGGAAGACAATGATTATTTTTCGATGGTTTTAACATTAATGAATAGTATGTTGGAATTCCCTCACACCCTATGAAAAATTCCCTTCAATCTTGATCTCATGATTGATGAACAAACCCACAATATGATAGTAATGGTAATAACAAGTAATTATCAAGAACAACAAAAGAAAAGAAGAACACACAAGAAAGAGAAGAATGAGAGAAGAAATATTTGGAGAAAATTGTTACCCACGACTGTGGGATTTCTTATTGCTTATAGAACTTTCACTTGCTAAACACTGCAACTGTGAAATCTGTTCTATGTTATGATTGAATACAAAGCAAGGCATCCTATTTATAGTTTTAGGTTTACAAAAGCCCAAAACATAAAAGGCCCAAAATATTCAAATCAAATCTAATCATATCAAATCAAATCAAAACAATGAATTACATTTAACACACCACCTAATTCATTGTGTCTAAATTGTCTACATTCATCATGGCTCTTAGTCTTCTGAAGGCTTTGACCTGCACTGCCTTCGTCATGATAACTGCAATCTGATTCTCAGTTCTGCAGTGTTCCAACTTCATCTTCCCTTCTGCTACCTGCTCTCGAAGATAATGGAACCTCATTTCGATGTGCTTGCTTCGACCATGAGCTATTGGATTCTTCGCCAAGTTGATAGCTGACATGCTGTCTATCTTCATGATAATTGCTCCATGATTCTTCCTTGTGATTTCTTCAACCAAGTTCACCATCCAAGTTGCTTGACATGCACAAAGAGAAGCAGCTATATATTCTGCTTCGCATGATGACAATGCCACTACTGGTTCCTTTCTCGAATTCCAAGCAACTGGTGCACCACCTAACATAAACACATAACCAACTGTGGATTTTCGATCCTCAGCATCACTACACCAACTGGAGTCTGTGTATCCCACTAACTTGCATTCTTTTCCTTCATCAGCTGCTGGAAACAAAATACCATAGTCGAGAGTTCCTTTCAGATACCTCAGTATCCTCTTCGTCGCTGCTAGGTGTGATACCTTTGGCTTCTGCATGAATCTACTTACCATACCAACATTGTATGCTAAGTCAGGCCTTGTGTGACAAAGGTATCTAAGTGACCCAATAAGTCTTCTGTATTGGTTTGGGTCGACATCATCTTCATCTGAATCCTTCGACAGTTGCAATCTGGGCTCAGCTGCATTGACTAGTTCGATGGACTCCAACTCTTCAATCATTGCTTTCATCCACTTCGAATCTTTCAATGCCTCAACTGCATTTACTGGTTCGACATATGTGTAGAAAGCAAAATGTACCAACTCACCCTCTTCATCAACTACACCATCTGATGTAATTACACATTCTTACAACCTTGCAGGCATGTGTCTTGTTCGTCGAGGTCTGTTTGAACCTGCTTCAACTGCAACTAGTTCCTGTCGAACTTCTATTTCGACTTCAGTGGCTGGTTCTTCACAAGAGATTCTCACTGAATCCTTCTTGGCATTCTCAGTCCAATCCCATTCTTTAAGCTCATCTATGATCACATCCCTGCTGATCACTACCTGCTTATTCACTAGGTCGAACAGCTTGTAACCTCCTGTCGAATGATATCTTATCAAGATCATCTGATTCGACTTATCATCAAGCTTCCTTCTCAACTGATCTGGCACATGTCTATGTGCTATAGATCCAAACACCTTCAAGTGACTGAGACTAGGCTTGACACCAGACCAACATTCTTATGGTGTGATTCCTTCAAGCTTCTTCGTCGGACATCTGTTCAATATATATGTTGCTGTCGAAACTGCTTCTCCCCATAATTCTTTAGGTAGATGCTTTTCATTCAGCATACTTCTCACCATATTCATGATGGTTCTGTTCTTGCGTTCTGCAATCCTATTTTGCTGTGGAGTGTAAGGTAGCACCACCTCATGCACAATCCCTTCTTTTACACATAGTGTATCGAACTCTTTTGACACATACTCTCCACCACCATCAGTCCTCAAAATTTTCAGCTTTCGACCACTCTTTCTTTCGACCATGGACTTGAATCTGGAAAATACCTCAATCACATCACTTTTCTTCTTGATGAGGTAAGTCCACATCTTTCGACTGTAATCATCTATAAACGTGACAAAGTATCTATTGCCACCAATCGAATCCACCTGGATTGGACCACATACATCAGAGTATATGACTTCAAGTATTGCCTTCGACTTCCTTCCTGCATCCTTGCTAAAGCTATTCTTGTGTTGTTTCGACTGAACACACTCCTCACATACTTTACTTGGAATGTCGATTTCTGGTAATCCTGAAACCATATTTATTCTCTTCAGTTCTCTGATGTCATTAAAGTTGAGATGACCTAGTCGAAAATGCCATAACCACTCATCTCTGCTGGCTGCAGTTGCTAGACACTTGTGCTCCATCACATTGAATCTAATCTTGAAGGTCCTATTCTGAGACATTGGAGCCTTCAAGATTAATTTACCACCTGCGTCGAGAACTCTCATCATCTTGTCTTTGACAACTACTTTGTAGTTCTTTTCGACAAGCTGCCCTATACTGAGCAAATTACTCTTCATGCCTGGTATGTACAACACATTGGAAATTGTTGACCTTTTGCCATCTTTCCTCATAATCAGAACATCACCAACACCTTCAGCTGCTAGAGTGTTGTCATTTGCAAACTTCACTGTGTTCTTCGACGAGGGCTTCATGTTGACAAACCAATCTTTCCTTCCAGTCATGTGTGATGAGCATCCTGAGTCCAAGTACCACTGATCTTGGAATCTTTCTTCATCTTTTGTTGTGACCATTAGCAACGTTTCTTCTTCTTCATGTTTCGCCAGCTTTGCATCAGTCTCTTGATTTCTCTTCCTTTCTGGATAATCACTAGCATAATGACCATACTTCTGGCAATTGAAACACTGAATGTGGCTTTTGTCTGGCTTTCGACCACCACCTCTTCTTTTACCTGCAGCATCACCTCTTTGTTTGCCTTGGTTCCAAGGTTTCTTCTGATTCGACTGGTTTCCTCCTTTGTTGCCATTCCAGTTACCTTTGCCTTTTCTTTCCTTTTCTGACTGCGCCTGCAAAGCCATATCTTTCAACTTTCTTGCAGCTCTCTCAGCCATCCTCTATTCATGAGACTCAAGAGTCCCTTGAAGCTCTTCCTTCGTCAATACTGACAGATTTTTCGACTCTTCTATGGCAACTACCACGTGGTCGAATTTTGGAGCCACGATCTCAAAATCTTTGAGACAACTGCTTTCATCGTTAGCGCTTCTCCACATACTTTGATTTGATTCACCAACTTTGTAACTCTGGTGAAGAAATCTGTAATGCTCTCGTTGTCTTCCATCTGAAGCAACTCATAGGTTCTCTTGTGAGTTTGTAACCTCACCTCTTTCACCTTCTCTGCGCCTCCAAACGACTTTTCAAGAATCTCCCATGCTTCTTTTGTTGAATCAACATCACTAACCTTTTCAAAATTATCAGGATTAACACACTGATGAATTATAAAGAGTGCTTTATAATCATTCTTCTTCAATTCTTTGTGTGCAGCCTTTTCTGCCTCCGTTGCATTCTCCCCAAGCGATGTTACTCCATCTTTCACAAGATCCCAAAGATCTTGATAACAGAAGATCACCTTAATCTGCTTGCACCAATTCTCATAATTGTCTTTCTTGAGAATTGGCAGTGTCTCCGGAAAGTTTCCATTCGGATAGTTCATCGCCATCACTATTTTCCTTCCTTGAATCTCTCAACCAGAGCTCTAGATACCAGATGTTAGAATTCCCTCACACCCTATGAAGAATTCCCTTCAATCTTGATCTCATGATTGATGAACAAACCCACAATATGATAGTAATGGTAATAACAAGTAATTATCAAGAACAACAAAAGAAAAGAAGAACACACAAGAAAGAGAAGAATGAGAGAAGAAATATTTGGAGAAAATTGTTACCCACAACTGTGGGATTTCTTATTGCTTATAGAACTTTCACTTGCTAAACACTGCAACTGTGAAATCTGTTCTATGATATGATTGAATACAAAGCAAGGCACCCTATTTATAGTTTTAGGTTTACAAAAGCCCAAAACATAAAAGGCCCAAAATATTCAAATCAAATCTAATCAAATCAAAACAATGAATTACATTTAACATAGTAGAGTAGGAAAAGTGACAATGAACGCCGAACCACTGTACATCTCTGTGTACGTTTCTTTCTTCCCTTATCTCCTTTAATTTTCTGCATTCATTACTATAACTATTGCATCATTTTATCATTTTTATGTAATTTAGATTAGATATTCCTCATAGTTATTTAATGTGTTAGCTTATATCTATGATGCATAATACCTATTGGATCATCATAAATCCAATTGTCTTTTGAATGAATTTCTATGTAAATTTTTTTAAATAACTTTGCTTAAAAGTGACCTTACTTATCTTGTAATCATTTTGCATTAGAAAGAATCGTGCCTTTAGTGACATCTTATAATATTCTTATTGGATTAATTCATTGAGAAGTTTCAAAGCTTTCTTTATGTTGTGTTTTGAAATTGTCTTTTTAGGGACATGTCTATTCAACCCCCCTCACCCACATACCTTTTTGTGTCCATATTCTCACCCAATAATTGGTATCGAAGCAGAGCTTTTGATCAAAGTCTTGTGACTCCAAAATTTAAGGATATGATTCCTTTTCGATCCTAGATAAGTTTTTCTATTTGTTTGGAAGCTTATGCAATTCAATGAATTCTAATAACATTACATTGATTTCCTAATCTCTAATTTTCATTGCATGTTTAACATATATTAACTTAAAGTAACGCCTTACAAATACTTTCTTCAATCATTAATTCTATTTAAGATATTCTATAAGTTTTAATTCATCCATAATTAATCTAACAAAATTTTGAGGTATGTGCAGTGTAACCGAAAATCTGACACTATATCTTAAAGTTTGTTCTTGATTAATCCTACTTAAATATGGATATGCATTCACTTATGTCAAAATGCTAAAAAATTATGGAAATCTAACTCTCTCTCTCTCTCTCTCTCTCTCTCTCTCTCTCTCTCTCTCTCTCTCTATATATATATATATATATATATATATATATATATATATATATATATATATATATATATATATATATATATATATATATATATATATATATATATATATATATATATATATATATATATATATATATATATATATATATATCTCCCTCTTTTAATTTTCCTCTTTCACTCTCCATATTCCAATTTTCTCCATCATTGTTCACCAATGTTATGGTTCAAAGTTCCAACGTTTGGTATCAAAGTCTAGTTCTGATCCATAAACACCTAGTGTTCAACATGAATTTTGTATCCAATGAAAGAATCCATGCAAACCTACATATCCTTGATGCAAAGAATTACGACAAATGTTGTAAGCAACACATGAGGAAGAGAATAATGAGGTGACTCCCCTTGTCTAATGTGTAACAGATGCATAACAAGAAACACACGAGGAAGAGAAGAACAAAGATTTTGAGGCGCTGTTTTTTATCCATCAATGCATGTATGGTGACAATTTTGTAAAAGTTGGTAATTGCGAATCATCAAAGCAAGTGTGGAAGATCTTAAAGAAGGTCTATGCAGGGACTCACAAGCATCAACTTAAATCGATTCAAATGGAAGAAAATGAGACAATCAACGATTTCACAATGAGAATCACTCGGTTGGTGAATCAAGTGAAGTCGTATGGAGAAACACTCATAGACCAGTATGTTGTCGCAAAAATCTTATATTTTTTAACACCAAGATTTGACAATGTAGTCATAGCGGTTGGTGAATAAAAAATCTTGCGACAATTAGCAAAGAGGAGATGCAAAGCTATCTTGAGGCTCATGAGCAAAAGATGGATCAGATAAATAATGATAAGACAAAGGCGGATATCGCTTTGCAAGCTTGCTTTAACAAGAAGGACAAGAGATCTAAAGGAAAATGACTCATGAAGAGTAAAGGGAATTTTCAGAATTTTGGTGGAAGAGAGTACCACAATTTCAAGAATTCGACCTTGTCAAAGGGGTGAGAGCAGCTGCAAAAAAATGGTGGTCAAAGCAACTTTAGAGGTGAAAAGAAGAGGTTTGACAAAAGCAGGGAGCAATGCTTTAGGTGTCAAAGGTTCAATCATTTTGCAAAATAGTGCAATGCAAACAAGAAGGAATATCTAGGAGATGAAGCCAAGGTTGAAAGATAAAAGTTTGATGAAGAGAATGCGCTATTGGTCATGATTACGAAAGGAAATTGGAGTAGCAACAAGCTGCGAGATGGTAACAACAATAATCCTGAGAATGTTGGAAAAACATGTTGTGGTCGGTTACATGATATGGTCAACCGGTTACATGGAAAAGAAAACTCCATGATGAGTATGAAAGGAGTTCAATGCAACGAGGAATGGTACTTGGACTCTGGTTATTCTACTCATATGACGGGGATGAAGGATTGGTTTGTTAAAATCAATCGTTCCATGAAAATAAAGTTTGTAAATGTCACCACTCTAGCGGCCTCATTTTAAAAATTTCTTTAGAATGAAAAAATCATATTTATTTTGAAGGCCTCATTTTAAAAATTTATTTAGGCCTCTAAGCGGGTGGGGCCGACCATGGAGACTCGCCTTCATTTGTTTACACACCACCTTCCAGCGTTTAACATTTTCTTTAGAATTTATCTCTTTAATGTTTTTCCTCTCTTCCTCTTTATATAAAATATTTCTTTCACTTAATACTACCTTAGTGCTTATAAGTGAAGTTTTGCTTGTGAGATTTCTTTTGTAAGTGATCGTGTTGTTTGTTTAAATCTGTAAGAGTGTGATACTCTTAAGAGATCGATTTTGGCTTGTGAGATAGACCTATCATAAAATATTTGTGGTTGGTTTCTTAAGCTTTGTCGGAAAAACTTTGTTTTGGTTATTGAGATAAGCCATAATTCTCTAAATGGTTTGTTAGCTTAGTATGGAATAAAAGCTGTCATTGGTTAGGGATAAGTCTGTAAAATCTCGAGATAAGATTGTATTAAGGTTTGTGGGCATAAAATTTGAGCTTTTAAAGTTTATGCCCATGAACCTTAATACAATATAATATCCTTTTGGGGACAGTGCTAGGTGTTGCACCCCAAAATTTGCTCAATTTTTCTTTACCTAGCTTGTGTTTCATTTCATTCACATTAGCATTATCATTTGCATTTCATTGACATGTATGCAGGAGATCAAGAGGTATGATTACCAATCAAGGGCTACACAAGATATTGAAGCTAGCTAAGAAGGTTATTCAAGTGTTCAAGGGTTGATATCCTTGTCAGAGAAGTTAAAGGATTCTCAGAGCGAGTGGTTGAAACCAAGGTTGTGTGCCTCCTGACTTGAAAGTTGTGGGAGCTCCTCAGATGATTCTGAAGCCAAGAATGTGGACTTGAAGCCTTGAGAGAGCTTATGAGATGTCTTTAAAGCCATCATGAAGCCTAGACAGGTCATTGTGCAAGAATAAGAAGCCTCAGCCATGAGTGGTACAGTTAGGGTTTGACTGGGTCAACCCTAGGTCAACTGATGATTTGGAGAAGGTTGAGACCTAATTCAAGAGCCATGTGATCATGGATTGATACATTTAGATGTTATAAGGATGATTCCAAGGTCAACTCATCATGATTGAGGAGTTTGAGAAGTTTCAAGCTAGGGTTTCTAAGGCTTGACAGTGTAAAATCCCCTAGTTTGACCCCTATCTTCAAGGCTATTTAACTCAAGATATGATTGTCATCTCATCTTGACCCTAACATGATTGTTGTAGGGCATGATATTAGCTTTAATTTGAGAACTAGAAGTCCTTGATAGGGTTTATAGAACTCAAGTTATGAGCCAGACAAGTTACAAGTCATTTGAGGCATGTGAATTTGGAGCTTGAAAGTTACCCAACTTTCAGGACACTTTCTCCCTAGAAGGATGATTCCTATGAACTTTTGGTAAACATGAATGTTGTTCCTTATCCTCTTAGCTTTCTAAAGAGTACTAGAAGTCCATGATTGGATTTGTAGAACTCAAGTTATGGCTTTGACAAGTCAAGGGTATTTTGGGTATTTGAAGATTATAGGTCATTTCAAGCATAAGGCCATAACTCCTATTTCCAAGCTTCAAATGGAAAAATAATTCAATTAATCCCATTATTTTTGCATTGGATTCATGATAGGATCTAGTATTTTTTAGATAAAAAATATTTTTATTTCATGCATTTTCTGATTTTATGGGAATTTTTACATTTTAATTGATATTAAAATAATCATGCACGATGGTTGATTTTGGTGAATTTGGTTTGATCATGTGATGATGATTTTGCTCTTGATTTTTTGTGAGTAGTTAGCATAGATATGCATGCTCCCCATAGATTTTTCTCACATTTTTGTGATGAATATAAGTGGTAGTTTAGGTTGAAACCTTTAGAAGCTCCATTTTTAGGGTTTATGGTTGATACCTTGTGGTTTAGATTTTATTTTTAGGACTAGGTGGATGATTCAACCTCTGATTTTTGTATGGTAGATTCATGATTGAATTAGGATCCCTTAGGAAATTTTGTAGGAATTTTCAAGGTGGTTTTCTATTTTTGCTTGATTTTAGTTTAGATGCTAGTTTTAGATAATTATAATGCACTAACTCAACTAGATTAACATCTTTAGTTCCCTTAGATTAGGGTTTTGCTTTGCTTGTCCTTGGATGATGACGAAGACAAGTTTAAGATGCATTGGATTGCTTGAGGAGGCTTGGATGTAAGGATCTTCCCTTCTTTTGGTGTAGTATTAATTAGGTATTAAGATTAGGGTCTTGTAGGCAGAGCTTCTAGATAGATTCTCTTCCTTCATAAACATGGAAGATGTTGATCACTTCCATTCTTCCCTATGATGTAAGGTCCCTTTGTAAAGGCCTCATACCTCCTTTGGTAGGATGTGTGGCTATTTGCAAATTGGTAGAACCTTTGAGGGTCCCTTTCTCTGATGATAGGAGGCTTAGTGGTGACCTTTGGTCTTCACTCTGCTACCAATCATCCAAACTTTGCTCTTGATAGATGAATATTTCTCCCTTGTTAGAGGATGGAGTTCCTTGCTTGAAGAGATTGAAGGATGGATTTGATGCTTCTTTGTGTTTGGAGATTACCTTTTGAAGCTGAAGCTTACAGATGAAGAGGACCAAGTTGATATTGGTAAAGCAAAGAGAGCTGAAGCTTGAAGACCAAGTTGACACTTGTGAAGAGGATCCAATTGAGATTGGGTGAAGAGATGAGGATTGAGGAATAAAGGATAAGTTGATACTTATATTGATGCATGAATAGCCTGAAGGAGTTAAGTTGAGACTTGCAGTTAGGAGTGAAGCCTGAAGGTGGAATTGACTGAAAAGCTGAGGCTTGTAGAAGAGGGAATAAGTTGATACTTATGTTTGATGTATTGAATACTTGGAGAAGCAAGTTGATACTTGCTATAGAAGATGATAGCCTTGAAGGGTGGTTGAGGATTGAGGACTGAGCTGCTGTCAGAGGATTGCTTTGCTGTAGAAGCTGTTGATCTGCTTTTTTTTCCTGTCTGTTTGCTTTTTGTGCAACTGTATTGATGTGACTTGTTTGATTTTCTTGATGCATTAGAATAAGTTCATATCTAGATTAACTTGGACTAGGATCATGATTGCACTAGAGGTTGAGTTGCTCCCTCTGCTTGTATTTTTACTGTATGGATTTGCTTGCGGGTATTCGATAGAGCCCAACTCCCTTGCCTATGTGGTTTGTGTTGCTTGATAGCATTTCATTTCTTCTGTATGATTGCAGTTACTCATATTTTGCTTGATAGCATGTTATTTCCTCTGTATGATTGCAATTATTCATATCTGGCTTGAGGTTGAGATGAGCTTATGGAGGCTGATGCCCCACACACATTTCCTCCCTCACTTGCATTGCATGCATTTTACAGTCGTTTACTGTTTACTGTTTAAGCTGATGCTTTATCTGTTTCTGTTTGTCATTGATATGATCCCCTAGGAATCTCACTTCCTTTGATAAGGAAATGATGATTAGAACTTTAGGTTGAAACCTATGCATGATAACTTCTAGGAGTTCCCTGTTTTAAACCTCAACCATAAGATGAATCTTTGGCATGACAACATTAGGACTTGATAGTCTCCCTTTAGTTGAACCTGATTGTTCTCTCTTCTCATCTCAAAACAAATTAAAATACAGTAATAAAGGTTAACTGACATCGTACGTTACGAG
The DNA here is from genome assembly GCA_963859935.3 of Lathyrus sativus. NCBI lineage: Eukaryota > Viridiplantae > Streptophyta > Magnoliopsida > Fabales > Fabaceae > Lathyrus > Lathyrus sativus. Next base: position 645,887,326 of record OZ012741.1, read on the forward strand.
CCTTAAGCTATCTGAGAAAGGGTTGTCGGAGAGTTTCTTTTCGACAACTTGGATGTTTAGTATGGTACCCTTTGGGTGACATACGACACATTCACTCTCAGGTCATAGTCTCTAGTGCGATATTGGTTGCAAACATCCATAAAAAACAGTTCTTCCGTAAAAGACAGAAAACAAACTTCAAATCTTTTGCCCCGTGGGCCCATAATTCAAAGGAAGCTTTTCTGAAGAAAAGAGTGTCATTAACTCCCAGTTCTACCGCAAACGGTAACACCTAAGTCTCCAAGGGTCGAGCTGCGTACACCAAACTGCTGGAACTGTTTGTTAACCCTACTCGATAAAACAGATGAATCTGAATTCCCGTAATCCGTATTATCCCGAACTACGTAAGCTCTGATCTCTCATGCCTATTGAGAGTACGTAGGCACAATACTGACGTATTGGCGAGCCACCTTCCCTGTAACCCGTAGTTAGTCGAACTACGTTGACTCTGATTTCTCATTCTCTGATGGGAATGCGTAGGCATAAAGCGCGACGCTTTGCCGAGTCATTTTCTTTTCTTTTCAGACCAGCCTTGATAGGTAGATAGATAAAACCAACCCGTCCGATGAACACAACAAGCGTGGATCCCATCGAGTACGATGGACGTGAGGGGTGCTAATACCTTCCCCTTGCGTAACCGACACCCGAACCCAGACAATGGTTGCGATGACCTTGTCTTATACCTTTTTCGTCAGGTTTTTCCGATTGTTTCCTTTCCTGTTCTAAGGGATAAATAACGAAAGGTGGCGACTCTTCTGTTTTGTCGGCACCTTATTTTCGCGGAAGCGACAACTGACGACTCTGCTGGGGACTTGATAGTTTCCTGGGATCCAACATCCCTTATGCGAGTCAGTTTGGGGATCCAACATCCCCTGCGAGAGTCAATCCTAGCGCTTGTATGATTACTTGTTGGGTTGTGTTTATTTATCGCACTTTATTTCCCGTATTTTATTTTCAGTATGATATGATTATCTGTGCTGTTGTAGGAGGGGCATTCTGATGAGTGAGAAGCCAGACCCGGGCTTGAGTGTACTTAGCATTAGTTGTGGAAATTAGTGGGCGCGTGCTTGCTTTGCAGGCACTAGTGTCTCATGAAATCCACGCTCAGACGAGGTTCTCCCGGTTGACTTCTTTTCCAACCCTTTGGGTTGAGGGGGTTGTTGGTTTGGAGGATTGTCGACTCTAGGGACCGATCATTTGGAATTCAGCCGAGTGAGGCCACTTCATGAGCTGGTGATGCCACACCTTCTGGGTATCGTATCACCCCTCTTGAATGTCTGTGACGCTGATGACCGCATAGGATGCCGAACTTGTGTCAGTTTAGGTCCATACCTGTGAGCAGGGTCGGGTTTGTTGCAGGAAACCTTAACCTTTAGACTACCTGGTTTTCTTGATAGTGGATCAGTTTTATTGGTATCAGAGGTTCCCATCATCAGATGTTTGTTCTTGACAGAGCAGGTTTATGGTTGGGATCAGAGGATCTCATCAGCAGACGTGTATTTGTTCTTGACAGAGCAGGTTTATGGTTGGGATCAGAGGATCTCATCAGCAGATGTATGATTGTTCTTGACAGAGCAGAGTTATCGTCCTGTATCAGGGGTCCTTGTCTTCAGATATGTGTGTTCTTGACAGAGCAAATTTATGGTCTAATATCGGGGTTGTCTTCTCATCAGAGATAGGGTTGTTCTTGACAGAGCAGCATTGCGGTTTTGTTGATACATAATCTTCACCTTCATCTCCTCAACAACACAGTCGTCTTGATCTCCTGCTGCATGATTGAATTTTACATTGCTTTGCATACTCATTTGCATTTCATTAACGTGTGTCTGTGTTACAGGTACCGTTTCCCCCGATTCAGGTTTTCTTGCCTTCTATTATGCTATTATGGGCTCTCTGAGGAAGACCGTGGCTTACAAGCTCCCCACTCCTAATGTTGTTCAGCTGACTGGTTTGATTGCTTTAGCAGATGATTCTGTGAGAGATGAATTCAGAAAGTCTTACGGTAAACTGCTTAGTTTGGTTCGTAAGCCCTATGTGTTTGAGTTGAATGGGTTGCACGCCTTGCTGCAATTCTACGATCCTCCGTTGAGATGCTTTACTTTCCAGGATTTTGTCCTCGCACCCACACTAGAGGAGTATGTTGATTTGTTAGGTGTGCCTATCAAGAGTCAGATGCCTTTTATTCATATGGATGATGAGCCTAATCTGGCTAGTCTAGCTCTTTCACTTCATCTGGATGCCTCCGAGTTGGTATTGTCTAGTTGGAACAAGGTTCCCGGTTTCTCCTTGCAGTTCTTGGTGGGAAAGGCTCAGCAGTGCGCCAAAGACAGATGTTGGGTCGTGTTCAACGCCATCCTTGCTCTGTGCATATATGGCATCATTCTGTTCCCCAATATGCCGGACTTCGTGGACTTCGACGCCTTCCACATCTTTGCATCAGGGAATCCAGTCCCTACCTTGATAGGAGATGTCTACCATTCTGTCCACTACAAAAACGAGAGCAGAAGGGGTAAGAATGTCTCGTGCTGTGTGCTCCTGCTCTATAGATGGCTTGATAGTCATCTACCCAATAGGGGTCCCTTTGCTTCGTCTGCAGCCACAGTTGAGTGGTCCGAGCGTTTGATGAGTCTGTCAGCAGAGGATATTGACTGGTTTGAAGAGATAGGTTGGGTACCGAGATTATCTTCAGCTGCAGCGGGTTTCCGAACGTGCCTTTGATAGGCAGGAAGGGTTGTATAAACTATAATCCATCTCTGCTGGTCCGACAGTTTGCTTATGCTTTGAGAGCTCCGCCGAAGGATGAAGAGGTGAAGGAATCTCTATACCTCACTGGTCTTCCAGAGGGGGATATGTTGTCCAAGCTTCAGCACGCTTGGAATGGTATCAGTAAGTGGGGAAAGCCGTTGCTGGGGAAAAGTAATAGTCAAGCCTACGCTCCATATGTGACTTGGATCAGAGCCAGAGCAGATGCTATAGGGATGCCGTTTATTCCTGCCAAGCCAGAAAGCCCTCCAGTGATTTAAGAGTCTACCACCGTGTCTATTCAGCAGCATAATCAGGTGTTAGCTGAGAGAGATGAGCTGAAGAAGGCGAATGAAGAACTGGAGAAAGAACTGGCTCAACTCAGAAGCGAGAGAAGCGAAGCCGTTCATTCCTTCAAGAGGCAGACAGAGCTGGTGAACCAGCTGGGGACGGATCTGACTAAGCAGATAGCTGAGCGTGGGTGCATGGGTCGAGACTTCCAAGTTGTCAATGATGTACTGGCCACTAAGAAGCAACACTTGGATGAGGCGTATTGGAGGATATCCAAGTTTAATCAGCATTGGAAGGCCACCCTAGCCAACGGCAAAGAACGGGAGGATAAGCTGAAGCAACAGGTCTCCAAGTTGAAAGCCCAAGTGAAGGCTAGTGAGAAGAGGTTTGATGAAGAAACCGCTCGCAGATACGCCGCTGAAGGCCAGCTCAACAAAGCTCTCGCTAACCTAAAGGAGCGCAAACTGATGTTTGAATCCAAAAAGCGGAAGTTAGAAGATTGTTTCAGCGAAGGAGCATGGGAAGATTCGGTTGAAGGTCTTCAGTACACCATTAGGCAGAGGGAGTTACTCGTCGGAGGGTTACTCACTCGGCCTGATCATCCAGAAACGAAGGGGTTGTTAGAAGAGTTTTGCGTCCGTGGCCATGCTTGACTATTTGTATTCCTTTTGTTTTGATCGTTGTTGTATGATGACCATCACCAGGCTTGTTGGTTGAGGTCATGTTATTGATTCTGCTTGTACTCAGTGATATTGTGTACTGCCTTGATGGCTTTCTTTATATATGAGATGTTATTTCCATGACTGGACTCGGACTTCTTATTATCAGCACTGGCACCCAGGCACTAGGATCGGGGGATACCTCCCTAACGCACAGACACACGTTTGCATTTGCATGAAGCATTTGCATAACGAGCACTTTATCATTTTTTCTAACCCTTTTGTGTATTCAGGTTGTTTCAGGTTGTTCCAGGATTGATCAGAGACCTATCCACCGCTATCCGACCAGAGCGAATCAAATCAGAATTATGGAACAAATGCAAACTGACGTTCAGGAACTCCGAGAAAGAATGGACCACTTCATGGAGCTCATGCAAGTGGTCGTCAACGGCCAGGATCAACTCAGAACCTTGGTTCAGCCCCTGATTTCAAGGGTTGATAGCAATGGCGTACTCCATGGTGGGACCGTGCCTACCCCTCCACCAGTTGAAACTCCTCAGAATGGCGTCCCCGTGACCGGGGGGAATGGCAGTGCCAACGGAAATGTGATAGCTAATATGGGACTCAATGGTAATACGACGGGCGTCGGTAATGGGAATTTTGAAGCTAACGCCAATGTTGGGCTGGGCAACGGCAATGCGGGTGTTGGAAATCTGTTTAGGCCTCAGCCGTGGTTAGAAGACCGTCAAGACGATGTGTTCTCACAGAGAGGTACTGAAGGGGAGCTGACTGCTGAAGCACGGCTTAGGTTCAAGGCACTCGAGGATAAGATGAGGAATATCGAGAACCAGAACACCATGGGTGTTGATATGTCCAAGTTGGGACTGATTGCTGATCCCAAGTTCAAGGTACTTGACTTTGAAAAGTACAAAGGCACCACTTGCCCTCGCGTCCATTTGAGATCATATTACAGAAAAATGTCTGCTCATTCTGAGGACGAGAAGTTGCTGATGCACTTCTTTCAGGATAGTCTGTCCGGACCCTCCCTCGAATGGTACATGAGTCTGGAACCTACCAGCGTGCGCACGTGGAAGGAACTTGCTGAAGCATTCGTGCACCACTACCAATATAACAGCGACTTGGCTCCGAACCGGGTCCAACTGCAAAATCTGTCGCAAAGGAACAACGAAGGGTTCAAGGAATACGCCCAGCGGTGGCGTGAATTGGCAGCCAGGGTTCAGCCGCCGATGGTTGAACGTGAGCTTGTGGAAATGTTCGTAGCCACCCTCCCAGGGGTTTATTATGAGAAATTGGTCAGCAGTATGTCTGGAACCTTCTCAGATCTCATTATCACGGGTGAGCACATTGAAAATGGGATCAAACTGGGAAAAATTCAAGGTGATTCATCCTCGGCTGGAGGAGGCAAGAAACCTTATAGTGGCAAAAGAAGGGAAGGAGAGACGAGCGTCGTGTCCAACACTCAAAGGAAGGGTAAAGGCCCTCACCAACAGGTGGCCAGTATAACTATCCCCGCTGTCCAACAACCCCAGCAGCAGCAGCCGAATCAACAAGGGTACAGAAAGTATCAAAACAGGGCACCTCTGTCGAGCCGTCACCTCGAGACTCCGCCCATGTCTTATGCTCAGCTGTTACAGACTCTGCTCCAGCTACAGCTGATCCAGAAGAGAACCCTGGCTCCCTTGACAGAGGCACCTCCGCCAGGTTATGACGCGAATGCGACTTGCGAATTTCACTCAGGGGCACCAGGCCACACAATAGAAAATTGCAAAGCCTTCAAGCACAAGGTGCAGGATATGGTGGATGCTAAAATCATCAATTTCTCAGATAATGTGCCAAACGTCACGAAGAACCCTATGCCGAATCATAGAGGAGGTGGAGTAAACGCCATTATTGAAGACGAGAGCTTGGATTCGTTGACTGACGTCAGAGATCTGAAGACACCGCTTAGCTTCGTTAAAGCTAAGCTGATGAAAATGGGTTTCTTTCCAGGTTGTGGAGAGCTATGTATGGGATGCGCGACTAGTCCTGATGGATGTGAACAGCTGATAGAGGGGATTCAAAGTCTGATGACCGAAGGAATCCTGCAGTTTAGCCGAAGGGCCGAAAGCGGATCGGGAGAGGTAATGATGAAGCAAGGTGATGAGGTTGCCACCATCACCATCCCTCGCCGGATGATAACTATTTCTGCATCTAGACCGCCCACGATCACCATCACTAAAGCTGGGCCAATACCGTTCGAAAGCACTAATGATGTCCCATGGCATTATGGGGCAGAGGTCTACTGCAACGGACAGAAGTTGGGATTGGAACCATCAGGGTCGTGTGTGGATAACCTAGTGGGCGTTAGCGGAATTACTCGTAGCGGGAGAGTGTTTGCACCACCTGAGGTCGTGGCGGACAAAGCGGACAGAGTTGACGCAGCTGATAAAGGGAAGAGTAAAGTCATTGAAGAGATCCCTCGTGGGGTAGAAAAAGACTTACTTGTTAAAGACGCCGAAGAATTTATGAGGTTGATTAAGAAGAGTGACTACAAGATTGTGGATCATCTCCATCAAACACCCTCAAAAATTTCCATCTTGAATTTGTTGCTGTGTTCTGAGGCACACCGCAACGCGCTGCTGAAGGTGTTGAATGCCACGTACGTACCGCAGGAAATATCGGTAAACCAGTTGGAAGGGGTCGTAGCCCACGTGAATGCTGGAAATGGGTTAGGGTTTACTGACCTGGAGCTGACGCCGAAAGGGAGGAATCACAATAGCGCCCTGCACATCTCGATAGAGTGTAGGGGAACGATTATGTCTCACGTGTTGGTGGACACGGGGTCGTCGCTCAATGTTCTTCCGAAGAAAGCATTGATGAAGTTAGATACTCGCGAATTGATTTGCACACCCAGTGATCTGGTTGTGAAAGCATTCGATGGAACCAAACGCCATGTTTTCGGGGAGGTGACGTTGCTAATCCAAGTCGGGCTGGAAACATTCGACGCGGTCTTTTACATTATGGACATCATGCCTGCCTACAGCTGTCTCTTAGGCCAGCCATGGATCCATTCTGCGGGTGTCGTGACCTCCACGTTGCACCAGAAACTCAAGTATGCTGTCGGAGGTAGCATCATGACTGTTTGTGGTGAGGAAGACATAATGGTGAGCCATTTGTTGTCCTTCAAGTATGTTGAGATGGATGGGGAAATCCACGAAACCCTATGCCAAGCGTTCGAAGCTGTTAAAGTCAAGAACGTAACTTCTGTAGTCACTGAGAAACCAGAGATGACTCTCTCTTCCTTCAAGGAAGCCCGGGCCGTTGTTCAAGCCGGATCTACCCCAGGCTGGGGGCGAATTCTGGAGATACCTAACAAGCAAGACAAGTTTGGGTTGGGATATTCTCCTGCGGCTAAAGCCTCCTCTTCTAGCAGTACGTCGCGAGGTAAAGGGCCAATCCAGTTTACCAGCGGCGGAGTGATATTTGAAAGCGTCAACGCAATGTCTGAAGACAGCGGAGACAGCGGTTGTGACTTAGACTCTTGGATCCAGCCAAGCAAGCCAGGCGAGAGCCTCAACAACTGGTCCGTCAGGGATATCATCCAGATGACAAGCAAAGAGTAATGATTTACTTTTTCCAATCATTGTACAACCCTATGTCCTACCCGGGGCATAGTGGTTTTATTGCCAGGGCCTCGTTTGATTATGTACATGCATTTTATTAATAAATCAAAAGGCGTTTTTCCTCGTATTCAAATATTATGATCTCTGTTATTCCTGTTTTATATTTGTTTTGAAAAACAACAAAATGGCAATGGGGTTTGTGCTAACCTACATATCCTCGTTTTAAGCTTAACCCTTATTATTGCAGGATCCACATAGCAGATGACATCGACTCTGGACCTTCTACGACTCACTTCGACTTCGATTGCCCGACCTATCAAGCCGAAGAAGGGATTGATGAAGACGAAGACCTTCCCGAAGAGTTGGCCCGCTTGTTGAAACAAGAAGAAAAAGTTATTCTGCCTCACGAAGAAGAGATCGAGATTGTGAATCTGGGTTCTGAAGGACTGGTCAGGAATGTCAGGATAGGGGCTGCATTGCAGAGTGATGTCAAACAGAGATTGGTCGAGATGCTAAGAGAGTATAGTGACGTCTTTGCTTGGTCATATGAAGATATGCCCGGACTTGACACTGACATTATGGTCCACCACTTGCCGCTGCGAGAAGATTGTCCTCCCGTTAAGCAGAAGCTTAGAAGGACACGACCAGATATGGCCGTTAAGATCAAAGAAGAAGTGCAGAAACATCTTGATGCTGGCTTCCTAGCGGTCACTACTTACCCTCCGTGGTTCGCCAACATAGTACCTGTACCGAAGAAAGACGTTAAGGTGCGAATGTGCGTCGATTATCGGGATTTGAATAGGGCGAGCCCTAAGGATGATTTCCCGCTGCCTCATATTGATGTGTTGGTCGACAATACAACCCAGTTCTCTGTATTTTCGTTCATGGATGGCTTCTCCGGTTATAATCAGATCAAGATGGCGCCGGAGGACATGGAGAAAACTACGTTTATTACACCCTGGGGAACATTTTGCTACAAGGTAATGCCTTTCGGTCTGAAGAACGCAGAGGCCACTTACCAACGAGCAATGGTCACTTTGTTTCATGATATGATTCATCATGAGATTGAAGTCTATGTTGACGACATGATTGCGAAGTCCCAAACGGAGGAGGGACATCTGGTCAATTTGCTGAAGCTTTTTGAGAGGCTTAGGAAATTCAGGTTGAGGCTGAATCCTAACAAGTGTACTTTCGGAGTACGGTCGGGAAAGCTACTGGGGTTTATTGTGAGCGAAAGAGGCATTGAGGTTGATCCTGCGAAAATAAAAGCAATACAAGAAATGCCAGCGCCAAGAACCGAAAAAGAAGTTCGTGGTTTCCTGGGCAGAATAAACTACATTGCAAGGTTTATTTCTCAGCTCACGGCCACGTGTGAACCGATGTTCAAACTGTTAAAGAAAAATCAGGCGATTATCTGGAACAAGGATTACCAGAAGGCATTTGACAAGATAAAACAGTACCTGCAGGAACCTCCGATCTTGATACCCCAGTGGCCGGAAGGCCCTTAATCATGTACTTGACAGTTCTTGAGAATAGTATTGGGTGTGTTCTCGGTCAGCACGACGAGACGGGCAGAAAGGAGCATGCCATCTACTACTTGAGTAAAAAGTTCACAGACTGTGAATCTCGTTACTCAATGCTAGAGAAAACGTGTTGTGCACTAGCCTGGGCTGCCAAACGTTTACGACAGTACATGCTCAATCACACCACCATGCTAATTTCGAAGATGGATTCGATCAAGTACGTCTTCAAGAAATAAGCACTTTCGGGCAGGATTGCCAGATGGCAAATGGTGTTGACGGAATATGACATTCAGTATATTTCCCAGAAGGCCATTAAGGGAAGCGTATTGTCTGAATACCTGGCCGAACAGCCAATCGAAGATTACCAGCCGATGAAATTTGAATTCCCTGATGAGGATATCATGTTTCTTAAAGCGAAAGATTGCGATGAACCGTTGCCCGACGAGGGTCCAGACAGGAAATCCCAATGGAAATTGATATTTGACGGGGCGGTTAATTCTTACGGAAGTGGCATAGGGGCGATCATCACGACTCCCCATGGATCCCACATCCCGTTTAGTGCGAGGCTGACGTTTCCGGTCACCAATAATGAAGTGGAGTATGAAGCATGCATCATGGGTCTAGAAGCGGCAATTGATTTGAGAATCAAGAACCTAGATGTATATGGTGACTCAGCACTTGTGATCAACCAGATTAAAGGGGAGTGGGAGACTCGCCAATCGAATTTGGTGCCGTACATGAACTATGCCAGAAGGCTGCTTCCGTTCTTTGATCGAGTGGAACTCCATCATGTGCCCAGAGCGGAAAATCAGATGGCTGATGCCTTAGCCACGTTGGCTTCGATGTATAAAGTCAATTTTTGGAATGAAGCTCCAAGAATTGTCCTTTCTCGTCTTGATAGACCTGCATTCGTCTTTGTGATCGAGGAAGCCTCCGATGACAAGCCATGGTTCCATGATATTCAGACCTTCCTTATGACTAAGGAGTATCCTGCGGAAGCGTCAACCCAAGATAAGAAGACTCTGAGGAGGCTATCTAGAAATTTTTATCTCAATCCTGATGGAGTTTTGTATAAAAGAAACCACGATCTCGTGCTACTCAGATGTGTAGATGAGAAAGAAGCGAGTATGCTCATGGAAGAAGTCCATGAAGGCACATTTGGTACGCACGCCGGCGGGCACGCTATGACGAGAAAGATCCTGAGAGCAGGATACTACTGGCTGACGATGGAGTCGGATTGCTTTAAATTCGCGAAGAAATGCCATAAATGTCAGATTTATGCTGATAAAATTCATGTGCCGCCGTGCCCGTTGAATGTCATGTCCTCCCCGTGGTCGTTCCCCATGTGGGGCATCGACATGATAGGCAAGATCGAGCCCACTGCATCTAACAGTCATCGCTTCATTCTGGTAGCTATCGACTACTTCACCAAGTGGGTGGAGGCAGCCTCATATGCTAATGTGACCAAGCAGGTGGTAGCTAAATTCATAAAGAGGGACATCATCTGTCGTTACAGAGTTCCCGAGCGGATCATTACTGATAATGGTTCGAACCTGAATAATAAGATGATGAAGGAGCTGTGCCAGAGTTTCAAGATTGAACACCACAACTCATCTCCTTACCGGCCGAAGATGAATGGCGCCGTTGAAGCGGCCAATAAGAACATTAAGAAGATTGTATAGAAGATGGTTGTGACCTATAAAGACTGGCACGAGATGTTGCCATTTGCACTGCACGGTTATCGTACCACGGTACGTACATCAACTGGGGCAACTCCCTTCTCACTGGTGTACGGTATGGAAGCTGTCCTACCGTTGGAAGTTGAGATCCCTTCTTTACGAGTTTTGGTTGACGTGAAACTCGATGAGGCGGAATGGATTAAGAACCGACTAAACCAACTCAACTTGATGGACGAGAAGAGGTTAGCATCGATTGCATATGGTCGTCTATACCAAAGCCGAATGAAGAAAGCTTATGATAAGAAGGTGCGTCCTAAAAGCTTTCAGACGGGTGATCTCGTCCTGAAGAAGATTCTTCCTCCACACTCCGATTACCGGGGCAAGTGGACTCCCAATTACGAAGGTCCGTACATCGTCAGCAAGGTCTTCTCGGGAGGAGCTTTGTTGTTATCCACGATGGATGGCGAAGATTTTGCATCCCCGGTGAACGCGGACGCAGTTAAAAAATACTTTGCTTAAAAAAATGACCTGCTGGAAAGAAAAAGAGTATCCAGGCAAAAAGGGGGCATCCCGGCGAACCATAAAAAAGGAAAAAGGTTCGGCAAAAATTAGGGATATAAAGAAAAAATGTACACCCGCAAAGTCGAAAACCTGGAAGGGCGACTTTGGAAAAAAAGGGTATCCCGGTGAATCGAAAACCCGAAAGGGCGATTCAGGCAAAAGTTAGGGATTTAAAAAAGCAAATGATTGTGTTCCGCGTGTGGACTGTATTTGTTTAGTGGTTTGGAGGACCTGAGGGCCGTTTATCTGAATCAATCTCTTCTGAAGCTGAAGCGTCGGAGAAGTATCGGAGTCGAGGGGGTCATAGAGGGATCAACTCATGGTGTTCGTCTACGCCTCGTTGCCGACATGTGTATATACTGATGTATATTTATGTTTTATTGTTGCGCGACTTCCTCATTCCAGGAGCTTGCATCTGTTGTAAAACATTTTTACCCATTCAGGGGTTCGTTATCAATAAAATGTATACTATTCAGTAATTGTTTGTCTGTTTAGCATTTATCTGTTTTGTTGCGAAAAAGAACGCCGATGTTTTTGATAAAATGCGCATACATAAACTTACTGGCCTAGGCCACTGATTGTTGAAACAATGAATTACTTGAACATTGTCACAAGATGATAACCTTAATAGGTCCCTTTGAGAATGGTATCTTGTCTGTTTGTTTGTGTTGTCGTAGGTATATCATACTCCAGGCAGTACGCCGTATGCGTCCCCAAGCAGGATGATTCCTCCTTCCTCTCCAGCAAGTTCAGCAGCGTCCCCCCGTGGAGTCTGAACATGAGACCGAAGGCATTGATATGTTTCCCTAAGCAGAGAAGATTCTCTCCCCAACCAGATACATCCCGAAGGGTCGTCATCTCCCCAGCTGGGTCATATACTGAAGTGTGCAACAATTGATAGTTCAAGACTGAAGTCTCCAGGAGAATTGAAGTTCCCCGCAGAATTGTACTCTCCCCGGCAAGCAGGATGATTCCTTCTTCCCCAACCGAGTTTGCAGATCCCCAAGAGAGCCGAGTCCTTGGGAGCCGTTTGGGCCATGATTGGTTTTCCTCAGTGGAGTGTTGAATAGCTGATGCTGTATCTCCCCACCGGGATCGTTATCTCCAGGAAAGTAGTCGCAAAGGCTGCGTAGTTTATTTCTGCGATTGATATCGTTTCCTCAGCAGTTGTGGTTTGAATACCCAGTTGAGCGGGTTCAAGTTCTCGTAGAGCTTTATTCCCCTACAACAGTCGACTGAAGATCAATTCCCCAGGCGGAGTCCAATTGAGATTGGCGTGACTTCTCCTCTTTGGCAGGATGAGTCCTTCCTCTACCATAATGGTTCTTTCTCCTTGACAGGAGGATTCTCCCTTCAGCATTTATTTTGCTGATGGGGTCGTAGCATTTTGCATGATTGCATAGCATTTACCCTAAGAACGTGTAGCATTTCCACCGTGTGGAACATTGCGCCATTGTCAAACATATGCATATGAAGCATGAGCTAGGTCGTTACCGTTCTTGTTTTGCAGGTGTTCCCCGACAGGTTGTTTGCTCAGGACGATTCCTGAAATCTCAGAAGAGTTGTAGGGCTCAAGATGATTCTTAAAGTCCCCAGCAAAGTTGTTTGCCCAAGATGATTCTTGAATTCCTCAGCGAAGTGGTTTGCTTAAGATGATTCTTAAAATCCCCAGTGAATTCGCCAGAGTTGGTTGCTCAAGTGATGCTTAGAGTCCCCGGCAGCGCGATTTGCTCAGGATGATCCCTGAAATCTCCAGCAGAGTTATTGGTGCAAGATGATTCTTAAAGTCCCCGGCAGAGTTATTTGTCCAAGATGATTCTTGAAGTCCTCAACAGAGTTGATTCACCAGAATGATTTCTAGATCCCCGAAGCAGAGTTACTTGATAGTTCTCCAGAATCCCCAGCGGAGATGCGTCATCCCCAGCAGGTTTTCGAACAGCGAAGTTGAAATTTCCCTTGAAACTTTAGGATTGAAGTCCAACCGTATTAACGAAGCAGTTCTCTCAGCTGATGCAGAGTGCCTGATGGCAGAAGTGGATATCCCCAATTGGTTCATGATTGACTGAGAATTCTATTCCCGACTTACTAATGAAGTCCAGCTGATGCCCGAAAATTTCTTTGAATGCCCGATGGCATGATTAACTTGATTGTTGATCTGATGAGTCTCGAGGAATCCTGGTGCCTGACGGCATGATCGACCATGTATCACCGGTTACCGTGTGACCAATTCCCCAGCTAGTTGCCATGCAGCTAATATTTCAGTTTCTGAAGATTTGTTCCCATCAGAGTACCGTGTACTGGTGCATTTGGAAAATTTCCGGGTTTATTGGTATTCAATCGTCTTTTACCTTGATTGGTTGAGAGTCGTTCGCTTCTCACCCAGTCAGGTCCAAGCCGTTTGAATAGGGGCAGCTGTTGCACCCCAAAATTTGCTCAACTTTTCTTTACCTAGCTTGTGTTTCATTTCATTCACATTAGCATTATCATTTGTATTTCATTGACATGTATGCAGGAGATCAAGCGGTATGATTACCAATCAAGGGATACACAAGATTTTGAAGCTAGCTAAGAAGGTTATTCAAGTTTTCAAGGGTTGATATCCTTGTCAGAGAAGTTAAAGGATTCTCAGAGCGAGTGGTTGAAACCAAGGTTGTGTGCCTCCTGACTTGAAAGTTGTGGGAGCTCCTCAGATGATTCTGAAGCCAAGAATGTAGACTTGAAGCCTTGAGAGAGCTTATGAGATGTCTTGAAAGCCATCATGAAGCCTAGACAGGTCATTGTGCAAGAATAAGAAGCCTCAGCCATGAGTGGTACAGTTAGGGTTTGACTGGGTCAACCCTAGGTCAACTGATGATTTGGAGAAGGTTGAGACCTAATTCAAGATCCATGTGGTCATGGATTGATACATTGAGATGTTATAAGGATGATTCCAAGGTCAACTCATCATGATTGAGGAGTTTGAGAAGTTTCAAGCTAGGGTTTCTAAGGCTTGACAGTGTAAAATCCCCTAGTTTGACCCCTATCTTCAAGGCTATTTAACTCAAGATATGATTGTCATCTCATCTTGACCCCAACATGATTGTTGTAGGGCATGATCTTAGATTTAATTTGAGAACTATAAGTCCTTGATAGGGTTTATAGAACTCAAGTTATGAGCCAGACAAGTTACAAGTCATTTGAGGCATGTGAATTTGGAGCTTGAAAGTTACCCAACTTTCAGGACACTTTCGCCCTAGAAGGATGATTCCTATGAACTTTTGGTAAACATGAATGTTGTTCCTTATCCTCTTAGCTTTCTAAAGAGTACTAGAAGTCAATGATTGGATTTGTAGAACTCAAGTTATGGCTTTGACAAGTCAAGGGTATTTTGGGTATTTGAAGATTATAGGTCATTTCAAGCATAAGGCCATAACTCCTATTTCCAAGCTTCAAATGGAAAAATAATTCAATTAATCCCATTATTTTTGAATTGGATTCATGATAGGATCTAGTATTTTTTAGATAAAAAATATTTTTATTTCATGCATTTTCTGATTTTATGGGAATTTTTACATTTTAATTGATATTAAAATAATCATGCATGATGGTTGATTTTGGTGAATTTGGTTTGATCATGTGATGATGATTTTGCTCTTGATTTTTTGTGAGTAGTTAGCATAGATATGCATGCTCCCCATAGATTTTTCTCACATTTTTGTGATGAATATAAGTGGTAGTTTAGGTTGAAACCTTTAGAAGCTCCATTTTTAGGGTTTATGGTTGATACCTTGTGGTTTAGATTTTATTTTTAGGACTAGGTGGATGATTCAACCTCTGATTTTTGTATGGTAGATTCATGATTGAATTAGGATCCATTAGGAATTTTTGTAGGAATTTTCAAGGTGGTTTTCTATTTTTTCTTGATTTTAGTTTAGATGCTAGTTTTAGATGATTCTAATGCACTAACTCAACTAGATTAACATCTTTAGTTCCCTTAGATTAGGGTTTTGCTTTGCTTGTCCTTGGATGATGATGAAGACAAGTTGAAGGTGCATTGGATTGCTTGAGGAGGCTTGGATGTGAGTATCTTCCCTTCTTTTGGTGTAGTATTAATTAGGTATTAAGATTAGGGTCTTGTAGGCAGAGCTTCTAGATAGATTCTCTTCCTTCGTAAACATGGAAGATGTTGATCACTTCCATTCTTCCCTATGATGTAAGGTCCCTTTGTAAAGGACTCATCCCTCCTTTGGTAGTATGTGTGGCTCTTTTCAAATTGGTAGAACCTTTGAGGGTCTCTTTCTCTGATGATAGGAGGCTTAGTGGTGACCTTTGGTCTTCACTCTGCTACCAATCATCCAAACTTTGCTCTTGATAGATGAATCTTTCTCCCTTGTTAGAGGATGGAGTTCCTTGCTTGAAGAGATTGAAGGATGGAGTTGATGCTTCTTTGTGTTTGGAGATTACCTTTTGAAGCTGAAGCTTACAGATGAAGAGGACCAAGTTGATATTGGTAAAGCAAAGAGAGCTGAAGCTTGAAGACCAAGTTGACACTTGTGAAGAGGATCCAATTGATATTGGGTGAAGAGCTGAGGCTTGAGGAATAAAGGATAAGTTGATACTTATATTGATGCATGGAGAGCCTGAAGGAGTTAAGTTGAGACTTGCAGTTAGGAGTGAAGCCTGAAGGTGGAATTGACTGAAAAGCTGAGGCTTGTAGAAGAGGGAATAAGTTGATACTTATGTTTGATGTATTGAATACTTGGAGAAGCAAGTTGATACTTGCTATAGAAGATGATAGCCTTGAAGGGTGATTGAGGACTGAGGACTGAGCTGCTGTCAGAGGATTGCTTTGCTGTAGAAGCTGTTGATCTGCTTTTTTTTCCTGTCTGTTTGCTTTCTGTGCAACTATATTGATGTGACTTGTTTGATTTGCTTGATGCATTAGAATAAGTTCATATCTAGATTAACTTGGACTAGGAGCATGATTGCACTAGAGGTTGAGTTGCTCCCTCTACTTGTATTTTTACTGTATGGCTTTGCTTGCGGGTATTCGGTAGAGCCCAGCTCCCTTGCCTATGTGGTTTGTATTGCTTGATAGCATTTCATTCCTTCTGTATGATTGCAGTTACTCATATTTTGCTTGATAGCATGTTATTTCCTCTGTATGATTGCAGTTGTTCATATCTGGCTTGAGGTTGAGATGAGCTTGTGGAGGCTGATGCCCTACACACATTTCCTCTCTCACTTGCATTGCATGCATTTTACAGTCGTTTACTGTTTACTGTTTAAGCTGATGCTTTATCTGTTTTTGTTTGTCATTGACATGATCCCCTAGGAATCTCACTTCCTTTGATAAGGAAGTGATGATTAGAACTTTAGGTTGAAACCTATGCATGATAACTTCTAGGAGTTCCCTGTTTCAAACCTCAACCATAGGATGAATCCTTGGCGTGACAACATTAGAACTTGATAGTCTCCCTTTAGTTGAACCTGATTGTTCTCTCTTCTCATCTCAAAACAAATTAAAATACAGTAATAAAGGTTAACTGACGTCGTACGTTACGAGCCTTAAGCTATCTGAGAAAGGGTTGTCGGAGAGTTTCTTTTCGACAACTTGGATGTTTAGTATGGTACCCTTTGGGTGACATACGACACATTCACTCTCAGGTCATAGTCTCTAGTGCGATATTGGTTGCAAACATCCATAAAAAACTGTTCTTCCGTAAAAGACAGAAAACAAACTTCAAACCTTTTGCCCCGTGGGCCCATAATTCAAAGGAAGCTTTTCTGAAGAAAAGAGTGTCATTAACTCCCAGTTCTACCGCAAACGGTAACGCCTAAGTCTCCAAGGGTCGAGCTGCGTACACCAAACTGCTGGAATTGTTTGTTAACTCTACTCGATAAAACAGATGAATCTGAATTCCCGTAATCCGTATTATCCTGAACTACGTAAGCTCTGATCTCTCATGCCTATTGAGAGTACGTAGGCATAATACTGACGTATTGGCGAGCCACCTTCCCCGTAACCCGTAGTTAGTCGAACTATGTTGACTATGATTTCTCATTCTCTGATGGGAATACGTAGGCATAAAGCGCGACGCTTTGCCGAGTCATTTTCTTTTCTTTTCAGACCAGCCTTGATAGGTAGATAGATAAAACCAACCCGTCCGATGAACACAACAAGCGTGGATCCCATCGAGTACGATGGACGTGAGGGGTGATAATACCTTTCCCTTGCGTAACCGACTCCCGAACCCAGACAATGGTTGCGATGACCTTGTCTTATACCTTTTTCGTCAGGTTTTTCCAATCGTTTCCTTTCCCGTTCTGAGGAATAAATAACGAAAGGTGACGACTCTTCTGTTTTGCCGGCACCTTATTTTCGCGGAAGCGACACTAGGCCAACATTCAGACAAACCTGTATAAACCTCTGGTGCAATATCTCTAACTCCATCCTTTTAATTTTTGCAAATTTTCTTTTATTTTATATCTTTCACAATTCACTAAATCAAAATTACTAATATGGTCTTAATCGAGAATAAGATAAAATTAATTACGAATTTTGAATATCATAATTCACCCCCTTGTGTTTGAGGTCACTTTTCCAACAAGTGGCATCAAAGCCTAACTCCTGTTAAGTATTAATCGTCTCAAGAGGAAAACGACTTCAATCTATTCACTAAACAAACTCCCATTCTTCAATGGAGAAGGGTATAATTTTGAAAGAGAATATGAAGTTTTTGATAGAAGGGGTGAATCATGGTATTTGGAAAGTTATGAAGGAATGTTTGTTTGTTCATACATACAAAAATAACGGTGTTGTAGAAAACAAACTTGAAAAGGATTAGACCAAATATGATAAAGAAAATGTGAAACGAGGTTTGAAGGTAAAAGCTGTCATAACTACTGTTATCGATCTTAATGAGTTTTGTGAGTTTCTCACTGCGAGACTGCAAAAGAATTGTAGGTCATCCTCCAAATCACCCATGAAAGTACTATTAAGGCGAAGAGGACAAGTTTGATCACATTAACCCATGACTATGAACTCTTAAGAATGAAACTTGAAGAGAGTATTAATCAAATACAAACACGATTTACCCATATCGTGAATTATATGAGAACTCTGGGAAAAAGATTTTCAAATAAAGAATTGGTTATAAAAATTCTTAGATTCCTAAATCGTAGTTGGCAACCCAAAGTCACTGAGATTTATGAATCTAAGAATCTAGCAACCACACACACACGCACATACCCACACCTCGAAGCCCAACTGGTAACGTCGAGGCTACTGAACAATCACATGTGTCGGGCATCGATATAAACACCTGACTTGTATGCAAAGAGAGTACATGCTAATAAATGTAACATGTACATCCTAGCAGCAACCTCATAACACTGAGCCGTAACAAGCTTGTCGTACATTTTCCGAAGCCACGATGTACGAAGGCATGCACCCTTGTTAAAGGCAAACTCCTTCGGCACAACCTTCTCAAAAACTCCCAAATCTCATGCAGTAATCATACATGTAAGTGACAGGCTAATAACAAGATTCGTCCAATATATGTCGCTGACGGGAAGATAGAATAATGAAGAGGTATCATCCAGAGTGATAGTCATCTCCTAAAATGGAAGATGAAATGAAGATGTCTCTTTGTGCCATCTTTCAACAAAAGCAGTAAGTAGTGGAGCATCGAGCATGGTGAGGGAACAATGGGAAAAATCAGGAGCTCGAACTCACGTACAATACGTATGTCCTCATCAGGCATCAGAGTCTTTAGGAAGTTTTTCAGCTTCGACTCGTGCGATGTCACCTTCAGTAGGATACAGTTCTGTAACAAAACAAATTTTAAAAAATTAGCAGTTAGCTTTCATGGCATAATAATATATAAATTGAAGTTAAACATAAAAGATATATACATTTCCCTACCATAGTCGGTATGCCACATGGTTAACATACTCATTAAGTATCGACCTGTCAATAGGTCCTCTAAAGAATCCTCCATTAGTATGCACATAGGGTTCGGTCGAAGGAGTCGTAACCTCTATATTTGCACTAGCAAATGGGACCAGATCATCAACAATGTCATCTGACTTGATCACTTCATCAACAACCTCATTAACAACCACCTCATCAGCTACCACCTCATCAACAACAACCTCATATACAACAACATTTTCCTAAACCACCTCATTTGCCACCTCATCTCTGGGCTGTTCAACTGATCTAACCGCTTAACATCGAATGTTATGAGGTGTGTGGAACTACCCCTGCTCACTTAACTTCTTCCGGTGTGAACTGGTTGGAGCCACTAGTCCAACCCGTATTTGGAAAGACTCAGTCTTAACAACCATAACCTGGTCTACTGCTCTACTTGCAATAGTGTCGTCCCGCCTATGTATTTCACTGTAAAAGACGGAAAAAAAAGTAAAAAGATTGATAACTACCGAAAATTTTACTAAATATAAAATTTTCCTAATTTTTTCGGAAATTCTGAAATTTTCGATAAAAACAACGTTTTTATAACTACCAAAAATTCAAAATTTTCCAAGTGATTTTGTACCGGAAATTTTGAAATTTCCAGTTAAAATATTTTCATTTTTATCTGAGATTTTGAAAGTTTTGATACAAAATCAAGCAAATTTAGTAATTTACGATAAAAAAACATATTAATTTTGAAATTCCGGTAGAAGAAATGAAATTTTCTGTATCATCCTAGAGAATTCAACTTCACGAGTGTGAAAGGTGAATTTCAAAAATTAGTAAAAACTGTTGTAGAGGCAGTATTATCTATTCATACGAAATAGAGGGGTGGTAGGTTCAAGTGAGGGAGTGTTAAGTTAAATGCTCATCCATTTGATTTTTTTGGGCCTTTAATGTAGCAAATAAAAAAAATTGCCTTTTTTTCTTCGAAATTTTAACTTGCCACCGCCATATTATACTTAGCACCTCCTAAATTTTCAAAATACCCTTGGTAATATTTACCAATAAAATTTTACTTTTCTTCCAAAATTTTCACTCTTACTAACATACAAAAATGAAATTTCCGATAGTTAAATCCAATTTTTCCGTAGGCCATTTTTCGCATTTATGAAAATTCATGCATTTATATCGGAAATTTGAAAATTTTTGGGAAAAAATATTGTAAATTGTCAAAATTTCCGGAAAAAAATAAAAACTTTTGAAAATTTGAAAATTTTCGGTATGCTGGAAATTTCGAATATATTTGAAAATTTCGATAACATAGCAGAAATTAGGAAAAATGTTTTGTTTGTGTGGTCCAGAGTCGGCATGGTCATCTACAAATTCGTGTAGCGATTGTACGCAGTTCTTTACCACTGACAAAATATATTTTATATGTAACAAGTTTAAATTAAATATTTTCCCCCTTATATGATATTGATAGTATACTTTTTATGTGATGTAAATGACAGATATTTGAGTCCTTATCTAAAGTATTAACATGGACATAGAATATTGATAAATAACATGGTATTATAGTTGTCACTATTCATTCTGATACTACAAATGACATGAGAGATAGGAAAGATAAATTGATTATGAGTTGTGAGAGAGGAGGAAATTATAAAATAAATAATGCATCTGAAAGCAGTAAATCCCTAGAGGGCATTTATAGTATGGAAGTGAAATGCCCTTTTAGGCTGAGATCTATGCCGAGTGGTAGCGGTTGGAAGATGATGGTTATGTGTGGGACGCACAATCATAAACTATCTGAGAATTTAAATGGCCATGGCATATTGGGTCATCTAAAAGTTTATGAGAGACAGTTTGTGAATGACATAACGAAGTACAACATGACTCAATGATGCATAGTTTCTGCCTTGAAAGACAAAGATCTAGAAAACCTCATTAGTGTTACCCAAGTGTATAAAGTTAGAGCTACATACACTGCGAGCAAGAGAGGTCTATTGACGGAAATGTAAATCTTGTTGACACTTATTCATAGAGAAAAATACATACGTCAGACAAAAAATAGGAAAGACTCAAATTTTGTTGTTGGTATCTTCTGGACACATTCTGATTTAGTGAAGTCGCTAAATATGTTTCACTTGATGTTGATTTTTTATTGTACATACGAGACAAATGGGTAATGTTCATCGTGATCATACTTTGATATCATTTCCATGTACTTTGATTTATCAGATTTTTGATTATTTATATCGTGATAATACATGTACCGACTACCACTGCTTGAGATTGTTGGTGTTACGTAATTGACGTTTTTTGGTGGGCATTGTCTATGTGGAACATAAAAGGGAGGAGAACTTCAAAAGGGCACTAGAGAAGCTCAAAAAGTCTTTCTCTTCTGAGAAATTGCTATCGAATGTTGTGGCGGCGTACCGAGAACTTGTGTTGATGAATGCAATTGAAATTGTATTTCCAAATTCAACTTATCTGTTATGTTTGTTCCATATTTCAATAAATGTTAGCATGAAATGTAAAAAGTATGTTAAATCAGAAAACATGAACATGTCATGGATTTATGGAACAACATCATGCATGCTTAATAGACAAGATGAATTTGTTGCACACTTGAAGCACTTTGAGATTGTTTGTGCTGATACTCTTTTGTTTGTTAAGTATGTGTGTGAAACATGGTTGACACTTTACAAAGAAAGGTTTGTTGCTGCTTGGACTAACAGAGTCACTCATTTAGGGAATACAACAACGAGCTAATACACATACTTATTTTTGATGTTATTACATTAGTAAGCATAATTCATCATGTTGACTCATTATGGTTTAATTATGGGTTTTAGGGTGGAGTCTGCTCATTGGAGACTAAAAATCATGTTTACTACAAGTCAGAGAGATTTATACCGAAGTTGGGATGTTGTGAACACCGTGTTGGAGTTTCAATTAAGTTCAATCAGGGTCTCGTTTCAAAAAAGTATTCTCAACATTGAGCATCAGTATAACATTGTATTCTATACCAACTTGAACAATTTCATTTCAAGGAAGTGCATACAACACATTGGGAATGAGCTAGAAAGGGTAAAATTTGTTGGTACAAGCAAAGATGTTTGCGGTTGCTTCATTAGAACAACACACGGGTTATCCCATGCGTGTCAACTAGCCGATTTCCAAATATTAGACAATCTTGTTCCTTTAGATCCAATTCATATTTTTTGGAAGAAATTACACATTGAAGAACATGATGTCAATACTGAAGAAAGTGGTACACAGTTGGACTTAAAAGCAGAGTGTGAAGAGTTGAAGATATATTTTAATACTTTGGATATTGTAGGCCAAAAGGTGTTAAAGAAAAAGGTTTCGGAACTAACACATCCATCCGCAACTTTTATGTGTCCACCACCGGTGAAGTACAAGTCAAAAAAGGGAGTTAAAAAGAGCAGAAAATGTGAAGAGAGTGATACACATCGTGATCCTTCATAGTGGGAGTATGGTGAGGGCTCACAGGGGAGCCAGACTACAAAGAGATCATGCACGAAATCAATAGGAAGTCAACCGTCAAGTCTACCAGATCAAAGTCAACCGTCTACTGGATCTTTGAGGCATCTTTACTTGTCTCAGTTTCCTGATTTCTTGCATCCATACATTGATGACATTGTTAATGTGGCCGACGGTGAAAATTATGGTTTTCGTGCTATTGCAGCTTTACTTGGATAGGACGAAGAGTCATGATCGTTGGTTCGGACGCAATTAGATACTCAAGTTCTTCAACGCCATAAATATTTTTTTCAATTTGTTTTATGACACAATCTTTCAATTTAGGAATGGTTTAAAAGTAGAATACTTGGGTGTGCATGGTTGAGAAAAATGGATGACGATTACTGATAAGGTTTAACCTATTGCTTGTAGGTACAATGTCGTATTGTCTCTCTATCAAAGAGACTTAACATTACGTTTTTTCCTCTTACCTTAACTCCACCTATGTATACAAGCAGACATAAAATCATTGTTGTTGGTTTTGTCAACAACAATCATTAAGTTTAGATAAAGTTGAAACCTGATAGTCCATTGCCTCCCGTCACTGACTTTTGGAGACAAAACTGTACCGAAGATGCAAAAGTATGAGAATCAACATATGAAGGACGAATTAGGCACTAGGAAGATGAAGTTAGGAAATCATCTTAATTTGTTTTGTAATCTTGTATAACACAACTTTTGTGGAAAATATGTATCTATTAGGTGAATTTTTTTATCGAACCACTAATGCAGACCGTTGTGTAAAAAACATTAAAAATGTATGTTTTTTTAAAATTCTGGGCTCATATTAGAAATTTTAAAATTTTCAGCATTCTAAAAATTTGATTATATTTTACGTAAAATACATAATTTCCGATATATTCCAATAAAAAAATTTAAAATTTTCAATACATTTTTATCGAAAATTTTAAATTTCTGAAAAATATCTCATGACAACGGTAAAAAATCAAGATACAAAATTTTCAACATAGTGTCAAAATTTCTAAAATATTTTCAAAAATGTAAAGATAATTTTATTCAAAATAGTGTCAAATTCAAATTCAAATGGAGAGTTAAGTTAAATGTTTTTTTTTTCATGTACAGTAAATATTAAATAATAAACAAATAATTTTCTGTCTTTCACTAAAACACACACAAGCAGCTGAGAGGGAGAGAAAAAGATAAAATTTCCAATAATTTTTTTATATTTTTAATGTATAACCTGATATAGTAGCTGAGAGATGAGCAGAGTGTGGAAGGGGACACACTACACAAAGAAGAAACAAACAGTAGGGTTTTAATCCTTTTCTCACTCTCTCTCAATTTCACTCCTCAAATCAATTATCACAACTACACACCCTTCTTCTTCTAATTACACCTTTCTATTTTCACACAACCCAAACCCTCCTTCAACCTTCACTCTCAAACCCTAACTTTTCTTCAAACCATTTCTACTCAATTCACCACCATGCTCCCACCATTTCACTAGCTGCTGCTACGCTCATTCCTTCCTCTTCCCACATTTCACAAGTCTCATCCTTCACATGCATCATCGGAACTGTTTTTGCCTTGTAATCAGGTGCATGTGTACTGTTTGAGAGGAGATTAGGTATGGAAGAAGGGACTGACCGTGGGATTCTCCTCTCTTGTGCGATTTGTGGAACGCTTTTCTCCGTTTTGGGCTTCTCTTCCTTCTCCATACTTTGGGCTGTTAACTGGAGACCCTGGCGAATTTATAGGTTACAATAACTTCTTGTTTCTATTTATATTCTGTTTTGTTTTTGTTGAATTCACACGGACTTTAGGTTAAGCTTAAATTGACATAATTTACTTCAACTGCTCTTCAATTTTGACGTATGGTTGCTAATTTAGTAAATACTTGTTTTGAAATAGTTCTAGTATTTCACTTGCATTGGCTGCTGTGTTCTTTCAATGCCATATAATTAGTGAAATACACATCCCTTTTTGATATATTATTTGGGAAGCAACTATAAATTGAAAGGGTACTTTCTGATTTTTTATTTGGCGCCTTTCCGAAATATGCGTGCCATGGGAAATTTTTATTGTATTACGAGTTTGACGCTGCCTAATCCTGAGTGATCTGTTGTCTTCTCCTTTGTGTTTTTTTATGTATAAATTTGTGGGATTCCATAGGAAGATGTGCAGTGGTTGCTAGTGTTGATAATAGAGGTATATCACTAAGGGGTAGATGCCACAACCCTCTGCAATACTCAGTGTAGCCAATAGCGTGCAGGGCTATAGTGGCCCTTGACCGCTACAAGACACATAGTTGTGGAAGTTCATTGTAGACCCGTAGTGGCTGCTAGAGTGCTGTTGTGGTAAGATAGAGCCACACCTCAGAACATGATAAACAAGTCCTTAAAATCCCTTAAACTTTGAACACTAGGGATTTTTTGGTTTGGTATTTTAGGGGTTTTGCAGGTTAAAAAACCATAACAGAACTTCTTCTCCATCTCCCTGTCTCGCTCCTGCTGTTATTTTTAATCCTCCTCACTTGTCAGTTTCTGCTAGTTATAGTGTTTTGTGCGTATAGTATAAATTGTATAAACTTTATAATAACCCTCCTGTAGATTTTGTTATAAGGAAAATAGATCAGATGGAAAGAAGTCAAACAACTAGAGATAGATGAATACCTAGAAAAACTACAAGAGAAACTGTTAAGGAATATCTCGAGATTAACAAATTGGATATAAACATGGTATTAGACTGAACATTATGGCAAAATTTGATCCGTGTAGCCGACCCCACTTAGTAGGAGAAGGCTTGGTGGTTGTAGTTGAAATTTGAAATAACAATGGTTTTCATAAATAATAACCCAAATTAAGGAATATACTTATCAAATTTGGTAAATTTGAGATTATGCACCTCTTTATAGACCAAACATATGATTTGTGTTTAATCATTACCTCAGAAATGGAATGCCATTTACAATTTGATTCTGTTGTGAACAAGAAGTTACTGTTGGAAATCTAACAAGTCTACATATTTGTCTGGTTGCGACTCATTAATGTTATTGAGAATTAAGCTCTCAATGATAATATCTTCCATTCCATTGCTTCCTCTAAAGCTCAACAACAATTCTTGTAGTATTGAGTTTTGAGTTTATTGGACAAGGGGTATAAGAGTCCTTTATAGATGCCTTTCCCCCGCTTTTGTCGTTTCTCTTACATTCAGAATTCTAACCAAATTTTACTCGGTGTCAATTTTCCCAAATTTCACATTCACCTCTTTTTGGAAGTAAGCTTTAAGACAATGACAAGGTACCTTGCAATTTGGCGGTCATGGTTCTAGTCACAATACAACATCTCTGCTCACGAGTCAAAGTGGTGGAAGTTTATTACACTTGGTGGCCTTTTCTTCTTCTTGAAGGATCCAAATGGCATAGTAATGTTATAATTAGATCCTTCATTCATTATTATGCATATCTGATCATCCTCATTACCCACAATGCCATGAACATTGAGGTGTCTTTTCCTACTTTTTTTCAGGGATCCAACTGACATTGTAATGTTAGAATTAGACCCTTCATGTATTTATTTCTTTGTTTGATATTGGATAAAGCCATAATTCATTTATTTAAAGGTAGAATTCATATTAGTAGGATTGGAATCCTCCTAAAGCCGCATTAGCACTGGCCAATGAGAGAAACAAAATACATCATTTGCGAGCCTACTTTTAATTGCACGTTTTTTTGGAGTCTGGTCGTTGAAATAATATTTTACAGCATTTATGGCCAAGCTGTTGCGTGATTGATCCTTGTTTCCCTCTTCTAAATTTAAGAAGTTGAATTGAAGCACAAGGTAAGGTGTGGGTCTTATACAAGCATCAAGTCCAAGGCTCTTGTGTGAGGGTGTGTTAGATATATGAGAATTCACAATCTTTCTCTTAATAAACTCTCGAGAGTTGTTCCTTTGATAGGATAATGCAACCCCATAACAAGTTGGATCTATGAACTGAACACCCTTTATAAAACCTACGAAGCTAAGAAGAATAGAATATCCTGTAAAATTACTTAATATTTATGTATTATTAGTACCTGTGTTTATTGCTCTTTTCTTAAACATTATTAGAAAGAAGTAGTATTGATTATTGTTGTCTAATAAGCTAATTGTCTTGACTGGAAAAAAAGCAGCAACAGTCTGTTCTCACTTGGCGTGGTCATCAGATGGATCAAACTACACCATCATGTGATTCACGTCCCACTGTAAATCATGTCTAGTGTCAAAGTATGCAATTATATATACTTTTTAAATGGTTGGACTTGGGCCCATATTTTTTCTCTGTCTTTCCCTACGTCTAACTATTTTAGCAAAATTTTACCGTCGTTTCCATACCGGGTGTTACACCCTTTTTCTCTACTGCATTAATTACTAATCTTATTGTGTCGCGAATTTGCTTGGCCATCATATATTGTTCATACAATTCTTTTCACTCTCACATTGAGCCTTTTACTTGATAAACATTAAGTCCTATGTAGCATTGCAGGTCAAATAGTCATGTGATAAATTTTGTTTTGAAGAGAAAGAAAACAAACAAGAGCCCTCTTATAGAAAGCTGTTTGATAATATAATTAATATTATACTAATTTCTATATTTCTGTAGTTTGTTGGGTTTTTTTTTGTTGCAATTCCTAGCTTTCACTGATAATTATTGATTATTTTTCAATAGGAAACCGTGTTGTTCAAAATTCTTAATTTCCCATTTATAACTTGCGCCTGTCAGATATCCAGGATTTAACCTTCTTTGATGTAATCAAATATAATTGTTTTTAAAACATATTTTTGAACCCTCCTTGATAGCATCTGAATTATTGAATTTTGAACATAACAAATGTCGTTTAGTCATAAACATACAGGTCTTAAATTTTGCTAAACCAATGACTTGTCCTGTAAAATGTATTGATTGAGGAAGAAGTCCTAGTAGCGCTGCTGCGTTAATAATGCAATTAAAGTACCCTGGATTTTTTTTATGTTGATTTGGGCTTCCTTACATATATGTTTTTATTTTATGTCTATGTCCAGCTGGATCTTTGCTCGGAAGTGGCCAAATATCTTGCAAGGTCCTCAACTCCATTTACTCTGTGGTTTTCTGAATCTTTCAGCATGGTCTGTTGTAGTTTCTCCAATTATCGTGCTCATCATTTGGGGATCCTGGTTGGTTGTAATATTGGACCGACACCTGATTGGTTTGGCTGTAATTATGGCTGGAACAGCTCTCTTATTGGCATTTTATTCAATTATGCTGTGGTGGAGAACCCAGTGGCAAAGTTCAAGTATGTATTTACTAGCCAATTTGTTATTTAACATAGCTTTGTGACTTGTTCAGTGTTCATAATTTTAAGCTTATATTACTCCATTTGATGTGACACCAACATTTCATTATAATGAAGCTTAGAATTTGATATAATCTTTCTCTGCCATTACTATTGTGGGTTGTTTTCTTGGATGGTTTTCCACCATTTGAGCAATATGCAACCTTTAAACATGATGGTGGCGAAAAACTGCAGCTGCATATATGATTTTATGACGACTAAATGTTAGAAATAGGGAGCCAATAGAATGAGTGCTTAGAGAAATTTTGGTCATAAAAGTTACCTTTTCTTTGAGAAATGGGAAGGTCACCCTCATTTGGTAGGTTTAGAGCTGGAGAGGTTATTGGATCAGAATGTGAGTCATCTCATGCACCTCTTCAGTCATGCCAGTGCCTGTACTATTAGCGGGTTAAGAATACTGTTTTGGGCATCTAGTAATATAGATCTGATTAAATTATGTTCCCTGGTAATTTGATTAGAAGAGAGCAGCACTGATTAGAAAATAAATACGGAGACACAGTAATGTAAGTTACTAAAATGTGGAAATAATTAACGTTAGTAGAACCAGCTACAGATTGGCTTAGGTGCTTGGGCAAATCTATTTATTTTAATTATAAATATGTTCTATGTTGCTTTTTCATTGCGTAGGTTGTCTTAAATTATCCAAGGTGAATGGTATATCATGGAACAGTTTTTGTTAGTTTTATTTTTGTATTGGTTCTTACGATTTCTAGCTAATATCTGCATTTTTCTTTGACAGGCGCTGTTGCAATCCTGCTTCTTCTGGCTGTTGCTCTCCTTTGTGCATATGAGCTTTGTGCAGTATATGTTACAACGGGATCACGGGCATCTGACCGATATTCTCCTTCTGGTTTCTTTTTTGGAGTTTCAGCAATTGCTTTAGCAATCAACATGTTATTTATTTGCAGAATGGTATTTAATGGTATGCTTTTGAATCACTTTTTTTGCTTACAAATTGCTATCCAAATTACTATTGAAGATTAAAATATATTGTTGGTAGTTATACATGTTACACATTTTCGATTTGGTTCCCACGGAAACACTTTTCAACCACTTCCTGAATATTCAATCATATTCACTGGCATGCCCCTCTACCATTTGTTGCTGTTATTGTAAACGTGAGTGAGACTGACATGCAATTTACTGGCAACCTAAATTATTGGATTGAATTGAAAATGACGGTCACATACTGGTAGAAATACACTGCGTTAAAATTTGTCATAATTCCAGTTTAGATTATTATAGTAGTAAATGCAAATGACTAAATATGAAAGGACCACATTGAAAACACTCTTGTTGGTGCTGTATTTACAAGTGTAATGTACAGGGACTGATTATATATTTTAACTATTTTAAATTAACCAGATGTTGCATTCAATGTTCCTTTATGATGTAGTCATCTGTTTCACTTACTGCTTTTGGCTTGTTTCTGTTAGATAGTTTTTTTTTTTTTAAACTAGACAAATTTCTTATTATTATTATTATTCATGTAGGAAATGGCCTAGATGTGGATGAATATGTGCGAAAGGCTTACAAATTTGCTTATTCTGAGGGTGTTGAGGTGGGTCCTGTGGCATGTTTGCCCGAACCACCAGACCCAAATGAATTATATCCTCGGCAATCTAGAAGGTTTGTTCTAGTTCTTGCTCTCAGTTTGGACTATCATAATAGGACAAACTACTGTAAGATGTTAAAATAGCATTCAGTATTAGCTATTAGTCAGGAATGCATTTAACTTGCTCTTAATTTTATCCCTTCCTTCCAATTAGTTTATTAATTGATCTTTTTAATTGTTTTGATTAACTTGTTCCCATTTTTTTTTAATTATGGCTGAATATTGAAAATCTAATATTGCTTCTCAACTATTTAAGCAGATATAGTACGAACTTCATTAAGCTTTCTTTTTTGAAGTTATTATTGTTTTTTTATTTTGGTTGACAGAGCTTCCCATCTTGTTCTTCTCTATCTTGGCTCATTATCTGTTCTGTTAGTTTACTCCATCTTGTATGGTCTAACGGCAAAGGAGGAAAATTGGCTGGGTGCAATCACATCTGTTGCTGTTATTATTCTTGGTGATTTGATTATCCCTTCTTGATTTTGGTTATTTTTGTACTATCTCAACAGGGAAAATTCTTATGCACCTTTTATCTCTGTTTATTTGTTTGCTGTTTCTGTGAACTTCTTGTCTTGTAGACTGGAATATGGGAGCTTGCCTGTATGGTTTTCAACTCCTTAATAGTCGTGTTGCCGTGTTGTTCATTGCTGGAACATCACGGGTGTTTCTTATTTGTTTTGGAGTACAATACTGGTCAGTTGCTTAATCCAAAACATGTGGTCTTCTTCCCCCATTGCATGTATTATTGGTTTGTTGACTTGTCTATGCTTTCTTTTTGCAGGTATTTGGGACACTGTATCAGTTATGCTGTTATGGCTTCTGTACTTTTAGGAGCTGCTGTTTCTCGCCATTTATCGGTTACAAATCCATTAGCTGCAAGGAGAGATGCCTTACAAAGCACTGTAGTTCGCCTGAGAGAAGGATTCCATAGAAAGGAGCATAACAGTTCATCTAGCTTTTCTGAAGGCTGTGGCTCAAGTATGAAACGGAGCAGTAGTGTTGAAGCTGGCAATCTTGGAAATGTCATTGAAGCTAGCAGGGGTCTGGCTGCAGGTGATGGGAGCAATTGGAATAATGCCATGTCTCAAACTGCTAGTTTGCCGGACGGAGTCAATAGTGACAAAAGCATAGATAGTGGAAGATCAAGTATAGCGTTACACTTACACAGCAGCTCCTGTCGCTCAGCTGTTCATGAGCCTGAAGTTGGAATAACATCTGATGATAGAAACTTGAATCACAATAATTCTTTGGTTGTTTGCTCTAGTAGTGGCCTTGATAGTCAAGGGAATGACTCTAGTACATCTACCTCTGCAAATCAACAACCATTGGATTTGAATTTGGCTCTTGCATTCCAAGAAAGGTTGAATGACCCTAGGATTGCTACTATGCTGAAAAGAAGGACAAGACAAGGTGATCGGGAACTGAGTAGCTTATTACAGGATAAAGGCTTGGATCCAAATTTTGCTATGATGCTAAAAGATAAAAGTTTAGAGTTAGATCCAACTATCCTGGCATTATTGCAAAGAGGTAGCCTAGATGCAGATAGAGATCATCCTGAAAATACCGATAACACCAGTGTTGACAATGCTGCGCCTAATCAGATTTCATTATCTGAAGAACTGAGGCTACATGGGCTTGAAAAATGGCTTCAGTTATGCAGGCTTATATTGCATCACATTACGGGTACTCCAGAACGAGCGTGGGTTCTGTTTAGCTTTATTTTTATACTGGAAACCATCACTGTTGGTGTATTTCGCCCAAAAACAATCAAAATCGTTAATGCAACACACCAGCAGGTGAGTGCTGTCTCTCCTTAGATTATTTCCGGTTTGTTTTGTCCAAGTGAATAATGTACAAGCACCATATATTTGGAAGCCTAATGTCTATATTTTGTTTGTTTGATGTTGGGATGGTAATTGTTTGAACCTTATTGTGAACGTTACATGATGTTTTTTGAACCTTCATTGCTTGTAGTTTGAGTTTGGCTTAGCAGTGCTATTGCTGTCTCCCGTGATATGCTCTATTATGGCTTTCCTGCGATCACTTGCGGTGGAAGAATTGGCCATGACATCAAAACCAAGGAAGGTACAGAGTTGGCTATATTTGGATTGAATATAATGGGTGCATTTAATCATAAGTTTTTTATTTTTATTTATTTTTATTTGACCAATATTTGCTGTCTGTTTTTCTAATTGATTATTGGTTGGTTGTAACATGCAATATAGGAATCTGTTGCTTTATGATGTTCTTGGTTCTGTTGTGCGAAGCCTATACCTGTTTGTACTTGTACCCTATCATTTCTCCGGCTTAGCCGTCTCTCAGTTAGATAGCAGTCATTGTTAGTTAGAGCTAGATCAGTCTATAAATACTGAGTTGTAACAACTTACTGAACTGATTTTCTTTGTATGAATTCAATATAGACAGAAAACACTTTCTGTTTTTCTCTGAAACCTAATATGGTATATATTGCTAAATGTTCCAAATGACCTATGGTTTACTAATCTATCTCCTTGCCGTTTGTTAAATTTGGCTGACACTGCTCTGATATTTACATCTCTGTTGAACACAGTTCTGGAAAGTTCTTCGGTTACCTTTTCACAGTTTATCCATGTGAAACTTGATGAAGTTAACTTTCTCATCTGATGCCAACACATCAAACTTTTTCATTTTGATGAAGTTACACTGAGACATTTCATTATTCTTGTGTTTCTTTTTATGTTTCTCAATTATTTTCTTTATCTTGGCAGTTCTTTTCAATGCATAAATACATTTCATGATGATGCGTCAGTAAGCATTTGTTTGAAATTTAAATTAATTGCTAGTACTATATTATCTTTGACCGTCTCTTCATAATATGTTGTCTTCAGTATGGTGTCATTGCTTGGCTGCTCAGCACTTGTGTTGGACTGTTGCTCTCCTTTTTGAGGTATGCCCTACTATACCTAAAAGTCTTTACTATTTTTTAGTTTTGACCTCATTTTTAGTCAATTTTTTTGGAGAACATTTTTATTGTGATGATTGTACTTCAATATATCAACGTGCATTCAATATATACATAAATTTGGTTTTTGTTTACGTGAATACTCTCAAATTCCTTCGCTATTACAGGTACAGTACTAGTACCTGGTACAAGTGTGTGTAAACATGATTTTTCATAATAAAATAACATGAGTTATATTGTATAAAGGATATGCATAACTCATACATGATATCCTTCAATGTAACCAATTCTCATACATTATGAAGTGAAAAGTAAGGGTAGTTTAGGAAGTATGATTGTTTTGATTACATCAAGAAAATTAGATGTTGTTAATCACTTTTCTTAATCTATGTGAAAGTGGTTACTTTTTGCTATAATTGAGTTCTGAGGGAGTACACAGGAAGTGTTCCATTTTCTTTCCTTCGGTATTATGGTATTTTAGTGTGTATCAACTCAAGCACGGATAGAACCATGTGTTCCATATTGCTATCATGTCACTGTAATGCAAAATATAAATACTGTTAACTAAGCACCCTGATATTGTTGATATTTTTGTGGTTAATTCATAATTTTGTACAAACATAATATGATTGAACATGTCATTTAAATTTGTTAAGTTGGGTTAAATTATTTTTTTGGAATCCATTTCAGCGTATGATGTATAGCAATTCCTTCCATTCATTTTACGGAAGAAATGCATACATGTTAAAATTTAGAATGGTGCAGTTGCTTTTATTAAAAAAGAAGATGCCGTTGCTTATGAAATCAAATCAATTTTTGTTTTGAATGCTGGAATAATTATAATCCAGTGTAGTTTAGTTCCTTGTTGTCCTACTAACACATAATAATGCTTATGCCTCTGTTTCTTTTTATTAATTTTTTTTGTCTAAATTGTGCAGCAAATCATCTGTTCTCCTTGGATTGTCCTTGACTGTGCCACTAATGGTTGCGTGCCTTTCTTTTGCCATTCCTATATGGATTTGTAATGGTTACCAATTTTGGGTTCCCCATATAAATTGTAATGACAGTGCTGGAAATGACCGTATTCCTCGTAAAAAGGTCAGTGCTTTATGTTATCCCACATACTTTATTGGTGGCCAGTGTTTTATGTTTTCTAATAGATCCATTTGTTTTCCTTTGTTAAGTACGATGCATATACATATACATGTTTTTCTTACCACTTGCATATTTTTCTACTATCATTAGTTCCTTTGGAGGCCATGTATTTCCGTCTTCTATCATTTAGCCTTACATGTGTGTTACTTTGTGTATTTTTGCTTTATCCTTGTGTTCTCTGAGAAGCTTAGCTTACAAGTTGAAAGGTTAGGTAATTCAGATGACTTTTCTGTTCGGTCATATCACACTAGTCTATATGTAAAAACACCCATGTATGTAAGACTTGTAACATAATAATTGTATTGGAAACATAATTGCTAAAACTCTTTCAACGCGTGCTTATTCTCCGCGTGTCAATTTACAAGACATTACAAACTCGGAAATCAAGCAAGCTTTTAAGTGCTGGAGTCCTGCCCAATATTTTAGAGACCCATGAGTTGTTGTGCACAAAGAGAAGACATGAAAAACAAGCCTGAAGAACTTGCTTTTGGTGTTTCTTCCCCATCAATATTAGTATATGATCATATTAATTGTAATATATTCTAGTTTTTGGGTCCTTTGATCCGGTGCTTATGTAATGGTATTGATGTTCGATCGAGGTTTTTATAATTTTATTATAAAATTTTGTTATGAGATTCATTCAACACTTGCATACTGCTAGCTTCCAATAAGTTCCAATGAACTATATCCTTCAGTTTATGCGACTGGTAAATTCCAGTGTTATCAAATAGCGGCGCTGTGACCGCTATGGTGGCTATGCATGGTGGTTTTTGGGCTTGCCACAATGGTAAATATTGTCCGATATTGCGGTTTTTCGCCATAATCCGCCGCAAAGCAGTCGGAGTGGCTGGATTTTGGCTCTCCGCCATGTACTGCCATCCGCCATTGACAACATGAAATTCACACATTCAAACATAACATTCAGGAAATCACAAATTGAGAGAAGGCGTGTCATGTACTTATTACTTGTCTTTTTGAAGTTAAATTCTTTTCCAATTCATAATTTTGTCATGCTTCTTTTTACAGGGTATAGTTCTCATTATTT
The DNA here is from genome assembly GCA_963859935.3 of Lathyrus sativus. NCBI lineage: Eukaryota > Viridiplantae > Streptophyta > Magnoliopsida > Fabales > Fabaceae > Lathyrus > Lathyrus sativus. The sequence continues at coordinate 645,921,980 of OZ012741.1, forward strand.
GTATGTCAGTATTTGTTGGATCGGTACTGGCTTTGGGAGCAATAGTTTCTGCAAAACCTTTAGATGATTTGAGATACAAGGGATGGAATAATCAGAAAAACTCGGTCTCCCCTTACACATCATCTGCTTTTCTTGGCTGGGCAATGGCATCCGCCATTGGTTTAGTTGTTACTAGCGTACTTCCAATAATTTCATGGTTTTCAACATATCGGTTCTCCCCGTCTTCTGCTATCCTTATTGGAATATTTTCTGGTATGCTATTTTCTCACTGTGTTTACAAATATACATACATTTTTTATTCTAGCTTCTGATATTTATAATTTAATGAACTCTTTCTGGCTGCAGTTATCCTTGTAGCATTTTGTGGAGTGTCTTATTTAGAAGTTATCAAATCTAGGGATGACCAAGTTCCAACAAATGGTGATTTTTTAGCTGCTTTGCTTCCATTAGTCTGCATTCCAGCAATGCTCTCCCTTTGCTGCGGATTGCTTAAATGGTTGGTAAAACTTGACTATCTGTTTGTTGCTTTGCATTTCGATAGGGGTGTCTGATGCTTTTCAAAATATTTATTTGCAGGAAGGATGATGATTGGAAACTTTCTCGAGGTGTATATATTTTTGTTATAATTGGTCTTTTGCTTCTGTTTGGTGCTATCTCAGCTGTAATAGTTGTCATCAACCCTTGGACGGTAAGTGCAATTCTATTTATTGTGTTGAATTTAATAACTCTTACCCATGTACTTGTCTTTCCTCTTCAAACTTTTTTGCTGAATGTCTTCTTTCCCATTACTTCAGATAGGGGTAGCATTTCTTTTGGTCCTTCTCCTTATGGTATTAGCAATTGGTGCAATTCACCACTGGGCGTCAAACAATTTTTATTTGAGCCGGATGCAGATGGTGTTTGTTTGCTTCCTTGCTTTTCTGTTGGCTTTGGCAGCATTTCTTGTTGGATGGTTTGAAGGTGCTAGCTAAGTTTATTACATAAGCATTGATATGCATGTCTTTAGTAGAAACTGGTTGATCTACTATTGTTGTATTCATTTCTTTCTGTTTTTCAGGTAGACCATTTGTTGGAGCTTCGGTTGGGTATTTTTTATTTCTTTTTCTCCTTGCTGGAAGGGCATTGACAGTGAGTTATTTATTTGCTCCGTTAACCTTATAGGAAGCATGTTTCTGAATTCTGACCGTTTTCAAAGTTCCTCTTTATTCTCTTCCAAGCTTTTATTCCTTGATTCTGTGTATTATCCAGGTTCTCCTTTCATATCCGATTGTGGTATATTCTCCCCGAGTTTTACCGGTGTATGTGTATGATGCTCATGCAGATTGTGGAAAGAATGTCAGGTTAGCCCTTAAGCCCAAAGTTCGATTGTTTTTTTTTCTATGTTAAATTCTTTCTTTAATTTTATGCGTTAAATGATTAATTAGTTTACTTATCCACTGCTTGTATTTCTACTTACAGTATTGCCTTTCTCATGCTGTATGGGATTGCCCTGGCAACTGAAGGCTGGGGGGTTGTTGCTAGTTTAAAGATTTATCCACCCTTCGCTGGTGCAGCTGTATCAGCAGTAACACTTGTTGTTTCATTTGGGTTTGCTGTTTCACGTCCTTGCCTAACTCTAAAGGTTAGATAAATAATTATGACCAACATTTTGAATTTTCAAACTGCTACAAATTCAAAATATTGGACTCAAAACTACTCTGAAATCTCTGATTCTCTATATGTAGAAAATGGCTAAGTATAATCTATTAAGTGCTTACTACTTCAGAAAAACACTTGTTGAAGTTCTAACCTTTCTATAATGTACAGATGATGGAAGATGCTGTACATTTTCTCAGCAAGGAAACCGTTGTACAAGCAATTGCCAGATCGGCAACAAAGGTATGTTCATCTGTCAATGTGATTGCAGGAGATTGCTGGATACACCATACCAAATTTTCACTTTGTGCTTGTTCTCCCGCCCGCCACGTACACACACAAGTTTGATCAACTCACATGTCCCTGCTTTTGTTTCTTGTCCAAGTTTCTTTGCATTACCAAAAAACTAGCATAACGGGTTTAGGCTAGCAATATCCTTACAATTAATATAAGTAAGCTTTAAACATTTGAAATTGCGCTCATTGATCCTGATACCAAAAATTTTTCCATTTTGTTTTAATGAATATTTGCTGTATTTAAATTTTTATTGAATACTATTGTTGGAAAAATATCACCTTTCCATTTTTCAATTAAGTTAAACTACATGTTTGTTTTATTTGCTTGACTGTAGACCAGAAATGCAATATCAGGAACTTACTCAGCACCACAGAGGTCGGCTAGTTCTGCAGCCCTTTTGATTGGAGACCCCACTGTTATGCTAGATAGGGCAGGGAATTTCGTGCTTCCCAGAGCCGATGTCATGAAATTGAGAGACCGCTTGAGAAATGAAGAATTAGTTGCAGGTTCATTATTTAGCAGATTAAAATATGCAAGAACATTTTGCCATGAGCCAACCAATGATGTTGATCATAGACGAGTAATGTGTGCCCATGCACGGATTCTGGCTTTAGAAGAGGCTATTGATACTGAATGGGTCTATATGTGGGACAAGTTTGGTGGTTATTTACTTTTGTTGCTTGGTTTGACATCTAAGGCAGAACGAGCACAGGTAAAAAGGCAATTGTAGCGCTTTGCATACAGTGAATGATATCTAGTTCTAATTCTAAGTTGCGTGTGACACCAATAATCCATTTTCTCTTGTAGGATGAAGTTCGTTTGAGACTCTTTCTTGACAGCATTGGATTTTCTGACTTAAGTGCTAAGAAAATAAAGAAGTGGATGCCAGAAGACCGCAGACAATTTGAAATCATTCAGGAGAGGTACTATTCTGATTATTTGATATGTATGTATATCTTTATCAAGCTCTTTCTTACCAACTATTTTGCAATTATTTTTCTAGTTACATAAGAGAAAAGGAGATGGAAGAGGAGATCTTCATGCAGAGGCGAGAAGAGGAGGGTAGAGGGAAGGAAAGGAGGAAGGCTCTACTTGAAAAAGAGGAACGCAAATGGAAGGAGATAGAAGCTTCATTGCTCTCCTCCATTCCTAATGCTAGTGGCAGAGAGGCTGCAGCCATGGCAGCAGCAGTGCGTGCAGTTGGAGGTGATTCCGTTTTAGATGATTCTTTTGCTCGAGAGAGGGTCTCAAGCATTGCACGTAGAATACGTGCCTCACAATTAGAACGTCGTGCACTTAAGGTTCATATTCTGTCTATGCTATTACTTCTGAATAATGGTAATGATTGGTAGGATTGTGCTGAGTTTGTGATTATATGTAAAAGATCAGAAAGAAACATTATTGACAATAGCTTTTGACTTGATACAAAAGATTCAATATTAATCCCTGTTTATAGGTTACACAGACTCAATCCTGAATCAAGAACAAATCATGATAATAATAACTAAAATCAATCTGATACTAGGAGATACTCTTAGATACTCTATCGATCGGACCTTGGGCAACCCACCGTTTAAATCTACGCACCAAGCCCAAAAAGAGTGCTGGGCATGAGGGGGTGTATTAGGAAGATCCTAAAGTCCCACATTGGTTGGAGATAGAGCATTGAAATAGTTTATATAGAGTGACACCCCTCACCTTACCAACCGGTTTTGTAGGGTAGTGTTAGGCCAAACTCTAATACTCTAAATTAGTATAAGGATATTATAAGATGTTTTATAATATATTATTAATACTACTACTTAAACTGAAGCTTACTAAGTTATGGTCCCGGACTTAGGATCGTGTTCACTCACTCCTAGACGCGGTAGGATCTTTCCTTCGACCTATGGTGAAGGTAAAAGCGGACTCGTCCTTGACCTACTCTCTTCTGGAATTCACAAGTATTTTTTATTATAGTTATTGATGATTTTAATTGTCAATCTAATGCCTTTAAATAGGCTTACAATAGAAGAAGAGTCCTAATTAAATTTGGTTAGTAACTATTTTTTCCTAAAATTACTATCATTTAAATTTAAATGATAATAATCCTATTTAATAAGAAAATTCTGTTCTAACCCCTAAATCTCTTATCCTAGAAATACTGAATTCAAATTTAAAAATTCTGATATGTTAACTTATTAAAAGTAAATAAAATAATAAATTTTAATCAGCATAACTAATCATAATCAGCAGATTTTGAGGTCCATATCATAAGCTTTAAGCTTTTTACAAATGTATCCTTTAAAAGAGAAAATCAAACCAACTAGTGTTAGAGCCACAATGAACTTTTACAAACTACATCCAAACAAAGCTGCAACGATATTTGGCCAGATTGTCCTTTACTTGAAACACACAGCTTAGTTTGTGATCAGTGCCGATGACTAAACATTGACTACAGTTGGGTCACATGAATACCAAAAAGAGAAAATTAACTTGGTGGGACAAGTTATCTGTGACCGATGCCAACGGCTTTGGTTAGACAAAGGGATTACCGGAGAATATTCACATTCTGCTGAGATCGATGGTTTTAGGTTTTGAAGGGACCAAAACCGAATAAAATCTTTTACAGGTACCAAAACCGAATAAAATCTTTTACAGGTACCAAAACCGAATAACAACTTTTACAGGTGCCAAAACCATAATCTTTCCATTTTATAGGGACCAAAATCGGATAAAATCTTTTATAGGTACCAAAATCAAATAACATCTTTTACATCTTTCCATTTTATAGGGACCAAAAATATATATAACTATCTCTTTTATAGTGGACTCGGTAGTCTATTTTAATTACATAGGATAACTATCCTGGAGATTGCTTATTTAATGTGCTTCTGATACTATGAATATTTGGTATGCTTGGCAGACAGGAGTTACAGGTGCTATATGTCTCCTTGATGACGAGCCAACTGCATGTGGCAGGCATTGTGGTCCAATTGATTCTAGTCTATGTCAAAGTCAAAAAGTCAGCTTCTCCATTGCATTGATCATTCAACCTGAGTCTGGTCCTGTCTGTCTTTTGGGTACTGAGTTTCAGAAGAAGGTTTGCTGGGAGATTCTTGTTGCTGGTGCTGAACAAGGCATTGAGGCTGGACAAGTTGGGCTTCGATTGATTACTAAAGGTGATAGACAAACTACTGTTGCAAAGGAGTGGAGTATTAGTGCAACTAGTATTGCAGATGGAAGGTTTGTACCTTATGTTTATATTTCAAATAGTTATCTTATGTTTAGTTTTCCAATAGTTATCTAATTTTTTCTTAGTTTAACATTTTGTTAATATTATTTTATCAAATAACATTTAGTAATTTAGGGTTTCTGTTACCCAATTTGCAACTACTTTTTCTTGATTTTGCTTCATGATTTCACTAATAGCCCGTAACTCACAAGTCAATGATTTCGATCTCTCTTCCAGCTTGGCTGAGGTGCAAAAGATAACTAGATTTACCTTTAAAGACTGTTGCTACTTTGGTGTTGTAAATCTGCAACTATGATTGAAAATGTTGAATGATAAGACTATCTAATGGCGAGGTTTTTTGGAATCAAAATATGCGCTTGTCATAATACTACTGGACTTTCTGCTCTGTCTAGACAATGTTGTTTCAATGCATGGCAAGTTATCGCTGTACATTTATGTGTGATTTAATATCTTGTGCAGGTGGCATATTGTAACGATGACAATTGATGCTGATTTAGGGGAAGCAACATGTTATTTAGATGGTGGATTTGATGGCTACCAGAATGGATTACCATTGTGTGTGGGTAGCAGCATTTGGGATCATGGGACCGAAGTTTGGGTTGGAGTTAGACCACCAACAGATATTGACGCATTTGGCAGGTCAGATAGTGAAGGGGTTGAATCTAAGATGCACATTATGGATGTTTTTCTTTGGGGGAGGTGCTTATCGGATGATGAAGTTTCTGCTCTCTATACCTCTGTAGCTTCGGCAGACCTCAGTGCACTTGATTTGCCTGAAGATAATTGGCAGTGGGCTGATTCACCCTCAAGGGTATACATCTTCTGCATCCTTCCCTCCTCTAATCATGTACACAATCTTAGTCATGCCAATTATAGTTTGCAGTACATGTGTAATTACTATTTTTCTCATTCACATTCTAACATCAGAGATGCATATATATGCAAGAGTGAAGACTTGACAGCTAACAATTCCTGTTTGTAAATTATCTGAGCTGCCACCAATTTAACTGTACATAGCTGAATTAAAGTGTGGTGTAAGCTAATCTAAATCTGTCATATAAGTGTGCTAACAATTACTGTCAACATGATTAGATTACACTCGTGCTTAACATATCCTCAGAGAAGATAATTGAAGTTTAAACATGAGATTAAATTACAATAATGGAATAAAAAATGTTATTTAGGATTTTGGTAGTCTAATCTCATGCACTTGTTGTGCTCCTAGGTTGATGGTTGGGACAGTGATCCTGCTGATGTAGATTTGTATGATAGAGACGATGTTGATTGGGACGGACAGTATTCTAGTGGGAGGAAAAGAAGGTCAGAACGAGATGGCATGGTGTTGGAAATGGATTCCTTTTCTAGGAAGTATAGAAAACCTAGAACTGAAACACAACAGGAGATTAATCAACGGATGCTATCTGTAGAATTGGCAATCAAAGAAGCTCTCTTTGCTAGAGGAGAATCACGTTTTACTGATCAAGAATTTCCTCCTAATGATCACTCATTGTTTGTGGACCCTGAAGACCCCCCTGCAAAGTTACAGGTATTCCTCTTTACTATTATTATTATTATTATTATTATAGATTTAGTTTATTGTATATGTAATTTCAAATCTTACTGTTGTTTTTTATGTAGGTTGTTTCTGAGTGGTTGAGACCAGGGGAAATTGCTAGACAAAACCATCCTGGCGGCCGTCCTTGCTTATTTTCTGGACCTCCAAATCCTTCAGATGTTTGTCAGGTTTTGTGATTTACATGTCTCTTTCTACACTTTGTCAACAAATGCCTGTTCGTTCTGTATTTTTGATAGGTTTGGATTTTGCTATTTCTCTTAATAGCTGTCTTGTCTAACAATTGAATAGGGACGGTTGGGTGATTGTTGGTTCTTGAGTGCTGTTGCTGTTCTGACAGAGGTTTCACGCATATCAGAGGTGATCATCACTCAAGGATATAATGAGGAAGGAATCTACACTGTTCGCTTTTGTGTTCAGGTAAGAAGGAAAGAGTCAATTCACATCACTTTCTTATTATTGATCTCTTTTCTCATGCCATATCTGATAATGGTTTCCATTGGCTGATCTTTTATGATGTCTCTTGGAGCTTTAGACTGATAAATGTTTAGCATTAAATTGCTTTCATCAATTTAACTGCTGGATTGAAACTTTTTAGAGTTTTTAAGTCTTCAAATTTGAGTACAAGTAAAAATTAATGCTTTATTAGACAAGTAATGTATATTATAAATTACACTTTTAAAAGTGAATATCAACCATAAGATTTATACTTATCACTACTAAGTTTATCTAATGTTTGCTATGCATGATAATGTTAATATTACAGGATTCAGCATTTGATTTGTTAAGTTTATATAATTAAGTTTTGGTTTACTCGCTTAGATAGACTATAATGATCTATTGAAAGGTAAGTTAGCTGAACTAATTTTTATACTAAATCCACACATTTAGATAAGTTCATTAAATTTAGTTTGAGTAATTTTTAGTGAATACGGTTGTGTACAAATTTTCCGAAGTTTGAGGACACCGTTAAAACTATGAAGACTTCGCTGAAAATTCAAAACAATCATATGAGCTTTAGGTATAATATAATCATAAGTTAATAAATGGAGTGAGTGTTCAAAAACTATTCCTAGAGTTAAGCATTCCCACTCTCTCTATTGCATGGTTTACGCTTGCTATTTATTTAATACATGAAAAACATTAACTGACATTTGATATCCAATATAAGATCTATAATAATTAGAAGTCATTTGGCCTCATGTCCTCTCTAGTTGCATATTCATGTGATGTTTGCTATAATTTCTATTACTTTGACATCTTTTTTATTGCTTATTCTGGTTCTTAATTTCTAGGGTGAGTGGATTCCCGTTGTTGTTGATGATTGGATTCCATGTGAATTACCGGGTAAACCAGCATTTGCTACAAGTAAGAAGGGTTATGAGCTTTGGGTCTCTCTATTGGAGAAGGCATATGCCAAGTTGCATGGCTCTTATGAAGCACTAGAAGGTGGGCTTGTTCAGGATGCTCTTGTGGATCTTACTGGAGGTGCTGGGGAGGAAATTGATATGAGGAGTGGTGAAGCTCAGCTTGACCTTGCAAGTGGTAGATTATGGTCTCAGTTGTTACGCTTCAAGCAAGAAGGTTTTCTCCTAGGAGCAGGAAGTCCCTCAGGTTCAGATGCGCACATCTCTTCTAGTGGTATTGTACAAGGTCATGCATACTCAATACTGCAGGTAATGGGACGATGTTTAATACCTCATTAATATCAGTTGTTTGCTATAAACCATTATAAGCTTCCACTAGAAATCTTAAAATTCTTGGAGACTTGGTTCTTGAAATCAGTACAATACCTTTATGAATTTTTTAAGTAAGAAGTTGTACTAAAGTAAATAGGGTGTGTTTGAATATTATTTACCCATTGAGCCCAAAAGGCTTTTGGTGTGAGGTTCCTGTTTCGATATAAAACCTTCAAGAATTTTAACCTAACTTAAACCTTTAAAGGAGCTGGTCTATGACTGTCTGGATGATTTTTAATGACCTTTGTTGTCATATAATTTTAGGTGAGAGAGGTGGATGGGCATAAACTTGTTCAAATCCGAAATCCATGGGCCAATGAAGTTGAGTGGAATGGTCACTGGTCTGACTCATCACCTGAATGGACAGATAGGTTAAAGCACAAGCTGAAGCATGTTCCACAGGTAGTAATATGACTCAACTTGGTATCATATTGTGAATGAGGGGTAACTACTCACTGTTGTGAAAGTTTCTTTGCTGACACCAATTGACCATTCTATTTTTATTTTCACTTTTCTGAACAGTCAAAAGATGGTATATTCTGGATGTCGTGGCAAGATTTTCAGATTCATTTTCGATCAATATATATTTGTCGTATCTATCCATCAGAGATGCGTCATACTGTTCATGGTCAATGGCGTGGTTACAGTGCTGGTGGGTGTCAGGATTATGATACATGGCATCAAAATCCACAGTTCAAACTGACTGCAACTGGTCAAGATGCATCATTTCCAATTCATGTATTCATTACCTTAACTCAGGTATGAATGTTATTTGATATTTAGTAATGCATTTATCAAAAATATTATTCACATTGAATTTCTTTAAAATCTTATTTTATCATATTTGTAGGGTGTGGGATTTTCAAGAACAGCTGCCGGTTTCAGAAATTATCAATCCAGCCATGATTCACTGATGTTCTACATTGGAATGAGGATTCTTAAAACTCGTGGCCGGCGTGCTGCTTATAACATATACCTACATGAATCAGTTGGTGGGACAGACTATGTAAATTCTAGAGAAATATCTTGTGAAATGGTTCTGGAACCTGAGCCAAAGGGATACACTATAGTTCCTACTACTATACACCCTGGGGAAGAAGCACCATTTGTGCTTTCTGTTTTCACCAAGGCATCAATAACTCTTGAAGCTTTGTAATGCCCAGGGGTGGCTACCTGTTGATGAGTTTTTTGCTTGGGTTCTCTGGGATCATATACTTGCACTGCTGAAGTCATGCATAAGAGCATTTCGGTAATTTTCTTTCTTGGAATCTTCCACCAATTTTCGTAGTGTAGTAGTCTACTTGTCATTAACACTGTTTATGTTTTTTTTACAGCCTATGATATTTCTTAAAGGTTGAAGTTTCTTGCATGAGTGGGCAGTCTCAAAACATTGCGATATGATTTCCTGATGGGGATGGCCTGGCATTGTTTCAAAGGACATGCTTGGACTACGCATCTGCCAGCATTGAAGAGGGCACTCGGGGTGTTTATTATGTACATAAAAAGTGGTACTATAGGAGTATACTTGTAACCATTTAAGAAAAGTGGGAAAAGAAATAGCTGAAAATAAGTAGGAGATTACTAACATCTTATTCAAATGGAGGTGAAGGAAGGGTTGGGGAAGTATAGTTACAAGAATTGTGTAACTTGTGTAAATTCAGCTCTTCCGTTTTTGATTCTTTCCAACAGCATTGTACAAACATTAACAATTACCATTCCCTATCATTTGTTGACATTTGGGAAAATTTTGTATAAATGTTTTTCTAATCTAATTTTGTTCCAAAAGAAAAGAAATGTTTGCTAGTTTCATTTTATCTATGATAGAAAAATCACTAAACTATATGTGTCATACATCAATTAGCTGTAAAAAAGAACATGAAACGATAGTGCCAAGCTTCCCAACTTGAAAATCGACATTTATTAGACCAATTTAAAGAATTTTTCATGGGGAATACCTATCCCCATGGGCTACGGTTTATACATCTGAAAATCTAAAAATAGGCTAGTTTTCGTGTTTTAGTTGTCATTCCATTTTTGTCAAAATCTATTTTGAAATGCATCTTTGTATATTTTGTAGGTTGAATTTGGAGATGTATCTCTGTAATATCCTATCTATTGATTTATGGTGTTTTTGTTCATTGAACTCGTTTATTTAAGGATTCGGCGATGATTTTGAAGATACATATTATGAAATGTTAAGTGGGAAATTGAATAAAACATCGTCTTGCATGTTCTTCTTTATGATAAAAGCATATTGCACACACAAAATCCTTAAATAAATTTCTTTCATTCTCAATCAATTTTTCGACATCAAAACACCATTCTTGTATTTTATCAAATCAAAGGGAACAAAAAAAATAAATTGAAATTTAAAGTAAAGTTCATTCATTTCATCATTCGTTTCTTGCATTAACATGTTTTTTAATGTGGTTTCTGGTATACATAACATGCCTTGAGTCATAAGTTAGTCGATCATCACATTGTATGCTGCCTTATTTCAGAGGAAAATAATATTTTTTAGATATGACATTAAATATGGTGGTGCGGAAAAACATACTTGCAACTTTGAAACGGAAAGGGCTTCAAGATGTTTCAAATATCAAGCAAGTATATAATGTGAGTGCTCGAAGCAATAAGGCGGTAAGAGGTCTAAGATCTGAAATGCAACTCGTGAAATTTTTGGATGATAACCACTATGTTTCTAGGTTTGTGAGGATAAAGCCATTATTCAAGATATATTTTGATCTCATCCCGATTCTATCAAGTTGTTTAACACATTTTCCACTGTGATCATAATTGATTCAACATATAAGACCAACAAGTATAGACTTATATTTCTAGAAATTGTTGGTGTTACTTCTATGGAGAAGATTTTTTCCAATGAGTTTTGCATTTTTGGAATCCAAAAAAGAAAACAATGTTACACAGAATTTGGAAATGTGCAAGACTATATTGAAGGATCAAGAGAACATGCCAAAAGTAATTACCACAAATCGTGATACCAAATTGATGAATTCGATTGCGAATGTGTTTCTTACATCGTATGTGTTACTTTGTAAGTATCACATAATAAAAAATACGAAGAGTTGACTAAAACCTGCGGTAGGCACCAAACAAATCTAGGGTGAAAACGAAAAAAATTTCAAACCTAGTGTGGTGATGGAAATGATAATGAATGTCTGGAATGTTATAATAAATTCTTTCACGGAAGAGTTATATGCCGAATTTGTAATACAATTCAGGTGTGTGCGTGTGCGGCGCACGTGTGTGTGAAAGGTGCATCATGCATCTCTGAAAACGGAGGACATTTTTGAAAATTCGCATGGTGCATTAGAGACATATAGGGTGCGTTAAGAAATAGTCTTTAGCAACATGCAACTTAAGGTGCGTCTAAATATTTTTTAGTTAAAGTTTGCTAAAATAAAACTTCATAAAAACAAGCGAATTTACGTTAAAAAACTCATATATATATATATATATATATATATATATATATATATATATATATATATATATATATATATATATATATATATATATATATATATATATATATATATATATATATATATATATATATATATATATATATATATATATATATATATATATATATATATATATATATATATATATATATATATATATATATATATATATATATATTGAAATAAAAAAATAATGAGAATAATTATTAGCCTTTAAATTAAAAATAAATGGTTGAGATTAAAAAGTTTATTTAAAGAACATGTATATGTCTTTCATATGAATAATAAATGATGAAACAAACATACATATTTGATGGGTACTTTTCGCAAGTATACGAAGTGTATCAGAATAATATAAAAGATTGTCGAACCCACAGAGACCTAATGGTCAATCTATCGTCTTCTATTGCTACGGTGTTTATCTAAGGCGATCGTAAAAAGGTTTTGGAACAAAAACAAAATAAAATAATAAACTTTTAACAAATTCAAAGATGTAATACTGGAATGCGGCTCTCATCGAACAACATTACTCTTATTATTTCTAAATAGAACTACTTACAAGACAATATTTTCTTCCTTGCAAAAGATTTAATTAAAAAGGAACTGTCGCTTTCGCGTATTTGATACCAGATTTTACTATCTAATCTTTATCGTCCGCTCTCGCGTGCCCGATTGCGTTTGCGTTAAAGTAGTAATTCTTTTTTAGTAACCAAATGCTTTTACTCAGTTGAAAAGTGGTTTTGATTGAAAAATTTAATTAAAAAGGGTTGCCGGCTTTCGCTCAGACAACCGGATTCTAAACTCATAAACGCGTTCGAAAATAGTTTTAAAATCACCTTCTAGAAAGATTGAATTTTCCTAATTAATTAACAAAGTGCTTTCATAGTGTTTATTAACCAAACTCAATAACAACAACAATGCAATAACTCTCCGATGTGAAGAATGAGAGCTTTAAGAATGTAAATATATGGGTTAAGTTGTACTAAGCTTGGATGTTTTCAAAAGTGAAATCTAACACCTATTTATAATGGTACCAAGCCTTGGAGAGCAAGCTATTGTTGCTGAATTCGTGTGAGAGAAAAGAGGAGTGATGGGGGTGACCTTTCTAACTGCTTTTGACTTGGTCGATTTTTCCAAGGATGGCGACCGCTATCCCTATGGTGGCGGACGTCACCTTCACAAAAAGTGCAAAATCTGATCTTCGTGACCGTTGGGTTGTGAGACACGTCATCCACCTCATGGCTACCACCATAGCGAACGCCATGCTGGACGTCGTGAGTGTAAATTACTCATTTTTCTCCATTTTTCATCCGATTCGATTTGTTTCTTTGTGTTTGGTTCTCAATTGGTTACGTACCTGAAATATAGATAAAATACCAGCATAATACTAGAAATGAAAGCAAAAGGATAATAAAACATGTGCGAGTCGAACCATATACGCAGTGTGTTTCGGTGTTAACAATATTCCTTAAATAGACTTTATAATCTCAACCATTTATTTTTAATCTAAAGACTAATAATCATTCGTATCATTCTCATTTTATATATATATATATATATATATATATATATATATATATATATATATATATATATATATATATATATATATATATATATATATATATATATATATATATATATATATATATATATATATATATATATATATATATATATATATATATATATATATATATATATATATATATGTGTGTGTGTGTTTTTTTTTTTTTCTTTATTTTGTTTTATTTAGAAAAACAGTGTATTGAAAATTATTATTGAGAGGATATGAAAAAATAAAAGAGAAACACTAATTTTACTAATTTCTACACTCAGTAAATTTTATTAATATTTATTGTTTTATATTTTTCTCAGTTTTTCATTTTGTTTTATTTAGTCAATTTTTTTTAATTATGTTAAAATGTTACTTTTTAAGATGCAAATTACCACATTATTGCTATGTTTTATATAATAAACACAAAATATAAATAATATTTTATATATTTTAAATATATTTTAATTCTTTTATGAATTTAATTGATATAGTTGATTTATTTAAAAAAATTAACTTTAATTTTAATTATTTAAAAAATAATACCAACAGATAATAGTGATGCATTGATATATAAAACTTTTTCCACCAGCATAACAATTAACCTCTTTTTCTATACCATAAAACTTATATATAAATGATAATTTAATAAGGTCCAATCGTGCACGGACGGGTAAACAACTAATATAAATATAATATCATACATATTTTTATTTTAATATTGATTTAGTATGATATAAGTTCTGTACTAGTTTTCTAGTAGTCCATTTTAGAAACCAAATTTTCTCAAGTTTGACGGAACAAGATAAGATTGTGTGAAATATGTAGCATTATTAAAGTGTGAAAAAAATGAATGACTCTTATAATTTGAGAGTGCAATAAGCAACCTTATAAAATCATACATTCATCATCACTTCAATCATATCATATGGTTTTGTGTCACTATAGAATAGAAAAATGAGAGAGTGAGAGAGATATGATAGTAATATTTAGGGGTGTGCATGAATCTTTAAAATAAATTAAATTTATGGATTAATTTGATTTTTAAAACCACTTTGATAAAATTAATTTATTTTTTTAAACTGACTTACATTTGAATCAGTTCGGTTAATAATCGGTTTGCACCATCAAACTAGTTTTTGTTTGGAACAATTTTAAGAACAAATTTACCTCAAATTTGTTTGGACTAAAACTCAATTTTCAATTCAACAACTTATTCTTCATCCAATCATTTTTTAAATCAATAACCATTTGTCGGTGATGAATTTTTGAATCTCAATTGAGACATTTTCTAAAATTACATAGATCAACAAAAATGATACAAAATACTTTGACTGCTCTATATATACTATTTTATATTTACCATTTTCTTACTCAATCCATCTTTACTTTCATTTTACAAAAGTGGAAGATATTTTCTAAGAAGAAACATATCACTCAAAATGAATGAATTAATTCAAGGTAAGAAGCTAAAAAAAAAAATTCGGTAATTATATAATTTCAACCTACCAAAAATAATTCACTATGTCATGTTGAATGTCGGAGGAGAGACTAAATGCATCATTCTAACTATGAGTTTAAACATAAAGCTCTCTTCAAGAAAAAATAATTAATGTATATTTATTTATCTTATCATAGAAATCAATGTATATGACTTTTATTAAATATACATTATCTTAATTGTCACTTATGACTATGAAACATAGACGGTTATAATAAGATTTGTTCTTGACATATTCTCTTTTAGTTTTGATGATAACAAAAATATTAAAATAGAAATGATTTATTTGATGTGTGTTTTATTTATGCAGATTCTTGTTCTTATACATATATATGGGTGGAAATAGGCTGGGCCGAGCTAGGCTTTGTCAAACCTGAGTCTGACCTGCTAAAAATTTCAAAGCCTAAACCTGACCTGTAGCTTATCATAGGCTTATTTTTAGGCCTAAACCGGACCTTTTCGAAGGCCTGATTGGTCTACTAGTCTATTTAAAAGCCTACTTCATTTGAACGTTTGTAAATAAAAAATTCAACTAATGTTAAATAGACTAACAAATTAAAAGATCATTAAGACTAAACGTTTGTTTTCATTGTCTCATTCAAGTTTACCTATTAACATAAGTTTGATGATACTATTTGTTGGAGAGAACTTATGAAAAAAAAAACTTATGACAACAACCTATGACATTGTTTATAATATTTTTTCAACTTATTTTCATAAGTTGTTCAAAATAACTAAGCTTTATTTTCGTATTTTAATTCAAAGTACAAAATACAATATAATAATAATAAATTTATTGAATTTTTTATAAATAGGCCGACCTGATAGGCTTAAAAGGCTTTTCTTATGGCCCGTGCCCTAACCTTTTTAGCTAAATAGACTTATAAAAAAGCCTAAGTCTTTTCTATTTAAGAAAAAGTCTGGCCTGACCTGGGCCTATATAGGCTAGACCGTAGGCCCCTGTTAGTTGGCCTGACTTATTCCCACCCCTATACATATATAATCAGAATCTGTTTTACTTAGACACACTTGGGAGTTGCTTCATTGCTAGCTTCTGGTGGCAGAGTCTGAAGAACAATTGCTAGTAGCTTGGCGTAGACTCTGAGCTGAAGGCTTCAGCACTCAGACGAGTTACTACACTTGGTAATTGTATATCAGCATCTGGTACCATTCAGAGTTGGTGATAAAGCTGTGGATTTTCCATACTGCAGAAAGCAAGTTGTATTGTCCTATCAGCTTGTCAACTAGAGTCTACAAGATTGCAAGGCTCAAGAAAGGTTGACATGCTCTACGGACGTCTGCTCCTAACAGCTCTATCAGTACAAAACCTCTTAAAGACTCAAAGGTTAAACGCAATACACATTGAATTCAGAATTTGTTGTGCATCCATCTTCAACGTCTCTTGTACTATGGAGTAAAAACAAAGACACTTGATCAAGTCACTTCCTGAAAAGGCTATATATATGGATTAAGATTCAAGTTTGAATTGTAACAAGGATTCTTCTAATGAAGAAGTAGCAAGATCAAGAAATTATCAACTCTAATGTAATATGCATATTTTCTATTTTAGGTTGTAATTGTAAAAGCTTTAAGATTTCTTACCTCTGTATATATTAGAAATCTCAAGTGCTTTAGGTCTTTGTTATGGTGATTTCCCGTACCTCTGATACTTGTATCATGTACACCTTGTTCTCTATTCCGCTGAGCCTTCAGTAGTTTAGATTAAGTCTCCTGCTATATGCTTGAGAAAAAAGTCTTGTCTCACTGGGATTCAAGCAACAAGTCTTGAGCCAAGATGCTTAAGCCACGAAAGTCTCATTGTTTAAGTGCTTGAGGTGTGAAAGTCTTATTCAGCTAGTCTGATTGAGCAAAGGAAAGTCTCTGTCTGAGGGGCGTGAGCAAGAAGTCTCGAGTACAGCTTGAGCAAGGGAAGTCTCAGTCTGGATGGCCAGAAGAGCAGGTGGCTCAGCTAGAGGATGTGAGCAAAGGGAATTCTTAGACATGTGCTATAAGAAAACTGAAGTCTCAATCAGAAGATATAGGACCAGGTGGCTCAGTCAGATGGTGTGAGCAAAGGTTAAGTATTAGACATGTGCTATAAGCAAGGGAAGTCTCAAATAGTTGGTCTGAGCAGTTGTAAAAGTCTTATGCAGAAGCATAAACGATTGGAATCATGAACTGGTTATAATGAAAATCTCTTGTGAGGCAAGGGGACTGAACTACTCTCAGTTAGGGGAGGAACCAATATAAATCTTTTGTCTCTTCTGCTGTTATTTTATTTACTTTTGTTATATCCGCTGCCAAATGAATTAACTCAGAATCTGAACATCATTTCTAATTCTGAAACTTTGATTAGAAGCTAAATTAAAAAAGAACACGAAATACAATTCAACCCCCACTTCTTGTGTACTTTTCACACCTTCAATTAGTATCAGAGCGTGGTCTATGCTTAAAACTTAACAGTGGCACATATAATGATCCAATAAGAAAATTATATTTCTTCTTCAAGAAGGAATCAAGTGCCACATGAAAAATATCATACACCTTTTCCTACCATATTCAAATGGATCTTTCCACTGAATCTAAATGTTGGAAAAGCTAAACATAATTTTAACTCATTGGACTTGATAAAGGGTTGCTGAAGGTCTATAGAATATCCTTGAAAGAGGTATTACTATAGAAGTTGATGGTGTTAAAGATCATCCTGAAAATATATTTCACCAACTCAGAAGATGCATATTGAATATCTTCAGAGGTAGTTGCATTCTGGTAGATGCATTATCTCACTTCTAAGTATATTAACATCATTGATATGTATGATGCTTGGACTATCTTTAAATTCTTGTGCTTGGATTTGTGAGGATCATTCTTTGAAGCTTGAAGTATTTACACTTCATTTAATCTTTTTAAGCAAATTCTGAGAAGATTGTTCCTTGACTTAAATCTAAAGTCACAATTTTTTTATGTTTACATCTTGAATCTGATGTGTTCTGAAGGTTTGTCTTGTAGTCTTCAAGGGAAATAAATAAAGCTAGATGATGAAAAGCTATTCAACATATCACCTTCTCTTCTTAGCTTAAGTTCTTTGGAATGACTAATGATAAGAAACTTAGGTTTCTTGTTAGAAAAACTTCCATACTGGCTGAATGGATTGTGAAATCTGTTGATAAAAGAGTATATTCAAAAGCTTCGGAAATATTTATATTTCAACTAATTCCCAAAATGTAAAAGCAAGAAGAAAAAACTACCAGAACCTAATATCAAATGCTCTTCAGTGTTTAATCTTTTGAAGTTGATATTAGTGTAGGATGCATGTGAAAAGGAGCATATGTATTCTGGAAAAAAAACAAGTATTAAAAAGTAAGAGATGATGTCAAATTTATCTTGCTTCAAAATATTTAATTATATGGAGTTTGTTCTTTAAGGTGATACCTTAAGAAACTCTATTGCTTCTTGGTTGAGTACCATCATGGAAGTTGTTTTAAAAAACATTTCTATGAGAAATCTTCAACTTTTCTTTGAGTTTTGTCAGATGTACTAAGACAATACTTTGATATACTTTATGTCAATTTCTGATAGCAAACACTATTTGGTTCTGACCTTGCCAATAATTTCAGAGTCAAAAGATTTAATCCCAGACAATGAGATTTGTGACATTTCTTAGAACAAGATTTTGTTCCTATCATATCTCATCGTAGACTTATACTCTGGAGTGATTTATGATCTTTCTATTAGATTGAGATGTAAGGAAAAGAAAAGTATGTTTGTACTTACATGTATGGTCTTATAGAAATATGAGTATCATAATGTATCTACTACAAATATTAAGGAAAGAAACAGAGGCATCTTCCATAAGGTTGTTTACAACATTTATTAGAGGAAGAGCCAACAACTCAGATTCAAGTACTGGTGGTATTGAATTTGATGAGAGTAGTGGATCAATGGTTAGATAGCCATTGAATCAGAATCCACTCAAAGCTGTGTTCAGACTCTATTGGTCAAGTCTGAATACTGAATCGAGTCTGGTAAAAAAAAGGGTATGCTTGTTCTTTTTTTGGCTTGTCCTTTTATTCAATGAAACATTTGTATAGATATAAATACAAAGTTTCTATTAGATCTTGTTCTGGACTGGGCCATAGGCTGCCCCACTGTCGGGCACGACCCAACCCATTTCTTTGTCGGGTAGGGCCCAACTTATCACATCACACGAGGGGCGCTCACACGTCTTCCCCACAGACTCCACGTGCCCCCACATGGGGACACACCATCAGGAAACTACCCAGCTTCCGAAGATCACGGGGAAATTGACCCAGGGCGAACACCACGTGCTGGTCTTCCCTACGCCACGTAAGCCCTAACAGTTATTCATATTGGGCCTAGCGATCCAACCCAATGCAAAGTAACTGTTGGCCCTGCACTGGGGGCACATTATAAATATCCTCTTTCACTAGAGGGTCATATATTATATTCACAATCTAGCTTTATGTACTTGCCTTTCTCTTACTCTGTTTCTTACTTTGACATCGGAGTACCTTACAGGTACACCCTCTCTTCTCCTCCACCATCGGTGAATTGAAGAGCTTACGACGTGTTGCTGGTCCCTGATCCTTTTCTCATCCGATAAGATCAGTGTCTCCATCTGTGGGAACCTTGCTTCCCCATTCTTCCTTCTAAAGAAATTCAAGAACCAAAGCATACTCCAGTCTCTGTTCATCATGGCCAGCCCACACACTGACGACAACATCCAAGAAATCGCCTTCACCAACAACGACGATCATGATCCCAATGTGATCGTTCATGTCGAGGAAGGCGACGCCAGGGACGGGCGCACCGCCTCTCCCTCCCCCGAAGATGCGGCCTTCAACGCCGCCCGATGATTCGACACCCCAATTGTCTTCTAGCCAATCCCTGTGCCGCCCAACACCGACCTAACCATGGTGGCTTTGTTCGCGAAAATAAATTAGACAGACTTGATGATCTTTCAGCAGAACAAGCGGATCGAGATGCTGGAAAAGGAGAGACAATCACGCTCTCCCCCGCGGAGACATTGCCGCCCAATTTCTCGTATCCCATCACCACGACGATGATGAGTCCTAGATTCCCTCTCCGCGACAACCTAGGCGTCATCCGCGACTTGAAATGCCTTAGCCCATGGCCTCCCAGAAGCGTGACCGCTCTACCCCCGGAAAGAGTGATGCTCCTCGGCTCCTAAGAGAAACAGAGCTGACGGGTCGTGGAGAAATCAAATAACCTACCGAGGAGTTTTCCCCGCCACGCCAAGATTCCTCGAGACGATGGATCCCCATCACAGTCACCCGTTAGAAGCGATGAAGACAACCCTCGCACTCCTCTATCCAAGGCCATCATGGAAACTCGTATACCCGTCGGGATGGAGAAGCCCCCGACCCTGGCTGCCTATGATTGTACAACCAACCCGGACGACCACATTGAAAGCATCAATGCGATGTCGAATAACGGAACGTCTAGGGGCCCATAAAGTGCAGGCTCTTTCCCACGATCCTGAGGAAGGGTGCAATGGCGTGGTATAAGAGCCTCGAGCCCGAATCTATCACCTCCTGGAGAGAGCTGAAGAGGCAGTTTTCCAGGCACTTCACCGCTTTCCGACGACACCCGAAGGCGGAAGCATCCCTAGAAGCCATCAATCAGGGGAAGGAAGAATCTCTCCAGGACTACATAGAGAGATTCAATCGAGAAGCTTTCAAAGTATCTACCTTGGACGACATGAAGAGGTATCTGATTGAGCGAGGACTATGACCTCACACTTAGTTCGCCAAGGAGGTTGGGTCGAAAGGCCTAACATGCTAGACGCGGTTCTTCACAAGGCCCAAGCCTATATTTAGTATGAGGAGAAGGAGACCACCAACTGCACACGCGACTCACGAACCCAGGAGAGTGCTAGAAATTCCAGGCTTGAAGACGTCACCGCTCTCCAACGAGATGACTGTCGCGGCTTCCTCGACGATAAGAGCCCACAAGTGGACCATCTTCGTCGACGGGGCCTTTATCTCGACAGGAAGTGAGCAGGAATCATGCTTGAGAATGTAGAGGGCATCTTGATTGAGGCCTCCCTCACCCTAGCCTTCTCGACATCGAACAACCATGGGGAATACGAGGCCCTCTTCGCAGAATTTCGCCTGGATGAGGTCCTCGGCGTGAAGGAGGTAAAGATATTTACCGACTTCCGGCTCATAGCCTCTCAGGTGAGGGGAGAATACCAGGCTAAGAACGACAACCTCAGCGAGTACCTCGCCCTGGTCAAAGAGAGGATGGAAAAAAAAAATTCAATTTTGCAGAAGTGAAACATGTCCCCTACGAACACAACAACATGGAAAACATCCTGTCTAAGTTGGCGAGTACGAAGAAGAAAGGCGGAAGCAAGTCCGTCATCCAAGAAGTACTATCTCAATCGAGTATCGAGAAACCCACTTTGATCGTGGATGTGAACGCCATCGACAACTGTTGAATGACCCCGATATATGTGTATCTCAGCACGGGGAAACTGCCCGATGACTCCAAGAAGGCTAGCATGGTCATACGTTGATCTTGCTCGTACGTCTTGATCGAGGACAAATTGTGTCAGCGGGGATTCTCCATCCCCCTCCTCAAATGCGTCAAGGAGTCAAAGGTCCCTAACATACTCTAGGAGATTCGCGAAGGGATCAATGTACAACACCTCGGTGGGAGATCCCTTGCCTGCAAGGCTCTGAGAGTGGGGTACTACTGGCCTACCATGCAACAGGACGCCAAGGAATACGTCAAGAAATGCGACAAGTACCAACGACACGGGGATATTCACCTAGCCCCGCCCAATGAGCTCAAAATGCTCTTGTCCCTGTGGCCTTTCACATGGTGGGGGATGGACATCCTCAGACCCTTCACCATAGGGTCGTATCAAAACAAATATTTAATAGTCGGTGTCAACTACTTCACGAAGTGGATAGAGGCTAAGGCCCTTGCCAAAATCAAGTCACAACATACTTTGTTTCTACAAAAGGAACATACTTGCCCGGTTCGACGTACCCCAAGAAATCGTCACCGACAACGGACACAATTTACCGACAAGAACTTCCAAAACTTTGTTATCAAGTTGGGCACGAAGCAACACTTCACATCTTCGAGACCCGCAAACGAATGGGCATGCTGAAGCCGCAAACAGAGTGATCCTGCATGGCCTGAAACAAAGACTGGGCGATGCCAAAAAGAGGTGGGTCGAGGAGCTACACAATATACACTGGACCTACAGGACGACCCTACACTAGATAATTGGGGAGACCCCATTTCGATTGACTTACAGATTCGAGGCAGTAATTCCAGTGGAAATAAAGGAACCCTCTAGGAGTACCAAATCTCCCCTCGACGAGGAGATGAACGACGAGGCCTTAAGGGAGGAGCTCGACCTGTTCGAAGAAGTCCGATAAGGGGCATCCTTCTGCGAAGCCTCACTTAAGCAAAAAATAACTCTGCGGCATGACAGGAAAGTTATCAAACGCGAATTCCAGGTAGGCAACCTAGTCCTACGAAGGAACCAAAAAGACTCACGCAAGGGCAAACTCGCTGCAAACTGGGAAGGCCTCTATCACGTCCATGCAAGAATAGGAAATGATGCCTACTACCTCGAAAACCTACATAGGAAGGAACTTGCTCAACCATCGAACCCTGAAAAGCTTAAACAGTATTACAATTAAACGCTGCCTGCGACGTACTTGCATCGCGACCACAGGGGCACGCTAGGGTACAAGCGCGACTTCTAAACTCGAGACAAAAAGAAGAAAGGCTTCTCTCATGTGTGCGAGCAAATTTTTAATCTGACGGGGACACCTCAATCGAGTTCCACCGTTGTCGTACCAATTAGGCAGGACACCTAGCTCACGATGGAAAGTTCCTACCATGATGCAAAGACCTCAATCGAGCTTTTAGCTTCATCGACGGGCGGAGCCCAACTCTGACCACTCGGCCAGTTCTCCGTACAATCGAGGACCAAATACGCCGAGCAAAGGATCCAATTACTTAGTAAAAACAGACAAACACAATATTTCATATTCACGAGAAAAGTAAGTATTCGAGATACAATAACACACATAAAATATGAGCATACCAAATGATAAGACACCATGCATTGAGACGGGCAAATCCCATTATTCAAACATTACAAGCCAAGACGCGCAAGCCAGGCAATATTAAAACCTATGGCACATAGGACAGATAAGTTAAGTTATAAACTACGACACACAGACCGACCAAAACAATAATCAAAATACGGCGCACATGCCAAACACGAAAACTAAACCTACGTCTCTTCTTCTGGCTGGGTCTCCCCACCGGCTTGGTTGCCATCTTTTCTTTCAGTGGCCGGAGCAACCACCCGACCATCGACCACCTGATGGAATGGGCCAATCCCTTCAAGGACAAGCTGAGCCTCAGGATTTATAATTTGGAGTTGCTCCAAAGCACTACTAAACCCTACCTCAAGAGGTCCCAAACAGTCATGCTCGGGTTCCCAGATCCGGGCGACCAGGGCACCATGGCTTGCAAGGGCTCTTTCCTTGTTTGTTTCATCCTTAGCAGGCTTGGCAGCAGTCTCCAGTTCAGCGACTTTGCTCCGGAGTCAGTCCCTTTCCCCCTCAGCCTCTTTCAGTGTTTCCTGCATTGCACTCATCTCTTTGAAGAGGTGCATCTGGGCCTCAAACCTCGTATGACACTCAAGAAGGTCGTTCTCAGCCTTATTCTTCTCTGCCTAAAGGGTAGCGTTCTCGGCCTTCACCACTTTCATGATTGTTATTGGTCGATCACAAAAGTTTGACTTTCTGCACTTTCACAACCACAACTTTGTCCAACACCTTTCCACCCACTGCAACACTCCAAAAACCTTGCATATAAGTTGTTTGAACTATCCAAATCATCACCACACTTATATAACACCATTTCAGAGATTTTCCTTTGAGATTTCTTGGTCATTTTTTGCAAAAAGAGGTCATTATGTCAAGGCAGCCACTTGGAGGGAGTTTGGATCACTTGAATAGCTCATTTGGAACATCTTGAGGCTGTTTGAATCATCACATCTCAGTTGGAATTTCTTTCTTTGTGTATTGGCTTGAAGAGGCTACAAGAGGTATGTGCTCTTACTAGTCAATTTTAGAATCAGTTTGTCAATCAGATGCAATCTGAGTTTGAAATGAGCCTTTGTGGAGAATTAACATACTCTCTTGGGCTGCAAGTCAAGCAAATGGAAGATTCCATTTTTCTCTCCCAAAGTAAATATGCCAAGAACATAGTCAAAAAATTTGGCATGGATAATGCTAGTCAGAAAAGAACTCCTGCACCCACTCATTTGAAGTTATCTAAAGATGAAGGTGGCACTAGTGTTGATCAAAGACTGTATAGGAGCATGATTGAAAGCTTGTTGTATCTAACAACTAGTAGACCTAATATTGCCTTTGCAATTGGTGTGTGTGTGTGCAAGATATCAAGCAGATCCCAAAATGAGTCACATAAATCAAGTCAAGAGGATTCTCAAATATGTGAATGGAACTTGTGATTATGGTATGCTGTATTCTCATGGATGTGACCCTATTCTATATGGGTATTGTGATGCTGATTAGGCTGGGAGTGCGGATGACAGAAAAAGCACATCTGGTGGATGTTTCTTCTTAGGGAACAACCTAATATCATGGTTCAGCAAGAAGCAAAATTGTGTCTTCTTATCCACTGCTGAAACTGAATACATAGCAGCCGGTAGTAGCTATTCCCAACTGGTTTGGATGAAGCAAATGTTAACTGAGTACAATTTCACTCAAGATGTCATGACATTGTATTGTGACAATCTTAGTGCTATCCATATTTCCGAGAACCCAATTCAGCATAGTAGAATCAAACATATTGATATAAGACATCACTTCATAAGAGACCTTGTGGAAGACAAAGTGATTACCCTGGAGCATGTGGCCATGGAACTACAGCTACCTGACATTTTTACATAGGCTCTAGATGCTAGTAAATTTGAGAGTCTAAGAGGAAAGTTGAGAATTTGCATGTGTGAGGACTTATAACAATTACTGGCAAGAGGGGGTTTTCAGTTTAAAATAAGTCTTATTGGGGAAAACTTGTTCCAACCCTCTACTTTAATGTATTGAACGCCCTTGACCACTAAAGCTCTTTATTCCACACAAATTGGTTATCTCACTGCACCTACAATTCTCTCATTCCCCTTCCTCTTCAGAATTACTCTCAGATCCTCAGTTTGTCTCTCTCCCTTCAACAACAAAATGTCCTTCAATCAAGATGCTTCTTCATCCAAGAATCAACCCAAATCCTTTGAAGATGCTCCTGGTACTACATCTCCTCAAGATGAAAATTCTAAACAACACTCCCAAGGTAATTCTTCTCCTACTGCTGACGACTTTGCTAGAATGAAAAACAGGGAAGGTTCTGCGTATGTTGACAGATCCATTAGGGAACTTGTCACAAAAATTCTCTAGAAAGGACGTATTGTGCATGGTATCTCCACCCCTCTAGCACGCATTGATCCATCCCCCCAGATCTGATGATGTTCATCGAAAAATAGTGAGGCTATGTCAGGGGAAGAATCTGAAGATAGTGATGATGATGTTTCAACAGATAGCTCTAGTTCTTCTGAGGAGGAAGCTTAATTTGCTTTTAGCTAGGTGGTTGTTGGGATATTTTTTGTTGTTGTGGCAGTTCAGATTGTTATTTTGTCCTTCTGTTTAAGTTGTATTATTGGGGTCTTCATACCCTTAACATCTGTGTTTCCAACTGTGTTTTACCAATGCTAATTAATTAGTTAGGATCTTAATTTTGTGGCTAAAAAGGGGGAGAAGTAGTAGTAGAAATAGTAGGTTCAGTTGTTTATGCTTCACAGGTGGAAGATGATATGTTGCTGCTCTGGGTTGATTTGCAAGTGTGCTGATGTGCTGGAGTTGATCTCTTATGTGTGTGAGCAAGATAGTCGTCTCAAGAGGATTTTACAGAAAAACTTGGCATCCAAAATGCCCTAGTCTCTTCAAACTCTTGGAGAGATTTTTCAAATCTCGATGTAACTGCCCCAGATTGACTGTATTATGTATAATTGAGTCTTCAAACTTGCCCATTAGGGATGGTCTGTCTGTGAAAGCAACAACTTGCCCCTGCTCAGCAAAGTCTTTAAGAAACATGCCCCAGAATATGATCATCCTTTTGAAATGATTCGCCATTTTCATAAGAGTTTCAAGTCTCAAAAGATTGAACTCATCATTAATGCTCGTATGCAAGCTTCTAAGATATCAAACAAAATTTAACAAGCAGAAAAATGTTAATTCTGAAACTGCTAATGCAACACATATGTTTGTCTTAAGGTTTATATTGAAAAGGATATCGCAATAACCTGTGACCGAATCACTAGCTAGGATATGACATTAATTAAATTCTTTTACAAAGCCAACATAAATTTTGAGCTTAGTCACAGGAGTCAGGAAACATTATCTCATTGAGAATGCTTTCGAAATAAACCCTAGTTCAATTAGGTATTTTGAGGGTTTCAACGTGGCTTGGTTCACGGTTTATGAAACACGGGATATAAGGCTCAAAGTTTATTTGTGCCCACCCATTCTTCGTGATGTTCTTCGGTCCTACATTCAGCTAATTTGATGCAAACACTCATCTCTCAAGAGGATTTTTGATGTGGTTGAGGAAGCACTGAGGCTTTGGACATGGTAATCACTCGCTTTTTTTTACTTTTGGTGTCCGATCACACGACTTTGTTCTTTGCTGAGGATATTTCTTTGTAATCCTTTGTTTTTGCTTTTCGTGTTTTTCATTCTTTTGTTTTCCCTAACATTTTTCTGGACGGAGTCTTCGGGTTTGACCTTGAAGTCCAGTGGGATACCCCAATTTTCCTAAATCTCCTTCATAGGTTTTGACTTAGCGAGATTTTTTCTTTTTTTCATTTTTGATTTATGAACAAGTCGTGTGACTTTAAGTCGCTTTGACTTGTTGGAAGGATTGTGATTGCCTCATTCCTTAGCTAGTTGAGGGATAATCATTATGGATCTGACTCCTAGCCTCCTAAGGTGTGAGGGATAGGTAAAATGGATCCTCAGATGTTCACTCCTCTTTTTTGAAAGTTTGGGCGCTCAATCAGCTTAACTGAAAACTACTCTGCCCCAGGTTAAAATTGAGGGTTTTTTATTTAGAAAAGAAAAATCCTACTTCAAGGCTCAAAGAGGTTAACGAGGGTCTATCTACCTTATATCTCTGGTGTTTGGGGATATGAAACAATGCCTTACATCATCAGCAGAGTTTTATTCAAAAGCATATGACAAGAGATCTTGCGTTTTTAATTTCGTCATCCTCCCTCTAATTCGCTACTAGGGCAAGAGATTGGGTGGCATTGGCATTATAAATAAGAAAAAGCATTTTAATGAGTGAATACAAATGTATTTCTTCAAGACAAACATACTCATTCATTAATCATTCAAAACAAACAAGTTCTTACATGCAAATCATGCTTTAATAGTCAAAGGAATAATAATAAATGCAAGCAAGCAAACAAACAACCTGATGGTCTTGGAAATGAGCTCCCCTTCTAATTATACCGGCTTGGCAAGGAATCTCTTGAGTCTTCATATTTATCAGCATAAAGACGTTCCATTCACAAATGGGCTTCCCCCCTGAAGGTTAGCATTTCATCGTCAATCATCTCTTGAACCTTTTCTTGGAAAACCTTGCACTCTTTAATCGGATGCACTATTACTCCATCATGAAACTCATTTGGATTGTACCAAGGAGGATGAGATTTCATGGCTCTGGTCTTTTTGGGTGTCATCACCAAGTTTCAGGAAAAATAAGACGAAAATTTACTGTAAGTCATTAGAATAGGATCAAACTGGCGAGTCTCTACTTCTGGACTATTTAGAGGTCTCTGTTGATTTTGGCGCTGATTGTGATAATGCGAATGAATCCAGGATTGTCGATTCTGACATTGATTCTGAGGGACCAACCCTTGTTGTTGGTACTGAACAGGCGTTGTATGCTAATATTTGTGATAAGGCACCAAAACTGGAGCTTGCAAGATCTGAGGAGAATCCCAAATTGCATCAACATCAACATCTCTTCCTCTTGGGAACCGCTAACAAATTTCTCTTCACTAGCTTGGCTATTCGAGTCATCTTGGATTTTTTTTTCACTTTTGAATGTGCCCTTGATGTTTACTCCGACTTCCACAAATTTAGAGAACTCTAATGGCACAATGCCTGACATAATAAGAGTCTGACAACGTTTTGAGAAACATCTTGTCCAATTCTTTATCTAAGAGTGGTGGATGAACTTGGGCTGCCAATTCTTTCCACCATTGTATGTACTCCCTGAAGGATTCATTGTCCTTCTGACTCATGCTCATCAACTGATCGCTGTCTGGAGCCATGTCCATATTGTAACTGTATTGCTTCACAAAAGCGCCAGCTAAGTCTTCCTAAGACTGAATATGGTTCCTTTCTAGTTACATATACCATATCAAGGATGCCCCACATAAACTTTCTTAAAAGTAGTGAATCATCAACTTGCCGTTGTCGATATAAGCGGTCATTTTTCGACAAAACATCGTCAAATGGTACCTTGGACATCTAACACCCTTATATATTCAAAGACATACATTTTGAACTTCGAGGGAATAATCATGCTCAGAAGCAGACACAAGTCATGAGCTTTAAGCCCAGATGCATTGAGCCATTTTATCATCTTTAATTGTTCCTTGAGATCATGAACTCCTTCCTCGATTTCTGCAACTCTAAGATCGTTCAGCTTTGTTGCAGAGCGGACATTCTGAGGATCCCGCAACTCTCAAAAATTGGGAATCTCTTTCATCAAAGTGAACAGTCAGGTTATCTTGCACAGGCTGAGAGCGAGTAGGAGCATCCACTTGTGGAGTATTTCCGTCAGGAGAAAAATCGTACATCGGGTTAGTCCTCACTCTAAATCCTTACATGGGATCAACATTCTATGTCCTCTCCATTGTCCTTCAGTAACTACTTCAAGCTCAGTATGAATGCCAGGACCAGGAAATCAGCTTTGACACAACGACAAAAGGACGAATGAGTTTTTGTTTAGGGAAAAACATGTATGCAAATGATGAATGCAATATTTCATGCTGTGCAAATGCAAAAGAATTTCAAGGAACTCAAAAGTTATATTTGCAAACACCATAAAATGGATAACACTTTGAATGACTGAAAAAAGTCTCATTTCATTAAAATTTTGAAGGATTTGCAAAATAGACTACAACTTCCAAAATCCACGGTAAAACCTATGATGTTTTTAAAATACCTCTAAGTTCCTTGAAACAATCAGAAAAATGATGCATGAATGCATGGATGGATAAATGAATGTATGCACAAACACAGGTCTACATGTATACATGCAAACAAACAAGGGCCTAGGTTTGAAGATCACGAACATGGAGACATGGTCTACCCATCCCAAAAAGGTATGTACTATGGGTTCATTTGTACATGTACAACAGGTTCTACAAAGTTCCCAGAGTCACCGATAAATCTTTCATATATTATCAGCTTGCACGACTACTCATGCGGACTAATACTATTTTCAAGATAAACTCGTATGAGTGTAGTATCGCTTGATAACCATCACAGGTCTACACCTGGATAATCACTGCATTACATCCTAAAAGGCTAAGATGGGTGAATGGATACTAAGGTCCTCAGCTTCACGGACACCCAGATCGAAAAAAGTAACTCCAATATGACTACTCGTACGACATCAGTAATCCAAAAGGGGCCTCCACTGAGCGTGGTTACATCATATGTTAAACATGTTAGGACTACTCCTAACAATCAATTATTGATCATACCACAATCCTATCTTATGTGCACTCAAGTCCGGGCTAGGACTTATCTCACAATAGTATGCAACAACCCTGCACATAGAAAATCCCAAGCAATATATATATATATATATATATATATATATATATATATATATATATATATATATATATATATATATATATATATATATATATATATATATATATATATATATATATATATATATATATATATATATATATATATATATATATATATATATATATATATATATATATATATATATAGACACACACACACACACACACACACACACGCACACACACACACACACAAACATACAAGTATACAAATATACAAAAAATAATACATATAAAACAAGTTAGGTGTAACCCTCTTAGGGGAAGCTATACAAGATGATCCCCAATGAAGACGTCATTTCTGTCGTGGTGAGAATTGCAGACCATAGCTATTGAGTTAGCTAGGCTTCATAAAACATAGATATCACAACCGATCTTTAATTTATCCAAGGAAAGGGGAAAAATGAATAAACTCATAAGTATCCAATGCAATGCAAAGCAAAAGAGAATCTAAGGTTCGGGGGTTGGTTATACTAAGGGAAGGTACTAGCATCCTAAGTATTTTTAGTACTCTACAGGAACCTCTTTTCTTATTGTTTTATCTGTTATCTGTTTGCTAAGGGTGAAAAGGAAAAAGGAGACCTAAGGTACTACTCCTAAGTATGCTCGGCAAGACATCGCATCGCGTGCCTACGTATTCTGACTAGGATGGAATTAGAGCATTCGTAGTTCACCTCACTACGGTGAAAACAAAGAAAAGGGTGAAAAAAGAAAAGTGTGCTTACCAAGGATTGACCTTGTGCCTACGTATTCTCAAAAGGATCTTGAGAAATCAGAGTGTTTGTAGTTTGAAATCAAAGGTAAAAGCAATGTTTATTGGTTGGTTTTAGGAGAAGAGACAAGTTATCATCTTAAGGAGAATACTCAACTTAAACCACCACAAACATGAGAAAGATGGATCTTTGCTTCACATTGAGAGAAGGGCTCCAACTCGGATATATAATCAATGAGTATGCCATATACCTCACTCAAGTGAAAAAGAATCAACATCTTTCTCAACAATGTCATGGGGTAGGAGAATTACATCTCAATTAAGGATGACTAATGTCTAATTATCTCATGAGAGAAAGGGGATCTAATTGTAGGTTATCTAAAGTTGAAACAATCCTAAGGAACTAGCCTAAGGATACAAACTAAGTATGTTAGTCTAAAGGGAATAATCTAAGTATGTACATCCTAAGGTAATTAACCTAAAGGGAACAAAGATTAAGTTAAGCGGTAAAAGATGTAAATGAACTAAAATGTATTGCACATGACTAGAAAGTTAACCACAAGTCCTTCCTTTGGACTTCAACATAAACAAACATGAAGATTTAGGAGTCACAAGTAAACATCAGACAAAGCAGGCATCATGACAATAATGTCCAAAGAACATGAAGCAAAGCCTCGAACATCAAAGTTAAACTTATGAACAAGTAACTACATATGTACAAAGCAAGAATCAAGGCATGTTATCAGCTCCGAAGGCGGGACATCAAGAATATACATCATCAATTAATCAAGATAAAGTATCAAGCATTAATCGAGAAAAAAGCAAGCCCAATACAAGGAAGCAAGTAACCGCAAAATAAAATCGGGCAACAATACTATTAATAAATTTAAATATTAATATTTAATATAATTAATTAATTAATTAGTATTAAATAAAAATATTTAAACAGATTAATAATTAAACAATTTTTTATATCTTCAATGTTGCAAAAATAAAGGAAATATAAAAAAAACAAAATTATTAACATATTTTTTTTTGGCAATTTTAATATTTAACAAAATAAATAATCAAACTAATGAAAGAAAAAAGAGAATAATCTTAACAAACAAGTGAAACTATAAAATTTTCTTTTGGCTTTTCTTTTTAATATCACACAACATAAATTTCAAGTGTAAAAGTATAACATATAGAAAATCAAATGATACAAAAATAAAAAAAAACAAATAATAGTATATTGAGAAATGGTCAAAGACAAATAGCTTCTTTAAAGTACTAGCCACTACTGCACACAAATAACCCTGATTTATTCACACCATTACAAAATACTACTCACAGAAATCTGACTTAGAACATTATTAAACAACACTAACATAAAAGCAAACATATGAAGGTTTAAATCCAAAACAACACAAATGACATTGCACAACTACAAGGTTTTTCACAGCAAACAACATCACACAAGAGAAACTAGTATCAAATTACTACCACCAGAAAGTTGAATTGTTACTGAATTTGAAAACACAGGATACATGATTGAAACATCAAACACAACAAAAAATGAAGTAGTTACTGACGTCGTATATTTGAACTATGTGGTTGTCGGATCTGTTTCACTGATTTGCTTAACTCTTCCTTGAAGCGAGCTAAACACTTTGCCTTGGCTAACATTTCACGTTCAGAGTTGTCTTTAAATTTTCCCTCAAAGGTTTCAGCGGCTGAAAATGATGCAGGAGGTGACCTTGTCCTTTTAGAAGCAGTGGAGATGATGGGCCTGCTTCCTGCAGCTTCAGCAACACTAAATGGAAAAGATATTTGGTGAAGTTGAGAATGAGGGCTGGTGTTCAGTGGTTGAAGTTTTGGAAGAAGTTTGAAGATGGAGGTTTTAGGTGGATGCGGTCTTGGTTGTGAGTTTTTTATGTTGTTGCGTATCAGTTTCGGTTTGTCGGCAAAAGTGGTGGATGATGGTGAAGGATTCGTGTTGTGTTATGAAGCCATGGAGGAGCTACAATGGTGTTGAGTATTATGGTGGTTTCAATTTGTTTGGAGTGATGAATGTGAGAATGATAAAAGTTTTGTTGCAGCTGCTTACATGTAAGAAAATGTGGGTGTGTTTTAAAAACCGATGGAAAAGAGATTCTTGTATTTTTTTGGGTGATAATTATTACAGTTAATAATTGTTAGTTAAGTTTGTTAGCTGTTAGTTAAGTTTGTTAGCTAAGAAACTTTCTTCTCATTGTTTAGTTAGAGATTCTTCTATATAAACATGTAATGTGCTCTTCACACGCCTTTCCGATCCTACTTCCGCTTTCTGTTGCATAATTGTGTTTCAGCCTCTATGACACCTTCTCGTTCTTCCCCAGTTGATCCTGTCCTGGATTCAACTTCTCCTTTTTTCGTTCACCCAAGTGATGGTCCTGGTTCCGTCACCGTTCTTCCCAAGCTTACCGGCTCCAATTACCATCCGTGGGCTCGATCAATGAAAATGGCACTTGGTGGCAAGATGAAGATCGAGTTCATTGATGGCTCTTTACCAGCTCCATTAGATCCTTTCGATCTGTCAATTCGAGCTTGGAATCGATGCAACATGCTGGTTCATTCTTAGATCATGAATTTTGTTTCCGATTCTATTGCTCAATCTATTGTTTTCATGGAAAATGCTCTTGACGTGTGGAATGACCTCAAAGAAAGATTCTCCCAAGGAGATCTCATTCGCATCTCTGAACTACAGCAAGAAATCTACCATCTCAAACAAGAATCAAAACTGGTAACTGAATTTTTTTCTGATCTCAAAATTCTTTGGGAAGAACTTGATTTGTATTTGCCATTGCCTATGTGTACCTGTCGCATCAAATGTTCTTGTGAAGCTATGCGTCGACCTAGAACAAATAATGAACTGTTACGTATCATTCATTTCTTAACTGGTCTGAATGATCAATTTATCGTTGTCAAGTCCCAAGTGTTGTTAATGGATCCTTTACCTCTTATAAACAAGATTTTTTCCATGGTCATTCAACATGAAAGACAAATACAACTTCATCCACAAATTGATGAATCTCAGTCTCTAATCAATGCTGCAGATTCCAAGAAGTTTGGATCAAAACCAACCTTTTCTAAATCTGGAAATCGTGTATGCACCTTTTGTGGTAAAACTAACCACACTATTTCAAGAAACATGGTGTTCCTCCACATATGCAGAAGCAATTTCCAGCTGCAGCTAATAACATCACAGCTGAGAGCAATGATGATGGATCTGCTTCCCATAATATTGACACTAAAGATGACAATTCCCCTATGACTCAAGGCAAATTCAACATGTTAATGGATCTGCTACAGAAGTCTAGCCTTGGTCAGGTGTTAGGACATGCTTCTTCCTCAAACCAAGATGTTGTTGGTCATTCATCAACAGGTAACATGCATCATAACAATCATATTAGCAGTCTAGGATCTTGGATCATTGACTCAGGGGCTACTGATCATATCAGTAGTTCTATTACACGGTTCCATACATATAAAGAAATATTTCCAATTGATGTCAAGTTGCCAAATGGGCAATGTCTTGTTGCTAGATATTCAGGCACAATTAAATTTTCTCCTGATTTCTCTATTTCAAATGTTTTGTTCATTCCTGAATTTACTTTAAACTTATTATCTGTTTCAAAACTGTGCGGTGGATTTAACATTGATGTCAAAATTTTCAAATCCAAATGTATTATTCATGAAAAAACCAAGAAGAAGATGATTGGTTCTACTGAAAAGAAAGGTGGGTTGTACTACTTAAAGCTAAGAGATAATGAGTTGCTTGTCAGTTCTGAACATAGTCACTCTTTAGCAGCCACCACAACTTTACCAGATCGGGCCCTTTGGGATTTTAGACTAGGACATCTATCACACAACAGACTATTGTACTTACATTCTCAATTTCCTTTTATCACATTCAATAACAAAGATGTTTGTGATGTGTGTTGTTTTGCTAGACATAGAAAACTTCCTTACAATGTTAGTGATAGTAGAGCTGCACACCCTTATGATTTAATCCATTTTGACATTAGGGGACCTCTTGCTATCAAATCCTTACATGGCCATTTCATATTTCTTAACTGTTGTTGATGATTGCAGCAGACACACATGGATAACACTTATGAAATCCAAGTCTGAAGCTAGACAGCATGTCATCAATTTTGTCAAACTAATTGAAACTCAAACAAATAAATGTGTCAAAATCATTAGGACTGATAATGGTCTTGAATTCACCATGCCTGATTTTTATGTTTCTAGAGGCATTTTACATCAAACAAGTTATGTGGAATCTCCACAACAAAATGGTAGAGTGGAGAGGAAACATCAACATCTTTTGAATGTAGGCAGAGCCCTCTTGTTCCAATCAAAACTTCCTAAACCCTTTTGGTCTTATGCAGTTTTACATGCTGCTTTCATTATAAATAAACTTCCTACAAAAGTCCTTGACAACCATTCACCTCACCTCATTTTACACAATGCTCCTCCTGATATGCACATCCTGAAAGTTTTTGGTTCACTAGCATATGCATCAACTCTCCATATGCATAGGACAAAACTTGCACCAAGAGGTAGAAAATGTGTTTTTTTAGGATACAGAAATGGTATGAAAGGTGTTGTACTCTATGACCTTGATACTCGAGAAATTTTTGTGTCTAGAAATGTCACACATCATGAACATATCTTTCCTTACTCAAACAACAGCCCTTCTACTTGAGAATACCACTCACATTCTGATTCCAATCATAATCATCATACTAGCATTGATGATGACCCTGGGCATTCTCTAGGCATTCACCCTGAAAATTCTGCACATGAATCCCATCCAGAACAGACCATTTCAGAAAACAACAGTATTGGTCATACTCATAGCCCTAATCAACAAGTAATAAATTCTGACCCTATCCATCATATTCAGAACCCTAATCAACAAGTAACAAACTCTGACCCTGTTCTACAAACCAGACCTGTTAGAAATAGACTGGTTCCTCATTATCTTTCAGATTATGTGTGCAACACTTCCAATGTTTCAGCAGATACAACATCTTCAGGTAAAACTTCAGCTTATCCTATTTCTAAATATGATTCTTTGTCTCATCTCTCTGCATCTCATAGTATCTTTCTATCCTCCATCACACACACACATGAACCAAAGAGTTACAAAGAAGCATGTTTATCTGAACATTGGATTAAGTCCATGAAATCTGAGTTGGATGCATTACACAAGAATGGGACTTGGGACATAGTTGATTTGCCACCTCATGTCAAGCCTATTGGAAATAGATGGGTCTTCAAGATTAAGCATAGAGCAGATGGCACGATAGAGAGGTATAAGGCCATGCTGGTTGCCAAAGGATATAATCAGATTGAAGGATTAGATTTCTTTGACACATTCTCCCCTGTAGCAAAGCTCACCACTGTCAGGACACTCCTTGCAGCTGCTGCTACAAATAACTGGTTCTTGCACCAACTTGATGTGAACAATGCCTTTTTACATGGAGATTTGCAAGAAGATGTATACATGATAGTTCCTGAAGGTATTTCTTGTACCAAATTCAACCAAGTGTGTAAGCTTAACAAAAGTCTCTATGGATTAAAGCAAACCAGTCGAAAATGGTATGAGAAGTTAACAACTTTGTTGATCCAACAAGGCTATACTCAATCTATCTCTGATTATTCTTTATTTGTTTTGAAAACTAACAACCATTGCACAACCATTTTGGTGTATGTTGATGACATAATTCTAGCTGAAAATTCCATGCTTGAATTCAATCGTATCAAAACTTGTCTTGATGACAGTTTCAACATAAAAGATCTAGGAACCTTGAAATACTTCCTTGGTCTAGAAGTTGCTCACTCAAAAGAAGGTATTTGTTTGTCACAGAGGAAATACTGCATGGTCTCTTACAAGAATCAGGCTTACTTGGTTCTAAGCCAGCAGCAACACCACTAGATCCTTCCATCAAAATCCATGCTGATGGTGGAAAACCTTTTGAAGACATTGGAATA
This sequence comes from Lathyrus sativus, assembly GCA_963859935.3. Taxonomy (NCBI): domain Eukaryota; kingdom Viridiplantae; phylum Streptophyta; class Magnoliopsida; order Fabales; family Fabaceae; genus Lathyrus; species Lathyrus sativus. The sequence continues at coordinate 645,958,734 of OZ012741.1, forward strand.
TATAGGAGAATGATTGGTCGTTTGCTATATCTGAACACAACTCGACTAGACATCACGTATGCCACGCAACAACTGAGTCAATTTCTTCACCACCCTACTATGGCCCATTTTCATGTTGTCTGCAGAATCATTCGATATCTCAAGAACAGTCCTGGACGAGGTCTCTTGTTTAGCAGAAAATCAGAACCTCAGCTCCTTGGCTTCTCAGATGCTGACTGGGCAGGATGCCTTGATTCACGAAAATCCATATCTGGTTATTGCTTCTTGCTTGGTTCTTCCCTCATTTCATAGCGCACTAAGAAACAACAAACGATTTCTCGATCCTCCTCAGAAGCTGAATATCAGACATTATCATTTGCTACTTGTGAACTACTTTGGTTGACCTTTTTAATGAAGGAACTGCATATTACTTCCTCAAGAATACCTGTCCTATATTGTGAAAGCCAGAGTGCGATGCATATAGCCTCCAATCCCATATTCCATGAACGAACTAAACACTTGGAAATTGACTGCCATCGCGAAAAACTTCAGCAAGGCTTACTTAGACTGCTTCCTATCTCAACTAATGATCAGCTTGAAGATTTCTTGACCAAAGCTTTACCGACATCAACTTTCAACAAGTTTGTTTCCAAGCTTTGCATGATCAATATTCATCATGCTTAGCTTGAGGGAGACTATTATAGTTAACAACTGCTAGTTTAAGTTTGTTAGCTGTTAGTTAAGCAACCTTCTTCTCATTGTTTAGTTAGAGATTCTTCTATATAAATATGTAATGTGTTCTTCATTCTTGATGTAAGAACTCTCCAATCATATGGAGTATTTTCTTCTATTCTTTTCTTATTTTTCTTCTCCGCATTTCTGTTATGAATTCTGTTAAGAATTATGTCATGCACAATAATAATAATTTTTATTTATTGAAAGCAGAAGTGGAACTGTAAATGGTGTGAGAGGCTAAAACCAGTGTCTCATGAATGGGAGTTTTTTTACTTTAGCAGGATCGGCGAGAGAGAAATGGGTGTGGGTTCTTTTTGAAAGTGAACAATGGTTTTTTCAAAATAGAAAAGGGTGGTGAGATGTGTGTTGGAATAGGAGAGAATTGGTTTTGTGTTAAAAAATGAGAGGTTCAACGCGTGGGGTAGTGGCGCAGGTTATGGTCCGGTGTGCTATGCTATGTTACACTAAAATATGATAAAATAAAATGTGCTCTAAAACTTAAATATTAAGTTTTGCCAAAATAGAATAAAAACAAAAAGAATAAAAATAATATTATTAAAAAGAAAATAATAAAAATGGGATAAAATATTAACTATTAAAAAATAAAATCTAAAATGAAAATTTGTTCAGTAAAATAATTAAAAAAAAATTATTAATTTAAAAATAGAATAAAAATCAATAAAAATGAATAATGAGACCAATATCGAAATATTCAGAAAAATAAAATGAATATACAAAAATGATCAGCGCAAAATATACGTATTGAAAAAATATAGCGTTTTTCAAATTTTGAAATAAATTTTAACTGCTGGCAATGCTTAAACTGTCCAAAATGCGACCGAAAAATGGTCGAAAAATTTAAATGAGTATGATAGGTTAAACTAGGAGAAACGTAGATTAAGATGACTGACGTCTGCAGGCTCGATTTTAAAATTTTCCGTCCATCGATTTTACGCACAATTGACTTTTAATTTGACCGATTCGGCTGTAATTTCAACAAATTTATTTCAGCTGATAAATTGGATATTATGCGAGATAAAATGTGTGATATGTTATACAGATGATGCAAAACGAAAATACAAAATCTTAGGGTCAAAAATTAGGATATGACATAATGCTCGACATCTGGCCTGCAACAGAGAAAAGGGAAAACAAGTCAATATAGCGAAGAAAAACGAGCGGGCACGGGAGCAAAGAAAACAATCACTACCAAAGAACCTCAAGGCTTCCTCATCGAACCCGCACTCGAGGAGGGCCTTGGTGTTGATCAATCGAGGTTCACACCGAACCTCCCCGCGCCCGTTGAGAATAAAATTCCCGTCCTTGTTAACACATTTAACGGGAGTGAAACTAGAGACGAACTCGACTATCTTCTCGTAAGATAACCGATCCTCGACATTCAGAGATCGGGCTTGACGATGTAGTTGTCCGTACCTCTCTTGAAGTTTCCCTCCTCCCACTCAAGAGGGAACTTCGACTCTAAAGACTTCACTCGTTGCCCGTCCTCCTCCTTGACCACAAAGTCGTATACGGAGTCGAAGGCCACATGCGATACGAGCTTTACGATGAATAAATTATCCTTTAAGGTAGACAGAATCCTGGTATGCTCGGAGCAACTTCCTCGACTGATTCAGGGATACCCAACTATACCGACCTTTGAAGGATTGTCGTTGTAGATGAAAAGTACGGAAGAACAAGAGGAGCGTGGCTCTAATGTAGAGGTGTTGGCACACGAGCTCGAATGCTCGCACGAACGCAATCGCATTGGGGTGGAGCTACGAAGGCACCAAATGCAGCCACTATAACACCCCTTTCTGAAAGTCACTAAAGGGCAGACGAAGCCCCGCTTCCCGAAACAGGAACTCATACATCGAAAAACGCATCCCTTTGAACCTCGAGCAAATGCGATGTTTCACTTTGCGCTTGTAAACCATCCAACTCGGGGAAGTGCCCTCGGGCACAGTCCTTGACGGTGGCAAAGGCGTCAGAGTCATAGAGGGCGAAGCGCGACGCAATGCTGAGGGGTTCCTGTCAGGCCCAATCATAATTGCTTAGTTGGTAATTAATTGAGACTAGCTTGATCATGCATTCTCATCTTCATCTTTTACAATATTGAGAGAGAAATGGGGGTTAATGCTAAGAAATTGAGGGAATTTGCTGTAAAAGATGTAAGTCATGGTGGTACTTCAGATAACAATATCAATGAATTTGTAAATAAGCTAAAGAGATTTTGAACTCATATTTATATTAACTATGAGTCTGTAAATAAGTTGAATATGTTCTATTAGTTTCAGTTAATGTTGGTTATGGATTCCCTTGAAATTATGAATGAGGTAGAGTCTTTGGATTGGGATTATACATAAAGTTTGCTTTATCTTTGGATTGAGTTTATAATTATATTATTAAATGACAAGATATATTTCAATTGATGTACTAGTTGATTTTTTAATTTTTTTTTTAAACCACTAGTTGTATTTGATGAATGTTTAGACATTAATTCAAAATTCAATTGACATTTCTTCATATTTTTTATAATATATTATATAAATAAGTTATTAACCAACAATCTAAAAAATATATATTTAAATTAGTAGTCTGAATACTCTTACCTATATTTAAATGAATTAACAAATTAATATATCAATGCTAAATAAGTTAACAAATTTATAAATTAATTTAAAATAAAAAATTTAATATATCAATAATAGTATTGCAAAAATATTATTTATATTTATTTAAGTAATTTATGACATGTAACCTAGTTCAATAGATTTTTATAAAAGCCTAATTTTTTTTCTATTTAAGAATAATTTGACTTAGTGTAAATATGATGTAGGCTACAATATGAAATTTGTTACCATAAAACTCGCACAGATAAGAGTGTGAAATATCTTGCATTATTAAAAAATGAAAAAAATGAATGGCACTTATAGTTTGAGAGAGCAATAAGCAACCTTATAAAATCATACATTAATGATCAATTCAGCCATATCTATGCTTTTGTGTGAGTAATAGAATAGAAAAATGGAAGAGAGAAAGTGTAGCAATATGCATGTTCTAATGGTTCCATATCCAAGTCAAGGTCACATAAATCCAATGCTTCAATTTAGCAAACGTTTAAGCACAAAAGGAGTTAAAGTCACAATGGTTACAACCATTTTCATCTCCAAAACCATGCATTTCAAATCATCATCCTTACCTTCATCTCTTCAATTTGATTTCATATCTGATGGATATGACCAAGGTGGCTTTTATCAAGTTGGCAACATATCAACCTATCTATCTCACATGAAAACCATTGGTTCCAAGGATTTGAAGGAACTCATTCAAAAACACAATAGTTCTGATTACCCTATAGATTGTGTGGTTTATGACCCTTTGGTTCAATGGGTTTTGGATGTAGCTAAAGAATTTGATTTACTAGGAGTTGCTTTTTTCACTCAAATGGTTGCTGTTAATTACATATATTATTATGTTTATCATGGACTTTTGAAGCTTCCAATTTCTTCTTTGCCTATTTCTATTCCAGGGCTTCCTTTGCTTGAGATGAAAGATACACCATCCTTTGTTAATCACCCTGGCTTCTATCCTGCTTACTATGAATTGGTCATAAATCAATTTTGTAACATTCATAAAGCAGATATCATCCTTGTCAATTCCTTCTACAAGCTAGAGGACCAGGTAGGTTTTTGGTTCACCTCATCCTTTTTATATATATTATACACGACACTACACTGACACATTGACACCAGTAATAATTTGAAAAAATAAATAAGATGTCTGTGTTACAGTCTCGATATAATTTTTTCATGTATAGGCTGCGGATTCTATGTCAAAGGTGTGTCCAATATTGACAATTGGACCAGCAGTTCCATCTTTCTACTTGGACAAAGGAGTTCCAAATGACAAAGACAATGATTTGAATCTCTTTGAATTGGATTCATCAGCCATTGATTGGTTGAAATCAAAGGCTGCAGGGTCAGTTATTTATGTATCATTTGGTAGCATGGTATGTTTTAGCATAGAACAAATGAAGGAAATAGCATTAGGGTTATTAGCAAGTGGTTCAAATTTCTTTTGGGTGATTCCTAATATGGAGAAAAAGAATATCTCAAAAGAGTTGGTTGAGGAAATTGGTTCAAGTGGAAAAGGGTTGATAGTGAATTGGATACCACAGTTGGAGGTTCTTTCAAATCAAGCTATTGGTTGTTTTTTAACACATTGTGGATGGAATTCAACACTTGAAGCATTGTGTTTGGGAGTGCCTATGATTGGAATTCCACAATGGACTGATCAGCCTTTGAATGCAAAGTTTGTTGAGGATGTGTGGAAAGTTGGAATTAGGGTTGTGGTGAATGAGAATGGGATTGTGACAAGAGAAGAGATTGTGAGATGCATTAGGGAAGTGTTGGAAAATGATGTTGGGAGAGAAATGAGGGTTAATGCTAAGAAATGGAGGGAATTGGCTGTAGAAGCTGTAAGTCATGGTGGTACTTCAGATAACAATATCAATCAATTTGTAAATAGGCTGAAGAAAGTTTGAACTCATATTTATATTGATTATGAGTCTGTAAATAAGTTGAATATGTTCTATTGGTTTCAGTTAATGTTGGTTATGGATTCCCTTGAAATTATGAATGGTTTAAGGATATCTTTTCTCAAATTGTATCATTTTACAATAATCAATACAACATATTTTTAGGGGGTTTTCTCTTCTTTTGACATTGATGTCATGTTTTTTAATAGGGCTGAACTGAACTAAACTTTACAAAGTCTAATTTGATTAAAAAAATTTAAGATTTAAATCTATCATAAGTTTAATTTTAAGTGATATTTTTTTAAAATTGTAATAGTTTAATTTATAGGAATTTTAATTAGTTTATAGTTTTAAATGACAGAAATATCTCAATTATATGTATTAGTTGAGTTCTTTTTTTTTAAACCGCTAATTGAATTAGATGAATGTGTAGAGTTTAGTCTAAAATTCAATTGACATTTCTTCATATTTTTTTATAATGTATTATATATAAATAAGTTATTAATCAACCATTTAAATTAATAGTCTGACTACTCTTATCTATATTTAAATGAATTAACAAATTAATACATCAATGCTAAAGAAGTTAACAAATTTATAAATCAATTTTAAAAAAAATTAATATATCAATAATAGTATTACAAAAATATTACTTATATTTATTCAAGTAGTTTATGACATGTGACCTAGTTCAATAGATTTTATAAAAGCCTAATTTTTTTTCTATTTAAAAATAATTTGACACTTAGTGTAAATATTATGTAGGCTAAATTATAAACCCTATAGGTAGACTTTAAAACCTATTTTCGTTCCTATTTCTTAACAATATGAAATTTGTTACCATAAAACTCGCACATACCAAGGAGAAAGTTGTAGCTAAAATCGATTTAAATTAATACAAAATTCAAAACGAAAGTGATATTCGTAAAATTTTTTAAATAATAAAAAACTTTTTGGCAAAAGAAATAATGAAGCATGATACATTAAATGAAAATTATTGACAAGTATTCTTAAAGCAATTGTTAAGGAATATAAAAGAAAAACATCAACTTATTAAACACTTCAATTTCATTTAATAATTTCTGTTGTTTCTTTCCAAAAGCTCTGCAAAAACCACTAAAATAGTACATTGTCTGATTAACTATCATGTGTAAATGTGAGTATACTTGTGTCATCAGCTGTCAAAAATTTACAGAGCTTGTGCACACTTCATTTTCATCAGACTGCTACACTTGAACTACTTATTAGTAATGATACATGAATACAAAATCAATGAGGAAGGGATTTCGAATGGCCTAAAATATATTTGCGCCACACATTTCCGTAGCATGAAATAACAAATAAGATGTATCTGGAAGTCAAGTGAGGAATCATGGTCTCTCATCCTCAGCTGTATGACCATCTTCTTTCCAACCGCCCAATTTAACAATGTCCTCGACTAGTATTTTTCCATCTATATATAGCAACAAAAGAAGTAATTACTAGTTGGTTGGTAATTACTGTATTCAAGAACTAATCTTCATAGAGAATAAATAGTGTTAATTAAGGTTTGTCTGACATTCTGTTCAGACATCTATTGCTTTGAAGGTGGCTTGAGAGAACAAACCTTTTCATTAAATGAACTTCACAGGAAACAAAATATAGAACTAATAAGACTTAAAAAATGATGGTGGCTTGAGAGAGAGAAGATACACAGACCTTTATCTTTGGAAAGATTGCTGACAAGTTCTTGGATGCCTTCTTTACCCAATGTATCCTTCAAGTACATTGCAGCCGATGCTACCTCCTCAGGAGTAACTTTTCCATCATAATCTCTGCATAAACATCCAAACTCTCAATCATATTGCACAGTAATTCATTGTAAATGTAAAACGTTCCCTATTACAAGACTTGAATAAGTGTTGAACTAGAAAAAAATATTACACAATGATCTAATTTATCATGATGTGAAATTAAATGTCATGCCATGACATCTCAAACTAGCTATAACTAAGCATGTAAAATTAATCCTTCCCGTTTGGATTGTGATCGGTGTCATAACTTGGAAAATGTGTTCAAAACCTATTATCCCTCTGCCATCAGACTTCAGCCCCTTAAATCACAATCAAAATGGATTTAATATATGTTCAAATTTTGTAATTCCCTTTGTATTAGTGAACTAAACTGCTATCCATGTTTTTGTAGATGATAAAGTACAACACAGCAGTGCTGCCGGCTGTGAAATTTAGACTCTTGTGGAAAGCTATAATAGAAAGAGCCCTATTTGGTAGTTAAGTGAATAACAATGGTAGTTAAGTGAATAACAAAAGCAGGAGAAAAGGATACACATGGTATCTTTGGTTGTAAGCCGCTGAATACTTTCTTTACTTCTTTCCCAGAGTTTGTACACGCAACAATATGCGCACTCTCGCTAAATTTCAGATCTGATCAAGAAAGGTCCCTTCTCTCAAACAATTACAATATCTTCCCCAAAATTCTATCCAACAATAGTCACCTTATTATCTTGATCACTCCGTCCCTCTTCTTCAGTTAGAGCATGAGTTACAAAAAAACCATTCTGCGACATAAAACCACTGATAGAAAAAGACTAAACAAAGATTCCCAACTAAATTACTAAAAACCAAATGAACAACAGCTGAACAGCAATTAAATCAAATGACTCCTATTTAGTTTTATTTTATTTTTTGAAAATTCGAATGACTCCTATTTGTTTATTCATTATAAGCAGTACATATGTTGCCAGTAGAGGCGCAAATGAACAATAGCAATTAAACCAAATGACTCCAATTTAGTTTTATTTTATTTTTTGAAAATTCAAATGACTCCTATTTGTTAATCCATTATAAGCAGTGCATATGTTGTCAGTAGAGGTGCATTGTGATGCCATAGCAGTGGGGCGGAACAGAACAACGCTAGCCACTCTACACACACATGAGACTGGACCAGAATAGAGTTGCAGCAACCTTCTTGTTTCATCTTTGCACCATGTCCGGATTGCTGGGACATGGGCGCGACCGTGTTGGGATATAGAAAGCCCAGAAATAGCCTTAAAATCTAGTCATTTTAGGGGTCTTGCAAAATGAAAAAGCCCAATTTCCCTCTTCTCTAATATGTGAAGCTACTCTTCTCTTCTCTACTATCTAATCACTTCTTACGAACTACAAACCAAAACTGCTAGCCGCTGTCGTTCCAGCCACTACCTTCACTGGCCAGCTGTTGTTCCAACAGCCACCGTTGTTCCAGCCCCTGCCGCCCCTGCCTCTTCACATTCCAATAGCCATGACAACTCCAATTCTTCTAAACCATCACTGACCAGTGACTCGTCGTTAAATCCCAGTTTTGGAATCAAATAGCGGTTATACGCACCCTGTAATACAACTTTGGGGTATGTCGCTCTGCTCAGTAATCCAGGCTTGACATCAAAGAGCAGAACATTTATGCGTCTAGTGACAATCATTGTTTGACTCACTTAACTGAATTTATTCAAATGCATCTTAAAACCACTTTCACTTTAAGAGATTCGATAGGGTAGGCCAGTAAGGATAAAATTGTGGCCAATAAAAAGGACAATGTCAAAGAGCCTTGGCTCAGGTGGCACCAAATCCCTTTAAGAAAAACTTGATCCCATAAACCACCTTGGTGGCCCCACAAAAGAAATTAAAGACTAATGTCGAAGAGAAAGTACAAACCTATCCAGCAGCCTCCATCGATCACCGATTTTGGCATCCACATCATCTATTTCCTTTTCAAGATTTTGGAGCATAGCATCAACCTGACAGGATTTCAAATATTATAATTCATCATTGAAAAATCGGTTTCTAGTTTTCTCTAAGACTTGATAAATAACATGGTTCTTACTCTTTCTATGAGTGAGGATGACACTTTATCCCCGTCATCATCCGACTCGGCAGAATGCTCATGTGCAGCTTTATATGCCTTAAAGGCATCTTTTTCACCATTTGAACCCTCCTTTTCTACCATGCTGTTATAGAGTTCTATCTGCAGGCATACATAACAGCAAGATGAGGGTGGCAAATGGAATATTTATAACACACAGAATTTGATCAGTTACAACATCATGGCAGTCATGCATAAACAAAGGCACATTATAGATCGTTGGGGCAAGTGGCCCACGCATGCAATAGAAATCACACTCCAACTACCTGTTAAAAGGATGATTTTTTATTAGTGGAGTTGAGAAGGGTGATTTTTTAATAACGTCACAGATGGGTCTTTTCAAGAATGCTTGATCAATTAAATAGGTAGAGTAGGATGTATTTTGGCAGCAACCTAGTAAGCCCACTAACCCATGGTAATTAGAGCATTTGCATCCCCCGTGGGTTCAGAGTATCCCCCCCTTGCAAATGCTAAGTAAGGCTACCTACTATAGTTGTGTCAAAAGCTCCATATCGTTTATAACCAACTGAGGCGCACCCATTGAGTAAGCCGAAGAGAAGCCTTGGCACAACTGTTGAAATTGCTACCATACCATGAGATAGAATGACTCTCTTGCAAATGCCAAGTAATGCTTGCTACCTACTATAGATTCGTAATGGGTCCAATTTTCCCCTAGACCTCGATATAGTGTAAGCTTAATGGCCACAGGTTGCCCTTCTAAAAATTGGGTACTGACAATATCAAATATATGCAATTGTGTAAGAAACACTGGATGTAGGTTTAATTATTTTATATTATTGTACTTTGATTTGTAAATGATATTTGAACATTTGTATTTTTATATGTGCAATGTCTTTGACCCTAACCCCACTACCAAAGATGTTGAGGTAGGCTGCTAACCCCAGTGCGAGATATAACACATCAATAGATTCTTTTAAGCCAACTTTTAGAAAATTCAAAGAAAAATATGTTCATAATAAACAAAATATTTTTTTTTACATATTTGACAACTATATATAAATGAAATTAATGCATTTTATGTCATAGAAATTTATTCATGACAAACACAAGCACACACACCGCTTTCCCTAGAGCAAATTAGCAAACTCCGCCTTCTTTGGAATAAATATATAAAAAATTGTATGCTTCTTATTCAAACAATTTCATGATATTGGAATGAAATCAATAAAATTAAAAAATTACCTGACACTTCATTGCAACATTTTATCTTAACGTATAAATACCAATTAATAGCATAAATAAATTTTGCTATATATCCTCACCAAAATGTTATGACATGATTCAATGGTTGAAATGATTAATGTCACATTCTATAAAATGTTATTAGATGGAGAAAGTGTTTGAAACTTGCACTTGGTGTCACTGAATCTTGACACCATGCACTTTGGGGTAGGGGTGGCAAAATGGATGGATTGGATGGATATGGATTGTCAATGGATGGATCAAAGCAATTCATTAATCCATTAACAATCCACTAAACTCTCTTAATAAAAATCCAATCCATCCATTAAAAGATAAAATCCATCTAATCCATCCATTAACATATTTTTAATGGATGGATATCCATCCATCCAAAAAATTAATTTAAAAATTCTTAATTTAATAAGTGACAACATAATATCCAATGAATTTATAAAATGAGATGGATGGATTGAATTCATCCATATGAGTTAGTGGATGGATTGAATCAAATCCATTAAATTATTTTTTGTCTTATGGATGGATTGGATGGATAAATTATTGGATGGATTGGATGGATATTATCTAAATGGATTTCATTGCCACCTCTACTTTGGGATGTGTCTCGATATACTGGCCTAGTGAAAATCTTGGCATTCTTAGATTATTATTTAATAACTTTTTTTGGTGATTTTTTTAACTATCAATTCGTTTATAAATGATAAACTTAACAGTCCAACCAAATGGATATTTCATTGCACCACATAACAGCAAAAAATAAGTATACTAATATTTAATAAGCATTCTTAAATTATTATTTAATAACTTCATTTGGTGATTTAATTAACTATCAATTCGTTTAACATTCCAACCATTGGATTGAATTTTTCATGAAGTAGATCAAGTGTACAAAACTCCACGTAAGTCATAAACAAATGGATATTTCATTGCACCACATAACGACAAAAAATAAGTATACTAATGTTTCATTGCATGCCTTTGAAAGTCAAAATAATTAGAAATTTAGTACATATGGCCATCAAGATAATATTAAATGATTTGACATTTAGATTGGTTGATTTCACATTTTACAAACAAAAATAAAAACAAAATCAGTTACATGATATAATTGTATTCACACCTAGTCTCAACGAATTTTACTCTAAATGTATAATCTTGGACTTTCCACATCGATTTGTGATATGCTCAATATAGTGGTTATAAGGGATGGGAGCCCTCGCCCCCATAAGCTAGTTTTGGGATTGACTTAGTTTCAAGCACAGATTCTTAGATATTCTTAGATGATATCAAAGCTTGTCTATATTCATTGTTGGGCCACTAGAAGATGTCTACTCCTACGAATTTTACACTCCGAATGTCTAGTCTTGGACGTGAAAATGGTGTGTTAGAGATCTCCATAATGACTAGTGATACGGCTTAGATAGTGATACAAGTGGGGGCAAACCCGTATCGCATGAGCTAGCTCTTGCGGTTGGGTAAAGCTCAAGCCAAATTCTACTATAAACATAAAAAAGCAAATGAAATAGGATGTCGGTCAACTTTAAAATCTAATAAGATAACTTTTAATATAAGAAATTATAAATGCACCCCGTAACAGAGAAAAACATCAGCTGATTTAGAGGTACCTATTCAAAACCATGCAGAAACTTAACCTATTAAATGCAATATATAGAAGACAAAAGCAAATGACTGAGTATTAAAAGTTTCAAATTACCTCTTTATTAACTAGCCTTAGAAAATCTTCACGCTCTGTACTTACAGACTGTCATCACAATAAATGGCATTAGCATGCATTAAAGTGATTCATCAATTGTAGCAATTGAGAGTTCCAAGCATTAAACTCTCACCGACGCAGAAGATAAAACAGCTAATGCACGACTAATTTCACATAGTTGCTCTTTATTTTCCACTGCTCTGTTTCTAGCGAGTTGATGTGCTTCTTTTGCCGTTGAAATATTCATCTCATTCAAAGCCTTATCTTCTTGACTAGAATCCGCCTCAACTCTTGCTTGATCCACCTCTTCTTTTTCTTCCTCCTTCTGCATTTTAAGTATAATACTATATTAGTTATCACTTGATTTATCAGAGTGTGTGGAGCCATGAAATCTTGATTCTAAATAAAGTTGCCAAATTTTAATCAATAATCAATATGAAGCCTTTAATCCTAGAAAATAATCTTTATGGTGAACTCTGCATATCAATACCTGAAACGTCTATTCTTTAACCTTCTTACTATTACTAAACTCCAATATTGAAAAGACTATTTCATAATGTTGATTATTTAATGTTTTTTGTAGGTTAGTGTCACATGAATCAAAGGAAATATCAGAAACTGGTGAGCGAACAACTTCGTCATCCTAATGAAACAAAACAACCTTCTAAAGAGTAATGCAACTCCATATTTTACCTTAATACGTTCTTCCTGCATTTCAAGGAACTCCAGTTTCCTCCGCCTTTCTGAGACAGAATCCTCAGAAGGTAAAGATGTAACTTGTATAGTATCTACAACCTCATCAGGGAGAGAAGAAATTGTAGCCTGTACAGCTTCTTCTGGTTTCAATTTCCCAGCCACAGTAAATGCCCTATAAAGGTCACCAAGCAAGATTCAAATGCATATCCAACAGGATCTTTAATTTTTAAGTATTTGTTCAGAACAAGGGGGCCTCAGCTAAAATTACCTTGAAAGTATCAAAAGAGATGATGGTACAGAGTGATTCAAAGATAAGTCCAACCAATCTCGAAGCTGTACAAAAAAGTTAACATATTTTAGAATAGAAATATCAGTAACATTTGATATTCCTGAAAACTGATGCTGCAAACTTGCAATATCATCATCCTGATATAGTACTCCAATATAACACAAGCATAAAATTGTTCACAGCACAAAAACCTGTTGGCGCATTTCTTCAACAGAAAGCAACCCAAGCATGCCTCGCTCTCTACAATCTTCTCGGAGTTCAGCTTCTGAAAGAGAATCTACACCTTCTTCTTGAATCAACTTATCGTCCTCCTTAATGCTAACAAAAAAGGGGATTGTCGCATGTAAACACAATCACACAGTCGCAGAGTAAGTGGAATTTGAAATAGCTCAAAAGGTTAATAAACGGTTTGGTTTAGCACAAATATTAGTCATAACACCAGAATGAATGGTATACCATACTAAAGCAGTTGGATTAGTGTTCTTTAATAAAATAGTAAGAAGGGGAGACTAGCTGTGCTGATTCTTTCCTTATAACAAAGGATCATTCTTATCAGAGAACATTCTTAACATTTTCCAAATTTTATTACAATAAATTTTCATCTCATCTTGCAATCAAAAAGTACATAAAAATGTTATAAAAAGTAGTATTAAAATGCCTTACCTCTGTAAACGTTTCCTTAGCATGTATCGTAAGTATGCATCAGTGCCAAAAGGGTTGATGCCCATGTACTTGCACATATTTACTAATCGGGGCCTACAAACAATGAAGACACGGTTGGAAATCACACCTCACAACCAATAAAAAAAAAGCATATTGAAGTCAAACAGAGTCAAGAGACTGACCTGTTTATATTATCTAGAGTAAGCTCGTCATTAAACAGCTTAGCAAAGCCCAGAATTTCCTCATTAGAGACACTAGAACCCCTTCTAATCTGCAAAAGGAAAAGAAAGGGTACATATGATAATATAACAAAAGACATTTGGGAATAAAAATTGACAAAGGATCCATTAAGATGAATATTTAACCAAGTTTAAAAAGTCATCAAGATCTTCAGCTGTTTTCTTTAGTTCTCCACTTCGGGAGTTTTGAACTTCTTTTGCCATTTCTTTGACTGTATCTTGGAGGAACCTTGCATACTCTATTCTTGCCTTGAGTCTCCTTTTCAATGCTTCCTACACATTGAGCAACTAAGTCACACAAACACCCAACAATGGACTATTAAAATCCCATGCATTCTTCATAACCACAAATTGATAATACAAAACATTTTTTATATAAACGGCTTAATATCAATATTATTGATGTCACATTAGAAAACAAAGTTTCCAATAAAGGTAATCACTATACATAGACCCGTGGCTTCCAGAAAACATCGCATGTCTAGCGCATAGTCATGTACAATTAGCAACCAAAGATGCATATTGATCTTCAGGAGCTGTCCTCTACATAGGGCCGCCAACACTGGCTTAAGAATGTCTTGCAGTGGCTTAGTTATACTATTATTTTTCCTTTGGTAGCAGACAGAATGATTCAAAAATTCTTGAATGGTATGACATTTTCAACAAGAGATGGGAACAATTGTCATGTAAACATATGTTCATTCGGTTAATTATGAGCAAACATAATATGCAAACAGAATGGACAGAGAGCATAAACATTCTTAGCAATTACCTGTTCTTTCATCTTGTCCTGAAATGTTGATGGTAACATGTTGGGGAACACCTTAAGAAACACTGGCAAAAGAAATTCCATAAAGGGGACAATAATGAAAACAGCGACAGGAACTAGCCTGAAGATATCTGCAGTAGTCCGTGTCAGTTGCTGTCTCTCCCTTCTAGAGAGATTCTTTCCATTAGCAAGCTTCAACAACAACCTGGAACTGATTCTCACATCAGCCCACAGCAGTTTGCAACCCAACCAGTAATGCTGCAACGTCGATATGAACTCCCCTTTCCAGTGAACAAGTTTTTTGGCCCAGTCCTCTCTGCAGCAAACCAAAAGTCAGAATCACCAAGCATAAATTATGATTTCAAATTGCAGCCCATAATATCATAGTTTTCAAAATGTCCACAAATTGAAGCCGTCTTAAGTCTGCAGTCTATAATTCTCAACAACCACAACACAACTGTAACCACGATGTAAAACCATAAGACATCCGTAACCTATATGATTGCAACACCACAGTAAATGCAGTTTAAAATCATAAGTCATCACCAACCGCTATAATCGCATATGCAACTGTAAAATACAATATCTGCAATATTCATAAGCACAACACAACTGCATTCAAAAGAACATATATACACTTTAAAATCATAAGAAATCATAGGATGTTTGCAATTTTTACAATCGCAACTGCAATTTTTACAATCATATACACTTTCAAAAGAACATATGGACGAAATTTTGGACCCATAACATAATATCTACCACGTCCATAGTCATAACACAAGCACAATTGCATTTTGATATCATAGAATGTTGCAATTTAAAACATATATACTTCCAAAAACAAGTCATCTACACTTGCAGAAAAAAAAACTAATGTTTGTAATTAAGCAATACTTGGCATCATGGAAAAGGAGTGACCAACCTACTCATGGAAGCAACAGCTCTCAAAGCCGGGCCAATCCCCAAAAACACAGCCCGAACACGCTGCAAAACACTCTGCACAACTTTCTGAGACTCCTGTGAACGTTTCGCCATAGCAGCTTTAGCTTTCGCAGTGGTTAAACCTTCAACCGCCTGATCACATTCCTCCGGAGAAGCTTCTTTCCGCTTCTTCCCAACCACATCATCACTCTCCTGCTCGTCTTTCTTCGCAGCAGCCGACGACGACTGCGACAACAACCTCACACCAATGGACTCATTCAATCTCAATCTCGTAAAATCACCACGGAAACTCGCGAATCCACGGACGAATTGTCCCAAAACTGGAGAAAAATTGAATAATTCCTCGTTGTAACGTGAAATTTCATTTGTACCGTTTGATTGAGGAGTATGAGGTTTTGTAGTGAAAGAACGTAGCGGAGAGTGAAAAGACGAAATCGAAGTTCCCGAAGCGTTAGAGTACTGATGAATGAAATTGCTTCTTCTTCTTAAAATCGCTCTCGAAGCCATTATAAAGCTAAACAACTTCAACAACAAAAAATACATCAAGATTATAACCTAGAGTATCGATCATAGTGAAATAAATAAAATTTTCAATACATAATGATTCAGAGAACGAATAAGAAAACTGCGAAGTGAGCGAGATTTGGATAATGAAATTGAGATGATGAAGATGGAGCTTACTAGAGTAAATTGTGTGGAAGTTGAGAAGAAGAATGAAGAGAGAAAGAGTGTTGAAGAAACAGCGCCACCAGAATGGAAATGGAAGAGAGGTTTAAGGTGTTTTTTTTTCTTGTGCAGGGAAACGGGGGATTGGGTGTTCTTTTTACGATTTTGTCCTTGTTAATGACAAGTTATTCATTTTTCACCCTTTGAAAGTTAAGAGTATGTATGTGCAGGTGGATCCTTCTTTTGACTTGTTTGGCTTGTTGCTCGAGCCGATTCGGTGTTTCATATTCAATCGAGCAATCTTTTTAAGATTCATGACACTTTTTAACTTATATAATAAAAGAGATATTTGCTAAATGTATTTCATCACAATTCTATAGTTTATTTTATTAATTTATAGTTTTATTTTCAAAAACGCTTTTTTATCCAACATTTTAATTTATAATTTAATATTTTTTTCTTTTATTTTTACTTATATTATTTTAATTAAAATTTTATTTTATATTTTGTATTTTTTTATTTTAAATTAAAATAAAATATTTATCTATTAAATACAAATAAATATATAAAAGCTAACTGACTCTAAAATCAACCAAATACTAAGTTGTGAGGTTGCAGCGTGTGATCCCCAGTGGCTTTTTCGGACGGTGAAGGCATTAGCAGCACGGTAGTTGGAATCCATAAAACTACAGCTTTCTCATATCCAAATCTTACTCTTCGTGAGATCTACCTTTAATGGTAGTTTAAAATTATATTCCTCGAAATAGGGACCAACATTGAAGGCATCTTATCTAGAGCTCAGAATCGTGCAGAGTATGGGAAAGGGGAGAGGACGACCGAATAAAAAAAACAGTGTTGTCTCCTCCAGTTCGTACCCTAGAGCTAGAGAAAGGGGCGGAGAGTGGAAGCACCTAGCAAAGTATTCAAAGCAGTCTACATGAAGATTTAGAAAGGCAATAAGAAGAAAAAAGTTTCACTCCAATCCCTGAAATGGAAGTGTTTCAAAGGGAGAACAAAAGAATGAAAAGGAATAACCTAAAAAGCTTTGGGTGGATGTCATTGGTGGTAATAGAATGGCATCGAATGGGATGACCATAGAACTTGTAGCCCCTAAAGTGGTGGAAGGGGAAATAGAAGTGGAAATAGATGAAGTAGACGTGGAATCAGAGGTGAAATTCTAGGAGTCTTCACTGCTATGTACGCATTAGGTCAATCTAAGTATGAATACAGCGAAGCAGTTCATGAGCAAATTTTAGAATTTTGTGAAACTCCATGTTCTATCATGAGAAGGGTTATTTCTTGTTAAAATTTCACTCCTTCAATGAGCGTGATGTGGTGTTAATGAGAGGTCCCTTCACTATCCAAAATGTCACTATGGTCTTGAAAGAATGGAGTCCGGATTTCGATTTCAAGAGAGACATGTTGCGCACCATGCCCATTTGGGTGACTTTTCCTCAACTCCCTCTACATCTGTGGGGAGCTAGAAGACTAAGTAAAATAGGTAGAATCATTGGTAAACCCATTTTCACATATGAATGTACTGCTAGCAAGTTGGGGGTGTCATACGCTAGGATTCTGGTGGAAACTGACATTACTCAAAAGCTTAAAGATGTTATTACTATTAAGGATAAAGAGGGAAGGAAAATATGTCAGAAAGTGGAATATGAATGGAAGCCTAAGTTGTGTGAGAAGTGTCAAAGAGTTAGACACTCTTGCACCAATGAAAAACCAACTGCCTTTAAGAAATGGAAACCTAAAGTAGTGGAAGTCAAAGAGGTCTCACAAGAGGTAAAAGAGAATGAAGCAGTTCAAACTCTAAAGAAAAAAGAGGATCAGTCTAGCACTTCATGGACTCGGGTTTCTACAAGCTGGAAAAATAAAGACAAAGCAGTTGTTAAGGATTCTAGCATTGTTGTTGACTATCAAAATAAATTTGAAACACTTGGGATTTGGAATGATCAAACTGCTCAAATAGACGCATCATGGTTATTTCTTAGAATGTAAGAGGAATAAATAATGCAAGGAAGAGTGAGGAAGTTATTTATAGAATCAAAAGTCTTAACCCTACTTTAGCTATCTTAGTTGAAACTATAGTTAAATCTCAGAATTTGGGTTGGGTCTAACTCATCCCTACAAAACCGGCTTGTAAGGTGAGGATTGCCCCCACTTATAAACACAATACAGGTCATATCTCTAAGCAATGTGGGACTAAATCCACCCCTCCAAAGTTAACACAATGAAGGTGTTAGGGGCTGCAATGAGACAAGCCAAAGGTCTTGTACTAAATACCCTATATCCCAGTTTGTGTCTACTGAAAAAAAATTTGTGCAGCATCAGAGTTTTATTTTAGCTATTGACTCTATTAGAGTCCCTACATCAGTACATGAAGCATTAAAGGATAAGAATTGGATTCAAGCCATGAATGAAGAGATGCATGCACTAGAGAAAATGGGATTTGGAAGATTATTGAGAAGACAAATGACAAGAGGCCAGTAGGTTGCAGATGGATATATACGGTAAAATACCGATCCGACGGCACACTGGACAGATATAAGGTAAGGCTAGTTGCAAAGGGATACACCCAGACCTATGGAATTGATTATAAAGAGACATTTGCTTCAGTAGCAAAAATGAACATTGTAAGAATCATTCTTTCCTTAGCAGATCACTTTGATTGGGAGTTGCAACAGTTTGATGTGAAAAATGCTTTCTTGCATGGAGATTTGGAGGAAGAGGTGTATATGGAGATCCCACCTGGACATGACCCTACTTCAGGAAGTAATAAGATTTGCAGATTAAAGAAGGCCATATATGGGCTCAAGCAATCACCTCGAGCTTGGTTTGGAAGGCTCACTCATGTTATGGTGTCCTTGGGTTATAAACAAAGCCAAGGTGATCATACTTTCTTTATAAAGCATTCTCAAAATGGTAAACTCGCTCTTTTGTTATTCTACGTAGATGATATGATCATAGCAGGTAATGATGAATTTGAGAAGATGAACTTGAGGAAGGAGTTGGCAACTCAGTTTGAAATGAAGGATCTTGGAAAGTTGAAATATTTCCTAGGTATGGAAGTAGCATACTCAAAACAAGGCATTTTCATTTCTCAGAGAAAATATGTCCTTGACCTTCTCAAAGAGACTGGCAAGTTGGGTTGTAAACCCAGCAGAGTTCCTATAGAGCAAAACCACAGGATTAGGAATGATGAGGAAAGTCCAAGGGTTGATAAAGCTCAATACCAAAGACTTATGGGAAAGCTCATTTATCTATCTCACACCAGGCCTGACATAGCTTATCCGGTTAGTGTTGTCAGTCAATTCATGCATGATCCACAGGAGAGGCACTTACAGACTATGGATAGAATCCTGCAGTATCTAAAGATGAGCCCAGGAAGAGGTCTATTGTTCAAGAAAAGTGAGCAGTTGTCTATGGAGGTCTATACTGATGCAAATTATGCAGGGTCGATTGTTAACAGGAGATCCACCACTGGATATTGTATGTTCTTAGGTGGAAACTTAGTGATATGGAGGAGTAAGAAACAGAATGTAGTTGCCAGATCAAGTGCAGAGGCGGAGTTTAGAGTCATGGCTCAAGGAGTTTGTGAATTGTTGTGGATGAAGATCATTCTAGATGACTTGAAAATAAAATATGAAGCTCCTATGAGACTTTTCTGTGATAATAAGTCTGCTATTAGTATTACTCACAATCCGGTCCAACACAATAGAACCAATCATATAGAGATAGACCGACACTTCATCAAATAGAAATTGGATATTGGTCTTATTTCTACACAGTACGTCCCATTAGGACTCCAATTAGCTGATGTGCTCACCAAAGGACTCTCATTGGTGCGGTTTCGAGATCTTACTTGCAAGCTGGGGATGATAGATATCAATTCCTCAGATTGAGGGGGAGTATTGTAATATTAGTATTATTATTATTAGAATATGTTGAATATCATACAGCTCATTATGAGCTGCTATCCTATACAATTTATTATGAATAATTAGCATTTATAGGGAGAATAATTACACTCTTATTTAGATAGATGTATAGTCTATAAATACCTCTTATGTATTCTTTACAAGATATATAAAACATTTTCATATTTCTACATTAAACATCATAAGGCTCAAACCATAAGGAAAAAATTGGGGTCAAACTAGAGCTACTTTGACAACTACAAGGACCACTCAAATGGCATAATCTGGGTGATGTAGGATATTTCTAAGCTGAAGGTGAATAAAATTGCTAGCTCTGATCAATTCATCCACTTTGAAATTTATTATAGCAATGAGGGCACTAAGGAATGTGTACTTCCATCTATGGATCCAATAATCTAGAGCAAAGGAAAAAATTATGGAGGAGCATTAAAACTTTTCAAGTGAATGGTCCTTGGTTTCTTATTAGGGACTACAATAATGTGTGCAGCTCCCTGGACAAAGTTGGTGGTAAATTGGTGGTGAAAGGGGAATACACTGATTTAAATAACATGATGGAAAATCTTGGGCTTCATGAAAAGGATAGTGAGGGGGATCACTTTACTTGGTTTAACAAACATGTTAATGGTGTTATATACTCCAAGATAGATAGAGTCTTAGGGAACATGAATTGGATTCAAAATAACTTGGAGACTACCTTGAGAGTGATGGAGCTTGGGGTATCTGACCATTATTTGCTCTGTCTTGAGAGGCAAGTGGTGTCTTAACCAAGGAAATCTCATTTTAGATTTCAAAATGTTGTTATCCATTTAGAGGGCTTCCAAGAAATGGTTAGAGAGAAGTGGGCTCAAAATGTGAATGGTACTGCCATGTTCATTATGTGGCGAAAACTTCACAACCTTAAAGTTGCCATTAGGGACAAGAGTAGAAGCTTCAAAGGGATCAAGGGGAAAATTGAAAAAGCTACAAGTAACCTGAAAATAGCTCAGAACTTACTGATTCATGACAGAATGAATGAAGTGTTGAGTGGTGAAACAAAAAGTTTGACTGAAGAAGTAATCAAACTTAACAACATTGAGGAGCATATGATTAGTCAAAGAGCTAAAATAAACTAGATTGGACTCTGTGATGGGAACAATGTCTTTTTCCATGCTTCTTTGAAGAGTAAAAATAGCAAGACCCTTACCTCCAGTGAGGGATTAGCCTTAACAGAGCATAATCAACTTGAAGAGGAAGTTATTAGTTTCTATGAACAACTGGTTGGTAAATCTGCTCATACTCTAAATGGCATCAGTATTATGGATATGAGGAATGGCCTTTAACTCAATGAAGGCTAGAGACTTGCCCTGCTAGAACCAGTCACTGAGAAAGAGATGAAAATGGATTTAAATGGCATCAATGATAATACTTCCCCAAGTATTGATAGTTATGGCTCCAAGTTTTTTAAATCCACTTGGGACATCATTAAAGAAGATCTGTTAAAGGCGGTAGGTAAGTTTTTTGAGAAGGATAACATGTTGAGAACCATGAATTATACCCTAGTCACTCTCATACTTAAGACAAACAATGCTAATAGAATAAAAGATTTCAGACTTATCTCCTGTTGCACTACCCTTTCCAGTATCATTTCCAAGATTTTGGCTGCTAGGTTGAGTAAAGTCTTCGGTAGCATTATTAATGAGAGTCAAGTTGCTTTTGTCTAAGGCAAGAAAATTCATGATCACATAATGGTGGCTTTTGAGATAACAAAAGGATACAACACAAAAGTTAGGACTCCTAGATGTATGATCCAAATGGATCTTCAAAAATCTTATGACACTATAAAATGGTGTGCTCTTGAAGCCATTATGAAAGAGTTGAGCTTTCTTAAAAAATTTATAAAGTGGATCATGCTAACTGGGTAAACTGTCTCATATAGGTACAAAGTCAATGGTGAAACCACTAGTATCCTTAAAGCCAAAAGAGGTATTAGGAAAGGGGATCCTCTCCCCTCCCCCCTCTTGTTGTTTGTCATAGTCATGGAATTCCTCCATAGGAGACTGCAAAGATTAAAGCTGAATCATAATTTTAATTTTCACTCCAAGTGTGAAAAGTTTAGCATCCTAAATGTATGTTTTGCTGATGGTCTATAACTTTTTGTTAGGATAAACCAAATATCAATAAACCCTATGATGCAAGCTTTTAAAGACTTCACCTCTAGAACACGTCTGAATATCAATCCCATCAAATGCAAGGTTTACTTTGGAAATGTTGAAGCAAACACCAAGTAAACCATAATGGATATTACTGGCTTTTCTTAGGGGATTCTTCCATTCAGGAATATTGGTATACCTCTCACTAGTAAAAGGTTATTTGTTGGCCAATGTATGATTCTGGTGTTTCCCTTGAAAATCAGAAAACAACCGCTGATCTTCCAAATCTAACTTTGGTGACTCACAGGATCGATCAGATTGATCCTAGGACATGTGCTAAAAGAATTATTTTTGGTTTTAAGAATTTATTCAAGTTCCACACTCGAATAGGGTTGGGATAAACATAATCCTAAAAGAACATCTATTCGACTACGGGTTAATTTGAAGGTAAAATAAAGCTTCTAATAAAAGACAAGAAAGTTTGTTGGCAAAGGTGAATTTGGATTGAGGACGAAGAGAAAAGAATTGCGTAGGAAGAAGAGGAATAAGGTAAGGAGTAAAAGGGTAAAGACAATGAAGGCAATAAAGGACTTTGTAAAAATTAAAATAAAAACAAGTAAATTGCATTAAGTTTAAAAGATGGTGTGTTTACATCACGTACATTCTCTTACAATACTCGCTTTCTCTATACTCGGATACTTGGAGTAATCTCAAGAGTAATTTGTACAATAGTAAATTACAACACACTTTGGATATGTCTAAGACACTCTATTTATAGTAACAAAAAATAACCTCTAATAACTTCCACCATAATCTCCTTCCGTCACTTGTCTCAAATGCATGGCTTCATTATTCATAAGGTGACACGTGTCTCCCTCAATTTTCCACGAGCAAAACCGTTCCCTCCAACATTCAAATTTCAAATACTTCGATGCGCCATTCGTTATCGACAGGTGGTCGAACTCATTGCCTCTGGGTGAGTCCTTCGACTTAGCTTCTTCTTTCTTTCGACCATTTTCTCGCATTCAAGGTATTCTCCATCCTTTTTCTTTGGACACCTTCTTTCTAGCTGAGGCGTCGAATTTAGGAGCTAACAAATTGCCCCCAAAAAATGTCTTTTCAACTTCGACCGTGGAAAAGCACATTTTTTGACAACGTCTGACCTTCGATGCCGCTTTGCCCTCGTGAGTGTCGTCTGATATTCTTTCCACCAAGGTAAGCCTGAGAAGTTGAAAGGGAATGAAAGAGAAAAAGAAAAAATAGCTATGAACATGCAAGCCACTGTTTTGCCGCCTTGATGCATGTTTTATGACGTCATTATCATCATGGCTATTTCCTCGGGACTCAACAAAATCATGGGCCATCATCACCCTACCATCCTCGGGGACATGATTTGCAACTACTACCTCTGCCATTCCACATCCAGGCATACACGTGGCCCACTAACTCTAGCCCTTCAATGATGGAAACCTTCAGTCTTCCACTCACTACATAAGCAACTTCCCTTTGTTGTTTTCGTTTTTTACAACTTCCCCATATCTTTCCTTGCTTTTTTTCTCTAATTCTCTGCTTTCAACCAACCAACTCTTACTTCTTTCAACAATGGCCGATCATCAGAAAAAGAAAATGCAACCTAAGGGACAAACTTCTGCATTCATACTTCCTCCCTTTGCTAGTTTGAGCGGCCCTCAGGCGGTAAAAAATCAACAGTTCATCCGCGAGCCCCTGACGGAGGAGAAACGACACATCTACGAATCTCAGGTAATCATTCCTATTAATGTTGCAGGGAGGCCTCTAGCCATGTCTGGGCCTTTACCACCTCCCGGTCTCGACTACTCCGCCATCAAAAATTTCTTCCCTTCTTACAGAACCACTAAACCCCTAGGGCAAAGAGATTTCAACAAAGTGTCCACTGATGGTCCTGATAATCTGAGCCTTTTCGACGTTAACTTTAGGTATCTTCACGATGGGGCCAGATTGTTTAGGGTCACCCTCTATTTCAAAGATTCTGAACTCTATCTCAACTGGCTGATGAAAATATAGAAGGTAAAAGCCCAGGAATGGAAGGAAACTGGGATTTACGATCTGATTATGATGTCGAAGGTGGGCCCTTCGTACTTCCATCTCATGTTGGCCTCCTCCTTATTCTTCTGGGATAGGACACACAACACTTTTCACCTTCCTTGTGGGATGATGACGCCCACTTTATTCGACGTAGCTGCCATTGTAGGCCTAAAACCTTATGGCCTCGTTTATGATCCCGAGATCGATAATCATGACAGTATTGGTTTTGCCAATACTAAACACACTTATATAGCTTTTGTCCAACACTACCACAACAAAACTAGTACCTCTGTTGATGATGAAGAACACATAGCCTTCTTGGCCATGTGGTTATCCCGCTGTGTATTTTGCACCAAATCTTTGCAGGTGGCAAGAAAGTATCTGGTCCTGGCTAACCAACTGCACCTGAAAAGAGGCATTTGTCTCAGTGAAATGGTTCTGGCTAGTCTTTACGAAGCTTTAGGCGAAGGTGCAGGTAAATTGAAAGATCCTGACAGTCATGGCAACTTGCTGTTGTCGGGCCCCTTCTGGCTTCTTCAGCTGTGGCTTAATGCCACATTTGAGCACAGTCTCCCCAACAAAGGTGAAGTTGATGAACATTCGCCTGCAGTTGCTGAGAGGGGAGTCGAGTGGCCTCTCCTGGCTCAACTTACTCCTAGCGAGGAAGGTCATTCCCTTCTATCCAACTTGTCCAGCTTTGTTAATATATTTACAAAACGGCATGAGTTTACCGCGAACATGGCTCCCTTCGCAGAACGAAAATGTGGGCCAGAATGGTTTACTAGACCCTTCCCTGCTCCCTTAAAGAAACACGAGGAGGAGTCGAAGCTGATCTGGGAGAGGTTCCTCATTCCCCGCCTACTGATCCACAAACTAAACCCCGTAAAAGGTCACTCCAGCCTGTTAGTCTATCAGCCTAACTTGGTTTCTAGACAATTTGGGTTAATTCAAACCTTGCCCAAATGCTTGTATGATAAGAAGTCACACGTCATCCTTCCTTTTACTATGTTGTCTCCTCTGGATTGTTTGACGCAACTGGCACGCCATGCTCACAAGTCCTACCTCACACCTGTTCACTTTAAACCCTCTTATTTTTGCTCTCAAAATTTCTATGACTGGTGGTCGAAGCATTATGCTTCAGAATTTCTCGATGCTCCCAGTTTTACTCGCTTGATTGACCAAACTTTCATTGATGTGCAGGAGAAGGTCAAGAAAGGTACGTCCACTCATATCAAAGAGATCCAAGCCTTCCAGAAATATTTCGAAACTGCCTATCAACCAGATGATGTTAGTCGAACCATCCGCGAGGCTGCTGTTACCTTAAAAGAAAAAATTTCCAAAAAACTGGATAGTTTTAAGATTCCCTCTTCTATTCCTCGTGAGAAACGGTATGAGGTTGCCTTTAAACTTTTTCCCCCAAAAATCCATCGACTACCAACCGCTGGTTTTGGCGTGGCTCTTGCCCCTCAATTTCCATATTGGTTTATCTGTGGAGATGCTATAAAAATCCTTCGACAGCAGTCTAAGCCCAAGGCACAGTGGGTGGTTCCGACTAAACATACACTCGATACGTTTAAAGGGCACCTTCATGTCAGTATCGAAGATGTTCGCATCGAATCCGACATTCTTGAAGGTTCATCCCCCTTCGATTTGGACTTCCCTCCCTGAGCTTTATTGTTGCTAACTGTTTTAAGTATCATCTATTTTTCAGCTGCTCCAAAACGTGTTGCCCCAACGACCACGACTGAAGTCAAGGACGAAGGTCAAAAGGTAACCTTCCGCAGCTTTTACTATCTCGATCTCCTTACTCGATCTCACCATTTCATGTTATTTTAAGATTAATCGAAAACCACCTACTCCTCAAAGGAGATTAAAAAGGGTTTCTCCCCAAATTATTCTTGATTCTGATGACGAAGACGAGTCTCCTCGTGAGAGTCTTCAGGTGAAAAGAAAAAAAAAGATTATTCATGATGTAGATGCTCCTGATTCCCCACCTGCTCCTACTGCTCCAACTGCTCCTGTTGTGACCAACATACCTCAACCTATCAATCCTCCTCCAGAACCTACTCCTGCTCCCATAGGGGATGATTCGCTTCAAGCGGTTGTCCCTATGGAAAGTGATAATTCGAGTCCTGCTGAAGAAACTGTCAGGGTATGTCACACATCCATGTTTCTTTGGGTCTTTGCATTGAATCTTTCTCTAATGTCCGCCTTTTCTAGGATGATGCTGGAACTTCAAGATCTAATCCCATCGCAATTCCTCTGTCGCTATACTCCTTGAATAGCCAAGGTGAGCCTACCTATCATCCCACTTCTGATTTGGGTTCTGGTGTGAGTTCACTTGGCGAAATTAATAAACCTGATTCTTTCATAGCCCCTCCATCTCCTGCAAAGACTACCACCCAGCAGTCACAGACTGACGGGTTTGATCATGAAGATGACCATCCTCAGGTTGATCCTATTACAGTGAATGATGAGGTTGACGCTTCAGAGGAGAAAACAATTTCGGCTGATACGACCAACTCCCCTTTGGGTGAGACAGTAGTTGTGGATGAAACAGCTGTCGAAGGTAGTCAAGCCATTGAGGATCAGGCTAAGTCCCAGCCTGAATTGCATGAATCTAGTGACAAAAGCACTGGGGATGCCATGGAGGAGGACGTTGATAAGATCAAGGACGCCAAAGATAAAGGATTACAAATTGTGGACACTTCTGTCAAAGGACCTGAAACTGCTGAAGTAGCAAGGACTCTCGTTCCTCCTACCCTAAAAGATATTCCAACAAGCTCTTTCCCAGACGAAACTCAACTGACTCCCACTGAACTGGATGCGTTGAAGGTTTCCAAACCTCGACAATATATCAGGCTCTTGTTGAGTAGGAGAAGTTGTTCTTCTAGCCGTACGCTCAGTACTTCGACTTCTGAACGGCAAACCTCGAAGCCACCAATTGACAGTGCCCTCGACAAGGTCAAGCAAAAAATCTTCAAAGGGGATCTTTTTACCCTCCTGCAGATGGGCCCCGCCAGCCATCTTCCCCTCAAAGCTCTCCTTCAGAAAGTGGACATTAAATCCCTTACTCTTGAGGCTGCAAGCGTTATTCAAGAGGTTGATACCCTGATCGACCAAGTTTACAAAGACTATCGACTGCTGCCCCAGATTGAGGGTGAGATTGAGACGAAGGCTGGCAGCAAAGCTGCTGCTTGGAGCGCCGTAGTAGATTATGAGGAGAAAATCGCTGAGTTGGAAGAAACCAAGGAAAAGAATAAACAAGAGGTTCTGACTAACGATGCGAACATCTCCTGTTGGGAACAGAAAATTAAAAAGCTCCGTAGTAAGATAGCGAAGGCTAAGAAAAGGAATACTGAATTATCCTATTTCGACGATACCTCCTTAACAGCTGAGCTTGAACACGCCATCACTTATGCTGAGGAAGCTCGTCGTTTAGAATCTGAAGTTGCCCAGCTAAGGGCATATAAAGCTCAATGCCACAGTCGTCTCAAACTTCAAAAGTCGACTTACCTTAAGATGAAGGTGAATCTTCCTTTTTAATTTGTTGGGTTTTTATAATAGAGTAGATTATGCTGGCCTTTACGAGCCATTTCTCTTGTTTGTAAGACATTGGGCCATTTTGGCATATTTTAAATTACCATTTATGGCTTCGCTTTATCTTTAACAATTATTCTGTTGATATTTTCACCTCTCGAAGTGCAGGCTTATACTTCTTTAGATATTTGCCATTTACTTTTAATACTCTCTCATCTTTACTCAGCTCTGTCACTTCATATGCCCCATTGAAGAATACCTTCGATACCTGGAATGGTCCTTCCCACTTCGGGGACCACTTACCTAGGGATCTCACCTTTCGATCCATAGGCAGGATTACCCTCCATACCAAGTCCCCAACCAGGAAAGTCTTCGCTTTGACCTTCTTGTTATATGATTTCTCCATTCTCCTCTTTTGTCTTCTCAAGAGTTCTAGAGCTTTTATTCTCTCTTCGTCTAAGTCGACTAACTCATCAAGCATCATGTCCCAGTAAATCTCTCGAGGGATTTCATGATGTCTTTGAATTCTTACTAACTGTATGTGTATCTCGACTGACAATACTGCGTCATGTCTGAAAGTAAGTCGATAAGGGGAAGTGTTGGTTGCTTCCTTCGGAGATGTTCGACATGCCCATAGGACTTGATCCAATGTCTTATGCCAATTCCTAGGCTTGCTTCCAATTTGTTTCTTTATCATGCCAATTATTACTTTGTTTGCCGCTTTGACCTGGCCATTGGCCTGGGCATAGTAAGGTGACGGGGTAAGGAGTTTAAATCCCATTTCTTTAGCAAACTCCTGCATCTTCCTACCCGTAAATACTGACCCTTGATCTGTCGTTATTGTCTCTGGTAGGCCAAACCTGTAGATGATATACTTCTGAATGAATTCGATAACATCTTCTTGATCTACCTTTGGCAGAGGTATAGCCTCGATCCACTTGGTAAAGTAGTCTATCCCTACCAGAATGTATTTCTGATTTTTGGAGGATGTTGGTCGAATCTCTCCTATAAGGTCTAAAGCCCAACCTCTAAATGGCCATGGCTTGACTATGGAATGCAACTTGCTTGCTGGGACGTGTTGTATGCCAGCATGAATTTGGCATTCCTGACAACCTTTGGCGAATTCGATGCAATCTTTCAGCATCTTAGGCCAGTACATCCCCTGGTGAAACAACAACTATTTCATCTTATGGCCCACTTGGTGCGCTCC
The DNA here is from genome assembly GCA_963859935.3 of Lathyrus sativus. Taxonomy (NCBI): domain Eukaryota; kingdom Viridiplantae; phylum Streptophyta; class Magnoliopsida; order Fabales; family Fabaceae; genus Lathyrus; species Lathyrus sativus. The sequence continues at coordinate 645,987,971 of OZ012741.1, forward strand.
GCATGTCCCACCATGGACTGAGGACAATGCTAAATATGCTTTAGATTCACTGAGGCATTTGAGTAAAACTCCCTCAGAAGTTTTCTTAAACAACTCGTTCCCCAACAGGACGTAGCTTAGTGTTTGGTATTTTACCTTTCGCTCTGTAGTCGATGAAGGGTTCTGAAGGTATTCGACCAGAGGTTTCCTCCAGTCTTTGTCTGTCAAACCCTCGATTATAAAAATCTCAAAGGTTTCCTCGTCAGCGTAGCCAAATTTCGTGATTTCCAAATCTGATGGTCTCAAGCCCACGGGCACCACCTTGCCTCTGGCATCAATTGCCTCCTGTAAGTTCTCCTTCGAGACCCTGTATCCTAAGGCAACTTGCGCCAGGTCGTTGGCTATCTGATTTTGTATTCGCGGTATGTATCGAATGGTACAGAATTCAAACTTTTTGAGCAGTCTGTTAGCTATTACGAAATACATGATGAGATTTTCTTTAACGCATTTATATTCCTCTGTTAGCTGTTTTACAACCAACTCTGAATCTCCCATTATTTTGACTCGGGCTGCCCCCAATTCTAACAAAATTTCAAGTCCGGCGATCAAAGCTTCGTATTCAGCCTCATTATTAGAACATAAGCCCTCGACCCTATACTTGAATTTTGTTGGAATTTTGTCAGGCGAAATGATCAATAGACCTATGCCTGTCTCGTTCTTGTGACTAGACCCATCAAAGTATAGCTTTCAAGGCTCTAGTTCAACAAAGTTCAGGGTATTTTCGTTTATAGAGTGGTCGACAATAAAGTCTGCCACTATTTGTCCTTTGACCGCTTTCAACGGTCTATAAGTCAATGAATACTCAGTTAATGCTAATGCCCATTTACCAATTCGACTATGCAAAATAGGTTTGGACAACATGTGCTTAATAACATCAAAATGTGAAGACACAAAAACATCAACTGGTTTTATATATTGCTTCAACTTCATACATGAGAAATACAAACATAAGCATAACTTCTCTATTTCACTGTACCTAGTTTCTGCATCATTTAAAACTCTACTAAGGTAGTAAATGGCCCTTTCGACGCCACTCTCATCCTCTTGAGCAAGCATGCTCCCTAGAGTTTTGTCTGATGCTGATATGTACAATCTCATGTTTTTGGTTCGACATGGAGGTGCAAGGACCAGAGGATGAGTCAAGTAGTCCTTGATCTTGTCGAAGGCCTCTTGCTGTTCTTTCGTCCATTCGAACTTCTCCTTAGTAGCTCGAAGTAATGGCGAGAAGACTTGTGTTTTTCCGCTGAGATTCGATATGAACCTTCATAGGAAATTTATTTTTCCCAGCAAGGACTGAAGTTCCTTCTTATTGGATGGCGCTTTTGCTTCCATGATGGCCTTCGTTTTGTTTTGGTTGATTTTGATCCCCTTCTTGTGGACTACGAAACCCAAAAAATCTCCTGCTTGCACACAAAATGCACACTTGAGGGGATTCATCTTGAGTCCAAATTTCCTCATTCTTATGAAGGATTTGCGCAGGTGTTCCACATGAGCCTTTCCTGACACAGGTTTTATCACAATGTCATCAATATAAATTTGCATAAAGGACTCAATGTAGTCATGAAAAATCGAGTTCATCGCTCGCTGGTACGTTGCCCCAGCATTCTTTAGGCCAAAAGGTATCACTACCCATTCGTAAGTGCCTAAGGCCCCTGGGCAACGGAACGCTGTTTTAGGAACATCCTCCTCAGCAATGAAAATCTGGTTGTAACCAGAATATCCATCCAGCATGCTAAGGTATTCGTGGCCAGCAACTTAATCGACTAACATTTCTGCCACTAGCATCGAATACTCATCTTTAGGGGTTGCTGAATTCAAATCCCTAAAGTCTATATAGACCCTTAACGAACCATTTTTCTTTATGACTGGCACAATATTTACTAGCCATTCGACATACCTGGTTGTACGGATAAATTTGCATCGGAGGAGTCTTTCGACTTCCTCCTTTATTTTCGAGAGGATCTCAGAGGCGAAGCGCCTTGGATTCAGCTTGACTGGTTTTTTTCTAGGCTTGATTGGTAGCCTATGCTTAACTAGATCTCTTTTTAGACCTGGCATTTCATCGTAGTCCCAAGCAAAACAATCATTATACTCTTGTAGTAACTGAATGATTTCGACCCTAAGTTGGGGGTCGAGGCTGGCGCTGATATAAGTTGGCCTTTTGATTGTTCCATCTCCCAAGTCAACTTCCTCCAATGGATCTTGCGCCAACATTTTGACATTGTTGGCCAACGGATCCTTTTCAAAACCCAAAGGCTTATCGTCGTATATGACGTTGAGTCCTTGCCCCTCGTATTGAATCTTAGGGTCGAAATACCCAACTGGACCTGCTTGTTTGGATTTTTCATTAGCTCCTTCAGCCATTTTATTATTAGCGGCCTCCAAGACCGTTTGTAGTTTAGTCTTGGCCACGTAGGCTGAAATCTTTTGAAGTGCTGCGACTTCAGTCATCATCATCGAACTCACTTCCCCAACCAGTGGGGTCTACGGGGAGTTCGCCAAGGTATGGTAACCTTTCGCCTGGAACTTCCTTTTCCCATCGGAAACCTTCAACGGGATGTAAATACAACGAACAATACACTTCGTCATTAGGTGTAAAGTCGAAGTCTGCAGGTTCACATGGCCCTATACTGGCCAAATGTTTGTCAAATTGTCCTCTATTAATCTGATTTATAGGTGCTTTAAAGTATCCCTGATCCGCTTCGATGTTTTTGACAATACCATCTGGTCTCCAGATAGCAATTCTCTGATGCATCGACGATGGTACTGCCCCTACTCCATGGATCCATTCTCTTCCAAGTAATAGATTATAATTGGCAGTGGTCTCCACCACCATGAACACAGTCGGACGGGTGATGGTTTCGACCGTGACATTCACCTGAATGACCCCCATAGTCGAACCCACCTTCCCTTCATAATTTGATAACACCATGTTATGTGGCTTGGTGTCTGTCTCACTTTTCCCAATTTTGTTCAGCAAGAAATGCGACATCAAGTTCACCGTAGCTCCGCAGTCCATCAGTATTTTGTTGACTAGGACCTTCTCTATTTGTGTTGTAATATAAAGAGGCTTCAGATGGTTTTTCATCGCCTTCGTTGGTCGTTCAAAGAAAGCATTTTGCTCCTCGACGCAGTCGTTGTTCATTACATAATAGCATACCGGCTTATGAGCCGTTATTTCCCAGTCCGTATAGGCGTCTGAGTTCTCGACTACTGAAACCTTGTCGAACTCCCTGGGCATTACTGATACTACGTTGACCAGAATATCCAACGTATCATCAGAATCTTCATCAAAGTTATCGGTCATTTCATCGTTGACCGACTTTATTTGTTTTTCAATCCGTGTTGGAAACAACTTTCTTCCTACAGGTGTCTTCCCAAAAGCCTCTGTTTGACCTTCCTGCTTTGTGGGAATATTGGTGTTGGACTGTGGTTGGTCTTTCTGTGCACCTTCTCTATGTGATTTCCTTCTTCTCTGCTCACGTCTCCATTGGGATCGAGACATGGGATTTTTCCCTTTGTAATTTTCTGGTACATGAGCAGCCTTCGAAGACTGAAATTCTTTTCGATAGCTTAACGAAGATCCCCTTTGTACTTCGAAATTTTTCCATCTCTTCTGCCCTTGCTGCTTGTTCTCATTAGGCTTCGTCCACTTTCCATCAGTGGCCTCAACATTGGGCTTGTTCATCGGAGGCCTTATGCGAGAGTCAGATCTCTGCTGGAGGCCTCTTCGAGGGTCGAATCTTGGCCTTTCGCTTTCTTGCTTCAACCTTCGTGTCCCCTCCAACTTTTGTGCATCCTTCTTGTCGAATATGGCGCTGCATCAAGGACAGAGCATCACACTAGAACCCTTTTGCTGGCAGCGGTGAAGGAAAGAAACATTGGATTCCTCTTGTTCTGGGTAGGCTTCCCTTGTGTGTGTTTCCTGGTAGTTTGATTCACTATCAGCTATCTTCTCATGTTGAGTGATTTGAACCATGTTAATCTCAATTTCTTTGGCCAGGCTAAGCTTCTTCAAACTTAACTCCACGCCTTTGGTGGCTTCATCGATCTTAACGAAGTCATCAGTTGTTTCCTTGGTCACTATCTCCCAACCCAGATTGTTCCTGTTGCTTGGGCCTTTGGTTTCACCCCTCTGGTCACAACTATCAACTTCCATTTCGACACAGCTCTCCTGTCCGAAAATGATGGTAACTTTCGCCATTACAGCTTCGTCTATGGGATTGGCAGCAGCCTCTGTTACTTCGATTGAGAAGTCATAACCGCTGACAACTTCGATCATATTAGCCTCGACTGGCTCTGTATAATTTGTGTCTTCCGCCTGTAAAGGATCTGAGTCGACCTTCATTTGGCCACCAGCTTTCTCCCCGAACTTTAGACGTCCATCTTGGATCGCATTCTGAACGAGGTCCCTGAAAAGAAAACATTGAGATGTTTTATGACCCAAGAAATTATGATATTTACAAAACCATTTTTTCTTCCTTTGCTCTAGGGATGGCATTTTGGCGCCAGGAAGCACTATCATTTGTCCATCCTTAACTAACAAATTGAAGATTTCATCACATTTTGTGATGTCGAAGGTATATGTTTTCTTTGGGAACCTATCATTCTTTTCGGATTCGACATAACTCTTCCCTTGTGGGGGAGCTAATACTTTGCATAAGTAAGGTGGCCTTTGCTTGAGTTCAACAAGATCCACTTCACCATCGTCGAAACTCATGGACTCATCACCCAAACCTTCGACGTTATCATTAAATTCGAAAAAAGCTATCTTTTTATTTTTATTAAATTTAGCCTTTTCGTCTTTGAGTCTTTCGAGTTGCCGAACCCGATCGACTAATTGGGCCATGTCCCTTAGGTACTGGGTGTCCAACTTTTTCCTAATAGAGTAATCAAGACCACCAGCGGCCATTTCGACTAACTCATGTTCAGGGACCTGCGTGAAGCATCTGGCCTTGAGCAAACGGAACCTATTAAGGTACTCCTCTATTGGTTCAGAGAATTTTCGCTTTACACTAGCTAGTTCCTTCAAGCTAATTTTAGTCTGACCCATATAGAATTGTTCATGAAACAAACACTCTAACTGGGTCCAATTACATATCGTATTATGGGTAAGCGTCATGAACCAGGTGAAGGCGTTCTTAGTAAGAGAACTTGGGAAGTATTTTATCCTAAGGCTTTCGTCGTTCGCTGTCTCTCCAGCCTCGATTAAGTAACAAGCCACATGTTCGACGGTGGATTCCGTCGTATCTCCTGAGAACTTAGTGAATTTAGGTACTTTCGTCTTAGGAGGTAACTCCGCCTGAAGGATATAGTCTACTATAGGTGAAGTGTAATTTAGCCTATTAAAACCGGTGTTTAACCCATTTCTGGCCATAATTCTCTCGACCATTGCCGCTAGATTATTATCTACAGCTATGTTGTTTCGACGAACATGATGGACTGCATTATCTGCATCTTGGTTTCAATTCACAACCACCACTCCTGGATTTCTTTCTCCCAAGCCACGGGGTTGGTTTTGCAACGACTCTTCCCTAAGCTCTTCGACTACCGGAGGGACTATCCTTCCTTGGTTTCCTACGTCGACTTCTATCACATTTGCCAGGTTATCTCACGGAGTGTTCGCTACTGCGGCTTGGTTTCTAGCTAAGGGAGGTACCCCCATGAATTCAGCCAATCTTGTTAATTGTACCGCCAATTGTTGATTGGTCTGGGTTGTATTTTGGATTAATGGCTGAAATATTTCGCTCATGGTTTGTGACAAAGTCTGAACCATCTATAGGTTACTTTCATCCATCTGCTGTCACAAGCACACAACCGAGGTGTTGGTCAAATTGGGGCCTTGTGTCGAATACCCTAAACTCTGGGGGTTTCGACTCACATTCATACCTGACCCCGACCCTTGCAGTGGCGAAGCCATCGCCTGATCTGAGAATATAGGGGGTGCACTTTGGAGTCCGTGCATCATAGCAGTGGGCATCCCATATAAAGGGTTTCTTGGTGACTATGAAAAACCAGGAGGCACAAACTGCCTGGACGTCGAACTTCCTCCTACCAAAATCTGAGGATTCGACGTTTGTTGACCAATGTATTCTAACACTGGTTGAGTATAAGGCCTTATCACTGTCGATCCCACCCCAAGTGCTGAAGGCGTCGACACTGGCCTCACAGGAAGCACCGTTTGTTCCCCAGTCGACAGTATCGGAGGGGGAACTCCCTCGTCTCTTATTCCTTCGATGGAACCGTCTCCTGGTTGGTTGGAGTTATCTGGCTGGTTTGTATCCGTAGCCATGTTCTTACTGCTTCGTTTTGATCGCGTCTCTTCGTTTATAGCGGTAATTTTACCACTTCTCAGTAGCATAAAAGTGTACCTTCTCACGAAACGGGACCATTAAAACTGCATATTTTTATTTTTATTTTTATTTTTATAAAGTTTAGTTTTATAAAATAGATTTTCTAGCATTGTCCCACTAGGCATGCCATTTTGTTTCCCTTGAAAATCGGAAAACAACCGCTGATCTTCCAAATCTAACTTTGGTGACTCACAGGATCGATCAGATTGATCCTAGGACATGTGCTAAAAGAATTATTTTTGGTTTTAAGAATTTATCCAAGTTCCACACTCGAATAGGGCTGGGATAAACAGAATCCTAAAAGAACATCTATTCGACTATGGGTTAATTTGAAGGTAAAATAAAGCTTCTAATAAAAGAGAAGAAAGTTTGTTGGCAAAGGTGAATTTGGATTGAGGACGAAGAGAAAAGAATTGCGTAGGAAGAAGAGGAATAAGGTACGGAGTAAAAGGGTAAAGACAATGAAGGCAATAAAGGACTTTGTAAAAATTAAAATAAAAACAAGTAAATTGCATTAAGTTTAAAAGATAGTATGTTTACATCACGTACATTCTCTTACAATACTCGCTTTCTCTACACTCGGATACTTGGAGTAATCTCAAGAGTAATTTGTACAATAGTAAATTACAACGCACTTTGGATATGTCTAAGACACTCTATTTATAGTAACAAAAAATAAGCTCTAATAACTTCCAACATAATAACCTTCCGCCACTTGTCTTAAATGCATGGCTCCATTATTCATAAGGTGACACGTGTCTCCCTCAATTTTCCACGAGCAAAACTGTTCCCTCCAACATTCAAATTTCAAATACTTTGACGCGCCATTCGTTATCGGAAGGCGGTCGAACCCATTGCCTATGGGTGAGTCCTTCAACTTAGCTTCTTCTTTCTTTCGACCATTTTCTTGCATTCAAGGTATTCTCCACCCTTTTTCTTTGGACATCTTCTTTCTAGCTGAGGCGTCGAATTTAGGAGCTAACATCTGGTTGATAAAATCATAAGTAGGATTTGCATTGGAGTGCTAAATTATTGAGTTTTATTGACATGCTGCAATTAATTAACAATGTCCTCTTTTTCACTACCAAGTACTGGCTTCAGTGCCTGCCCATTCCCAAAACTGTGATCAAGAAAGTGGAATCTGCCTAGAGATCTTATCTTTGGTCCAGTAGTGATAAAACCACTAGGAAGTCTCATATTGCCTAGAGCAAAGTGTGTCACCCTAATTCCCAAGGTGGATTGAATATAATCTCAATTTCTGATTGGAACAAGGTTGCTCTATCTAAGATTCTATGGAACTTATTTGACAAAGTTGATAGTCTATGGATCAAATGGATCCATAACTATTATACAAAACACCAAAGCATCATGATTGTCCTATTTAGAGGTAGTTTCTCATGGAATTTGAAAGGGATCGTGAACCAAAGGCAAATGGTGAGCAAATTAGCAGCTTGGGATAGTATGCTTCAGCAGAGTAAGTTTAGTACCATGGCAATGTATTATGCCATAAATAACTGTAGCGCTAAAGTGAATTGGAGGAACCTTTTCTTGAGTAACCCTGCAAAGGCCTAGAGCAATGTGTACTCTTTGGTTAGCTTGTCACAAGAGACTTGCAACAAAGGACATGTTATGTAAGTTTGGATTGATCAATGACAAAGAGTGTTACTTTTGCACTAAAGATGAATCTATTCAGCACTTACTGTTTGAATGTATAGAAACAAACAGGATACGGAAAGAGGTATTGCATTGACTAAAATTGAGCATAATGAAAACCTTGGGATTTGGAGCTGAATTGGCTTATTACGAACTGCAAGGGGAAAGGTTAGAAAGCTATTATCCTCAAACGTGCATCTGCTAAAGCTACCTATGCCATTTGGAATTACAGAAACGCAAAGGTGTTTGGCTCTACTAGTGATCATAGGAATATAGTTGACAATATTGTTAATTGAATTGTTCAGAGAGTGTGGATGAAAAACCACATTAGGAGACATGTTAGTTATCTTTTAATGCCTTGATTGTTTTTTAGTTGTCCTTGTTGTTTATGTGGATGAATCGTTTGAATTGCCTGGTTGTATCGTGTTTTTTTGATATTGAAATAAATTTTCCTTTTCCAAAAAAAGAAAATACAAATAATTATGTTATTTTATATTTTCTTATGGTACACTTTTTTTAGTATAAGTTATCAGCAATCAACCATAAATTATAACCTATTAATTAATTTATCAGTCAACCATTATTTTTATCAAACACAACTTATAACTCGAACATGTGATAGATTAGGTCACTCGATTATCGAAAGTAGATTAATGATCGAAATGCATTATTAATTTAAAAAATCATAATATAAAAATATTAAATAATTTTATGTTTTTTAATTTATTTAAATTTATTTTTTAATATTATTTTTAAAAAAATATTTTTACTATACATATTATATATTTAACGAATCATTTATTAATAATATCAAAATCAAATTAAGTATTTATAGACGAGATTATTATTGTTGTTGTTGTTATTATTATTGTTTTGTGCCTATCAGATCAACCACAAATCGTTCTAGGTCGCACGTCAATTTCGGCCGATTGTCAAGAAGGGGGATCTCATTTCTTCCAAAATCCCCCTCCCTTAACCCTATCTGAAGACAACCAACCTCATGATCCCAAGAGACCACAATTTAAAAATATATCTAACGACTTTCCGCAAAGTACAACGAATAAATAGCTAGTTATATATATATATATATATATATATATATATATATATATATATATATATATATATATATATATATATATATATATATATATATATATATATATATATATATATATATATATATATATATATATATATATATATATATATATATATATATATATATATATATATATATATATATATATATATATATATATATATATATATATATATGGCGCCAAATTAAGGTAAAAAGTTTTAAAAACAATTTAATTTCACTTTTCTTCCTCATATAATGACTTGAGTGTTTGAGTACTAACCTTGCAGGTCCCTTTACTCTTTGTATCAGAATCTGCAATTCGTCGTCAACGTCATTCCAGAACGGAATAATGGCGTTGTCTGTGGAAATCGCTTTTGATCCGTACGATTTTTATGAATTCACTCACTCTCTCTCTCTCTCTCTCTCTCTCTCTCTCTCTCTCTCTCTCTCTCTCTCTCTCTCTCTCTCTCTATCTATCTCTCTCTCTCTCTCTCTCTCTCTCTCTCTCTCTCTCTCTCTCTCTCTCTCTCTCTCTCTCTCTCTCTCTCTCTCTCTCTCTCTCAGCTCTCAACTCACAACTTCCTCTGATCACCGAAACAAAATCGTTCGTGATCAAATGCAAGGGTTCGTAGCGTCTTGACTCATCCAAGCGTAACCTTAATTTTGATTCCTCATATTTCCATATTTTCAGTTCCTACAATTTTCAATGATTGCTGGATCTAAGGCTACCAAATTTGTCATTGTGCGTGAATTTGTTGTCGCCGCTTTAGTGGCAAGAAATCCACCACCTCTTCCTCTGCCACAAAAACATCGTAGGTTTTAAAATGATTCTTCTACTGTATCTATATCTGGTTCAAACTTCACAGTTGCCTTGACCTATTCATGTAAATCTGATAGAGACTCATGTTCCACCTTCAATTAGACAACCTGAAGACTTGTCTAGCCTTCACACTCTTCAAGAAAACCTCGGTATGCAAGGTGCTAACGAACTGTTGAACAATATGTTTAACATCGTCCGACAACAAAATTCACACGCCTTCAAAGTGAGACTTCAGTGCCTAGAAGAAAGCCTTCACAATGGTCTCTCCCGCAAAAATACAGTTCAAGCAGTTGCTCCAAGAAAAACTCGCATTGATTTCCTAAAACCATCTGGGATGAAAAGAGACGAGACTCCTTGGTCGAAAGGCTGTCGTAAAAATACGAAATACCAAACTCCTCATCCCAGCCCCATTAGAGACCAGAAAAGTCATGATCTTTCCCTAACTCAAGCAAAAAATCACATGGGAAGAGTACAAGCGAATCATCCATTATCATTAAGGATCTTAGAGAGTAAGATCCAAAATTCTATGGTGTAGCAGCCTAAAATGAGCAATGATGACAAAAAAGGAGATCCTGATGAACATGTGCATCTCGTGAATGATCGGCTAAGCTACTTTAATATCGACAATATGTCCAAGTGCAAGTTGTTTGCGCTAACCTTAATAGGATCTCCCCAGTTATGGTTTAATGGTTTTCCCTGCGGAAGTATTGATTCTTTGACGGAGTTTTGTGAAAGGGTTTTTGCGTAATTTGCAGCCCAGGATGACATGTAACTGAAATTGCCCTAAGTGGAATCATGTAGAGTAAGAAATAAATTTTGTGATCGTATATAGACCAATTTGCGCAGGTCTCTATAAAGTAGAAGGGACTCATAAAGGTCTTCAGCGTTGGATCTTCGAGAATGGTCTTTTGAGAAACCACCTTTCAAGAAAAAGTTAGGGAAAAGGAAGGTAAACTTCGTACATGATATGTTAACCATGTGTGAACCTTAAATGACCCTAGAAGATAAATTAACTACTGGTTTTAATAACCTTGCCTCTATCAAATCTCATTCTAGTCGCCCGACCGAAAAAGATTCTCACCGGCGTCAGGACGATCTTTGGTCGTGGAATATTGGGAAGGTACGAGAAGTAAACCCCTTTGATGGTCTCAAGTGAGAAGATTTATCATGAATATGTTAATATTGAATTTCAAAAAGCAGGCATCCAACCCCCATACTCTGTTAGAGATACATCTCGGGCGGACAAATCAAAGTATTATCGCTTTCACAAAAGCCACGACCACAACACTGATGATTGAATCCAGTTGAAATATGACATTGAATAGCTAGGGGCCCAACTAGATAAGTATGTAAAGTGAGGCAAGTCGGATAGAAAGTGTAATGCGGTCAGAATCAGAGATCAAGCTATTACATTAACTTGACTCGCAAAATAAAAGATGTCACCATCGAACTTTGATTTATCCAAGGGAAGGGGAAAAGAACGAATAAACCATAAATAAATATGCATATCTAAAGATAAGACTAAAGGCTAAGCAAATAAGAGATCAAAGGTACGAGGGTTGTTCATACTAAGGGAAGATATTAGCATCATAAGCATCTGTAGTAATCTACAAGAACCTCTTGAAATATTTATGTTTTTGCTATAAATTGTTTACTATTGTTTGGCAGAGTTTATTGTTTTTGGGTGATGATGAAAGTGGGAAATGTTTTTGTTATTTTTGTAATGTGTCTAAATAAAAGGGGGGGTGAAAATAAAGAGTTTTGATTGCTAGGATCTCGCAATCCTATGCCTACATATCCTTAATAGGAAGTTAGAGCAATTATAGTTTAGAGAACTATGGGTAAAAAGAGTGAAAAGGGAAATACTGTGAAAAAGAAAAAGAGTGCTCGCCAAGGATTAGGACCTTGTGCCTATGTATTCTCAAAAGGAACTTGAGAAATCAGAGCATTCGTAGTTCGTGGAATTACGAGTTGTTAGGATTCTAAGAACCATGATAACAAGGGGAAAAGATTGAAAGCAAGGCTTGTGAGGATTGATTGTAAAGGTGAACAACAAATGAACAATATTTAATACATGGTATAAGACATAGCATGATCATACAAAAATTCATGAATCATTTGGTCAAGGAAGTAATTCAAGAAATATTAATGAAAAGTCCTAAAAAATCACATAAAACAACAAATTTTCAACATAATGCAAATGGGTAAAATAATTAATGTTTTTGGGGTTTTTTCATACATTTACAAAATATATATGACAAACAGGGAGTGTGCAAAAAATGAGCTCAAGATGATAAATAGGTCATGCGATATGATTAAAATAAAATGGGAAAAAACATAAAATAATTAAGTGATAAAAAGAAAGGGATTCTGCCATTAGGGCTTGAACCTAGGACTTCTTGCTCGTTGCTTTAAAGCCTAGTCACTAGGCTATGTGCTTTAGTTTGAAATAATACGCTCGCATGCCATAATATATTAAGGATCATGTTGAAAACAAGAAACAAAAAATACAAAAGGTTTGGGGGGAGGGGGATTCGAACCCCAGGCCTTGAGCTTACACACCAACACCAAACCAATCACATGACTATTTTGGCGCAATACCCATTCATGTATCAAAATGAATCAAATAAAATAAATATAAAACAAGATTTTTTTTTAAAATGGAAGAACACGTGCCCTCCATCTCTTCCTCATGAACTTCCCTCCACCATTTTCCAAAATCTGAGAATCTTATCTCCTTCATTTCTTGATGAAATCAAAATATGTAAACATGAAAATTGCATAATTTTTCACAAAGAACATGGTGGTACAACTTAATTTCATTAATTTTCATCTCATCTCAAATAATTAATCTGAAATCAGAAAGAACCCTAAAATGCAAATTCAACATGAAACCACATATGGCAATGATTAAGAATATTTGGCATTAGGTAAATACTCTCTACATCATAGCAAGCATGTTTGTCTCTAAAATGGATGAAAATGATGCATGGACCATAGAGTTTGAGAAGAAAAAAAACTTACCTTCCAAGTGAAAATCGAGTTTCTGCTTAGAGGTGTTCCAGATGTAATTTAATGATCCTCACAACTTCCTTGACCTTCAAGGAACGTGTTGATGTGTTTCAATTATGCTGAGACCTTCTGGAACTCCTTGACTAAATCAATATGCAGTTTGAATCAAGTGAGATATGGTGGAAGTGTTCAAGCTGTTACATAAGTGTTTAGATGGTTTGGATCACTTCTATTAAGTGTATAGAAGGTGCTTGGATGGATAAATGGAGTGGAAAGTGATTGCAATGAAGAATTCGAAAGTTCTTGTAAATTGTGCAACAATGGTGATATGAAAATGCAACTTCTGGTTATGGATGGTTTAGTGATGTTTAGAGTGTTTCATAAGCTTAGGTAAGTGTATGAGATGTGTTTGAAGTGTTAGAATGAAGGTTTAGTGACTGGTTTGTGAAATTCAAGTTTTCACTATGATAGATTTTGAAATTTTGCAAGAATATGTGATTTTGATATGGAGAGTGTTTTTTGAGGTTTTGGTATACTATTGTGTTTCATTGATCAGAAATGACCTTTATTTATAGAAAAACAAATTAGTTTTTTTTGGAGAAAAGTATTTGGATCAAGATGCATTCTATTATCTAATGGTTTATGTCACGTTGCTTAACTTGAATGCCAAGGTACAAGTAGATTTATTTCTAAGCATGATCAAATTTTGACAATTTGAACCATCGTCGTTCAGATTGTGACTTGATTCTTGGTGTTCATACCAAAGTCTTGACTTGTCGGAGAGGTTTTTTGACAAATTGGACTTTTCACTTAATGCTTCAAAACAAAACTCAAGTTCATACATTGGGATAGGTTTTCCACTATGCAAAGAGATAGAACTTTGACAAACTTGGTACTATCTTGAAGATACCATGGGATACTACAATACTTATGTTGATCTTGTGTAGATATAAGGCTTGCAAAGTGATCAAAAATGATCTTGAACTTGGCCACAAGAATTTGTCTTGAACTCAGCTTCATCAATGCCTTTTGCAAAAATCATAACTTCTAGCTCAAGTAAGATAAATCAATGTTCTTATGGAAAGCTTGAAAAATCCTCTACAAATTTCACGTTGACCACTTTTCTTGATTCAATTGGGATCATGATGAAAAATGCCCATAAAGTCAGCTACTTGACATAGGTAGAATTGGTTGAAATTTTTTCAAAGTGTTCTTGTTCAAAAAGTAGTGAACCCTCCACTTCATGGTCTCATATCTCTTTATCCATGCATTTTTTTTGAAATAATCCCCTAGGACAAACTTGGAGTATGGAACAAGATCTTCAATTTGGTCTTTGGAGCAAAGTGTTAGACGACAACAATGATCTAGAAGGGGGATTGAATAGATCACTAATTCTTATACAGAGTCAACGCTTATGAGAAATTGGTTTTTAATATTTTATGCGGAAGAGGTCGAGGAACTAAGGTCGTCTAAACAAACCGTTATCAAAAAGATCAGATATGCGATAAGACGAGATGGAATATTGATTCCGATGAGACACTGAATCAAAAGTTTGAACACAAATCAATACAATTTTATTCACTTTAAAGTTGTGCAATTTTATGACTTGTGAAAAATAAACTCAAATTGAAAACAGCCCAAATGGTTTGTGTTCAAGAAATTTGTTGAACACTTGGTGCACGAAACACTCCAAGTAAAATTCACTAAGTAATGGTAGTGCTAAACTTTTCCAATTACAATTAAAAGGATCGTAATGAGTTTTCCAAATACTTTTCAGCACTACACTATTCTAGAATTTTGATCAAGCAATTTGATTGTACACAAACGTTAAAATTCAAAAATTGAAAAATAGCAAAAGAGATAACAACACCAAATTTATTGAGGCAGTTCCCCCGTCGTCCTTGCTTAAGGTACGTCTGCCCTTAATTATAGAAATATAATTGAGACCAATATAAACATGTTGCAAATGCTTGTACAAGAGAAGTAATAATAATCAAACACTCAAGCCTAGTTGTTGATGTTGAAACTATGTCTTATCTCCCCTTGATTCAAGATGAATCAAGTGCCTCGAATGTGTTGAATAAACCTCTTATTTCAACTACACGTTTGAACCACCCAACGGTCTTCAAATCTTTAGCCCGACCGATTTCAATCACACACAATTCGAACCCAAATCTTCCTACCACAATCCTCCGGTTACTGCTACTAGATTAACAGAACCACTCGTTCTTCAATCTCCTTCGCTCGGCTGAATTTGTGAAGAAATTATTTGTGCACCCCCCCCCCCCAAGTCCCAAGATTCTTGGAGGACAAAACCCTAACAGTTTTATTCAAAAAAAAAAACCACCGATCTCTCAGCCCGAGCCTGATACAATATCCTATGTTTGGATGTTATCACGTCAATGATGCATAATAATCAACAAAAATGGTTATGTGTATTTGTTGAGAAAATGTAAGAAAGAGGATGAAGATGATGAGAGAAAAATCAGTGTCAATTTTCACTTTTCTTGTTAGTTGTGAAATAATGAGCTAAAAAGAATATATACATGAAGCTAAGACTAAGTAACAAACATAACAGCCATTGAAAGTCAAACACATCAGAAAAATAAGGTGACACGAGTGAACGGTCGACCTAAATAAAAAAGGGGGTCGACCTGAGCACTCCCACTTTCAAAATTATGCAGAAACTGACTCTATGCGTCGACCGGAACAGGTCCATGCGCCGATGCAAACCTGCCCATAATTGACAAATTGAAATGCTAATAGTATGAGTCGACTAGAGGGTCGACGCGAGCACTTATGAGAGCAAAACCTTAAAATTCACTTTGTATGAGTCGACCTAAGTAGGGCTTTGAGTCGACTCAAATGCTCGAAACTTCCAAAAATTATATTTTTGACATGTCTTGCTATATCTAAACACTAATAATTCATATCTAAGTCTTTCAACATGATCAAACCCACACAAAACACATATAATGCTTTTCTATATGAATAGACTCATGTCTTTTGAAAAATTCTTGTGCACGGGAGAACTACAAATGCATATGCGACTCGATGATACCGTCCAAACTACAAAGTACTAACTAGATACGTTTTGAAATCATTATAATAAGAATTGGTACAACTAGACCTCACACAAAGAGAATAGTTGCTCGAGGAGGGAGTTATGGACTTGGGAAGTAAGGCAAAAATCATAGAATTTTCATAACTTATAAAAATTCAAGAAACCCTAATTTTAGCAATTTTGATATTTTCTTTGATTTTTTTTATTAACCATGACTAAATGCATCACTCAACCATATTTTCATTATTCTTGACTTGAGGAGTCCATGGTTGACCAAAATTCAAACTTTGACTTTGTGTACCAGTTGACTTTGTATCAGATGAATTCAAATTTTCAATCTTCAAAGGATCAAACTTCTTGGGCAATTTAAATCATGTGAGTGGACTTAAAAGTTGCATTTGAGGCCCTTGAATGATATCTCGAGGCGTGGGATCATGGTCAGATGAAAAAGTCAACTGTAAGCCTCACTCAGTCAAAACCCTAATTTGGTACATTTGATGAACTTGAGGCTTGATGAGCTTGTAATGATGCAATCTTGCACTTGGTTGTTGATGAAAGGAAACTCTTGAACTTCATGAATAAATGAGATAATTGAGAATTTGAAGATCACACCAATCCCTGACTAATCATCAGTTTGAGCATCTTGAGGCACAACCTAACTTATAAAGCAAGCATGCACATATTTTTGTATTTTCAATTGGTTAGTGATGCATAAAGACACACACACACACACACACATGTAATTCTAAATGAGATGCAAATGATGCAAAGTGAGGTGGAATATTAAGGGTAAAAATTAAGGTATGACAGGGAGGAGTCACTTAAGGGTAAATATTCATCGAAATTGTGATGGTCGATGCAAGTGGAGAAAGTAAGCAGACAAACAAAGGCAAGTGCCCATATGTCGCCGCCATACCCGGAGGAGCACCGCAGGAAAACCTCCCCTTCAAAGTTACTATGAAGAGGAAGATCATAGATATGATGGCTTTCTACCGCAAGGAAGGAAGCACGTCGACAAAAACCCTTAACCATCTTATGTTGGGATTCTGGGACTTTGAGAACGTCAGGGGCATTACCAATGAAATCTCCCCCGGTGATCATTGCTACATTTGGGAAATTTTACGTACCTCGTGTCCTAATTGACAGTGACAACTCTAAGTCATCATGTACTTGGAGTTATTCTAGAAAATAGACCTGAACCAAAGCAACTTGCTACGTTTTGAAGGCTCTGACCTCTAAGCGTTTAACAAAAGTACAACCCGTCCCTAGGGATATGTGGAACTGATAGTTTATGTTGGCATTGGAAAAGACATTTGGGAAGTAAATTCCTAATTTCTTCTTGTACCTTTCAGAAGTGTTTACAATTATATCTCTTTCGGAAACCCTTTGCGGCCATTTTAGACGTTGTTGCCTTATCAATCCATCTCAAGCTTAAATATCACAACTTACAAGGAGAACCGATAACCATCAATTCCGATGTATAAGGAGTAAAGAGAATATATCAGGTTCTCCAAAAATATCAAGGATAAGGCATAGTCGTGGAACTCAATGTCACTTTCATCATCGGGCAACTCAACTAGATAGGAATTCATCCTTCAAAAAGTAGTTGAAGGAGCCATAAGCAACGAGTGAATACGTAGCAACTAGTCTGCCTAGTTATGTTTCTTATTCTTCAATCATATAAAATACTATGTTTGAATTATTTATCGGTTGTATACATATATTGATACCAATAGCAGAATAAATTGATGTTTTCTAAAAGCATTACTTTCTTTATGACTATTTGTGGCGACAGGAAAATTCAAGATACGACCAACGATATTGATGCCTGACACACATAAAGTCACGGGTATTGTTGAAGATGCTTTGTATGTCCGACTAAAGCAATCAAACCCCAACATAAAATGAGGGGTGTTGTCGTGGATTCTTTATACGTCTGGCTAAAGCAATTAATCCCCCATATAAAGTCGGGGGTGTTGTCGGAGACACTTTGTTACATTTGTCTAAAGCAATCAATTTCCCACATAAAGTCAGATGTGTTGTATAGATGTTTTGCACATCCTGCTAAAGCAATCAATTCCCCACAGACAATAACGACCCACCCCCGCCTGGCAGCTAGCCAGTTTACATGTCATGGTAGGTTGGCCACACACCTACCCTTGACCGGGTTTTCATCTGGTATGGGGAATAGGAACCGGCCTTTGATCGAGAATGGCCCTAGTGACGTCCAATAAACTTTGAGGGAATACCTCATAAAGTTTGTGAAGACATGGAGTTGTTCACTCAGGATCGTGCTAAATACCTCAAAATAGGTACCAAAAATAAATAAAACTTGTATTCCATCTTTCATCATCATAAAGACGTTCAATAAAATTCAAGGGAAGAGCCTCGAAAAGTTTGTAAAGATCCGCAGTTGTTCACTCAGGATCATGCCAAATACCTCAAAGCATGATCATGACAAACGCCTTAAAATAGCGACGTCCAAATAACTTTAAGGGACAACCTCATAAGCTCGTAAAGATCTGGATCTGCCCACTCAGGATCATGATAAACACTTTTAAATAGTGATGTACAATTAAATTTGAGGGAAGAGCTTATAAGTTCGTAAAGATCCAGATTCATGTACTTTGGATCATACAAAAACACCTTAAACAAGTAACAAAGACACTTCACTCAATAAATACACACTTTCTACATAATTTTCCATTATAATGTACAATCAAATAAATACCATGAAAAAAAGGGGCACGAAAGACCTACTTTTGTAAAGAAATAATATTCTTGTCTATGACAGCTTAATTCAAGTGGATTTTCTTCCTGGAAAGCGTCAAAGGGTGGTGAAGATACTTTACTTGATCCAAAGCATTTTCAAACGACTACAAAACCTCCTTAATGGTGGAACTCGTACAATCACCCAATTGTTGGGTTAACAAAGCATTTTGATAATGCAATAGCTCTAATTCCTTGTGAGCAGACCCCGCACTACTTTGAACAATAAACAGAGCCTGAGCTTTCATCGCCACGGTCCTCACCAACTGAGCCACCTGGTCAAAAAGTGAATTAGTGAACTTCAAGGGAAGCAAAACATTCTTCATACTAGAAAGAGAGGTAGAAGTTTCATTTTCCTCATACAGGTACCTATCTCGGTGAAGCTTCAAGTCATGGAAGATGTCCTTAATCTGTTTCTTTTCACCATGGTGCTAATCACATTAGAAATCCTCATATTGATCAGATTCACTGAGGGTTAGGGAAGCCAAGGCGCACATGGCATACCTAGCCATGTTGCCCATTTCTTTCTCGAGAACGCGACCAAAAGGTTTAGCCAAGTACGTGTAGTCCTTATCCAAAAGAGGAGGTTAGACATTTTTGGAAGATCGAGAGATGAATCTCATCAGTAAATGGTTAGCAGTTCGACTAGGGGCATTTGATAAAATCTATAGGTTTCCCCCAACAACATTATTTTTGACTGGTCGTACTCCCTGTATTAGAAGTTGGAGTTGCTTTTCATTACCCATGAATTCTACATGATCATAAGTAAAGCGTATGCATCGAGGACATGCAAGTTAAAAATACAATAGAACTCAAAAGACTTGAAGCTTACAAAAAATTGTTTTTCTCCCTTCTCAGGAGTGGGCTTTTATCAACAATTGTACGTCAATAAGATGTTTTAAACATTTTTTTTATCAACATTTATCACCGAAGCAGCTTCCCTTATATATCCCAGATCGTTGATAAACTTCACTAACTGGGTTTTCTAATACCGAGCCTCTTTAGAGAGATCCTTTTCATTATATACCAAAAAGTGACATCCAAGCAGAAAGTGACCCTCAGTCCAATACTTGGAGAACAAGTTAGCACATATGCAATCCACTTCATTAGCGACATCAAAAATTGCAGCACGAGCTTCAAAGTTGACGAGGGTTACTAGAAAGAACTGATATTCAAAGGGTGGGAGTTCCAAAAGAGGTCCAGATCCGTAAACAGTTGCTTGAGGCAGAGTAATCCTCTAACCCTAGTATGGGATGTCGAGTCACAAATAATTTAAAGACACGAAGGAAGAAGAACACACAAGGTTTTCCATTCACATACTCACACTAATATTGGTAGACTTTCATATATACCCAATACGAATAATGAAGTTGCGAAGGAGCCATGGACAAATGTTTCGGAATCTCTATCTCAAATGCAATGAAAGAGGGACGAAGACCCATGGTGGAAAAAACACATTCATAAAAAGGAATGACGCAAGTGCCATACTTGTCATATATTATTCTGTCCTCAAAAGGACTCACGGTTCCTCTGTTGGAGGATAAATCAAATTCTATAGAAGCATCATTAGGACCACATGATTTGATAAAATCATAATTAGTGGTAGGGTAAACAAGACCCATCCAAGAAGGTGGAGTATCCTTTTGATACTTACAAATAATTTTGTGTATTTTTTTACTCATATTCCATCAACTTTGCAGTTGGAGAAAAATGAGATGATGAAGAAGGAGAAACTATTAAACCGAAAAATAAAAAATCATAAAGAAAGAGAATACTTCTTCACCTACAATATATATATATATATATATATATATATATATATATATATATATATATATATATATATATATATATATATATATATTCTGGAATGCAAAAAAGCTTCACCAAACACGTCTAGTCACGCACATATAATGGTCTAAAGTTTCAGTTCCCAAGAACCATCATGCTGATATCTCTGAAAAGATACCTGAAATATGTTGAATTAAATGCACGGTTCTATAAGAACTAGGTCACTTTTTACTCATCTATCTTAAAATGATCAAGGAAAGATGGACATTTAGAGCTGTAATATCAAACTCCCGCCTATTTTAAACACCGACAAGAGCTTGATTAAGATTGAGGTGGGCGTCTAAAGGCTCTACCACATACGCATTTACATTGGCTAGATCCGAAGGGGGATGTGCCAACTGCCAACTATGTAGAAATGTGTTTAATATGCCTTAGACGAGGAGTCATGTCAATTGTGAGCTTGAGTCATATCAGAATTACATAAATGTATTTAGTCTATATCAGATACACAACCGGGTATAGAATGAGTTTAAGTCATATCAGAATCGTAGAATCGCGTTAAGTTTGTACCAGATACACATTTATGTAAGAAATGTGTTTAAGCCATACCAGAATAGAAAAATGTGTTAAGTTTGTATTAAATACGCGATTATGCATTTCATCTTTGTTGCTTCAGTCTTGAGCATTCTAATAGAAAGAGAGATAGATGGGCATACAATAGAGTAATACACAGACACACACACACAAATAATAAATTGGAGTTGCTACAAGTAAACAATGATACGGTCGGGTATATGAACCTTTAATGGCGACTCAGGCGTGGATGGACGATATCCGATGTCTTTAGTCATTGTCCCATGAGGCATTAGGCTGAGTGTCATTCACGTTTTAAAGCTTCATCTTTGTTTGGACGGGGCGTCGGGGTTTCCCATATTATGTTTGTCCGCCATTGTGTAGTTGAATGGCCAACTTATATGTGATCGTAGCTTGAGGTTTATCATTGAAACTTTGGGCTCATCAAATTGCTTTATCTAATGCTTCAATGAAGCAATTTTTTGACCATAGGGACTGAGCGTCTTGAACCCCGTATTACTTCAAAGCATATATTTACCTCAAGTGACCGGAAGGGATGACACTCTACTTATGGGTGATCCAATATTACAGTTGCTCCTCTCTTGGCCTAGTAGCAAGGTCGAATGTATATGACTTTCTTTGAGAGAACCTGTTTACTTGTCTTATGCAAAAGAAGGTCAAATAATACACTCTTTTTAGTATTTCCTTAGGGATATAGATGTTGGTCAAAAGTCAAGGATTACTATCAACCAAACACTTTAAAATTAGAATTCGAAGGTGCCTTCTCTCTGGTTGCATGGTTGGCTAACCTCTATTTTATCTATTCCAATCATCTTTAGGTCCAGAGCTTATTCTTCATGATATACTGCTCTAGTATGATGACGATGGGGTAGTTAACCAATAGTTCGTCACTGGAATAAACTGTCATCATGAGGATTATTGACCCAAGCTTTAGGGAAAGGGAACAGTTGAGTCAACTCATTTCATTCTAGCTTATTTTACTTGGCCTCTTGAGGTTTTGGATGTGGCTCTGAGATTCTTTAACACCCATAGTGGGTACCCCTATGATTATTCTATGCCCGATACTAACTATGAACATGTCGTATCTTGAAGAAGACACCTAGTTAAGTGCCCTAGTAAGTTGGAAAAATGAGGACGATGTTAGGCCAGAAAAGGGATTGTGAACCTCCGACACGACCTTCGTAGAAATTTCCTTCAGGCCCCAACGAAACCTTAGATATGGGTTTAAGACTATCCCTTTTCTATTCGATAAATATCTCAAAGAAATCAGAGATTTGAATTTGATGAATCACGCTGTAATACTCTAATTTTTAACGCTAAGATCCCACTTATCATTTTGCATATCTCCATCACAAACAAGATCACCAGTTTTGGTTCTCTTACCCTCTTATACTTGTTTTGCTTTGGAGGGAGATCACCAAGCACCATTATGTTTCTTGCTTAATTTGTATTTGCTTATGTTTACTAACCTTTAACCAAAATCCAAAAATATGTTTGTTTTTCCTTTTACTAACTTTTTTCAGGAGGAGGTTTAGATCAAGAACATCAAATACCAGTTCCTCAGCTCGAATGAAATTAATCGGAACAAAGTCAAAGTTGATCTGCAAATAATTCAAAATCATTTGATCAAGAGTTTCCCTAGATTTGATTGTTTATTACTTAAGAGACTCTAAGGTTCATGTGTTTATTTCCATGCTTTCTTTGACAAGTCAAGAATCGAGGCAGAGTCAAAGCAGTGCAGCCAACAAAGTAATTTCTCACATTTTTATTGTGATAATTGATTACGATATTTGGTGTAATAAGTTACCACCATTCAGAAGAGCCATTTTTGGAGTTTTTCAACGTGGTAATTGATTACCACATATGTTGTAATCGATTACAGCTGCGAAATTTCGGCCAGGAAGTGAATTTTTAAGTGTTGCAGCACTTTGACACCCTCATTCAATTGCATGACATCATTTTACACCAGGTGGAATATTCTAGAGCATACATGATCACCCCAATTTAATTCCTCTACCTCATCACAATTAAATTCCATCATACATCCTCATTTAATCACATTTATTAACCAATTCATCTTTGATTTTGCTTCTAATCCAATTTCCAAGCCTAAATTAAATTTCAAACCAAAATCAAAGCCACCACTCATTCCAAGCCTAAACTCTATAAATAAATTCCTCATTTCATTCATTCCTAAAGCTTTTGATAGCCAAAATCACCTTGCAATTTTTTTTCCCAATTATACCAAATTCACTCAAAGTTCTTTCTTCCATTAAAAAGTTAGTAAGCGTTCCATTGAAGCTTATTAATCTTTGAGCTAAACCTCCATAAACACACTTCATTAATATCAAACTCCGTAGATCAAAGCTTTAGAGTGTGATTCTTGATGTTGATTTGAAGCATTTTCATATTTGGAAGTGGTAAACTCTTAATCCACCATTGTTGTGCTTGATTCATCTTCCACAATGTGATCTCTTGTTGATTCTTGCTACTTGATTTCTTGAGCTACATTTATGATTCCATTGGTGTTATGTACTGTTGTTTTACTATAATTTTCATGCTCAATTGCATCATTGATCATGAGGTGTTTGATCAAATGATTGTTCAAGGATTGGTGCTGCTGTAGTTCTGTTTTTGCTGTTTTCGTGGCCGTAACTGATTATGGAAATTAGCATAATTGATTACGCAATTGTTTTTTTCCTGGAACTGCATCTTTTCATGCTGCAATTGGTTAAAGCTTTTGACATAATCGATTACGGCCGCGATTTTTTGGCTTTTTGCTGCTGTTTTGGGACTGTTTTGGTTTCTTTTCTTCCTTCTTCCATTTCCTTTTGTTTTGCCTTGAATTATGATGTTTGTTGATTAAATTTCTCTTCAAATTCCATGGACTTTAGGTGTTTGATGAAGTTGGATAAACCTTCATTAGTTTATATCTATCTTTAAGTGAATCATTTGATTCATTTTAGGTGCTTTGAATTAGTAATGGGTTTATACTTTAATCCACCAAGAAGAGTGATAGAAATTGAAGATGGAGTGATCAAAATGTTGAGGTTCAATTTGGTTTCCCTTCTCCACTCTTCTCTTTTTTTCTTTTGGTCAATGAAAATCTTAAATATCCTGAGACTTCTCTTTGAAGTTATGATTAAGATGAGATCGCTACCTCTTTTCTTTTTAGTGTGGCAAGTTTTAGAAGATTGACATATATGTCATTCTCTAGCTTGTATTAACACAAACATTATTATTGACCGACCTCAGATAGTTGTGACTTCTACATAAGTCCAATTACGATTGCTTAACATAGCGCTAAATTGGTCTCAAATCGGAAATTGACTCGTTTTTATAAGTGAGTTATCAATCTTCTACTCTCCATAGTGTGGTGTGAAATATATTTTATCTTTTTCATTAAGGGAGATAGTTGGCATACTCGTTAATTCTATCCCAGTTGGAACCCTTCCCTTAATGATGTATAGATTCATGTTTTCATACTTATGGTTGATTAGTCAAGTATTCTCCGAAAAGCAACAAAATTATCACTAACACTAACATACTAACCATAATTGCACTTACTTTACTTTGTGTCATTTAATTTTTTATCTATACTTTTTTGCCATTTTTTTATGCTTTTACTTTTAGAATTTTACATTATTCTATCATCTTTTTTTTGTCCATTTGGACCTTTATTTGTGCTTTTGGCTTATTTTTTCTTTGTCCACTTGGACTATACCTCTCCTAAGACATTAATAAATACCTAAACACTAAAAGACTTGGTTCCTTAAATTCAAACTGTTGTGACCTTATGCTTGGAATTTGGACTTGGACTTCGAATTTAGATCTAGAACCCTTGCCCTTTGCTCTTGGAGACTTGAGACCTTGGACCATTTGTGTTGCTTTTTTTTTTATTGGGAAATTTTCTGTGTGTAGGTGTTGATACTTTGAAATTATGAAAATTATCTCATACATGACTCTTCTAATTGGATTTTAAACCTTGGAAAAACCTTAATTTGACTTTGCTATGGCTTAACTTGGGATTTCCTCCGATGCTTTATTTCATTTAGTTATTATGCTTGTGGTTTAAATACAAAAGGAAGAGGATTGCTTATGTTGACTTCTTGTCAAGTGTTTGCTCCTTGTGTGGTTAGATCTTCCCGTCTCTAACTCTTATTTTAAGTTCTATGGTAGTCACTTCATCTCCTCCCCTTCTTCAATTTTCAAAATCTTCTCTCTTTTTCAAAACCTTCTCGTTTTCAAAATCAAACATCTTTCACAATAAACCTTGAGTTTCATCAAGTTATTTTCAAACTTTATTTTCTTTGATAAATATCAATCAATGTTAATCATACTTTGACTAATTTCAAAAAGACAAAAAATACAAAAACTCATTCAAACTTTTTGTGC
Organism: Lathyrus sativus; assembly: GCA_963859935.3. Classification (NCBI taxonomy): domain Eukaryota; kingdom Viridiplantae; phylum Streptophyta; class Magnoliopsida; order Fabales; family Fabaceae; genus Lathyrus; species Lathyrus sativus. Next base: position 646,013,545 of record OZ012741.1, read on the forward strand.
CTCTGTGTACTTTTTCATTTAAAACTTTTCAAAAATTGTGTCATTTTCCACAATCATGAGTCATTTTCATAGTTGAGATATAATTCTCTTATTCCCCATAGTATTTAAGATGTTGACATTTTCCACTTAGATGTTGAGTGATAGACTTGTTGATTTTTATCCAAGCAAAATCCTTCATCTTAAGATGATGCAAATATTGTGTTCTTATACTTATGGGTGACTAGTCGTACTTTTCTCTTTAAAATGACGACTTGTATTTTCATTTAAAATCAACCAAAATAAACCAATTTTGTTATTTGAACCACGAACTACGAGGTTTTGATCCTATATTGCACTTTGTGGGTACGTAGGCATGAGGCTCAAAAAGTCTCTTCAAACACAAAAATCTTAAAAAATATTTCTCTTCTCATCTCCCCAATCTCATTTCAAACAAACATTTTTCAAACCAAAAAGCGTAGATATTTCAAAATGTTCCTATAGAGTACTATAGGCGTTTTGGGTGCTAACACCTTTTTATCGCGTAACCAACCCTTTTACCCAGTATATGTTTATTTGTTCTTGTTTTAGAACTTGTTTAGGTTTTGTTCGCTCTTTTTCCTTTCCTTTTAGATAAAATAAAAGTGTGGTGGCGACTCTTGCTTTAAGAGTTAAGTTAATAAATAACTTACACTCACAATTTTACCGCAACACACGATATAAACAGAGATAACCTGAACAAGCAATAGTGTCTCTCCATGTTTGCCTCTGAACACTCTTGATATCGAGACCTCTGAAGGTTGCTCTTGGTAAAACTGAAAGGAGGTTACAGATTTGCGTAATGTGTGGAAATTAGAAGTCAGTTTGTTCTTGATTCAATGATCTAAAGAGGTTACAAGTAGGTAAGCTAGAGATCCATATATGAAATTGTAAGAATCTAGATCTAGAACTTCTTCGTTCACACAATGAGGTTGGAGAGCGAACGTGAATTCATGGAAAATTGCAGGAATCAAAATTTGATTCCCATGAACGATGTCACCATTCCATTTGGGAACCAAAAATAGATGCAATTAGAAAACAGGTGATCTTGAGCAGTGTCTCTGATTTCCTTTACGGTGGCGCAGAATGGACCTGCATGGTTAGCACTCCAATGCTCAAGTTAGTTCAAGATTCAAGGCGAGTATATTAAAAATTGGTGATCAGAGATTGTACCTTGTTTTTATCATGTGGATTGATTTTATACTTTAAGTTAAGTATATTGGATTTGAGATGGATTGGGCATTGGTTATTTGGGCCTTTGTGCGGTCCAAAACTACACACACATACACATATTATCTATACAAAGGAATAACACCATTGCTCATGTTACATATAATAAAGAGACAAAGAAAAAAATAAAAGTACATTAGCCAGAGTTTACTGGATGGACTCATCAACTTTCTTCCTCACCTCATACATATGGTCATCACGAGCCTTCTGATCTTTTAGCATGGGACACATTCTCCTCCTGAAGAGACTTTTTAGTCTTCTCAGCATGGGATTTCACCTCCCTAACAGTAGTGACTGTTTTCTTATGATGCTTTTTTTTTCCGGCCTCTAGGGAAGACACAAGCTCAACAATCCTGAAAATTAAAGTAGAAGGAGAGCCATGAATCTCCGTCTCCTCCAACAAAAAATCTTCACAGCAAACTTCTTCCCGAAGGGAGAAAATCTCCCCTTTAATATTGGACCATTTATGCTCAATAGCTTCACATTTTCTCCTTACATTTATCCCTTTCCTTGGAAGGATTACCCATGGCCAGATCATCACCCCGACCAACAACAATAAGAAAATATAAAGAGACCACTTGTTAGGTGTAGAAGGTAGCCTCTGGAAAAAGTTCCATTTTATCTACCTTAGGAAGATTATTAAGGTAGATCAGACCCTCCTCAAACATAACAATAGTGGTTTCCTCCAGAGTACGGGGAATTCAGGCAAGGAGGATAAAGGGCAACTTCAGAAGAGGGGTGACTTGTAACGCCCTTTTCTACCCCCACAATTATTATGGGAAAATAACACATATATCAGAGTAAATTATTAAATTCAATAAAATCCACCACAAAAGGGCGTAAATTTCCCAAATAATCAAAATAGGTCAAGGCTTCGTAAACAACGGGTTTTTCCAAAATACATCAAATTGCACAAAGCAGTGGAACTCAAAAGGCATAAATCAAGGTTTTTCCTCATACGGGAAGATAATCAAAATAAACTCAAATAAAACATAGTTTAACTCAAAAGACCCCAATCTGATGTTACATATCAGAGCAAGACCCTCAAAGTTAACCAAAATGCTAACAACTCAAAACTTTAAAAATATCCTCGACGGCGTCCACGGCTAAACCTGGTCATCTGCACATTACCCATGAGGAGGTAACATTTAAACAGGCAGGGTGAGTAAAATGATTCATAATAATCAATGTATGGAAATCAACATATAAATGGCGTCATAGTCATATTCAACATCATCATATTCATCAATAGGCCTTAAAGGCCACAACATCATAAATTATTCCAAATGACTCATAAATGCAAATGCAACAAGACTCAATGCATGTGGTACCAATCATCACAGCTCGATGGACACTGGGCCATCAATCCTCCATAGATCCCCATCAATAGGATCGATTCTACTAGAGAACCGGAGCACGTCAAAACACTTCACATCCATACAATGAGATTGAAGCCAAAGTAATCGAGGTTCTGAACCGAAGTTCGGATGCACATGAATGCATGATGCACCCGTCAATAATCATCCCTATAATAACAACATAGGTGCATCATCATTCATCATAATCATCATCGTCACAATCATCATCATATCTTATGTCATCATATAATTCATCAAAATCATGGTAACATCACATAAAAACTCACAGTCATACTCATGTCAATTCGTCAAAGAAATCACATAATCAAACATCAAGGCATCGCTGTACACGATCAACATTCGCGAACTCTGCTACGTTCACTGGCATGTTCGCTAGGCGAGTCTGAGGCGAGTTTCTTCGTTGTGCGAAGGATTCTTCGCTAGGCGAGTCTGGGAACAACATTGTTCGCTGTGCGAAGCATTCTTCGCTAGGCAAACAGTGTGATGACAACAAATTCTGCTACGCACCAGAACCTAAATCTATCCAAATATGCACACGATTCACTTTCCCAATACCCCCAAAACATCCCTAAATCATCCCTAAGGGCTTACGGCGATAAAGGCACAAAACCTACGGTTTATTAAGCCAAAATCCCGTATCATATTCACGCCCTAAATCACAAAGTTCCCTATAATTACCCCAAAGGCATTAGAGTTACTCACTATCTAATATTCCTATCCCTTCAGGGTTAGACAAATAACAAATAAGAGTTTGGCCACGAAGGCCTAATTTTCCTTTTACCCCAATGAATTCCACGACTAGATTCACAATAAGAGATTTAGGCTACGAAGGCCAAAGATCACTATTTCTCATATCCACCCTCAAAACCCTTAAACCTTAAATCGACCTTAAATACATTGAAAGTTACACATGGAAGATCATGAAGGTAATAGTCCCCATACCTTAATTGTCGATCAAAGCCTTCTCAATCTTTCAGGGAATCTCTCGAATCTTCTGCCTCCAATCTTCCTCATCAGAGCTCTGGCCTCAATTCTTTTCACGGTCTAACAAAATGAATCATAATCCCTTCACAATTTCCTTTTTGTTAAACCTAGTATTGGGCCTCACAATTGGGCTTTTCCCATATTACCCTCACTAACTCCTCTTAATTGTCCCAATTGCCCATATTCTTCTTATATTTATTTTAATTCATAATAATATTAATATATCCATATTATATACTATTAATTAAATAAATAACCCAAAAATGCATAATTCTCAATATTCCACAAAACACCGAAAACATGAATATTCTTATTTAAACAATTAAATAAATATTCCAATTAAATTTGGGGTGTTACACGGCTGACCCTGCAGCACTATTATCGTATACGCGAGCTCAGTTAAGTGAATATTCCTCAAAGAGGAGAATTTGAGCTTGATCCTTATTCCTCTTTGTCTAGACGATAGGGGACCGAGGCTGACCATCGGCTATCATGGTAATGTTGATCGACAAAGGCTGGCTAGGTACGAGAGTAATTGGAGAAACCTTAGCCATAACAGATGCAAAATGAATAGTGGGGGGGGGGGGGGGAGTCACATCATGGCTCGAGGGACAAAATTTGACACCTTGAGCCAAGGTGATGGTATATACCTTTTGTAGGGAACTCATTTTATTTGCAGATACAAACACCCACCTTAAAAAAGGAATGACTACACCCCTAACAAAGATGTTTTTTTCTCGCCTGACAATTGATCGCATACACTATAGTGCAGGTGTCAATGTACCTCTTCCTCTATTAGTAAGATGATACTTCAAGAGGGATAAACATGTCCTTATAACCAATCCCCTAATAGATACTTTGGATCCCTTATCATCATAATCTCTTAAACAATAAGAGAATCTAGTTTAACACTATACGAATGGAGTTTATGATGGAAGTGGGGTCAAGTCTAGTATTTTAGAAACATACTATTACAAGAGCAAGGAGATTTAATAGGGCTAAAGCAGAATGTAGAGTGAGCTTCTCTTCTGCGGGGCATCACCAACTCAAAGTGCCTTAGAAAGTTGCCCAATCATTAGAGAAAAGGGTCGAACAAGGGAACGTGATGGAGTATCTCAATGAGTCCCTGATCCCGGTTATTATATCGAGAAGTGTGTATTACAATGAGTAGATTAAAGAAAAAATAATAGAAATATTTTCAAGAACCATGATCGGGCAAAAATTAGAATACATTTATGAAAGCCCAGGAACCTAGATAGAGGTGGGACAGAGCAACCTTCGGGTACTTCAACATTTCCACCTCAAAATCAAATAGGTGGAATCGTAGGTTTACTCCGGTGAAGAGACACTTGCAAAAAGGAACAAAATACCCTTCAAAGGTGTTACATATCCTTTTTTATAAATAAATAAGAAGGACCGATCAATTAGAGGGAAGGTTGACCATAATTTTAGTTGCACTTACAACCTCTTGGTCACTTAAAATGGATGGGGTTCCCACTATCTCTTAATCCACCTAGTTGTATCTTTTTTCATTAGC